>JAYESD010000006.1:159943075-161166008 GCA_036927565.1 Tuctoria greenei
CAAAGTTAACACCGTTAGGGACATCAAACGTAATTGTGGTAATATGGAGCTTCGGGTGAAAAAAGTTGTGGTGAAAACGTAAAATTTAAAAATCAAGGTCTAAATCACAATTAGACTCTAGATCTATGGTCAAAGCACAATTGCCCCTTATAATTGATATGCGAGATGATGTCAGGTTTCATCAAGTGAAGAATTTTAGTGGGTATCTACTAAACCTTTGTTGAGGCAAATAAACATGAGCACTTCAAACTTGTTTATTTGTTGCTGAAATTGGTCCTCATTATTCTTGTGTCTACTACAACTGTTGGACAGATTTTCAGCTATGAACCTTATGAAGACTAGCCTACAAAACAAGATGGAAATCAATACTTTAATGGTTATTTGATCATATTCATTGAACAAGAGTTTTTCATCTGACTAAGTGACGAGGATATCATCAAACGGCGAAGTTATGACAGATCGCCGTATGAAGCTTTAATTTTCTTTTCAATATTCAACATACAGAGACACTACAGGAATCGGCGAATAGGGCGTTGGTCATATGGGAGCCGGTTCCCTACAGAAATCGACTTACATAATTGAGAAGCGTTGGAGTACCGAGGTCCATAGCCATCGTCCTTTGTTCGACGTATTTAACAGCTATACCCGTCGGGCCCGACAGCTCTAACATTTATAACCGCCAGCCCTAGGTACCCAATGCTTTTATTGCCTTTTCCCAACTATGACCATCGACTTTATGGCCATATAGCCGTCGGGCATCAGAGGAACCGACAACTTTAGGTGCTAGGGCCATCGGCCCCTGCGGTTCAACAACCGACGGTTTTATTGCCGTTATGGCCGTCGGCACCTGCGGTTCAATCGACGCATTTAATGTTATAGCCGTCGGATTTTTAAGGGACTGAACCATAGTTCCTTTTTTTTTTTAAGCGGCTGCTTCTCGCGCTGCCTCCCCGGGTGGGGATCCTCCGAGCCAAGCAGCACTTCACCAGCATTTTATACAGCAGCAGCACAGCACTTCATACATTTTTCATTTATACAGCAGCAGCACAATCAAAGTCTTCAAACAGCCCATAGTTCACACAAAACAAACATGAATGGAAATGACAAACACAGTTCTGAACACATAGCACAATGCAAATGACATAGTTAAGTACGAATTAAAAGACAATTGAAACGACATTGCAAAGTCAATCTGTGTCATTGTTGTTTGAACCTCCGCCACTTGCATCCCCACCGTTCAAATTGAGAAAACCATCGCAACCGTCAGGCATGCCTTGACGGGAACCCTGCAACAAACAAATACACATTAAATTTCACATTGGTACATATATTCACATCTCAATTTCTCTAAAATGTGATAATTGACTTCTGTGTTACAAAACTCATATGAAAATGACTATGTGTTCAATTTTCATGACAACAAATGATTTAGAAATTATACTGCTGCGATCGGAGGTGGTGATGGTTGAGGTTGCTCCGGAGCGAATGGCGTCGGTGGGAAAACACCTGGATAAGGTTGCAATCTAGGATGAGTTCCGGCCAACATAGCCATGAATCCTTGAGGTTGTGGAACATATAGTTGATCACTCTCGGAACTCTGTGACATATATGGTTATGATTTTGTATTATAACTCAAACTAATAATACATGCAGTTATACCTATGACAAGGAGCCAATATGATGTTCTGACTGGGTGGGACGAGACATACCGAACTGCAATCCCATGCTACCTTCACTGAAGAACTGCATCAAGTCAAGACATTTAGCTAATTAGTTTAACACACATATAGTAAGCAATATTCTAACTTTAAGAAGGCATGTGTACTTGCGATATCATGTCGAACTGAGATGGCATACGGAACTGAGAACCACCGGTGTTGCCTTGAGACAAAAACCGTATCAATCAAATTATTTATGAAATCTTAAATAGAAGTATTTTGGAATTGAATGAATTATTCAATTGTTAATATTACATGTTCTTGTGCCATTTACAGATATTGCAACTGTTGTTGCATCTGCATCTGTTGTTGTTCCATCTGCTCCCGGTGGTGTCTCACTTCTTCTTTTAATTCCTCATTCTCCGCAATCGCCCGGGACCGACTAGAACTGGTACTGGAGGACCGTCGTTGTCTAGCATAAGCATCGCGCTCCACATACCTGTCGCCCAACCCAATTCTACGAAAAATACAAGTGTGGTGAATTGACATTCATTAACATATAAACTATCAATATTTTTACACATACCTTCCATGTGGTAGACCTCCGTTGGCTTCGTACGCTGCACCCACATCTAACGGTGCTCTTATGAAATCTACATCATCTCCATGATTCTTTTTGAAACACTCAACATATTTTGTCTGTGTACATACATTTAGTTGATGAATAGATGGAATAAAAGATAAATTGACTGGATAGATAGATATAACTAACAATGATCATACTTACCAGTTTTTGCGTCGCTGCCTCGGGCGATTCAGGTCTGGACCTCTATGCCCCTTAAGATAAATCTCGAAAAAGTAGGAGCGACACCAGTTCCAGCTTCCTAAAATAACAAAATGCAAAAGTTTAATCAATACAATTATTTGAAGCAATCTAAGTATAATTGCAAGAATTCATACCATTCTTTGTTCTTCTGATTTTTTTCCCGTTTCTATCCAAAAGTTGTTTGAACTCATCCGACGCCCAGCACCACATAAGCCCGGTAAATGTGACGACCCCGCCGTATGTAGTACTCCTGACGTCTTATTGATTGTTTCCTATAGTGAGATAAATCATCTTTCAACTATAATACATGACAACGATTAGAATGCAATCAGTAGCTTAGTGCGATCGTTCAATCAATTACCCTCAACTGTTGGATCTGCATCATACAATAGATGCCTATTTTTTATTTAACCCCCTTCAATGTTAGTAAAAAGATTATAATGTGGAGGGGGTTAAATAAAAACATGCATCAATCATATGATGCAGATCTAACGATTGAGGTTTTTATTGCATGATTGGACCAAACCACTGATTGCATTTTAGTCGCTCCCTATAATACATAGTTTACCAATATCATTTTGTAGATCTTTATATCCATTTACTTTTGGATAGATCATGTTGCTTTCTATCTGCACCCCATGATTAAAATACAGACTCCTTGTGATGGCCGAATCCAGGGCTGTCCCTGGGCAGTGTCCGAGCGACCATCCCGGACCCCTGAAAATTAGGTCCTCTCATTTAGATTTTTCCTGTTGATTTTACCCACTTCATTGTATTACACAAGCGAACGTGATAATTGGCAAACGATCAATGAATCAAGAATAACACCCATAGGGACAATAGATTTGGCTAGGGGTGAAAATAGATCGGATTTTTTCCGGTCCATACGGTACCATTTTCTAAAATATCCGATCCATATCCATTTTTGTCGGATCTTATTCGGATATCGGACATTTGATTTCGAATATCGGATCAGAAACAGTATGGGGTACTATCGTTCGAATAGTCGGATATCCGTATTCCTTGGGATATAATCAAATATCATTACAAATATCCGAAAACTAAAATCTGGCCCATTAAGGCTTGTGGCCTGGCCTTGCTCTGAAGCTCCCTAACCCTAACGCAACGTTAGCGCATGCGCCCGACTCGAGTCCCCCCATATTTAACGAATTTACCTCTGTCCCTGCTCCCTGCCACATTTGTCGACATCATCATCCCTGCTACCCACCACCGTGTGCCCACCCTGCCCTCTCGTCGCTCCACCAACCACTGCCACCCGCCCGCACTGCCATCCCTACTCCCCGCCATCCTGTACACCCACCCTGCCCACCCGGCCGCTCAACGCCCACTAGGCCACCATACACTCACCTCACTCGACGCCCATCCGCCTCAGCCGGCGCCAGCTGCGTGAGTTCCGACATCCAAGTTTCATGCTTCACTTGAATTACTCAAAAGATTTACAGTCCTCACTTTGTTGCCCAGATCTCCGTCAGGTAATATGGATTTCTTGAGGAACCTTGATTGCTTTCATTATTTATCCAACCTGCTAAGATACTCGATTATGATTTGTATCAGGTAGTGATTGAGTTAAAATAGTAACTACATTCAACCCTGCTCATCTATTATGCACATGCTCTTGTGCTTTGTTGAATGGTCAATTACTTATTATGCTCTTGTGATTTGTAGATTTGCATATATTCGATTCTCTATTATTTAATATGGTGAATTCTAATATTATGTTATAATATGATGTGATATGAGCAAAGTTGTTTTCAAAATAAATATCCAAGTCCGTTCGATATCGATTGGTTTCAGATCCGATAGATCTGTCTCCGATATCTGATATATTCAATACCGAATCCGTTTTCAATAATATCTGATATTGAATCCATTTTTGAAATTATTATATGGATTTGAAGAGGTTTAGTTTTTTATCCGTCCATATCCGTCTGTTTTCACCCCTAGATTTGTCCTGGCCAACCAACTCAACTTAGAATCCCTAACAATACGCATTGCTATGCAGAGGCGAAGCAGCCTTGATCCGACCTCGTATTCTCATTTATCGGTTGCTGCGACTGTAAGCCAATCTCGTATTCTTGTTTGTAGGCTGCGGTGGTCGTGGTCTGATCTCGTATTTTGATGTTCCTGCTGTCGTATTCGCGTACTCTATTATTAGTGATTTTACATCTACAATTGTTAAAAGATTTTTTTTAAATGATTTGCTATAGTTTATTTTTGTATTTTAACTTATTATTGTGACATGATTTTTTTTCGAACATGCAGGAGAGCTGCGCATCATTATATTCAGAAGAAGAAGACAAACTGTACAAAGATGTTGTACAAAATACAACCACATTTAGACACACTCAATATAAAAGAAAGACAACCTAGACTTCAGTTACAGAACTAGTTAAGAAAGATATTCTATGGGCTCCTGCCATCTCCCATAGACAGCGCTCATCACCAGCGGAAGTTAAAGCTGTCACTACACTGGGGGGGCAGAGCCATAAAAAACACAACAGTTACGATGGTTTCAAATTGTCCAGGCTCCCAACAATGATGATAGAATTAAGTCCACATCTTGTCATGCTGCTCATTGTATCATATGATGTTTGTCACCAATCATCAAAAGTGACCTCTCCAAGCTGCGGAGATAGGGCTCGAAGGTCTACCTGGGCTAGAAAATAATACTAAAATTGTCTAGCAAAGACGCAAGACACCAATAAGTGATCAATGGTCTCAGCTTCCTGGCCCTGGTCACAAAGAGGGCATTTTCCCAGATGGTCTAAATCCATCTTTGCAAAACAATCGGCCGTCCAACATCTCTTGTGAGCGACCAAACAGAGAAATAATTGACATTTGGGCGGTCTCCATGACTTCCATATGCGTTTCCAGGAACCAAGTTGTGTGTGATCCAATGAAGAGGCTTTCATATGCTGATTTTGTTGAGTAGCGACCACTAGTCGAGAACTTCCAAATAGAGTATCCTCCACTTCAGGTTGTAGTTGGAACTCGGATAAAATATCTCACAGCCTTAGAAATTCCACTAGCTCGCCAACTGTAGATTCTCCTCGAATATCAGTTATCCAGGTTCTATTAGACAGTGCTTCCTAAACTGTTCGTGATTTAATTCTTATCTTGGGAACTATAGCGTGATTTAATTCTTATCTTGGGAACTATAGCGTAAAGACATGGTACAAGATCCTCAATCTGATGGCCATGCAACGACCTGTCCCGCCAGAATTGAGTTGTAGCACCACTGCCGACCTGCGTCAACATAGCAAACGAACTTGATGTGGCACTTGAACCTGCAATGCAGCCCAAGGCCGGTTTGGTTCTGTCTTTTGCATCCGCAATCATCACATCCTCAAAGCCCAGCTGAGATTCTTGATGTTTGCAATACCAAGTTCGCCCAAACTAGAGGACAACATACCTTGTCCCAGGCAACCAAACAGTGCCCCCCTTTTCATCCTGACGTCCTCTCCATAAAATTAAAAAGCACAATGGATTTTATCAATTGATTTGACCACCCATTTAGGAAGATCAATCACGATTGCCATGTAAATCACCATGGCCGTGAGAACATATTGAACTTGCACTTGCCGACCAGCCCATGTCATTAGATCAGCTTTCCAGCCCGAAAGTTGATCAGCAATACGATCAATGACGGGTTGAACTTTTTGCCTAGATAAGGTTTGCAGTGAGAGTGGCAGCCCCAAGTATCGGCAAGGAAAGTCAGAGATTCCACAAGGAAGTAACTGGTGCAGCAGAATATGATGCTCATCTGCACATTGAATTGGGTAAACCTTACTCTTCTGCATATTGGATTTAAGACCTGATGCTTCACCAAATGCTTGCAAAATTTCAAGAGTAGCCATAATATCAATGACTTGAGGTCGCAGAAACAAAACCACGTCATCGGCACAGAGAGAGACTCGGTGTTTGATTGCTCTTGAGTGTAAAGGCTGCATAATTAGCGAGGATGAAATTTTATAGTATAATTACAACTGATAAATTATTTTATTATTTTTATGTCAAGGAATACCCTATTTTTGGTTTGTAACGGGCCACATGGAAGTCAGGACCCACCCTACATGGATTTATCTTTCATCTTACGCAACCGACCTTCCGTAGCCACTATCAAACGACTCCTTCTTCAGCTCTGCATCGATCTGCGTCCCCACTTGCTACCTTGGTGGCCTGGATCAGTGTGGAATCGTACTTCAGAACCATTATGGTCCCAACCACGGCGGCTCACATTGACAACGATGAGCCAGAGGAGGAGCCTGGCTTGGCCACACCATCACTGCCGCCTTCCACTCTACCCCGACAAGGGAATGTGTGTACGCGGGTAGGGTTGTCAATAAAGCTCGAGGATCACAATTCACATGTGTTCGACTCATTTTTAGCTTGATTCAAGCTCAGAGCTTGCGTATAGGATCGCAAGCCCAATGAGATCGAGCCCGCAAAGCTCGGGTAAGCTCATTTATCGTTGTCATCTATAAGATGCTTGGTTATTGAGGCTATCAAATCATATTAAAGATATCTTAGGTTACACTTTCGATATAGTGCTAGTAACAAATGATGTGAAATGTCATTCACCTCCTTACTCCACTAGCTGTGAACCAGAATTTGTTGGATGTACATCATATCGATGACGTTAGAGTTGTTAATACAAAATGCGGATCGTAACACGCTTGTGTTATGCTTGTTCTAGGCCTTATTCGAGCTGGGCTCGAATCCTAACAAGCCAAGCTTGAGCCTAATCATAGGATCGAACATAATCCAGGCTCGACTCGAGATTGACTTTAATTTTTATCAAACTTAAACTTATGAAGACGAGCACGCTTGAGTTCGACTCGTCAACAACCCTACATGCGTGTTGGGGAACGAGGGAGGCTGAGCGAGTGGTTTGCCCCACTACTACCGGATTTAAAGCCACTAACACTATCACACTTGCCGAATTTCACGGTGCTAATGTACATAGAGTGACGGAGTTCTATAACCCGATTATCGAAGAGCACGCGAAAGAGCTCAACCACTAAGGATAGTGACGGGTAATCCACAACTCGACCACTGAGGTTGGGACCAGGGTTACTTGGCTAGGGCAAGAACACCACAACACATCTCGTACCAATGTTGTCCCATGACGAGTCCTGTGTCATTACCCAACGTAGGGACGACCCCCACCGTCTGACACAAGCAAAAGAATAATGAACGATGGCGTACACAGGAGTAGCTGGTGGTAGAGCGGCTCTGACACCCGGCACAGATGGGAAACAAGGAGCGATGGGACAAAGTCAGAGACAAAGGAAATTGTCAGGGCCCGACCTCACCCTGAGGAATGCATAAGATAAGTTTGAAGGATAGGATACCATGTAACCCCCGCCCTATTTATGAGGAGAGCCGGGGGTAGATAGTAGATAGTGTTGGCTCATGGCCGAGTCCCCTCTAAAAAGGTCCCAAGGGTCCCCGTCGAGGGGGCGCGGAAAAAAAGGAGAGGATACAGACACATACACACGGAGTTGAGAGATCACTTCCCCAACTAGCATCGGGATGTCGCTCCTTTGTAAGAACGGCTCCCCACTATGAACAAAGAGAGAAGAACACCGAACAGGACGTAGGGCCCATCACCTGAACTAGTATAATCCCCGCGTGTTGGTAGCTAGGCCATCTTGAGGAAGGACACATGGCACAATCGCTAGTCGGTTTTCCAAATGCCAAACACAGAGGCACCGGGACCATCGACAGCGGCAACCTCCTCGCCGCGGACTCATCAAATGGTATGTAACTAAAAAAATTATATGTAATTCAGTAAAATAATTTACCATTCAGTAAATGATCTATGCCCGACTCCCTGTCCATCTTGGCTGGGTCAGACCTAGGGTATGTCGTGGTCCACCCGGCATAGCCTCCACGGCTTCAGAGACATGCTGCCCCCATGCTAATAAGGGTGGGGAAAAAACCAAAAACCAAAATTGAATTGATCAGAATCGAAATCGAACTAATCAAAACGGACTAAACCGTGTCATATTTCGGTTAGCATTATGGAAAAACGATCTTTTTATTTTGGTTTTTATTCCCGGTTAATCGGGTAAGCAAATTTGACACAATGGACCGCGGCATAGCCTCCACGGCTTCAGAGACATGCCGCCCCCATGCTGATAAGGGTGGGAAAAAACCAAAAACCAAAATTGAATTGATCAGAATCGAAATAGAACTAATCAAAATGGACTAAACCGTGTCATATTTCAGTTAGCATTATGGAAAAACAAACTTTTTTATTTTGGTTTTCATTCCCGGTTAATCGGGTAAGCAAACTTGACACAATAGCTTAATCAAAAACCTGTCTGGTCAGCCCAAATACTAAACCCTAACCAATTATTTGGCCCGTCGGCCCACTACAGCCTCAACCACTCTTGCCCAACACCAAAACACCACGATGCTCCCAGCTAAAGATGAAAAAGGTCGGAAACGGACGGAAAAAGGGTCAAATCATTTTCATATTTAATTTTTCGAAACGGAGTCGGAAACGGAATTATCAGAAATGATTACGATATCAGAAACTTCGGAAAATCAGTAACGGAAATATCTGAACGGAATTATATCAATACCGAAACGGTTGCGGAACTTTTTTTTCGGACCCATCACAACAATACATTGTCCATACGTAATAAATAAATATTCATCCAAATCAAGATATGTCGTCAAATAAGAAACATTCATTTATCTCACAATTTCCATACATTCTACATTCATCAAAACATTCAGCAAGAGCATAATCTGAACACAGCACACCAAGTTCTGAGTTTGAATTCCATAGTATCATTTTCAAAGCACAATAATTCATTACATTGTTCGATATTAAAAAAAAACACGAAGACAAAAACAGATGTCTGGTATGCAGGTCTGCAACACAAAGGTCAAAGGATAACGCCGACATTCTTCTGGTATGCAGGTCTGCAGGTAATTCTATTTCAGCTTCAAAATTCGGACGATGCAACATTCTTCATTTCTTCTGGTCTGCAGGTCTGCAAACAAAGGACACATGATGCCAATATATTCAGATGATACAAACAAACTAGTAGCAGAATAACAGGTCATAGAGTCTGCAATATTCTGATTTAAACAAAGAATAACAGGTTATTTGGTAAGATAACATGCCATGATTGAGAACAGGTAGAGTGTCGAGTGGCCTAGGCCACAAGCCTGAATTTCAGGTTGCAGCTGCTAGTTGCTGCGTAGGGAACTGGCTAATTCCTTAAATAAAGCACGTGCTTAGCATCGACGAACCGAGGAGAAAAGGAAATCTAGTTGATCTGCAAGAGGCACCTTCTTGCCGTAGTCTACTTAGTCATCATTACCTTCTTGGATCCGATGGTGACGCCGATGTCGGGGTCGAGGGACGTGGCGATGGCAGCCACAGCAGCCGTGCCGGACCTGAAGGTGACATACCCGATGGCCATGGGGGCGTTCACCCCGGCACGAGCGATGGGGCCGTACGCCTACAGCCGCGATTTGAGCGCCATCACGCTGCACCCGGACGGCAGCCCCACGACCATCACAAGCGCCGAGTGCGGAGCCCCAGCACCCGCAGGCACCGGCATCGGAACAGGAACGGGATCCGGCAGGCCTCCTCAGAGGCGTTCGCCAGCCGGCTGGGGCTCGTGCGGCCGCGCTTGCCCCTGCACCGTCGGTCATGGCCGGCGTCTGTCAGCACACTCTCCTTGTCTCGTCCGTACTCCGTAGAGATGGAGCCGCCAGATCTCGGGCCTCGTCGGTCGCTGCCTCGGGCGGTAGGGCGCGATGGCCGGACGGATGAGTGACGAGTGTCGAGTGGCTTAGTGGCTTCGGCAGCGGTTCGGGGCTTCGGGCGTTCTGCCGCCCTTCGTGGCCGACGTGCTAGGGTTTCACAGGTCCAGGTGGGCTGGGCCGGATCATTCATAGCCGCACGGCCAAGATAGTTCGGAAATTAAACGGAAATTGTTCAGAATTTTTCCGATCAAATATGGTATTTCTACAATTCGGTCGGTAAACTGCTGAAATCATTTTCGTACCGTTTCTGAATTAAAATTTCTCAATACCGGATCATTTCCGTATTTTTCCGATAAAAATGGTAAACGATCCGAAAAATCTCGAAAACGGCATTGGATGGTCGAGAAATTACCATACCGTTTTCATCCCTACTCCCAGCCCCGCCCCTGATGCGTCCTGTTGCCCCCGCGCAACACCCTGATGCGCCCTGCTCGCCCCACCCACGCTCGCGCCTTGAGGTGCCTCACCACCCACGCCTTGGTTCACGAGGCACACCACCGCCCGCACCCTCTCCTCGAGGCGTCCTACTGTCGTCCCTGCGCCTGGACGCGCCGCCTTGACCCCACACCCTGCCACGCCTCGCCACCATGCCAAGGCAATGCCGTTGCACCAAGCTAGGCTCCACTGCTGCCCGAGCACGTCTCAATCCGATTTCTTCGGATAGTCGAAAACCAAACCGAGGACTGATTTTTTTCTTTTATATGCACTACTTTGATTTCCATTTCTTGGAAACTGAATTTTCAGGAAAAAAATAAAAAACCGAACTGATTGGTTTCGGTTTAACTGGTTGCGCAGGCTGATCAGCTGAATAGGACATCAACCTGGCTTATGATAGCTCATGCCGGCAATGTGTCGTGCCATTGATGGGCCGACGAGCATCCCCGCCTGACGGGCCTGCTTCTTCGATGAAGTAGGGGCCTCCGATCGTTGAGGTGGCCTACTGGTGAGCACGCCCACGACTACGCGTACTTAGCAGTAGTATTGGTAGGGTCGTGGGTGGTTAGGGAAACTGTAACCCTAGGGCGGGCGTTCGATTAATTCGGTCCCACTATTTTAGTTAAGGGAAATTTCAGTTATGAAGTTTTGATGGCTGAACATGATCCAAAAAATAGTACTTGCACATTTTGGTCACGATTAATTCGGTTTGATTTTACGGTTAATTCATACATTACTGTATATATAATTTTTTGGGCAAAAATAACAATCAACACACAACAAGTACAATAAATAAACAAAACTAACATGTATAGGCCGGTGGTGGATGAAGGTTATCAAGATCGGGTTGTGCTACGAGAAAATTTTAACGAAGATGAAGATTAGTACAATTGACTTTGTTTTTATTGGTTGTGGGATAGTGTGGATTAAAATTTCAGTTAAATTGGTTGATACCACATGGAATTGAAAAAGATGGTCACCCATAATAAAAAATGAACATTTGTAATACAAAAAAATTAACACTGAATTTAATCATAAATTTTGATTCTCACATATTTCAGTTCGATTCGGTACAGTTTGGTCTAGTTCTGGGCTTAAGGTTAACACCCACCCCTAACCACCGCTATGATTAGCCCTTTTATTAGAGCTATCTTGGGTTGGGTCGTGCACCGCCCGTCACGTAGGCTTGGGCTTAGTGGTTGTAACGGGCCCAACAAATTGTATTAGATTTGTCAAGGACCGGATTGGATAATGGCCGGGCCAAATTCTCATTCTATTTAGCATAAGAAATTTTAAGGGCCGGTTCCAGTTCTGAAAGGGCCCGTGGGTCGAGGCCCATCACCAGGTCTACTTGGGCTGTGGAACCGGCCCTCTGTGGACGCCCACGTAAGCCCAAACGCTTAGCAGACCATATCCCAAGTTTTGACTATTTCTCACAGCCACTACAAGGATTCCGTGCTTTTGCAACGATTGTACTGCAACGAATACTAATCGTTGCAATAAGCTTGGTCTTTTGCCACGATTCACTAGTTCGTAGTATTAGGATCTATTGCCATGGAGCACAATCGTTGCATTAGGATCTGTTGTCATGATTCACTAGTTCGTGGCGTTAGGATCTATAGCCATGAATCTGTTGCCACGATTCACTAGTTCGTGACATTAGCATCTGTCGCCATGGAACACGATCATTGCATTATGAAAATTTGTCATGATTCACTAGTTCGTGGCATTAGGATCTATCGCCACAAATCCGCTACCACGATTCACTAGTCGTGGCGTTAGGATCTATCGCCACGCAACACAATCGTTGCATTAGGAACTTTTGCCACAATTCACCAATTCGTGGCGTTAGGATCTATCATCACGGAACACAATCGTTGCATTAGGAACTTTTGCCATGATTCACCAGTTCGTGGCGTTAGGATCTATCGCCACGGAATACAATCATTGCATTAGGAACTTTTGCCACGATTCACCAGTTCGTGGCGTTAGGATCTACCGCCACGAAACACAATCGATGCATTAGGAACTTTTGCCATGATTTACCAATTCATGGCATTAGGATCTATCACCACGGAACACAATCGTTTCATTAGGAACTTTTGCCACGATTCACTAGTTCATGGTGTTAGGATCTATCGCCACAGAATACAATCGTTGCATTAGGAACTTTTGCCACGATTCACCAGTTCGTGGCATTAGGATCTATCGCCACAGAACACAATCGTTGCATTAGGATTTGTTGCCATGATCCACTAGTTCGTGGCGTTAGGATCTATCACCACGGAACACAAACGTTGCATTAGGATCTGTTGCCACGATTCACCAGTTCGTGGTGTTAGGATCTATCATCATGGAAAACAATCGTTGCGTTACGTTCTAGTTGCCACGATTCACCAGTTCGTGGTATTAGGATCTATCTCCACGGAACACCATCATTGAATTACAATTTGTTGCCACAATTCACTAGTTTATGGTGTTAGGATCTATCACCACAGAACACAATCGTTGCATTAGGATCGGTTGCTACGATTCACCAGTTCATGGCGTTAGGATCTATCATCACGGAACACAATCGTTGTATTACGATCTGTTGCCACGATTCACCAGTTTGTGACATTAGGATCTATCACCACGGAACACAATCGTTGCATTAGGATTTGTTGCCATGATTCACGAGTTCATGGCATTAGGATCTATCGCCACGGAACACAATCGTTGCATTAGGATCCATTGCCACGATTCACTAGTTCGTGGCGTTAGGATCTATCGTCACAAAACGTTGGCCACTGTGTGAACGAATGAATGCATGGTGTGTTCGTCGTGTTCCTCAGAGATCATAAGGACGGATTTGTTTATTTTCTAGACATGTGAATGATTCAGTTATCAAGTGAATGTGCTCTAAGTTCAGTGATGTGTGATATCAACAGTGAACCGAAAAAATGTAGAAAATCATGAAGCTAAAAGGAGACGTCGTGGGGAGGATGCACTTTTCATATAAGAAATGCACTTCGCTGCTAATTAAGCACATCTCCATTTTGCTTGTACAATCGTTGCATTAGGATCTGTTGGCATGATTGTACTAGTTCGTGGCCTTTGGATCTATCGCCACGGAACACACTCGTTGCATTAGGACCTGTTGCAACTAGCTCACACAGTACTTATATAAAAAATCATCATCTTCGCTGTTGTCCCCCCCCCCCCCCCCCAATATTGGAGGTACAATACCATCATTGATATATGTATCATTGTCGTCGTCATCTTCATTTTTTGATGGAACCACATGTGCCTCAAACTTATCACATGTTCTCATTTGAGGAGCGGAAGCATCACAAGTTGCTCCCTCAATGTCATTCCTAGCCCATGCGGTCCTATCCTCATTTATGTGTGGCATATTGATATCAGTATGTCGTTGATCATCAAATGTCTCAGCCTCCATCGTCTCAGTGATATTATTTTCACTGTCTCCAGGGGGCATGGAAAAAAGGTTACGTGGCTTCGTTTTAACAACTGTAGCCTATTTAGGTTGCTTCACACTTTGAACGTAAAAAACTTGTTCTTCTTGGGTGCCTAGAATGTAAGGCTCATACTTAAATTGAGAAAGAGTAGAGTCAACATCTATCATTCAGTATCGATCCGTTTTGTAGCCTCTGCTTTGGCTCTGACCGAAACGAGGCCGATCAAACCAGTCACATTCAAATAATAGAACCTCTTGATTTTTTTTCAAAATCAACAGAAATCATTTTCTTGATTACTCCAAACCACTCATGATCACCATCCATAACAACAATACCACTGTTTTACGTCTGTAGTCTTTTTCCATCTCTGCAGTTCGAAAGAAGAAGCCATTTATGAATGATCGACTAAAAAACGTGCCCGACGATCAGATCCTCTAGATAATGCATACAAATAATCGGTTACTTTGCCTTCTTTGTGTAATGTCATAATCTGTACACATTAGTATAAAATGGGTCATCGATAAACCAACTTCAGAACACATATTTGTTCAATATTTCATTAAAGTAGAAACTTGCATGTACTTACTCGTTTTTAAAACCAATAAACAAACTCATCTCTATGGCATTTTGCAACATCATGAGAATGAATCTTTTTCAGCTCTTCAAAATGCTCACTGAAAAGGGTACAAAATTAAATTAGCCATCTACAATAAGCATGCTCCAATATAGTATAGAACATCTGAGTTATACGTACTTGATCCATGGAGCAGCCTCTTCAACATTAGAAATAATATACTGCCTAATGTTATGTAGTTCCACCATAGTAAGTTGGCCCTATTTAAACCCTTTTTTTAGAATTATCAACTTCTGTAAATATATTAGACTCGAGAGAAGGTTCATTCCTAGATGCAGCTTCATGGCGTTCCGTCCTATTAAGCTTGGTGCTGATGTTATCCAAACACTGACTACAAAAAGTCATACACTCTTTCATAATATATCCCTCAGCTATGGAACCCTCCGGGTAAGCTATGTTATGTACATACATCTTCAATGTACCAAGGTACCTCTCAATTGGATACATCTATCTGTAAGAAACAGGTCCACCCAAGCGAGCTTCTTCAGCAAGATGGATTGGAAGATGTACCATGATATCAAAGAAAGTGGTAGAAGCAACATCTCAAGCTTACAAATTCTTTCAGGAAATTGTTTGATCATCTTATCCAAATATGGTGTCACCAATTCTTTAGAACAAATTCCAGAAAAGAATCTGCTAAACTCAATTAAAGGTGCAACAACCTTTTCAGGTAATATGTCATGTATTGTAATAGGAAGGAGCTTCTGAAATATAATATGGTAGTCATGAGTTTTTAAACCTGATACCTTACGTGCTTTTATATCCACACGAGGCATAACCATCAGGCATCTTCACATCCTCCAAAAACTTGCACAAGGTGGTCTTCTCATCTTTATGCAAAGTATATGATGCTGATGGACAATCATACTTCCCATTTATAGTCACCGAATGTTGTTGTGGCCGTATACCCATATCTTGCATATCAAGACGAGCTTGTGGACTATCTTTTGTTTTACCATCCATATTAAGGAATGTCCCTAATATGCTATCACAAATGTTTTTCTCAATGTGCATGACATCCAAGTTATGCCTTATTAGCAATGTCTTCCACTACGAGAGCTGGCAAAATATATTTTTCTTCATCCAACTATGCCACCTATTTTCCTTAGTGCGCTTTCTCTTATTATTCGTCTGTCTAAAACTCACTTGATCAAAACTCTCGTATTGTTGGAGTACTTCGTCACAAGAGAGTGATGTTGGAGCTTCTCTATTCTCTATATTGTTGTTGAAAGAAGCTTTGTCTCGACGCCACCTGTGATTTTGAGGTAGGAAACGATGATGAACCATGTAGCAATACTTTCGTCCACGTTTCAACCACAATGCGTTAGTGTTTACATGGTAGTATGGACATGCTAGCTTACCTTTTGTGCTCCATCCACATAGCATTGCATATGCTGGAAAATCATTTATTGTCCACAATATAGAAGCTCGCATGAGAAATGTCTCTTTCTTTGAACTGTCGTATGTTTCAACACCATCAGACCATAATTTCAGTAACTCATCAATCAAAGGTTGCAAATACACATCAATGTTTTTTCCAAGTGACTTTGTCTTAGGAAATATCATTGACATCAACCAATAAGGCTGCTTCATACACAACCAAGGTGGTAGATTATAATGGATTAGAATCACAGGCCATATATTGTAAGAAACATTCATTATTTCAAAAGGATTGAAACCATTAGATGCTAGCCCAAGTCTTATGTTGCGAGGATCAGATGAGAAATTTGGGTGAATGCTATCAAAATGCTTCCATGCTTTCGAATCTGCAGGATGGCGTAATATTCCATCATCAATACGTTCTTCTTTGTGCCAGTGCATGTTTGATGCCGTTGATTCTACCATATAAAACCTTTGAAGACGGGAATAAGAGGGAAGTATCATAGAATCTTGCGTGCTACAAGCTTCTTGCCTTTGCACACCTAGTTGGCTCCTGCTGGTTTATAGCATTTTCTGGATCATCAACATCTGCTGAAGTACCACCATGATCAGTGCCTCTAAGTAGACTGGACAACATATTTTCCATAGCAGCATCATCAGAAATTATCTCCTCATTATTTGCTGATTGCTCAACAATATTTTTCTCAACTCATTTTTCTCCATGGTGTACCCAAGAAGTATAATCAAATGACATCCCATTACAAAGAAAGTGAAGATGAACTTCCTTGCGTGTCCCGTGGCAAATATTATGACATTTCGTACAAGGACAAGGCATATTTTCTTCTTCACAAGTGCCCTGGAATGCAAAATTTAAAAATGACTTCATTCCATCCTGCCACTCCTTCGTACGCCTGTCTTTTCCCATAAATGTCTTATCTTCTGACATCGCTTCATACAATTCAATCAGTGTATCCTTAAGAGGACAGAATTACAATAACATTATGTGAGCAATTGTACCAGCGCTGTTGTACCTCCACGTGTGGCAGCCGGCGGATGCTCCTCCACACCGGTGGCTGGCGGATGCACTTCCAAGAGCGTGGCGGTCGGCGGATGCTGCTCCAAGAGCGTGGCGGTTGGCAGATGCTCCTCCAAGAGTGTGGCGGCCGGCGGATGCTCCTCCAAGCGCGTTTCCTACAGTTGGGAGAGGGGCAGTTGTGGATCAAAGGGTCCCGCAGGCAGGCAGCCAGGACAAAGCGTATGTGAAGCTATCAGAGTAGGCCCAACACTGCGCTGGGCCGCTTATTATTCGTGGGCTGAAACTGCGTTGAGTCACTTTGTATTCATAGGCCGAAACTGCACTGGGATGCTTTGTGTTCGTCCCTATGACGTGTGAGCCCATCTACGAGCGTGTGTCTGGCTCTAGCAATTTGTTATATAGTTAATGTAGAAATAGGGGTAGTATTCCGATCAAAATAAAGCATACGCATAACATCTCTTGAACCGCAACAACACAGTGATATAAACAAGGATTAAATACTAGATATAAACATCGACGAAACCAAACAGTAGTGGTCAACGTACCATGTCAGGCAACAAACTAATTGACAGAACTAACTGTTACATAATCCCCAATAAATACAAAATAAATTAATCAGCACATCTAGTCCGGAGCACTTCCCTTCAAGCACTGGTAATAACTTCTGGCCGCGTATAGAAGTAGTGGTAATGATGACACCGCATATAGGAGCATTGGGCCAGTGGTACGTTGGAGTTCTATCTATCTTTTTCTAACAATTTTTCTTGTCCTTTCTTTTCTTTTCTCTCTGTTCATTGTCTCCACTTTTCTTTCCAGTCGTGGCTAACTGTTGTGTTTTCCTGTTACTACGTACTAGTACTGTATACTACTTTATAGACCATTTTGCAGGCCCTGCTACGGGCGATCTCCTTTTGGCACATCCAGCAGCTAAAGTATCGTACCGGCCACTTTAGAGGCTACCGGCGGTGTGGAGGGTCGTTCATTAACACATAATACATACAAATAGAATAGATAGTTCACTAAACAAATAGTTAAAAAACAAAATAACAGTTAGAAACAGACGAACAACATTGAGTTCGTCAACATAAAACATTACTACGAAACAAGAAAAATGACATCATGAAATAAGAAAAACAACATCACACAGCCCTATAAGTCTTTTATATATAGCCCATACTGGATAACACCTCACGACAGAATGTGAAATGCTCGTGTCTAATCTTACAGTCTTCACTTTAGAAGACTCTGCAGCCACTCTACCCTTGCTTTCCGTAGGAGGCAGCCGTGCACGGTTCAACTTCCTTGTTGGGTAGCGACACCATCGGCGGTATCGGAGGCGGGCACGAATGCGCCCACGTTAGATTACCGATTTCAGCCAAGGCTTGAATCCGACACTGCCTGCACTCATTGTTGGCCCTCAAGATGGCGATTAACCCGACCGCTTTCTCACCGACGTCGACCTCGCCTTTGACCTGCCGGATATACTCGAAGGAGTCGCGAGCCCCGCGGTCGGCGTCGTAGCAGAGGAGGCCAATGATGTAGGCTTCCTCCATGTGGCTGGCCCCAACCGCCCGAGCGAGAAACTGGGCGCCCGACTACGCACAAGCGTCCGCGAAGACGAGCTCGAGCCCAGTGACGTAGCACGCACGAGGGTTGTTGATGATGGCCAGGTTCTCCACGAGGGCTTTGTAGCGCCCCGGGTCGTGCCACATCCTCCGGGTCACCCGCTCCAGCACCACGCGCCTCCCCATGGCGCCATCCCAGCACGCCGCATACATGGCCTTGCAGGTGGCACACAGACTGGAGAGGTCATCCAACGGTCGCAGGGTGCTTGCGGTGAGGCGCCCCGCGATCTCGACCGCAATATCGTGCGTGAATGGCAACTCCATAGGCTTCGGCGTCACCGTGCTGCGAAGGGAACCAATGAGGGTGCGCACGGCGGAGATAAAGTGGAAGCTAGAGTACGTGTGGAGAAGACGGTGATGTGTCTTTATAGAGTACGCGCGGTGAAGATGATGAAGACATTATATAAAGACATGCACCATCGTCTTCTCCGCGCGTACTGATGGGGGTCGCGCGCAGTGATGATTCGGCTTCCGATGGTGGCGGATTCCACATCCTCTGCAGTACTGCGCAGGTGCATTAAGGGTGGCTGACATGTGAACACCTCAACCTATGGGACCCACGCCTCTCGCATGCACTGATGGGATGCACAAAGTAATGGATCCACTCTGTTTCCAACATCAGCACAAGAATAATATCCTGTCATCAATAGAGATAACATACTATGTTTGAACAAAAATTTCATGTTTTACAGTTTAATTTTGCACGCTTGTCGAAGTGCGAGAACAAGACTTCCCCCGGTACTACTAGATTTTAGCCCGCAGAGGTTCTTGTATTAGTTTGGGCACGCAGAGATCAGGAACAAGATGATGACACAAGAGATTTATGTGGTTCGGGCCGCTTGAGCATAATACCCTACTCCATGGGGTTTGTGTGGTTGTATTGAGTGGTCCTAGTATGTGTGTGAGCTTTTTTTCCCTTTCGAGTCCTATATCGTGCGGCTCAGTCCTTTTATAGTCTAAGGACTGACCGTTACAACATTCGCTTGGCCCGACATGTGGCCCTGACGTATTTAATAGCCTAATACACTGTCTATGAGCATTAAGCGTGGTCAATAGGGTGGTAATGTGCCTTAATGGCTGTGTTACCCCTATTAACAGGTCTCTGATTGTGTGTCATTAATACTACATTAATGACATGAAATCAGGTCTTGTAACTGCCGCTTTAATTGTCCCTTGAATATCCGCGCTGTTGGAGATCCGTCGGTGTACTCGCTGGTGGTGTGGGTCCGGAGGCTCCACACGTGGCAGCTTCGGAGCTTCCCCTTGCGGGGAGGTAGCTCCGGAACTGCTATACACGTGGCGGCACCAGAGCTCCCCTCTACTGGGGGTTAGGTCTGGGGTTGTTATACATGTGTTGACTGCGGAGCTTCCCTGTGCTGGGAGTTTAGCTGCGGACTTACATTACACGTGTCAATCCCGGAGCTACCCATATGAGGGATGCGGGTACGGTGCAGTGGGACATGTGGGGCCTGAGGAGACCTTTAACTTGACAGGTGGAACTCTCTTGCACTTCTTGCGGTATCGTGGGGTACCCAGAACGCAGGGTACCGACAACGCTCTTTCACCTTAATTCGTACGTACTACCTATCTTTTTCTAATATTTTTCTCATCTTTTCTTTTCTTTTCTCTCTGTTCATTGTCTCCATTTTTCTTTCCAGACGTAGCTACCTATTGCGTTTTCCTGTTACTACGTACTCCCTCCATCCCAACTCAACTCTATTCCTGGGTTTAGTCATACTTAACTTTGACCAATAATTTCTATAGATTATATTAACTTTAATAACATGTAAATTGTAGATTATGAAAATATTTTTCATGATTAATCTAAAAGTACAATTCTTATATTATTAAAATTGATCAAATAACATAAATCAATGGTCAAAAGTAGATTTGACCAAATCCAGAAATAGAGTTGAGTTGGGAAGGAGGTAGTACTAGTAGTATTGTATACTACTTTACAGACCGCTTTGCAGGCCCCGCTACGAGTGATCTCCTCTCGCCCCTCCACCAGCTAAAGTACCGTACCGGCCACTTCAGAGGCTACCAGCGATATGGAGGGTCGTTCATTAACAGAGAATACAGATAGAATAGATAGTTCACTAAACAAATAGATAGAAAACAAAATAACAGTTAGAACAGACGAATAACATTGAGTTTATCAACATAAAATATCACTACAAAACAAGAAAACCGACATCATAAAACAAGAAAAACAACATCATAAAACAAGAAAAACAACATCACAGCCTTATAAGTATATAGCTAATACCGGATACACATCACGACAGAATGTGAAATGCTCGTGTCTAATCCTACAGTCTTCACTATAGAAGACTCTGCAGCTGCTCCACCCTTGCTTCCCGTAGCCGACAGTCGTGCATGGGTCAACCTCCTTGTTGGACAGCGACACCATCAGCGGTCTCAGAAGCGGGCGCAGATGCGCCCACGTTAGAAAACCGATTTTAGCCAGGGATTGAATCCAACATCTCCTGCACTCATTGTTGGTCCTCATGATGGCGATGGACTCGACCACTTTCTCACCAATGTCAACCATTCCTTTGACCTGCTGGATATACTCGACGGCGTCGCGGGCCCCACAGTCGGCGTCATAGCGGAGGAGGCCAAGGACATAGGCCGCCTCCATGTGGCTGGTCCTGGCCGCCCGCGTGAGAAATTGGGCGCCCTACTGCGCCCGATCGATCGCGAAGACGAGCTTGGGCCTGGTGACATAGCACAAATGAGGGTGACAGATGATGGCCAGGTTCTCCACGAAGGCTTTGTACCACTCCGGGTCGTGCCACATCCTTCGGGTCACCCGCTCTAGCGTCACGCGCCTGCCCACGGTGCCATCCCTGCACGTCGCATGCATGGCCTTGCAGGTGGCACGCAGACTAGAGAGGTCGTCCAAGGGTCGCAGAGAGCTTTTGGTGACTCACCCCATGATCTCAACCGCAATATTGTGCGTGAACGACAACTCCATAGGCTTCGGCGTCACCGTGCTGCGAAGGGAACCAATGAGGGTGCGCGCAGCGAAGACAAAGAGGAAGCTAAAGTACGTGCGGAGAAGACGGTGATGTGTCTTTATAGAGTAGGCGTGAAGAAGACGATGGAGACATTATATAAAGACACAGGCCATTGTCTTCTCCACGCGTACTGATGGGGGGTCGCGCGCAGTGATGGTTTGGCTTCCAGTGATGGCAGATTCCACATCCTTTATAGTACTGCAGGTGCATTAAGGGTGCCTGACATGTGAACACCACAACCTATGGAACCCACGCCTCTCGCATGCACTGATGGGATGCGCGAAGTAATGGAGCCACTCTGTTTTCAACACCAGCACAAGAATAATATACTATCATCAATAGAGATAACATATTATGTTTGTTAGTAATCTACGCCAAACATTTCCTGTTTTACAGTTTGGTTCTCCACGCTCTTTCAACTTAATTCGTACGTACGTACTACCTATCTTTTTCTAACATTTTTCTTGTCCTTTCTTTTCTTTTCTCTTTGTTCATTGTCTCCACTTTTCATTCCAGTCGTCGCTAATTAACAGGACTAGCTGTTACATAATCCTCAATAAACACAAAATAAACTAATCGGCACATCTAGTCTGCAACACTTGTCTTTAAGCAGTTGTAATAACTTCTGGCCGCGTATAGGAGTAGTGGTAATGATTACACCGCGTATAGGGGCATAGGGCCAGTGGTACGTTGGCGTACTACCTATCTTTTTTCTAACATTTTTCTCGTCCTTTCTTTCCTTTTCTCTCTGTTCATTGTCTCCACTTTTCTTTCGAGTGGTTGCTACCTGTTGTGTTTTTTGTTACTATGTAGTAGTAGTACTGTATACTACTTTAAAGACCGCTTTGATGGCCCCGCTGCGGGCGATCTTCTGGCACCTCCAGCGGCTAAAGTATCGTACAAGCCACTTTAGAGGCCACCGGCGGTGTGGAGGGTCGTTCATTAACAAAGAATACATATATAACAGATAGTTTACTAAACAGCGGATAGAAAAAAAATAACAAATGGAGCAGACGAACAACATTGAGTTCATTATCATAAAACATTACTCCCTCCTTCCTATATTACTTGTCGTTAGAACAAGTTTTTTAGTTCATATTTAAACTAGAAAACTTGTCCTAAATATTAACGACAAGTAATATGGTAAGGAGGAAGTACAAAACAAAAAAACAACATGACGAAACAAGAAAAAATACAACATCACAAAAACAAGAAGAGAAAAACATCACGACTGGATTAATCTGTGTCAAAAGATTTCCTATTTTAAAGTTGGGTTCAACTAGAATGTAATCAGATGTTTAGTGCAATCGTGCAATCAACCATCTTCAACCATTGGATCGATCTACATTATGGTCGTTGAATCTTTCTATTTAACCCCCTCCACCAGGTGGAGGGGCGGTGGTGGTGGAAGGGGTTAAATGAAAAGATGTAATAACCGTAAGATGTAGATCCAACGGATGAAAATCTTTGATTACACGATTGCACCAAACTTTAATTGCATATAGGGCTGTCAACGAGTCGAACTCGAGCGATCTTGTCTTTCTAAGCTTGAGTTTGATAAAACACCGAGTCAATCTCGAGTCGAGCCAAGAATTCATGTATATACAATAGAATATACTAAATTTAGGTTCACAACTAATGGAGTAGGAATGTGGACAATGTTGCACAATTTGTTTCTATCTTAAAAATTATGTCCCATAAAACATTTTTAATAGAATTATATAGTTTGGTTAATCATAGGTACATATCATAGATGACAACAATAAATGATCTTACTCGAGCTTTTTGAGCTTGAGCTCATCAAGCTCGCAAGATCAAGCTTGGCTCGTTTAGAAATGGCACAATACTCAACTTCATCCTCAAACTTTCAATCAAAACTCAGTTCTGTCCTTGAACTTTCAAATGGATCAATTATTTAGTCCATCAAATTCACACAACCGTTTCTCATTCATCACGTGTCTGAGTTGGACATCCACATTGGCATGCCACATAAGCTATTATGCCACATCATCTACCCCGGCCACCTCACTTAGAAAAAATATAATAATTTTTTATCATCTTACAAAAAGTAGCTCATTAATTGGGTTGGATTTACGTAGTTGCATGGGATATACATATTTCTCTCCCATTTTTTTTTGTAAAACCATCAAGTGATATATCCTATGTCATATTACATATGTAAAAATATTTTACAATATAAAACTTTTAAGGCTAGGGAAGAGCAAACAGAGAGGAAGAGCAAACTTTTAAGCCTAGGGAATAAAATATAAAATGAAGCTACACGACTGGCCGGGTACACGTACGGTCTGGGCCGGTGTGCCGGTGTACCTTAACCCCCGTCGTGCGTCCTTGGTGGTTGTTGGGAAGACCCTTCACTACGTAAGAAAGGCTCATCCGAGACATTCCCTAACGAAGAAGGGATATGAACAAACTGTGCATTTCTGTCGTCGCATCTCGCATGACGTTGTCATCAGAGTTGTGCTTATGGCGCGTCGCCGATCATCCAAAGTGTGAGACATGCTTAAAGGAAGCGCATCTCCTTTCTTTGTGTCATAACAGACGGTCTTTATGGGGTCATTAGAGATGCGGGTGGCGCGCGTCACCCATCAGCATACATGTGTGACAAGCTCTAACAAAGCACGTCACAGATATATTGACCGATCCGAGACGTTCTATATTGTAGCTCGTCACAGATTTGTTTACTAATCTGAGACGGGCTTTATGGAAGCTTGTCTCCTTTATTTAGGTTATATGAGACGTTTTCTGTTACAGCTCATCACGGATTGTTTACAGGCAGGGTCTCCTATTAGGTGCTCCCCACTCCTGATCATCGTGATGGCCGGTTGCATCCTGGAGCTAGCCAGGATTTAGCAGCCGTATTACCAATATCAGCAACATACTATTCATATATTAACATACTGTTCGTACTGTTCATGAACATATGTATAGCCAAAAAGATCACACGTTAAATTATATTGACCAATCAAATATTAACAAAGTGCCAATTGTGGTTATCAAGTATACTAATTACACAACAAAGACCGCTCATCCTGATTACAATGTAACTAATTATACACATCATAACTATCATCATCTAATCCTGCTGGAGAACCGAGCTTACTTGTAGCACATGCAGTTGGTGAGCATCTGTAAAGCATCAGTAGAGAAATTGTTCTCATGGTAAAGGACATGGTAGTGAGCTGGTGTGCTTGTTCCTTGATAAAACAAACAATTTACATTCCACTGATGCATTTATAGCCTGTTATCAAAAACACGTTATAGAAACACAAATTATTGCATAGGTACCTTGATTCCAACATGGCTGGAGAGGTAGAAGTCAAACTCACTGGGATGGCAAATGCTAGTGTCAACCACAGTTCCTCAAGTTTCAAGGGTTTGCGAATCAGAATTCATTATATACATTGATAGTCAAAATAAATATATTACTTCTGCATTGGACATAAACAAGGAAGATGAATATATACCGTAATAAAAATTCTCCTTTTGGATCAATGTCTTCATTAATGAAGAGCTTCATTGTACATCCTAAAGTTCAATAAAATCACTGGAATGCACGCTCTGAGGGCACGGTCGAGGTGACAGCGTGCTCCGGGGATAGGGGATGCGGTGGCGTGATCCGGGATGAGCTGGCGGAGGCACCGAAGTGGCAGTTCCTCAACCTTTTGATGACAGCAGGCCGACATGCTCCGGGAACAGGGAAAACATTTCCACTTATGTGAAGGTGGTGGCATACTCATATCAATTACCGAGGTCGGGGTCGAGGCGGCGGCATGCTCCGGGACAGGGGACGAGGCGGCGTGCTCCAGTGTGCTCAACTCTCTGATGAAGAAGGTCGGGGTTGATGGCGAGGTATGGGTCGACGGCGGCAGCACGACAATGATGAAGAGTGAGTTGAGAAAGAGGGACGGTGGCCGCATGCTCTGGGGACAGTAGAAGAGTCGGCATGCTCCAGCGTGCTCAACTCTCTGATGATGCCAAGGTCGGGGGCAACGTCGGGGTTGGAGTTGTTGGCAGCAGCGCGACGTTGACAATGGCGGGACGGCGGCAGCGTGCTAAGGAGTGTCGGTTTCTAGGTCGAGAGAGTGCGCGAGAGCTAAAATTTTTCGCCAAATGTTAGGAGAGAGCGCGCGATGGATAAAAATAGCAAAACTCGAAGACATGCCTTTATAACACCCGTCTCTCATTTTAGCATCCTTTGGTCGAGAGAGCGCGAGAAATTTTTTGCCAAAATAGAGCGCACGAGGTTTAAAATAAAACTCAGAGATGCACATATATAACACACGTCTCGCATTATCATATTTCACATCAGAGTATTTTCCCGCATGCAAAAGACAAGCCACAGTGTGCTGAAGCAGGGAACATCTTTCGCATGTGGGTATGTACCACTGGCAACTGTGCACAATGCCTTATATGATCATTGCATTGTGCTCAGCTTTTCGAGGTGGGATAAAAGATCTTCGGCTTAAATTGAAGACGAGCCTAGGTAAGATGCGTCTCTGCAAATGTAAGGCGCATCTTGTATTACTTTGTGGCCCCAGACACGCTGGAGTGTCTTGAATGCGCCACGATGTGCTGAAGCCAGGAACAACATCTAGGACATTCCGGTGTGTTCAACTGGCAATAGTGCACAATGCCTTATACAATCGTTGCAACGTGCTCAACTTTCCGAGGTGGGACAAAAGTTCTTCGGCACAAATCGGAGACGAGCCCGAGTGCGGCGTGTCTCCCTTTTGCCGGATCTCAGATATTGTTGACAGCTGTTATATACCAATTTCAGTCGTTAATATAACTCAATTATGTGAAGGATTGATCATTTCTTGCACACATCTCCTTTCTACTTGACCTATTTCCACTTGTACTTGGAGAAATATGTGTATGCAGATATTTATACAGGAATTGAGGAAAAGTATGGGGAGCAATCCTATAAAATATCATCCCAGCCAATCAGGCGATGACAGTGGCACAACATGGATCAAATGGCCCACAAACAGAAGTATCCGAGGCCATCCAATGGTGTAGCACCAATATCAGTCAATTGAACCCACCTGGCAGCCACCTGGAGGAAGTACAGGTCGTCTGGAGCCCTGACCAGGTCGGCCGAACCAGGGGGTCGGCCGACCTGGTCCTAGCGCCAAACGCGGTCAACTTCCACGTGTTGGCTCCTCCCGGCTCCCTAGAGTCAATGACGACTAATTCGCGCGCTTTTGATGGCGGGAACCGACCTCAACACTAGTATAAATAGAACCCCATACCCCTCACTTCAACACACACCACTTGGGCATCATTCTATTGTATACACTATCTTCCATAGTCCTTAGAGGAGTTAGGATGTAGAGAGGAGAGCCTCTAGTCCCAAGTCCAAATTGGGAAAGGAGTAGAAGGAGTCTCTCTTCCCAATTCCACATTGGAAAAGGTATATCTCATGTATTCCTTCTTGTATTTGTGACTTTGTGCTCAATAAAGATATTATCTTTAGTCTTCTTTTATACGTATACTTGGACAAAGCGTTTCTTGTTTGATTGTGGAGTCCATGTAAGTTGAAGGTATAGTCTTTATGATTGTACTCTCATGATCACATCTTATGGTCATAAACACTATAGAACCCCACTATAGTCTATGTAGTTATGATATGATTATGTTAATATGAATAACTATGCTATGCAATAAACATTGGTTCAACAATGATTTAGTTCATTGCCTTAGGATGGCTTGTGCTGCAACTCTTAAGGTATTTGCTTGGTATTCTAGCATGGTGCTAGGGTATTTAAGTAGCGTTGGATGTCTCGTAGACCCACGGATTGAAGAGGTAGGCAGTAGGTGGTGATAGTCCTATCTGTCATTTGTAATTCTCCACGTTTGGCTATGCCACAGGCTCTTGGCGGGAGTCGCCCTAGTATTGCTAGGGGTAAGCTCGTGCCTGATGTGTTGAATAGTATTGCATAGGAATTCATAATTGACATGACCATTAGTATCTACCTTAGGCTATGTATATGTATTAGGAGCATTGTAGGAGCAACTCTCTAACTCTTAATCCAATGTCCCTCTAGGACCCATTTACCCTTTAAGAATAGATTGCCTAGGTCTGTGTCACACTACCCCTATTATCAACTTACCCCCTGTCCGAATAATTGATTAGTATCCCATAGCTTAACCATAAGAGTAGTATATACTTTACTCTATTGTCTTCCTTTGGGATAAATATGATACTCTTGGGAATACTCATGGGTGAAATGCTACAATGGTATCTTTCGTGCGCTTGCGGATCTCATCTCTTTACCGGAGATGATCTGTGGTGCTAAGAAATACCAACAAGCATTCTTGGCGCCGTTGCTGGGGATGATTTGTTAGTATATCTTAGGAGCTGTCAACAAGCATTTATGGCGCTGTTGCGGGGGAAGGCAAAGGAAGTGAAGGATAGCTATCACTTGTGATTAAGCTATAGGTACTAATAGTTATTAGACAGGATTACCCTTGTTTGTTTTCTCCTTTGTGTGAAAATAGGGTAGTGTTGGCCAACCCATTGTATGGGATGGCCAACGAGGACGCAAGTGCTAAACTGCAAGATGATTCAAGGCGTACATCAAAAAATGTCCGCTGGGCAACATCATTGCCTTTTGCAGGAGAATTTCAGCTTTCAGTAGGAGACAAAGTAATCCATACCCAAGCTTGGGAAAGGCTCCAAGAAGTTCTTCTTGGTTTGCTGCCACCATGGGGTGGATAGTTGTCTCTTCATCCAACACTCGTGTCATGGGTTGGCTCCACCAATCCATGACCACATTCATGCTGGAGCTGAAGGAGTCCTATTCTCATTCATCATGGATGAGAAGAAGGTCTCCACTCAAGGGGTGGATTGAAGAATGCTCGAGTTCCCATAGCTTGTCATGCACACCACTTCACAAGGTGGATATGCTAGTTAGGGAACTACACCTCCCATTGAAGTGTCATGAATATCCAAGTCGTTGGAGATTTGTTTGGATAATCCAAGTCGCGACCCATGAGGACTTTTTTCAAACAACAACTCCAATGGCTACCCTTCACAAGGATGTCAAGGGTGGAATTAACATCACCCTTGTATTCAAGGAGGCTATGGCTTTCCAAGGGATTTAAGTTCAACTAGCCTTTCTTAAAGTATCTTAGCCAAGCAGAAATCAAGACAACATTCACATGAAGATCTTGGCCAAGGACAAGAACTTAAGGAGCATTCAAAGTCCAAGATATCCCACATCACTTGTTGGGATTCCCACACTTCGACCAAACCCATTCAACCTAGGGCAAGTGACATTGTGGATGAAGCGTTTTCTTGTTTGATTGTGGAGTCCACATGTCATCCTGCCCAAGGAAGACTTTTATCCATGATCAAGGTATGGGTTGATTCAATGGAATATCAATATGGTCAAAGTGGCACCCCTAAGAAGGACAAAGCCTCACCATGCTCATTAAGGAATACATTCAAGAGGGAGAACCCGTCGCTACAACAACATGTCTATATCAATACAACTGGGAGAGGCTAGGGCCACCAGGTGGCCCACATGTCCGAATGACAGCCCAATGAGTTTGGCATGTCAAAACAGAAGAAATCGTCCACATCTTCAACTCCGGGATTGGACAACAAATCATCGCGCTGAACAGAACGGTGGTAAGTCCTACTCATCGGACTTCAAAAATTCGGTGAGTCCTCGCCAACAGGTTAATTGGTAGTTATCTCATATTTGTTTTCAAAATTGCATCAACCCTTGCATTTGGATGTTTGAAATTCCACACTTTCATGTTGGAAAGTAAAATTTCCAATCATCATAAAACTAAAAATTTGAATTAGGGGATAAATTTAATTGGATATGAACTACGTGCACGACCACTTGAATTTATCTTCCTAGTTCAAACAAAAAAGATTTGCTTTGACCCTCATTGCATTTACAAGTTATTTCAAGCTGGGCAAGACAATTTGAAAATTGGGTTCAATTTGCTTTTGGCTAACGTAACTCGTTTTCGAGTTGTTTTGTGTGTTCTTGATTAAAGTGCAGCTAGGTCAAAATTGTAAAGAGGTGGTATGGCAAGAAAGTGGAAGGTTTCATTAAGCTCAAGTCACCATTGGGAGGATTTAAGAACACTTCTCTCCTTCAAACTCATTTTGAGTTTGAGGAAGAGTAATGTTCAAGATGATGACCCAATGGAGGAGCCAGAACCAAATCCATTGCCAAACCCAATCTCAACTTGGCATTTGACATCAACCATCAAGCCTACGCCAAAAATCAAGGTTGAGAGTTTCTCACACAAAGACCTTCGTCACCAACCGCTCTTCAATTGAGGTATGAGTTTATAATTTTTCATTGTTTGGTTTGCCATAGAATTGAATGTATTTGCTTGCATTTGTGAGGAAGGTTGACACTTCCTCATCATTTAATTCTCATGCATCCTCACAAGAGTAAGTGTGGGTATTGACTTTTGGATCTCCAAAAGGAAATCCCACCTTACTTGGAAAAACCTAAAACAAGTACCTAGAATCCTTTTAGCATTGTATTGTAGACTTAGTCATTTTTGTCTAGGTTTAAAAAATAAAACTTTTGGGCATGACTTAATTAGTGAATTGGCATATAGAAACTTGGGCATAGTGACAGCCATAATTTTTAATTGAGCTTCATGCATAGATGGTGTCACTAGATTTCAAACTCTGAGAAATAAGTGATATCCTTGCTCTGAAATTGAATTGCATTTTTTGGAAGAGTCACTAAATTTTAAATTCCTAGTGAAGTTCAGGAGGATAAAATTGAGAATCTTGTTTGTCATGGTCTAAATGATAAAATTTGCTCTTGAAAGCTAAGATGGTTAGAAACATTAAAAGATGTAGGGATCCATATAGTATATTTCTATCACATGCATTGCTATGAGTAGGAGCTTTAGAAAATATGCAACATGAATTATCCATAAAGCTCCACTCTTATCAATGAATAACACATTAATCATGGATACACTTGACATTGGAACCAATGCATCTTTGATTTCGTTCTTCCCTGTATGTACAAATGAATGTTGGTTACCTAACCCGAACATTCATTTGTACAAGTATCGGGAGCTAACCATCCCTCTCTATTCAAGAGAGGAAGTTTGCAGGAGTAATATTACTATGCAAACATTCAAGAAGCTGATTGTTGGGATCCCTAGAGGATCCCATTTCAACATCTCTTGGCCAAGGAGTAAATGAGGATGGTTTCTACCTATCGGAAATTATGCCCGAAGGTCAATCATAACTATACGAGGCTAGAGATTTGAAATGGGAACCCTCCATGAGCAACCAATGGGCTGCCACGAATGGGTGAGAGCATTATGCTCTCAACTATTCTAAGCACTCATTCAAGCTCAAGGGATTTGCCACCATCATTGGGTGCAAGTTGTTCCTATGTGGCTAGAAGGTATGTTTTACCTTACCCAAGGAACAACTGATCATACCCAATGCATGTTGGGCACATGTCACTCCCTTATGGCAAAAAGATATGATACACCTTAGCCAAAGAATGACGAAACATACTCAATGTATGTTGAGTGCACATCATTCCTTTCGATCTAAAGGTTATCATTATACTAGCCAAGGAATGAAAAATCACACGCAACACATGGAGACCCTGATGTGCGGACGATCAACATCGAAAACACTCTATTCAACCACACTCATGGTGTCCATGGGAGGCAACACAACAATAAACACTCAACCCTCCATTGTCAAAGCCACGCTGCAACAAGGATAGGCCAACTTATGGCCTACCTCCATCGTTAGGGTTTCAACCCCTATCAGGGACCTTGATCAAGAATAAGCTTGGGGGAGGACCCCCACTTGAGGTAACTTGTATCACACCCACTGCATTTTTATTCCAAATCATCCATTGCATATTTACTTTCCATTCATCCACCATCCACCATGCTTCTAAAAAAAACATAAAAATAGGAACTTAGATTTGCTTTGCTTATCAAATAAAAATGTAACACTCTCATTTTCATGCATCATGCCTTGCATACACTCATATACATGTTTAACATTAATCCACAACAAGAGGAACGAGTTTAAAATTGATTTGGAGCAAAACCGCACTTAAAATGCAGGAAAGTGCGGACTAGTCCGATTTTACTGAGGACTAGTCCGATTTTTCTCTGAATAAAAACGGACTTGTCCGTTTTTGCTGCGGACTAGTCCGATTTTGCTGACTAAATTGTGTTAAATTAATTCTAAATTTTGATCAAAACAACTCCAAACATGTATAAACTTGTTAAAAACAATTAGAACTAGTTAGTGATCATTAAAAGAAATCCATTAACAAGTTCTACCTTGCATTTGCATTAATCATGCATGTCATGTCATATTGAGTAATATTTGTGCACTCTTTGATTGTGTTTCTTGTCTTGTATGTTTATTGTGTGGATTAGACAGATTTGCGCTATAGAGTGCCGCGGAGGATCTACATCACCAAGTGTTTGAAGGCTTTGACCCTAATCAACCGCAAGAGCAAGGCAAGTGTCCCTGAAGCATATTGATCCTGTTTTAAAATAAATGTTTTGTTTACAAAATTGCATGCTTTTGTCAATTTGATGGGAAATCCTATGATAGGAAGTTTACTAGCTTTGTTTAACCACCCTTGTCACCTGGGACATATGGTAGAGAGTCGGGATGGGATTTTTACCTTTTTGCTTCGCTTAATCAACTGGGATGTGAAAACAACTATACCACTCAAATTAATTATCCATGGATGAGATTATGGTTAACATGAACTGGTTAATATGATATAGTAATGGGTGATCTAAGCAAGACTGGTATGTGAATGGGTTGGATGTTATGGTGGTTTTGCTTGCTTTAGATCTAAGGACCGGTTCGTGGAGCGACCATCCAGGATTTATAGTGCCACCACGAGGCCAAGTATGGGTGCGGTGTAGCTGATTAATTAGGGCTTTACCAGTGCTATTTGGAACATTAAGGATGCTCAGGGAGGGGTAGTCGGATTGGGTTTGTTGATGATTGGTGGGACTACCCTGGGATCCGAATGACTCAAGAGAGGGTCCTTGGCTGAATATGTGCTCAGTTGGAGACATCGGCACCGGTGAAACCTCAGTGGGGTCTAAATAGGCTAGAAATCCCTTTGTAAAGGCTATTTTGTGATCTCTTGGCCACACACCTAAGGAAGTGTGAGACGGCATAATTGAGATTCTATAGTCATCGAAATGTGATGAAATCACAAACACGTGGGTAAAGCAGTACAACCCCTACAGAGTGTGTCCAAAACTATCATGATAGCTGTGCTCCCGGTTATGAGCAACCTGGACCCTCACATGATTAGAGAAAACTTGGTATTGGTATGGATTTTGGGATGGTTATGGTTGGTTGGTTATGGTTATGGTTTGGTAATGGTTATGGATGGTTATGAATTAATTTCTTGTATTGAATATGGATATCGGTACGTGATGATGGATATGAATATAGACTGGTACTATGATTTTAATTATGGTTTATGATGGGTTTATTTCACATACACATAATATATTGCTTTTCAAATGTTTTAATGTACTTTTCAGCACTTTGCCATTATTGTCGTCATTTGAATCAGCCACATGTCATACTTTCCACACTTGTTGAGTAAGACATGTACTCACTCTTGCAATCCTCTCAACAGTTGCAGGTCAGGATTGGGAGTTTAATGGCGATAATGCGGAGTTCTAGGCCGTGTCTACCGTCAGCTTTGCCTGTGGTGTTATTGGAGCTGCAATATCCCTTATGCTTAGTTTGCTTAGTTGCTTAATTAGAGTATTTCCGCTGCATTAGTTCAAACCTGTCATTAATATTCATTAGAGCTTGTATTCGAGGATATTTTGAATTGTGTAATAAAATTTGGTTAATTAATCTTGTTCTGTGGTAATTTTCTGTATACTCTTTTGTGAATGCACTCGTGTATGTGTGTTGAACGTCCTGGGCACGCATATGCGTTCACTTGGTTCACTTGGTCCCGGGTGTCACAGATTGGTATCAGAGCCACAGGTTGACCGTAGGACGCAGCCTAGATAGAATGGACACTTTAGAGCACATAGGAGCACTCAGGAATCGATGTGTTCTTGCTTGGTGTGCTGCTTGCTATATATTGTTTGCTTGTGTGCTTAATATAGGATTTTGGGATGCTTTAGCATTGCCATGTCCACCTAGGCTAGTGTAGCTAGTTGTCTAGTTTCATATCCCTTGATGCATATAGTTGGGGACGTTTTTTAATTCTTACCTATTGCCTTTCTCCAGATGGTGAGGACTCGCAACCAGAGGGATGCTAATGATGAGGAGGGGAACCATGGAGTACCTCGGAACAACAATGGACAAGGACGTTCTCATGAAGCTATGAATATTAAGCAGCTACTGGCTATGCAGAACTAGCTCATGCAGACCATGATACAAACAATGGGACAGCTGCAGGCTAGTAACATCAATAATCAGCCCCACGTGCCTCCACCGCCACCCCCGCCTCCTCATAACTGGTTGGGAGAGTTTATGAGGACTAGGCCATCGACCTTTGATCAAGCTGCTAACCCTATGGATGCGGATGATTGGCTCAAGTCCGTGGAGAAGAAACTTGCTATTGTCCAATACAGTGACCGGGAGAAGGTCTTGTTTGCTTCTCATCAACTAGTTGGAGCAGCTGCGGATTGGTGGGATTCATATTGCAATGCTCATGAGAACCAAGAGAGGATTACCTGGGCGGAATTCAAGGAGAGTTTCCGTTCTCATTATGTGCCGAAGGGAGTTATGATTTTGAAGAGGCAAGAATTTGAAAACTTGAGACAAGGAAGATCAAGCGTGAGTGAATATCTCAATAAGTTCACTCAACTCTCAAGATATGCGCCTGAGGATGTTAGTCGGGACAGCCGAAAACAATATTTGTTCATGAGAGGCTTGAACAATGAAATTCAAGTGCAACTACTCAACTGTGATTATGCCAATTTTCAGAAGCTTGTGGACAAAATAATTGTGTTGGAGAACAAGATCCGTGAGATGGAGCAAGATAACAAGAGGAAAGCACCATATCAAGGATAGCCGCAAGGAAGTAATGTGCGCCCTCGCTTTGCGCCGCCCAATGCGCCTTATTTCAGCTCTTCTATTCCTGCTCAACGCCCTGGATTTGCACCGCGCCCACCTCAGTTTGTGCAACAACACCCTGTTATGCAAGCACCTAGGCCTCCAATGTCTTATGCACCTTGTGCCAACTATCCTGGTGTCAATGCTCAAAACCAAGCTCGTCCCAATAATTCTGGCGGAGTTAAGAAGTGCTATACTTGTGGAGAAGCTGGACACTTTGCGCATCAATGTCCTAAGTCAGGCCTTGGTCAAGGAAGTAATGCATCGAGGTGAAACCCAATACCCAATGGAGGACAGCCACAAGGGAACCATGGACAGCAGAATTTTGCTCGTGGCAACGTGAACAATGTCTCTACGGAGGATGCTCAACAAGCGGATGACGTGGTCATTGGTATGTTTCTCACCAACTCCAACCCCGCGACTATGTTGTTTGATTCTAGAGCATCGCATTCATTCATTGCATCGAAGTATGGTGCCAAGTATAGTTTACCTATCTCTCATATGAGGTTTACTCTATTGGTTAAGTCTCCTGGAGGAGAGATGAGGACAAATATATTATGTCCAAAGGTAAGCCTTAGAATAAGGGGGGTAGACTTCTCCACCAACCTCATTGTTTTGGATTCTCAAGGATTGGACATTATACTTAGTATGGACTGGTTGAGGAAGTACCATGGAGTTATTGAGTGTGCCACAAAGACGGTGAAGTTGACCAATGAAGAAGGGGTCACTGTAGAATTTGAAGCATCTCAACATGCACCGAAGCAATTGGAGCTGAACCATATGGATGGTGCCGCAATTGAGGAGATTCCGGTGGTGTGTGATTTTTTGGATGTTTTTCCGGACGAGTTGCCAGATATGCCACCTGATCGAGGCATTGAGTTTGTTATTGACTTAATACCTGGAACTACGCCTATAGCTAAGAGGCTGTATAGGATGCCTCCTATGGAATTAGCGGAGCTCAAGAAACAAATTCAAGAGCAACTAGAGAAAGGTTTTATTTGCCCTAGTTCTTCATCTTGGGGAGCGCCCGTGCTATTTGTGGACAAGAAGGGTGGAACCCAAAGGATGTGCGTGGATTACCGAGCCCTCAACGAGGTAACAATCAAGAACAAGTACACCTTGCCACGCATAGAAGATTTGTTTGATCAGATGAAGGGTGCTTGTGTCTTCTCTAAGATTGATTTGAGGTCAGGATACTTTCAAATGAAGATTAGACCATCGGACATACCCAAGACAACTTTTAGGACACAATATGGATCTTATGAGTACACAGTGATGTCTTTTGGATTGACAAATGCGCCTGCCTACTTTATGTACCTCATGAATAAGGTCTTCATGGAGTACTTGGATAAGTTCATTGTGGTATTTATTGATGACATTATGATCTACTCGAAGGATGAGAAGGAACATGAGGAACACTTGAGGCTTACGTTGCAGAAATTGAGGGAGCATCAATTGTATGCCAAGTTCAACAAGTGTCAGTTTTGGTTGAAAGAGGTGTCGTTTTTGGGTCATATAATTTTAGGAGGAGGAGTTTCGGTTGACCCCGGAAAAGTGAGAGACATGTTGAAATGGGAACCACCGCAAAATGTCAAGGAAATAAGGAGTTTCCTTGGGATGGCTAGATATTACTATAGATTCATCAAGGACTTCTCCAAGATAGCCAAGCCAACGGAATTGCTAATGAAGGGAAAGACTTTCCAATGGACTCAATCTTGTCAAAATAGTTTTGAGGAGTTGAAAAAGAGGTTGACAACAGCCCCAGTTTTGGTACTGCAGGATGTAAGCAAAAGTTTTGATATTTATTGCGATGCATTGAGACAAGGACTTGGATGTGTATTGATGCAGGAAGGTCAAGTGGTCACCTATGCATCAAGACAATTGAAGAAACATGAGCAGAATTACCCCACGCACGATTTGGAACTCGCGGCCGTGGTACACGCATTGAAGATTTGGAGGCACTATATTCTTGGACATAGGTGTGAAATTTATACGGATCACAAGAGTCTTAAGTATATTTTCACACAAACATATCTGAATTTGAGGCAACGAAGATGGCTGGAGCTCATCAAGGATTATGACTTGGGAATCAACTATCATCAAGGAAAGACCAATGTAGTGGCCGATGCCTTGAGCCGGAAAGGAGTAAGCAATCAACTTACAATTCGAGAGTTACCATCCGAGCTATGTAAGGAATTTGAAAGGTTGAACCTCGGATTTGTAAATGAGATAGAGATGATGGAGTTAAATCCAACCTTGGAGCAAGAGATTCGAGAAGCACAAACAAAGGATGAGGAGATCAAGGAAATCAAGAAAAGGACCGAGGAAGGGAGAGAATTCAGATTTGATGAAGACAAACATGGTACCTTATGGATTGGGAAGAGGATTGTTGTGCCTAATGTAAAGCATATTCGGGAGACAATACTAAAAGAGGCACATGACTCACCTTACTAAATTCATCCCTGATTGTACGAAGATGTACAAAGACTTGAATACTTTCTATTGGTGGGCTAGCATGAAGAAGGACATAGCTGAATATGTGGCATTGTGTGATGTGTGTCAACGAGTCAAGGCAGAACATGAAAGGCCAGCTAGACTATTACAACCATTGAAGATTCCAGAGTGGAAGTGGGAAAAGATCGGTATGGACTTCATAGTTAGTTTACCACGTACTCAGTCCGGTTACGACTCAATTTGGGTAATTGTGGATCGGTTAACTAAGTCAGCCCACTTTATTCCCGTCAAGACCACCTATAATGGAGAGAAATTGGCGGAACTGTATATGGGAAGAATAGTATGTTTGCATGGAGTTCCGAAGAAGATAGTCTCGGATAGAGGTTCACAATTCACTTCCAGGTTTTGGCAGAAATTGCACGAAGCATTGGGAACAAGGTTGAATTTCAGTTCTGCATATCACCCTCAAACGGATGGACAAATCGAGAGAACCAATCAAATTTTGGAGGACATGTTAAGAGGTTGTGCTTTAAAGCATGGGAAAAGTTGGGACAAGAGCTTGCCATATGCAGAATTTTCATACAACAATAGTTACCAAGCAAGCTTGAAAATGTCACCATATGAAGCGCTTTATGGAAGGAAGTGTAGGACACCTTTATTTTGGAATGAGGCAGGAGAAACTCAAGTATTTGGTCCGGATGTGTTGCAAGAAGCCGAAAAGCAAGTCCAAATAATTCGTGAAAACTTGAGGGATGCCCAATCAAGACAAAAGGGCTATGCGGACAATAGGAGAAGAAAATTAGCCTTTGAAGTGGGAGATTTTGTTTACCTCAATGTGTGACCAATGAGTGGTCATAAGAGGTTTAACATAAGAAGCAAGCTAGCACCTCGTTATATTGGACCATTCAAGATTTTGGACAAAAGAGGAGAAGTAGCGTATAAGTTGGAGATGCCAGCTCATCTTTCGGACGTCCATGATGTCTTTCATGTTTCCCAGCTCAAGAAGTGCTTGCGAGTACCGGAAGAACAAGTGCCAATGGAATAATTGGAACTAGAGGAAGATTTGACTTATGTCGAGCAACCAGTTAAGATCTTGGAAATCAAGGAGAGAGTCACAAGGAGCAAGGTGATTCGATGGTGTAAAGTTCAATGGAAGCACCACACAGAAAAAGAAGCAACGTGGGAATTGGAGGATGATCTCAAAAAGGAATTTCCCTATCTTTTCTCTTCCACATCGAATCTCGAGGGCAAGATTCATTTTAAGGGGGGTTGGTTTGTAACACCCTCATTTTCATGCATCATGCCTTGCATACACTCATATACATGTTTAACATTAACCCACAACAATAGGAACGAGTTTAAAATTGATTTGGAGCAAAACCGCACTTAAAATGCATGAAAGTGCGGACTAGTCCGATTTTACTGAGGACTCGTCTGATTTCTCTCTGACTAAAAACGGACTTGTCTGTTTTTGCTGCGGACTAGTCCGATTTTGCTGACTAAATTGTGTTAAATTAATTCTAAAATTTGATCAAATCAACTCCAAACCTGTATAAACTTGTTAAAAACTATTAGAACTAGTTAGTGATCATTGAAAGCAATCTATTAACAAGTTCTACCTTGCATTTGCATTAATCATGCATGTCATGTCATATTGAGTAATATTTGTGCACTCTTTGATTGTGTTTCTTGTCTTGTATGTTTATTGTGTGGATTAGATGGATTTGCGCTAGAGAGTGCCACGGAGGATCTACAACACCAAGAGTTTGAAGGCTTTGACCCTAATCAACCGCAAGAGCAAGGCAAGTGTCCTTGAAGCATATTGATCCTGTTTTAAAATAAATGTTTTGTTTGCAAAACTGCATGCTTGTGTCAATTTGATGGGACATCATATGATAGGAAGTTTACTAGCTTTGTTTAACCACCCTTGTCACCTGGGACATATGGTAGAGAGTCGGGATGGGATTTTTACCTTTTTGCTTCACTTAATCAACTGGGATGGGAAACAACTATACCACTCAACTTAATTATGCATGGATGAGATTATGGTTAACATGAACTGGTTAATATGATATGGTAATGGGTGATCTAAGCAAGCCTGGTATGTGGATGGGTTGGATGTTATGGTGGTTTTACTTGCTTTAGATCTAAGGACCAGTTCGTGGAGCGACCATCCAGGATTTACGGTGCCACCACGAGGCCAAGTATGGGTGCGGCGTAGCTGATTAATTAGGGCTTTGCCAGTGCTATTTGGACCATTAAGGATGCTCAGGGAAGGAGTAGTCGGATTGGGTTTGTTGATGATTGGTGGGACTACCCTAGGATTCGAATGACTCAAGAGGGGGCCCTTGGTTGAAGATGTGCTCAGTTGGAGACATAGCCACTGGTGAAACCTCAGTGGGGTCTAAATAGGATAGTAATCCCTTTGTAAAGGCTATTTTGTGATCTCTTGGCCACACACCTAAGGAAGTGTGATACGGCATAATTGAGATTCTATAGTCATCGAAAGGTGATGAAATCACAAACACGTGGGTAAAGTGGTACAACCTCTGCAGAGTGTGTCTAAAACTATCATGATAGTCGTGCCCCCGGTTATGAGCAACCTTAACCCTCACATGATTAGAGAAAACTTGGTATTGGTATGGATTTTGGGATGGTTATGGTTGGTTGGTTATGGTTATGGTTTGGTAATGGTTATGGATGGTTATGAATTAATTTCTGGTATTGAATATGGATATTGGTACGTGATGATGAATATGAATATGGACTGGTACTATGATTTTATTTATGGTTTATGATGGGTTTATTTCACATACACATAATATATTGCTTTTCAAATGTTTTAATGTACTTTTCAGCACTTTGCCATTATTATTATCGTCATTTGAATCAGCCACATGTCATACTTTCCACACTTGCTGAGTACGACATGTACTCACTCTTGCAATCCCCCCAACAGTTGCACGTCAGGATTGGGAGTTTAATGGCGATAATGCGGAGTTCGAGGCCGTGTCTACCGTCAGCTTTGCCTGTGGTGTTATTGAAGTTGCACTATCCCTTATGCTTAGTTTTCTTAGTTGCTTAATTAGAGTATTTCCACTGCATTAGTTCAAAACTGACATTAATATTCATTAGAGCTTCTATTCGAGGATATTTTGAATTGTTTAATAAAATTTGGTTAATTAATCTTGTTCTGTGGGAATTTTCTGTATACTCTTTTGTGAATGCACTCGTGTATGTGTGTTGAACGTCCTGGGCACACATATGCGTTCACTTGGTTCATTTTCGGAACCGGGTGCCACAAAAAATGTGCGGTAAGAATGATTTAGAATTCACATAGATGAAATGATGAATAGTTGCTCTGTTTTATTTTTCCTAAGTCCCTAGTTTACAACTTGCTACTCTCCGAATATTGCTTAAATTGGCTAAAATTAACTTTGCCTTGATTTAGAAATTGTGGGTAGCAAAAGCTTAATCTACTTCTAGGTTGTTGGGAGATTTAAATTAGTAATAGGGCTGCTATTCCTATTTTGAAAGTGAAACTTGGATTTCCGGTGAAATTCTATAAAAATTTAAGTTTCCCTCATTTGATTGGAAATACCTACCGAAACTATATGATATTCATACATAGACAACACCTTATGCATATGCTATTTGCTTTCACATTGAGCCTAGTCAAACTAGTATAGACCTATGTGAGAAATCATTCAATTCTTTTTGAATTCAAGACTTCACTTGCACATGCTATACTTCTACACTAGAAGGAAGCAAAATTCCATCATATCCACCATTCCACAATAAAAAGAGAAACTCCATGCTATTCATAGTTAGCACTCTCTTCAAGTTATTGCATAAAGAGGAGTAGAAGACATGGCTACAAGAAAAAGAAAAAAAATGCATGCTTATATCATAAGCTTGAGAAAAAAATATGCTTACTCCATAAGCATCAAAAAAAGAGGGGGGGGGGTAGCCATGTTTCATCCTTGCAATAAAGAGAGTCCACATCAAAAGGAGTCATCTCAATGTTTCCACATCCACCTCCATTCCATCACACATGCACAAGTCTTTATTCAAAAGTTTGAATTGATTTATCCTAAGGCTTGCTCTTTTGACTTAGCAATATTATGTGTTGCAAATATGCCTACTTACTTACCCTACCAAGCTCCACATACAAGCCATATTCAAAGAGTAGGAATAGTATAGGCATAATGCCTTGGTGAGGACATATTTCCACTATACACAAAGGAGTTATTGAGAGAATCAATTGAGGTACTTATAATCTAATTTGAATCTCTTCGGAATTTAAGTGGAACTTGATATCTAGGCTATGCTTGCTCCATTTGCTGTTCTATCTTTCAATTACCCATGAATTGGAGAAGGCATAACTCCCATAATGACTTAAGAAGGGTGAAGTACCATAGCCACTTTTTGCAATACTAGGTAGAGTATTTTATTGTGCAGTTGGTACTTTCGAAAGGTAGAACATTGTAACAACTCCTGATCATCAAGCTAAAGTCTTGACTTTGCTCGGGAGGAACAAAGGATAAGCTTGGGGGAGTTTGTTGACGACTGTTATATACCAATTTCAGCCATCAATATAACTCAATTATGTGAAGGATTGATCATTTCTTGCACACATCACCTTTATACTTTACCTATTTCCACTTGTACTTGGAGAAATATGTGTATGCAGATATTTATACAGGAATTGAGGAAAAGTATGGGGAGCAATCCTATAAAATATCATCTCAGTCAATCAGGCGACGACACATGGCACCACATGGATCAAATGGCCCACAAACAGAAGTATCTGAGGCCATCCAACGGTGTAGCACCAGTATCAGTCAATGGGACCCACCTAGCAGCCACCTGGAGGAAGTACGGGCCGGTTGGAGCCCTGACCAAGTCGGCCGAACCAGGGGGTCGGCAGACCTGGTCCTGGCGCCAAACGCGGTCAACTTCCACGTGTTGGCTCCTCCCGACTCCCTGGAGTCAATGACGACTGATTCGCGTGCTTTTGGTGGCGGGAACCGACCTCAACACTAGTATAAATAGAACCCCATACCCCTCACTTCAACACACACCACTTGGGCATCATTCTATTGTATACACTATCTTCCATAGTCCTTAGAGGAGTTAGGATGTAGAGAGGAGAGCCTCTAGTCCCAAGTCCAAATTGGGAAAGGAGTAGAAGGAGTCTCTCTTCCCAATTCCATATTGGTAAAGGTATATCTCATGTATTCCTTCTTGTATTTGTGACTTTGTGCTCAATAAAGATATTATCTTTAGTCTTCTTTTATACGTATACTTGGACAAAGCGTTTCTTGTTTGATTGTGGAGTCCATGTAGGTGGAAGGTATAGTCTTTATGATTGTACTCTCATGATCACATCTTATGGTCATAAACACTATAGACCCCCACTATAGTCTATGTAGTTATGATATGATTATGTTAATATGAATAACTTTGCTATGCAATAAACACTGGTTCAACGATGATTTAGTTCATTGCCTTAGGATGGCTTGTGCTATAGCTCTTAAGGTATTTGCTTAGTATGCTAGCATGGTGCTAGGGTATTTATGTAGCGTTGGATGTCTCGTAGACCCACGGATTGAAGAGGTAGGCAGTAGGTGGTGACAACCCTATCTGTCTTTTATAATCCTCCACGTTCGGCTATGCCACATGCTCTTGGTGGGAGTCGCCCTACTATTGCTAGGGGTAAGCCCGTGCCCGATGTGTTGAATAGTATTGCATAGGAATTCATCATTGGCATGACCATTAGTATCTACCTTAGGCTATGTATATGTATTAGGAGCATTGTAGGGGCAACTCTCTAACTCTTAATCCAATCTCCCTCTAGGACCCATTTACCCTTTAAGAATAGATTGCCTAGGTGTGTGTCACACTACCCCTATTATCAACTTACCACCTGTCCAGATAATTGATTAGTATCCCATAACTTGACCATAAGAGGAGTATATACTTTACTCTATTGCCTTCCTTTGGGATAAATACGATACCCTTGGGAATACTCATGGGTGAAATGCTACAACAGTATCTTCCGTGCACTTGCGGACCTCATCTCTTTACCAGAGATGATCTGTGGTGTTAAGAAATACCAACAAGCATTTCTGGCGCCGTTGCCGGGGATGATTTGTTAGTATATCTTAGAAGCCGTCAACAGATATCTAAGACGCATTTTTCTAAAGTGCGTCTCTATTGCACTCTTTATCCGTTTTAGGGACAAACAAACGCAATGACATTGCAACTAATGGATTAATTTGAATTCAGGGATAAACAAACACAATGACATTGCAATCCAGAGATAATTTGCAACTTAATGAATTTCATAGTTCATACACTGCGTGCTCTCTAAACTAATTTTGAATCTAAACTTATTCCTAAAGCTCCCATCGATCAACCTAAATTGTACCATCCAGCTTGCTCCTGAACATGTCTCTTATATTCCCCTGGATCCTAAAAATATTGACGTTCTTTAAATTAAGAAATGTAGGAGGAGGAATGAATAACCTACGTTGGTCACTAACACAAAGTGTCTAACCTTGATAAGTAGATTATAGCAAACATTTTGAACATCGGGCGCATTTGGCTGATGCAGCAAACGCTGAACTTCAAGTATTATAGTTTTGATTGTAAAACCAGTCCACCACTCCTATGAAATATCAATTTAAGCAACATAAGAAACCAGTTCAAATAAGTTCGTCAACAATTACTAATTATATGAGCAAAATAGGTCTATCTTACAGTCTATTTATCAAGAATCCCAATGCAGAGTGCTCTTGAGCGATGGTCATTTGGTTGGAAGAAACTACTTGGGAAGGCGCATCTTGGAGGCACCAATGGATAGTCCTCTGATAAGGAAATTGTCAGGGGGTAGTAACCACCTTCTCAGTTAGTCTACAAAGGAAATTCATTAATAGGAGGACAATGGTTAAACTCATATTGTGCTTGTCCTTCATGACTTACCCCTTCTTTACAGGGGACGATGCACTGCCACTTCAATAGATCTCCCGATTCAGGCTTCACAGAGAAACCCTACGCAGAGAAATTGATAATACCAAAAACAAACAAGACAGAAAAACAAAACTACAGTTAAGTTCATCAGTCCATTGCAGATCTACATACATACAACCATGCGACCGGTGTCCCATATGTACATACATGGGGATGGTTCTTGCGCCACGCCAAGCGTTCCTCCTTCAGTTGGCTACACGCCAAGCTGATACCAGCCATGAACATTGACGACGACGAGGACAACGATGATGATGACGACGAGGACTGCGACGATGATGACAACGACAATGGCGAACCGAGGAGGCAATCGTACTGGAGTTGGTCGATTAGTAAGGTTGATTAGTAAATGAGCACCGGAGGCGAAGAAAAGATGAGGGATATAAATGTGAGATGTGCTAGAACAAAGAGAGACACGCGTGAAGTTAAAGAGCGTCTTTCGTCGTCGAAGAGACGAGGGAGATAAATGTGAGACGCGCTATAACAAAGAGAGACGCGCGTTAGGTTAGAGAGCATCTTCAACTGTCGAAGAGATGAAGAGAAGAGATAAATGCGAGATGCACTATAACAAAGAGAGATGCACATTACTCCAAAGCGTCTTCCATTGTTGAAAGAGAGGCGCACAACACGAGGTCTACGGAGAACATAATTTCGGTGGCGTGGTGCAGAGACACATGTGACATCTGTGCGTGACCTTTCATTTCCCCGAGGCGGTATCGATGCGTCCCATCATTCCATCAATGCACGGGAAACCAACCGCTCCATCGCCGACTCCGCGCGGACCTTATTTAAGACGTGCCATCACTCGTGAGTTCTCCACAAGCGCGTCGCTCACTTTGAAACCTCTTCTTTTCCTCATCTTCTCCACGTCGACGACCCACCATCGCCATGGCCGACCTTCCGCCGCCAAGCCCTCCAAGGGAGCCACCGTGCAGGAAACTGTGCTGCAGCTCCCCCGAGAGGATCAACACCGAGCAGCGCCTCCTTATGGCGCAAGAGGCACACAACAATATGTCTCGCGCCATGAGTTCCTTGGGTCTTTGTATCCTTCCCCAGTTTTGTGGAATGGGAACCATCGGCCACTACCTCTTCGCCCTCACGGGGGTGGCCGATCATCTTGACATTCTGTTCGAGACGATGGCCCAGGTGCTTGGCCCCGAGGGTCGCAGAAACCTGGTGGAGGCGACGGAGAGCAACCTAGTTATCGGGGTCGCACCGCCGGTGCAGCCGGCGCAGCCGGCCCAGACTCCTGTGAGAAGGAGGAGGAGGAGGAGGAGGATTTGTTTTTTCTTTGTTGTTTTTAGTTGCTTCTGTTTTGTAAATATTGTTAATGAATGAAATCTATCATTGTTCCTCTATGTGATTGAATATTATCTTGTGTGTTCTTCAATTGTGTGAATGAATGAATGTGTGGTGTGTTCATCGTGTTCCTCAGGTATCGTAAGGAAGGATTTGATTATTTTCTGGACAAGTGAATGATTTATTTATCAAGTGAATGTGCTCTAAGTTCAGTGACATGTGATATCAACAGTAAACCGAAGTAAAATGCAGAAAATCACAAATCTAAAGGTGACGTGTGGAACCGAAGACGTGCTCTTTCTAAAAGTGCGTCTCTATTTTGCTTCTCCGCACAGACATATAAAAGGCGCCATCAGTCTCTTCATTCATCGTGTCCGCACAGACAACCACCATGGCCAAGGTTCCGCCGCCAAGCCAGCCGAGGGAGCCACCCTGCAAGAAACAGTGTTGCCGCTCCCCCGAGAGGATCAGCAAAGAGCTGCTCGAGATGCTGTTCGACAGGCTGTTCAACCGGTTACAGAGGCTGCTCGAGACGATGGTCGAGGTGCTCGGCGCTGAGGGCCGCAGTATCCTGGTGGCGGCGATGGTGAGGAACCTCGGTTGCGAGGTTGCACTACCGGATCTGGACCAACCGAAGCAACCGGCGGAGCAGCCAGAGCAGTAGGAGGAGGAGGAGGGGGAGGAGTAGGATTTAGGTTTTCTTTTGTTGTTTTTTATTTGATGTTGTTTTCATTTTCTTGTGTCTTGTACTTTTTTCCTGTGTTTTGTAATATATTTTGTTAATGAATATATGTGTTCATCTGTGTGATAAATATGTTGTGTGTTCATCTTTGTTATATGTGTTCAACTGTGAATGAATGAATCAATTAGACGTTCGGCGACGAGAGTCTGTAAGTGAAGGCAAAGGAGATGGGCTTTGTGTAGAGCACGTCTCATTTCTTGCGCATATTGGAGACGCGCTGTGTTTGATGCACGTCTCCCGCTTTTTCAGAGAGGATGGTGTGTCTTGGATACCAATTTAACTGAGACGGGCTTTATTTTATCGCGTCTCCTTGTACTTTCAGCTAAGCCACGTCAGATCGTCGCTGAAGCGGGCTCGTGTCGCTCAACATTATCACAGATGCCACCTTTGAGCACGACACCCATCTTTGTCTCCTATTTGGGTTTCTTACGTAGTGCTTGCAGGCGGGACCAGGATCGCCTGACGTAGTGAATTTTACTGCATGCGTGCAGTAAAGATTGCATCCACTGTTTGTTTTGATCCGACGGTTGTACTTCCCAGCGATCCTCAACTGGGCCCAACAGAGGGGTCCACCTGAATTGTCTCCTCTTCTATTGCCTGCTTGCTTCAATGTGAGACAGAGTTTACTCTTACTGATACATATACTTTCAACCATCTAAATAAAACAAACTTCTCTAAATTGAGGACATTAGGGAGGGTTTTGAAAAATATTTGGTTATCAATTATTTCTAGAATTTGTCGACAATCTTTTTCATATATCATCTTTGCAAATTAAGGGTTGATATAATACCCAAAGTATTATCTATTTTCACATTATTTATTTGTGATGGCTAATTAATAAGTAATCCTTATAATAAAAACTTAATCCTAACATATGACAAAATTAATATTTTTTCTATAGTCCATACATTAATACAACATTATTTTGACTGGTTATTTTACAATAAACATATTCTTTAGCAATTAATAGATCATCAGCATCGCTGAGCATGTGGTAGTTAGCTAGGTTTCATTCAGAGCATATTGGGGTTGGGAGGAAAGAGGTGATGATAAGTTGATTTGCACGAATCTTAAAAGTAGAATCAATTGTCACCTAAAAGAAATCCAATTTTCAGGAGTCTGGAATATGGTATTTTCTCATTAATTATTGAGGTCTATACGACACTTCATGCTCCAGGCAAAAAAAAAAGAAAAAAGATTGTACTTCATGTTGATGCAAACAAGAGGCAATTAAAATAAAAACTCTTGAGTTCTTGTCAAGTTTACAAAATGAAAGCATCGGAACCCTCCCTAATGTCCTCGATAGTTAATGTGTTTTTAATTCTGTTAATTTGTTATAGAAGTTTGTTTTATTTAGATGTTTGAAGTATGCATCATTATATGCATGTAAACTCTTTCTCATGTGGAAGCAAGCAAGCAAGAGTTTAAGAAATGATTTGAATGGACCTCTTAGTTGGATCGTTGGGAAGTGCAGCCGTCAGATCAAAACAAACGATGGATGCAGCCTTTACTACACACATGCAGTAAAATGTCCCTACATCAGGCAATCCTGGACCAGGCAGGTATGCTCCGATTCATGTCCTCCAACTCCATCTAGGCTTCCGATGACGCAGGCGGTTCACCACCAAGTTGTATAAAGGATAAGCACGCACACATGTAACAATCATTGTTGACTGCATTGGTCTAACATTAACAGTCATTATTTGACTACGTTGGTCTATGTTTAGTCATTAATGCTAGCCTTTGAATCTGTGTAGTGTGAAAGGTTTTAGTTTTGGTTTCACACTACACTAGCTAGCCTATATAAAGTGTATCTGTGTTCCCTGATGAATACACAACAAACATTCTCCATACAGAATAGTATAGTAAGCATTCTCTATATGGTATCACGAGACCAGTAATTTTTCCATGTATGCTTCCGCTTTCTTCTGCCATGACGTCGAGTCCAAAACCAGCAAAGCCTCGGTGATGAGCGGCATACAAGTTTCTTGATAAGAAACTGACTGCGGGCAGCATGCATGTTTTACAGGAAGGATGTTCTCTCGAGGGTTTGAGGATAAAAGGTATACCATCTAGGCATCCAGCTGGAGGTACGAAAGAAGCTACACGGCTGGCCGGGTACACGTACGGTCCAGGTGTGTCGGGTACACGTACACCTGTCCTGCATCCTCGGTGGTGGTTGGGAAGAGCCTTGCAGGAATGTTGTGATTCCTGTCCTCCAACTCCATCTAGGTTTCTGATGACACAAGCGGTTCACCACCAGAAAAACCAGCAAAGCCTCAGTGATGAGTGGCATGAAAGTTTCTTGATGACAAACTTACTGCAGGGGCGGCCGCCAGCATGCATGTTTGAAAGGAAGGATGTTCCCACTCGAGGGATTGAGGATAAAAGGTATACCATTGTCTAGGCAGACAGCCGGAGGTTCGAACGAAGCTACATGGCTCGCCGGGTACACGTACGGTCTGGGTGTACTGTGTCGGTGTACCTTAACCCCCGTTGTGCGTCCCCGGTGGTGGTTGGGAAGAGTTATCCTTGCAGGTATGCTCTGATTCTTGGCCTCCAACTCCATCTAGGTTTCCGATGATGCAGGCGGTTCATCACCAAACAAAGCAGCAAAGCCTCAGTGCTGAGCGGTATGCAAGTTTCTTGATGAAAAACTGACTGCGGGGGCAGCCCCCGGCATGCATGCAAGTTTGACAGGAAGGATGTTCACTTGAGGGATTGAGGGTAAAAGGTATACCATCGTCTAGGCAGCCACCCGAAGGTTCGAACAAAGATACACAGCTAGCCGGGTACACGTACAGTCCGAGTGTACTATGCCGGTGTACCTTAACCCCTGTTGTGCGTCCCCGGTGGTGGTTGGGAAGAGCTAGCCTTGCAGGTATGCTTTGATTCCTATCCTCCAACTCCATCTAGGTTTGCGACGCAGATGGTTCACCCACCAGAAAAACAAGCAATTCCTGTCATACATGCATGTCGGGGGCCGCCCCCGTAGTCAGTTCTCATCAAGAAACTTGTAAGCCGCTCATCACCAAGGATTTGCTTGTAGGATGTTCCTCAAGGGTTTGAGGATAAAAGGTATACCACCGTACCATCGTCTAGGCAGCCAGACGGAGGTTCAAACGAAGCTACACAAAACTACAAGAAGCTGCCTAGATGGCTGCCTACACGAAGCTACACGAAGCTTCGTTTGAAACTCTGGCTGGCTGCCTAGACAATGGTATACCTTTTATCCTCAAACCCTCGAGGGAACATCCTTCCTATCAAACACGCATGCATGACAGGGGCTGCCCCTGCAGTTAGTTTCTCATCAAGAAACTTGCATGTCGCTCAGCATCGAGACTTTGCTGGTTTGTGTGGTGATGAACCGCCTATATCATCAGAAACCTAGATGGAGTTGGAGGCCAGGAATCAGAGCATACCTGCAAGGATAGCTATTTGCAACCACCACCGGGGACGCACTATGGGGGTTAAGGTACACTGGCACAGTACACCCGAACCGTAGGTGTACCCGGCCAGCCGTGTAGCTTCGTTCGAACCTCCAGCTGGCTGCCTAGACAATGGTATACCTTTTATCCTCAATCCCTCGGGGGAACATCCTTCTAGTCAAACATGCATGCCGGCGGCCGCCCCCTGCAATCAGTTTCTCATCAAGAAACTTGCATGCCGCTCATCATCGAGGCTTTGCTGGTTTGTCTGGTGGTGAACTGGTTGCGTTATCGGAAACCTAGATGGAGTTGGAGGACAGGAATCAGAGCATAGCTGCAAGGCTCTTCCCAACCACCACCGGGGACGCAGGACGGGGGTTAAGGTACACCGGCACACCCGAACCGTAAGTGTACCTGACCAGCCGTGTAGCTTCCTTTGAACCTCCGGCTGGCTGCCTAGATGGTATACCTTTTATCCTCAAACCCTCGAGGGAACATCCTTCCTGTCGAAAATGCATGCTGGGGGCCACCTCCGCAATTAGTTTCTCATCAAGAAACTTGCATTCCGCTCATCACCGAGGCTTTGCGGGTTTGTCTGGTGGTGAACTGCCTGTGTCATCGTAAACCTAGATGGAGTTGGAGGACAGGAATGGGAGCATACCTGCAAGGCTCTTCCCAACCACCACCGGGGGCGCAGGACGGAGGTTAAATAACACTGGCACAAACGGACCGTACGTGTGCCGGTAAAGATGGAACTCATCAGTCTCACAGTTCATGGATAGAAAAAAGGAAGAAGAAAAAGGATGGCGCACGTTTCAATCCATGAATCGTGAGACTGCTGACTTCCATCTTAATTGCCCAGTTCTCAGTTCCGCTGATCTCTCCAGCATGCATTGACACTAGCTACTCTCTGGTGGCTGGACCCAGGGTATGCTGTGGCCCACCCAGCATACCCACTGGGTGCGCCCTTGAGAAAAGTTGTTGTTGTACATGGTGTTTGGTTGAGACAATGCAACTTATGGTCATAACGATAAGAATTAAAAGTAGGAGTATATCATATTCAAAAATCTTCATTACTTTCTTTACTCGGGGCTCAGGCCTGTCAAATTCGGAAACTCCTCCACTCATCTCGTAACTGCATGAGTTATGTATCCACACCCGTTTCTAGAATCCAAACAAGAGGTGTAGACAAAGGTTTTGCACAAGAGAGAAGTTGCGCCGCGCCGTCATCACCACCGTGACATCCTCCAGCGAGGCTGTGGAGGACTGGCTCGACGAGGTCCTTTCCGTCCACCGTTGGTGCCTTCACAAGCTTGTCGTCGGTCTTGATGTCGAGTGGCGCCGCCCAGCTACTCCGTCGACCAGAACCCCGTCGCCATTCTGCGGGTCTGCGTCAGCTGCCATCGGTCACCCCAATTAATTGCAACTAGGGCTGTCAACGAGTTGAACTCGAGCGAGCTTGTCTTTCTAAACTTGAGTTTAATAAAACACCAAGTCAATCTCAAGTCAAGCCCAGAATTCATGTATATAGAATAGAATCTACTAAATTTAGGATTCACAACTAATGGAGTAGGAAGGTGGATGATGTTGCACATTATTTGTTGCTATCATATATAAAAATTGTGTCCCATAAAACATTTTTAGTAGAATTATATAGTTTATTCAATCATACGTACATACATATCATAGATGACAACAATAAATGAGCTTACTAGAGCTTTTCGAGCTTGAGCTCATCAAGCTCGCAAGCTCTTGGCTCGTTTAGAATTGGCACAATACCCAACTTCATCCTCAAACTTTCAATCAAAACTCACTTTGGTCCTTGAACTTTCAAATGGGTCAATTATTTAGTCCCTCAACTTCACACAACCGTTTCACTTTCATCCTTAGTCTGAGTTGGACATCCACATTGGCATGCCACATAAGCTATTATGCCACATCATCTACCTCGGCCACCTCACTTAGAAAAAGATAATATTTTTTATCATCTTAAAAATAACTAGCTAATTAACTGGGGTAGATTTACGTATATGCATGGGATATACATATTTATCCTCCATGTTTTTTTGCAAAACTATCAAGGGATATATCCTATGTGCATATTACATATGTAAAAATATTGGAAAATATAAAACTTTTAAGCCTAGGGAAGAGCAAACAGAGCAAACGGGGAGGATGAGCAAACTTTTAGGCCTAGGGAATAAAATATAAAACAAAGCTACATGGTTGGTCGGGTACACGTATGGTCCAGGTGTGCCGGTGCACCTTAACCCCCGTCATACGTCCCATGTCAACTCTATTTTTAGGTTTGGTCAAATCTATCTTTGACCAATGATTTCCATAATTTTGATTTGTTTTAACAATACAAGAATTATACTTTCATATTCACCATGAAAAATATTTCCATAATATACAATCTACATGTCATTGAAGTTAATAAATTTCATATTGTCGGTATCCTGCAGACCAGGTACCCTCGCACATAGGATGAAGACACTGGGGCATGTCCGGCAGGGCCACGTGTCTCGAAGTTGTCGAGGCCTCAGCCTCCCGCAAGATCCAGCCCCAGTGCCACCACGTGGGGCACGAAGGATGGGATAAAGACCCTCACGGGAGATGACCTCCCAAGGCACCACGTGTTGAGGGGAGACCCCGCACATCCTCGGCGGAGAAGCTCCAGAGCTGCCACGAAGCCTGGAGCGCCGGACCAAGTGCCCTCCCTCTGAGGAGAGAGCAGAGTTGCCACGTGCCCTGGGGAGCCCCGGAGCTGCCATGTGCCATGAAAGACCGGGGCTAACCTCCCCGGCGAGGACCTGCACCGGCGCTGCCACGTGTCTCGCAGCACCCCACCAGATGGTAAGGTGCGGGAGTTAAAAGCTAGAGCGCTCCACTCAGGATGGGCATTGAAGGTCCGCACCCACCTTCGACATAATGCGGAGCACGCCAACGATCAGAGACCGCTATGACCAATCATATCACAGTGAAGGCGCTGCAGGCCTATCCCACTTGTCCAAGTGGGTAGCTTGCGACAACAAGACAGGCTGATGGGACACCATCTGTCACCGTTAGCATTGGCGCGTGGGCTACTGACAAGGAAGGCGGCAAGATGGCGAGTCTCCACTGCCATGCTCTGAGAAGCTTATGCGGGAAGCCATAGATCTTTTAGGATAAGATCGCCCCAGGGCCACCTGTCGGGCCCTGGGGCCCCACTTGTAAGGCATCCAATCTTGGTTATAAAAGGCCCAGACCACCATCGATACAAGGACCAGACTTAGAATCCCCGATATACACACATACGCATACACACTCACCAAGCAATAAAATCCACCGTGGAGTAGGGTGTTACGCTCCTTGCGGCCCGAACCACATAAAAACAACTGTCTCATACTCTTCCACTAGAACACTAGTTTGAGGGCCTAAGCCCCGCCGAACAAGAATCTCCACGGGCTGCTCCTTAGCAGGTCCGGGGGAAGTGTCACATTGAGCCTTCGACATTTGGCGCGCCAGGAAGGGGCTTTTTCCCTCAAAAAAGTGGTAGCGCTTTCACCAACCACGGTATTCATCAAGCCTGAAAGCTGCGGCGAAATCAAGATGCAAAGGGTCGATTATCGTGTTGACGAACATGTAGAGAAGGAGTTCCAAAGGCCGGAACGTGCCGTGCAAACAGTACACCAGGCTGTGAACCTCGACCTCAACAGCGACCACGGGCGTCGCAAAGCACTCCACATTATATGTGGAGGATCTTGGGAACCTGCTTCCAGGAATGCGGTCAAGACCCTGCGCCGGGCAATGATTTCGTCAGCCTCTACGCATGCATCGGCGCCGCATCACAAATGGGTGAAAGACGATGATTAGCTTCGACTCCTCCGACTGCCCCGAGAACATGGCGGGAGCCGGGCAGCTGCCCCTCCTCATCGTCCCCACCATCACCAACGTAAAGTTTTACCACGTCCTAGTAGATGGTGGAGCCGGCCTCAACCTTATCAGTCATGCAGCCTTCAACAAGCTGAAGATCCCCATGTCTGAGCTCGCCCTGACAAGATCGTTCTCAGGGGTAGGACCGGAGAGTGTTACCCCCGTACGGCTGCATCCACCTCCGGGTGACCCTAGGGACACCCGAGAAATTCAGGACGGAGAATATCCTATTCGACGTCGCGGAGGTTAGCCTCCCCTACCACGCCATTATCGGCAGGCCAGCCCTGTACCAGTTCATGGCAGTAGCCCATTACGGCTACCTCGTCCTCAAGATGCCAACACCTTCCGGCGTCCTCAAGATCTGCGGAGATCGTGCTGCTGCAGTGACGGTCTTGGAAAATCTCCGAGCGTTGGCAATGGTCCCAGCACCTATCTTGAGTGATGCTAAGCCGAGTAAGCCTTCACCAGACCCATGCGCTCACAGACGCGCCGCTGCACCACGAGTGCAGCCCTCCAACGACGACGATGTACCCATCAAGACAATCCATATTGGCTCTGATGCGGCTCAGACCACCGGTATCGCGGGGAGTCTGGACAGCGAGCAGGAATCGACACTCACTACCTTCCTGCAAGCCAACGTCGACATTTTTGCCTGGCAACCATCGCAAAAGTTGGGCATCCCCAGGGAAGTGATTGAGCACCGTCTAAAGATCTACCCCGACGCACGACCGCAACAACAGAGGCCTCGTAAGCATTCCATCGAGCGGCAGAACTTCATTCGCGAGGAGATCAAGAAGCTCCTCGATGTTGGCTTCATACGGGAGGTCCACCATCCCAGATGGCTGGTCAATCCGGTTGTCATCCCCAAAGCTGGTGGTAAGCTTCGGATGTGCATTGACTACATCAACCTCAACAAGGCATGTCCTAAAGATCCCTTCCCTCTCCCTAGAATTGATCAAATCGTAGATTCAACTTCGGGGTGTGATATGCTTTGCTTTCTAGATACATATTCAGGGTTCCACCAAATCCCAATGTCTAGAGAGGATGAAGAACATACCACATTTATAACCGTAGATGGTATTTGCTGCTATGTCTCCATGCCTTACGGTCTTAAGAATGCCCTCCCCACCTTTGTACGATCTATGCATAAAACATTAGGGGACCTCAATCGGGACCTAGTAGAGGTATATGTCGATGATATTGTAGTAAAAATCCAGTCACATACATCATTACTAGAGAACCTCGCCCTAGTCTTTGATAAATTGTGAACCACATGCACGAAGCTCAATCCCGACAAATGCGTGTTTGGAGTCAAAGCTGGGAGGCTCCTCAGTTTCTTGGTCTCACACCGAGGGATTGAGGCCAACCCAAAAAAGATCAAGGCGGTGGAGCTGATGTGGCCCCCAACCCACATCAAGGATGTACAGAAGCTTGCAGGGTGTTTGGCAGCGCTCAGCCGGTTTATCTCTAGGTTGGCTGAGCGGATCCTTCCGTTATTCAAGCTCCTGTGCCAGTCTGGAAAGTTCGTCTAGACCGAAGAAGCGGAGAAGGTGTTCCGCAAACTAAAGCAGCAGCTGACGACGCTGCCAATAATGGTGGCACCAGAGCCCAGGGAGCCCCTGTACCTCTACATCGCCGCCACAATAGAAGTGGTAAGAATGGTTTTGGTTGCAGAGTGGGCCGATCACCAGCAGCACCTACAAAAGGAAGGGGCCCCTGCAGCTGATTCTGAGCCCATGGGCTTGGAGCTCGTAGGGGGGGGGGGGCAACGACAGAAGAGCCTCTGGGTCCCAGCCCCCAGAGGACGTCTGGGTCCCCCAAGGGGGCCCAGAGTCCAAGGAACCTCTGTGTCCCAGCCCCCAGAAGACGTCCGGGTCCCCCTAGGGGGGCCCGGAGGCTGAGGAGCCTCTGGGTCCCAACCCCCAAAGGACGTCCGGGTCCCCCTAGGGGGCCCTAGAGACCGAGGAGCCTCTGGGTCTCAGCCCCCAGAGGACGTATGGGTCCCCCTAGGGGGCTCTGGAGACCGATGAGCCTCTGGGTCACAGCCCCAGAGGACGTCTGGGTCCCCCAAGGGGGCCCCGGAGTCTAGGGAGCCTCTGGGTCCCAGCCCCCAGATGACGTCCGGGTCCCCCAAGGGGGCCCCGGAGACCAAGGAGCCTCTGGGTCCCAGCCCCTAGAGGATGACCCGGTCCCCCTAGGGGGCCCTGAAGCCTTTGGGTCCCATCCCCCAAAGGAAGCACCAAGCCCAGGAGACATGGAATCGTTGGACCTGGAGCAGAGGGAAGAAGATGAGCCGGATTCCCCGAAAAAGTTCTGGACCATCCAACGCCCGGTCTACTTCATCAGAGAAGTCCTGCATGAGGCAAAGACAAGATACCTCGAAGTGCACACGCTGCTCTATGCGGTGCTAATCACGTCGAGGAAGCTCTGCCATTATTTTCAAGCACACCGAGTATCAGTGGTGACTTCGTTCCCACTAAGAGTAGTGCTGCACAGCTCGAATGCAACTGGCAACATCGCCAAGTGGGCGGCTAAATTAGCAGAGTTTGAGCTTGATTTCTTGCCACGACATGCAATCAAGAGTCAAGCTCTGATGGACTTCGTTTCCAAATGGACCCCCTCATCGAGTAACCCAGGGGACCGGGAGATCAGTGAACCAGAGCCCAGGGCTCCAGTACTTACCAAACCTCATTGGATACTCTTCTTCGACGGATCCTCAAGGAAGCAAGGGGCTGGAGCCGGGGTATTGCTCACCTCGCCAACAAGGGAGTGGTCCAAGTACGCAGTGCGCCTTGACTTCAAGGCCACCAACAACATGGCGGAGTACGAAGCCCTCATCTTTGGGCTCATAGCTGCGCGAGGTCTTGGTGTCCAGCAGATGCTGGTCAAGGGAGACTCCCAGCTGATCATCAAGCAAGTCTAGGGTGAGTGATGCTGCAATGACCCGCAGCTTGCGGCATATCTGATACATGTCAAGAAGCTAGAAGCTTCTAGGCATTGGATCTCTGCCATGTGCTGCGGGCCGACAACTCCGTGGCTGACGACCTGTGAACCATGGCATCCACAGGAGCCCTCGTTCCAGAAGGGTTCTTCAACAGGAGGTTGGTGCGGCCGACCACTAGGCCGATAGGGCCTAATGAAGAAGGTGAGACAAGCCCCAAGGAGATGGCAACCACAACAGCCCTGCGACCATGGGGGCCACCAAGGTTCTTGAGAGTCACTAGGGATCCCCAATCACCTGGCGCCCAAGATCTAGAAGTCTAGGACAGTCCCGATGCATGGATCACGGAGGTTCGGGACTACATGAAGGACAACCTCCTCCCAGAGGACCCATCATCCGCTGAGAGGATAGTGAGGATGGCGAAATGCTACATGCTGGTAGAAGGTGATCTCTGCCGACATGGTGCAAGTATCCCACCCCGGGTGTGTCCGTGCCATGGAAGAAGAAGAGCCCCTCCCCAACCCATGGAACATAGAGAACCTCCATAAGTTCTATCCCTAAGCTTAAAAGTAGGACAGTGTATGGTGTCATGGTGCCAAGGAACGGCATGTAGGACAACCAAGCTCTGGGAGGGACAGGTCCAGAGTGTTCAAGCTTGGTCATGTACCCTAAGCATGAACACTCTACCTCCGTTGCCAACTAGAGTGGGTCGTTGCCTTATTGTAAAGCCAATTCACTCCTAGGAACACCAATGATAAGAAATTCACTGTCTTACCATATGCTTTCTCTTATGCTCACTTGAGTTACTTGTTAATTCTGTGACTCATCTTCCTTACATCGTCTTTGTGTACTTGGTGAGATCTTTTCCGTGTCGCCCCTAGTAGAGTCATGCAACCCTGCTGAAAGGCGGATGTATTTGAGGTACCTGAGAGGTATCTTGGAACCTCGTGGCTCCCCTCTTACTTGGGGACCTGTGGTGCCAAATGGTTCCCCGCGAAAGGCCAATGCCGAGCTGGAGGTCCAGAGCGTGCAGCATGCTTAGCTTGGTCCTGTACCTAAGCACGTGCGCTTTGCCTCCCAGTGTTGCGGCTAAGTACCAGGGGCCAGGACACTCATACCTTGAATAAGAATGAAGCCGGACCCAGAGCACCAATGCACAAAATTACCCAAATCCCGTGTACTAGCCCAGGACTATAAGACATGACTATACTTAAGGGTAGGAAAAGATCACCAGCGAGCAAAACAATATGCACCTCCGTTATGTGTGCAGGACATACGGAGCAGGGTGCAATAGAGAATCCAGCTCCGGCACCTCCCAAGGGGCCTACCGTCGACGTCCCAGAACGTCAGCGACAGCACCAAGCGCGAATAAGTGAGTAAACTCTCCCGCCCCGCACTTGTTGTTAACAGGTTTCTCTTGCCATAGCATGTACACCATGGGCCTACCGTCGGCGACTTCACAACAATGGTGGACGACGTCGGAGCATCCAACTCCAGCACCTCCCAGGGGGCCCGCCGTTGACGTTTCTATGAAGATGGTGGGCGACGCCAGAGCATCCAGCTCTGGCACCTCCTAGGGGGGCCGCTGTCGATGTTTCTAAGAAGATAGTGGGTGGCGCCAGAGCATCTAGCTCCGGCACCTCCCAGGGGGCCTGCCATTGACGTACCTACGAAGATGGTGGGCGACCCGGACCATCCAGCTCCGGCACCTCCCAAGGGGCCTGCCGTCGACGTCCCAGAATGTCAGCGATAGCACCAAGCGCGAATAAGTGAGTAAACTCTCCTGCCCTGCACTTATTGTTAACAGGTTTCTCTTGCCATAGCCTGTACACAAAGGGCCTGTCGTCGACGACTTCACAGCGATGGTGGATGATGCCGTAGCGTCCAGCTCCGCCACCTTCCAGGGGGGCCCGCCATTGATGTTTCTACGAGGATGGTGGGCGACGCCGGAGCATCCAGCTCTGGCACCTTTCAGGGGGCCATCGTCGACATTTCTACAAAGATAGTGGCTGACACCGGAGCATCCAGCTCTGGCACCTCCCAGGGGGCCCGTCGTTGACGTACACACAAAGATGGTGAGCGATACCAGAGCATCCAACTCCGGCAACTCCCAGGGGGCCCGCCGTTGACGTACCTACGAAGAAGGTGGGTGATGTCGGATCATCCAGCTCTGACACCTCCCAACGGGCCTGCCGTCGATGTCCCAGAATGTCAACGACAGCACCAAGCGCGAATAAGTGAGTAAACTCTCCTGCCCCGCACTTGTTGCTAACAGGTTTCTCTTATGATAGCCTATACACTAGGGGTCTGCCGTCGACGACATCACAACGATGGTGGATGATGTCGGAGCATCCAGCTCCAACACCTCCCAGAGGGCCCGCCATCGACGTTTCTACAAGGATGGTTGGCGATGCCGGAGCATCCAGCTCCGGCACCTCCCTAGGGGCCTACTGTCGACGACTTCACGACGATGGTGGACAACACCGGAGCATCCATCTCCGGCACCTCCCAGGGGGGCTGCCAGCGACGACAACACTCAGAAAAAGCCCCACGTTCCCGAAAGCGGCTAGCCCACGAACGTCTCGCATAGGTGGACGAACACAGCCACCAAGGCTATGGAGTTCGGCGACAGATGATGAAGTTTCAGCCCGTACTCCGCCAGCACTGCAAGAAAGAACCTTGAAAACGAGAGTGCGAGCCCAGCAGTGGCCTAGGCAACGAAGAGAACAATCTCGTCTTCACACAGATCCCGAAGATCAGGAGATCTGCGACAGATCATCCACCCGCACTCTGGAGCTGCCCAGCCAAGGATCCGCCTCATCGGCACCAGCTCTTTGACCGATTGGAAGCGGGAAGGAGGCAGCAGGGAAGCCATTGGGGCGGGCAAGGTTTGGGTAAGGAAGGAACCGTTCCCTCTAAATGGAGGTTTTCCCGCTTTTATCATCCCCACGACGCCTGAGTACTCCGAGCAAAGGATCAGACTGCACCACTCAACACACTGCATCCATGAAAACGGGTCCTATGTCCCCGCTCAGACACACTGAGGCATCTCCAACAATCACGGAGCGAGCAAAAGTGCTATAAGCTACATTGGGGAGTTAAAAGCTGGAGTCTCGCAGCACCCCCCAGACGGTAACGTGCGGGAGTTAAAAACTGGAGTGCTCCACTCAAGACGGGCATTGAGGTCTGCACCAACCTCCAACACACGACGTGGAGCACGCCAACGGTAAGAGACCGCTATGACCAATCACATCACAGTGAAGGCGCTGCAGGCCTATCCCACTTGGCCAAGTTGGTAGCTTGCAGCAACAAGACAGGCTGACGGGACACCATATGCCACCGTCAGCAATGGCGCATGGGCTACTGACAAGGAAGGAGGCAAGACGGCGAGTCTCCACTGCCATGCTCAGAGAAGCTTATGCGGGAAGACATAGATCTTTTAGGATAAGATCGCCCCGGGGCCACCTGTCGGGCCCCGAGGCTCCACTTGTAAGGCGTCTAGTCTTGGTTATAAAAGGCTCGGACCGCCATCGATACAAGGACCAGACTCAGAATCCCCGATACACACACATACGCATACACACTCATCAAGCAATACAATCCACCGTGGAGTAGGGTGCTATGCTCCTTGCGGCCCGAACCACGTAAAAACAATTGTCTCATACTCTTCCGCTAGAACACTAGTTTGAGGCCTAAGCCCCGCCGAACAAGAACCTCCGCGGGTTGCTCCTTAGCAGATCGGGGGGAAGTGTCGCATTGACCCTTTTACACATATAAATCATTGGTCAAAGGTAAGTTTGACTAAAACAAGAAATAGAGTTGAGTTGGGGCGGAGGAAGTATTATATCTTGTCGTTTGCCGCATAAGGTTTGGTCCTTGAAGCCGTAGCCCTTTGTACAGGCGGCTGATGCGACCGGGCGCACCAAGATTACGTGCGCGCCAGTTACCGAGGCATCTTAAACGCGTACAGCGCATGCGCATCTTTGAATTCAACTTGAATCGCTCCGCATCCCATCACCACTACTACGCGCGTTGAGAGACAAACAGCCAGGCTGCTACTACGCTATAAGATCACCCGGGCACACCATCATCTTTTCCGCACAGCCACTCTTCCTCTCTTCCCAAAACCGCGCCAAGAACACCATGGCCGACAAGAAAACACCGCCTCCAAGACCGCCGAAGGACGCCAAGGGGAAGCGTCCCGACCGGACCCCCCACCCCCCCGACATGGAGTTGGCTCTCAAGAAGATGCGCACGATGTATTTGATAATACATCACGCTCCATGCGTCGCCTTAGGCTTGGTCCCCTTCCAGAGTATACTCGAATGGGGACCATGAGCCACTACGTCTTCGACATGACACACTTGGTCGGTCGCCTAAACGTCCTCTAGGACACGTTGGTGGTCGAGCTCGGCGTCACCGACCGCGACAACCTGGTGGTGGCGATGTCCAGGAAACTGGGCTTCCCGTCTCTGCCGCAAGAGGCGCCCTTGCCCTGCCAGGAGCCCAAGGAGGAGGAGGAGGAGGAGTAGGAGGAGGAGGAAGAAGAGGAGGAGGAGGAGGAGGAGGAGGAGGAGGAGAAGGAGGAGAAGGAGAAGGAGATGGAGGTGGAGGAGAAGAAGGAGTTTTTTCTTGTTCTTAGTTGTGTTGTTTTTCTTTTCTTGTTTCTAGTTTGTGTTTTTTTTGTTGTTTGTAATATATCATATTAAGGTAATGAACTTTATTTTTCTGTTCATTAGTGCGCAAAAATAGTACTAATGTTGTTGTTCTAATGATAAACTAGTGGACTATTTATCTCTTTTATTTTTTTAGAACGGAATATATTTCCACTTCCAACTCTACTGAGTTGGAGATCCATAAAGTGACTTCCACCTAGTTCATCTGACAGCACCAGGGAGAACCTTCCCCCTCACCCTGTGCCCACTCTCTATGTTGAAACCCAACACGGATCCAACATAATGAGCAATCAAACAACAAAGTACGTAGTAAATCACAAAAGATGCTAGAACAGTTTCTGGAATATCAACTTTAGCCCAGATTAAATGCTCATGGTTTTCATTGCAAAAGGGTGAAGACAAAAAATACTTGATTCGGATGGCTTGCAAAGACATAGAAGTCAGGGTCATCGAAGTTTTTTCCCGATTTGGATGGAGTTTTACTTAAAGACTTCCATATTAATAAAATGTATCAGGTGTTTTACTTTCACTAGTGTGTCGGGTTGAGTCTTTTGTTGTTGATCTTCACAAAATTGGTGTATCAGTGTGGCCGTACTCTCTACTGAGGGAAATGTCGGTTTAATTATTTCCATTATCTAAAAAAACTTTAGCCCAGATTAACAAAGCTTCGTCCACCGAGCGTTGTCCTCACTCTCGACGTGCATGTTTGACATGAACGATGTTCCCTCGAGGGTTCGTGGATAGAATGTACCATCTAGGTACAGCTCACTACGTACGCGGTTCATCAATTAGTCACATGCCTTGTACAATATAATTTCCAACATGTTGTACTCATCCTTTCAAAGAAACAACAGCTGTAGGCGCTAGCCGCTACATGTTCAGATTTTAGGAACAAATGAACACACTTGTGAAAACACGTATGCCACATCCAATCCTCAACGTCATCAAATTAAACATGATCCTCAACAAGGGGAGCAACATATCTCCACGACCTTCCACCTGGTGTTGCACACACAGCTCTCGCTTCACGTCGGTCACGTATCCTGATCCAACCGTACAACTTCAAATAAAGGAGGACTAGAATATTGGTGGAAAATTAATATAAGAAAAAGGGAAGAAGAAAAAGGATGGCGTGTGTTTCAATACATGAACTATGAGATTGTTGACTTCCATCGTCATTGGCCAGTTCCCGATTCCGTTGATCTCTCCAGCATGTATTCACACTAGCTACTCTCTAGTGGCTGGACTCAGGGTATCCTGTGGCCCACCCGACATACCCAGCGGGTGCGCCCCTGAGAAAAGTTGTTGTTGTTGTACGTTGTGTTTGGTTGAGACAATGCAACTTGTGGTCATAACGATAAGAATTAAAAAAATAGAAAGAGTATATAAGATTCAAAAATCTTCATTACTTTCTCTACTCGGGGCTCGGGCCTGTCAAATTCGAAAACTCCTCTGCTCAAATCGCAATTGCATCAGTTATATATCCATGCCTGTTTCCAAAATCCAAACTAGTGTAGACGAATGTTTCTATAAGAGAGAAGTTGCACCGTGTCACCACAGACGGCAACCGTAGGGACAACAAGGAGAGAGGACCCAATGGGGGGGACTCAGGTGTACAACATGACATTCGAGGAAGATGTGATCACCACCACAGTGACATCTTCTGGCGAGGCCATGGAGGACTGGCTCGACGAAGTCCTCTCCATCCACCGTCAGCACCTTCAAAAGCTCATCATCGAGCTCGACGTTGAGTGTTGCCTCAGCTACTCTGCCGACTAGAACCCCGTTGCTGTTCTGCAACTCTGCATCAGTCGCCGCTGCCTCATCTTCCAGGTCATCCATGTTGACTACTTCCCTGACGAGCTATAAGATTTCCTTGGCCATTCCGACTACTGCTTTGTCGATGTGGGCGTGGAGGGTGACGCCGACAGACTTTGGAAGGACTGTGTAGGATCGAAGAGCACGTGTAAAGCTACCCGAGGGGGTGAATGGTAGATTAAAACTTTTCAGCGGAAGCAATAAAAAATCCCTCGACAAAAAAATGATCAGTTAAAGAAACTGTGTGTGCGACTAATCTAAATGTGTTCAACTGTGACAAAACTAGTATAGATTGTATAGAATCAGTCACGAAGATGTCACAACAAGAATCACGAAATCCATCAAGAAAAACTCAAGTTACGCTCGAAAGATCAAACAAAGGTCAATTAGTCCTACCCGAGAAAAACAGTTCTAGAACACTGTAAAGAAACTCATGTAGATCAGAAACCACAAATCCAATGACCGTGAAATTATCACAGATGATAGAGAAATAAGTTGTGAAGACAACCCAAGAAGAATCACGTAAATCGGATTTGTAAAACTCGAGTTATGATAAAACCACCGTAGAAAGGTACTGCTGTGCAGAAACTCGACGAGAAAGACTTAAAGAAAACAAGACATACGAACAAGGCACAAAAGTTCCTTTAGACTACAAATTTTATTGATCAAAACTTACAAGGAACATCCCCAAAGTCGTCTGCCACAAGCTCTAGCCTGCCTTTCTTATATAACCAGCCTTTAGGCCAACCCAAACCTAACTAGAACTCTAATCCACCTCAATTCACGAATCAAAACTTTCCATAACTGCTCAAGACTCTTCTATACGCAGATAGAAGCAATCTTAAGACTTCCAAACACCATAGAAATGTATCCCACATTCCTAAAACAACTCAAATCCATGAACCACATGAAATCCTATCATAACCAACTCAAAACTTTCCATATTTGAGTCAAACACGACTCAGTCGTAGCCTGAGTCCATAACCAAGTCGGTTGGACCTTTCCGACCAATTCTTTACATCCACATCTCTTCATCATGCCTTGGAACCATGTAGCCATGTCCATGCACTCCTTGCACACGTGCAAACATCTTCCAACGACGTCCACGATACCTTCATAAGCATTGTTCTTGATTCAAACATGTTGCGTGACCTCCGGATCAACTCAACCACAATTCCTCCCGAACTTGGTTGTTGAACCTCATCTTCTCCCTAAGACTAGTTCAATGGATCCCATCACCAGCCATGTCTTGAACTCAAGAAACACCTGCACATGAATAAACAACCGATACTTCCGAGCACAAGTCCTCGACTTGACTCTTGTTAGTTCCGAAACCACAACACCTTACGTGAGCACCTCACATAAGCATGTTACAAACCATAGCAGAAAGATATCAACCATAACCACCAAAACACACCAAAAACTTAGTAAAAGAAAACTAAGCAAACTTTCCATAATCAAAAAGCAAGTTTGAAATATTGAAAATTAAAAGCAAAACAACTGCGATCAAGCTCCGAACCTTGCCAATGCTAACTGAACCTTGAACCGGAGCTTACCAAAACTAACAGGATCTAGCGCTGAAACTTATCAAAGCTAGCAGGACCTTGCACTGGAGCTAACCAAATCTAGTTAGACCTAGCGCCAGAACTTACCAAAGCTAGTCGAACCTAGTCAAAGCAAGTCGGACCTAGTCAAAGCAAGTCGGACCTTACTTCGGACCTTGCCAGAGCTACCCAAAACAAGCCGGAACTATTGTCAGACCTTGGTGGAGCTCGGACCCAGAGCTGGACCTTGATGATAAAGGTGTTTTGGTAGAATTCAAAACTTTTATCGCCATAGCCAATGTATTCAGCACACATAGGTCTCACAATCTCTCCCTTGATAAATGCATTGGCAAGACCACTTAAAATCCGAACAGTGGCACGAAAAGTTTTGAAAACAATTTCTTCCCCTTTTTGAAAATCAAATGAGTTAAAAATAAATTTCTCCCTCTATACTTATTTCTCCCACTACTATAAAAAGCATTTTCACAGGCGCCTCAATTTTTCAAACACGGGCGGTCTGTAAAAAAATACGACTGTGATGACGAATGATACAATAACTGCCTGTGATGACAGAACATCACAGGCGGATTTTAAAAAACAGCTGCCTGGGTAAATACATGATTTTCTCAGGCGGTTATTATTTAAGAACTGACTGTAATATAACAAACTTCACAAGCGGTTCTTAATTAACCAACGCCGGGGTAAATACATGATTTTCACGGGTAGTCATTGTTTAAGAACTGTATGTACTAGTTCAATCATCACAAGCGGTTTTTATTGAAGAACCACTTGGGGAAGTCATTGTTTTCACAGGCTACTTGTTAATTAAGAACCTCCTGTGATGCTGATAAGCTCCTGTCAAGCTAATCTCTGCACAGCAAACTCTTGTAGATGCAAGTAACACCCATGGCTCATCATTTGGATTGTTGAAATCCTTAATTGAAGCCTGACGATCCTTGGAAGGATTTTTTCATCCATTTGAAGGATTTATTTCCCTCCTGTCCATTTGAAAACTTAGGAATATTCCTTTCTCAGTTTTAATGCCTAAATATATTAACTAAAAATCAGTACCTACCCTCTTAGTGCTTCACACAAGCGACGAAGCGAACGACTTCAATCACAAATCTTGTTTTTACCCTTTCATAGGGATTTCACCTTAATATTTCAAGCATAGATTTATCAATAAGTGAAGCTTCCTTATCATACATGTTAATGGCAGTTATAAGTGAAGGATGTGTTGACGCTAACGAAATCTGAATTGGAATGAAGATAAAGGGATCCTGCATATGAGTGGCAATGTCCAGGTTAGACAGCGTGAAGCTATGATGGAAACCTTCAACAATATGAAAAGTGATGTTAAGGTTATGCTTGCATCAACCAAGACATGTTGTGAGGGTATAACACTTGTTGGGGCAAGCATAACCGTGATGTTCCAACAAGTGTTATGCCCTCACAACATGCCTTGGTTGATGCAAGCATAACCTTGGCATCACTTTTCATTTTGTTGAAGGCTGCCATCATAGCTTCAAGTTGTCTAACCTGGACATTGTCACTCATATGCAACATCTCTTTGTCTTCAGTCCCGTTGAGATTTCGTTAGCTTCGACACACCGTTTACTTGTAACTGCCATTAACATGTCTGATGAGGAAGCTTCACTTATTGATAAATCTATGCTTGCAATATTAAGGTCAAATTCCTATGAAAATGATAAAAACAAGATTTGTGATTGAAGTTGTTCGCTTCGTCGCTTGTGTGAAGCACTAAGAGAGATGGTACTGATTTGTAGTCAATATATTCAGACATTAGAACTAATAAAGTAGCATCTTCGTAAGTTTTTAAAATGGAGAGAAGAGAAAGAAATCTTGTAGGGCTTGTTTGGGTGTACTCAATCTAATTGGATTGAAGTGGATTGGAGTGAAGAATGAACTAATTTTCTCCTCAATCCACTTATATTGAGGTGGATCCACTCCTATTCAAACAAGCCCTCAAATGGATGGCAAGTATCGTCGGACTTCAATTGAAGCTTTTAACAATCCAAGTGATGAGTCTTGGGTGTTACTTGCATCTACAAGAGCTTGCTGTGAAGGGATTAGCTTGACAGGAGCTTCAAGAGTTGTGCTTCTAGATGTTGTTTGGAACCAAGCTGTTGGAAGGCAAGCCTGATCATCATAGGTTAGAAGAAATTTATATACACATACAATTTGATAACTTATGGAACAGGTGAAGGTGATAAATATGATAGTGAACAAGCCGAAAAGGATCACTTGTCCAAATTAGTCTTCTCTACAGAAGCTGAATTTAATAATGTTTGAAACATGCTATCTAAAGCTGAAATAGAGCATTGTTCTAAGTTGATTTCAGATGATACAAATATATACAATATATATCATACATTTTTCCAGCATTGACATCTTCTCACATATAGGGTTTCAAATCCTTTTAATGCTTCTCTCTACGCATTTGATGTTTCTGGTTCGGTGAAAAGGTACATCTCTTCATACTGATTATATTCCTCTTCATTATCTCCCACATTCTCAACCCCAACAATATTTTGCTTTCCAGAAACAACTACGTGCATCTTCTCAGTTTCTGGATCTTGCACATAAAAAACTTGTGCAACACGATCAGCGAGAATCCACATGTCATATTTATAACCCACTTTATTCAAGTCTACCAGTGTCAGCCCGTAATTGTCCACTTTCACACCATCAAGATGTTTGACCCATTGGCACTTAAATACAAACATTACCATTCTTTCGCCATAATCGAGTTCCCATATTTCCCCTATGAACCCGAAGTATGTGGTTTTCTGCCCTTGTAAATCATAAGCCTCAATACGAACACCACTATTTTGTACAACACTCTTACCGCCTTTTTCTTTAGTGTAAAATGTGTAACCATTGATGTCATATGCTTGCCATGATATTACCAAAGTAGATGGGCCAGAAGCTAACTTCTTCATTGTTGCCTCTTCCATAGAGTTTTTGTATGGTATATTTTTGTCCATTAACCATTCAGTGAAACATCTTCTGTTCTCTTTCATGATCCAGTCCTCTGTGCGGTCTTGGTTTCTTTTGGGAAGCTCAATTTGTATTCCTCGATGTACGACTCAGCTATTGCGAGCTGTTGTAGTGCACCAAAATGTGCACGGTGTACATTCTTGTAATCTTGAAAAATAAAAGTTTTCTTACCCACTTTGCCTCTCCCACGTAGTCTACCCTCATGTACTGGTATAGGCACACCTATCAGTTTTCCATCTTTGGTGTAATCAGCGCAACCCTCAATCACTTCTTCAGTGGTGTATCCTTCCATAATTGAACCCTCTGGGTGAGCACGGTTCCGCACATAACCTTTTAATACTCCTAAATATCTCTCCAACGAAAACATATGATGTAAATATAGTGGCCCCAATGCTTTTATCTGATCAACAAGATGTAAGATAAGGTGTACTTGTATATCAAAAAAGGATATTGGGAAACACATATCAAGCTTGCACATAGTCTCGACGATGTATGTTTTCAGATAGTCTAAATCTTCACATGCTATCACCTTTTGCGATACTGCATTGAAGAAGTAACACAAACGTGTGATGACAACTTTTATATGCTCAGGTTTGATGACTCTTATTGCAATGGCAAGGAACACTGTCATCATCATATCACAGTCGTGAGAATTATAGCCGAATAAAGACAAGTCTTTCGTCGAGACTAGTTCGCGGATATTGGATGAGAAACTCGTGGGCACTTTGATCCCATGCAAGCATTCACAAATTGCTTTTTTCTCTTCTAGTGTCAAGTTGTAGCTGGCTGGGGGAAGGTAATGCTTCCCGTTCGCCTTTTTTATTGGATGAAGCTCTGGTCTCAAATCAAGATTTACTAGCTCCATACGTGAATTTAATTCGTCCTTTGTTTTCCTCGGCATGTCTAGCAAGGTCCCAATGATGTTGTCAAATACATTCTTTGTAATGTGCATCAAATCAATACTATGGCAAAATTCCAGATTCTTCCAATACGGAAGATACTTGAAAAAAATTTATTGTTTCTTGAAAGCCATCTCAGTTGTATCACCCGAAGATGTACTTTTCTTTCTCTTTATTCCTTTACATTTTTTGCCCTTACCAAAAGCAATATGAATGCTCTTGACCATTTCGAACACAAGTTTTCCACTGTAAGGTTTTGGTGCAGTATCTTTTTCAATTTTGTTATCAAATTGTTCTTTTAGCTTCCTATACTTTTGTGTATCTATCAAGAACCGCCGGTGTCTCATGTACACCGTCTTTCTGGATGAAGTGAGGTATAGAAATCCAGTTCTATCCACGCACCTTACACAACCTTTCTTCCTTTTCATTTGTCCCGATAATGTAAATAGTCCAGGATAATCATGCACACTAACGAATATCATTGCTCTTAGCGTAAAATACTCCCGCTTGTACTCATCCCATGTACGTACCCCTTCATTCCACAATTTCGCCATATCTTCCATTAAAGGTTCCACAAACACATCAATTTCGATGTCGGGTTGTTTTGGACCTTGGATAAGAACAGATAACAAGATATATTTCCTTTTATGACACAACACATTGGTAGGTTGTACATCGTTAAGACCACGGCCCATGTGCTGTGTATGCTCCTTTTTTCACCAAACGAATTCATTCCATCTGTACCCAAGGCAAACCTTACATTTCTGATTTCCTTTGCAAATTCTAGATATTGAATATCAAAAAATTTCCACTGCATTGCATCACAAGGGTGTCGAATCTGTTTTTAATTCTTCTTGTGCTGCTCGAAATGCCAATGCATAAGTTCAGCCTCCCTAGGGTTTGAGAAAAAACGCTTCAAGCGATCAATTACCAGAAGGTACCACATCACCAAGGCATGAATTTTTCTCTTATTATTCCCATCTGCATTGCCAGAAGTATCATCATCATCACCTTCAGGACCAATGATAAACTTCTTATTCTTCTGAGACTTTTTCATGTTGGTAACATACTGGTGATTGTAGTCCTTTTATATCTACTGACACCACAGATGGGGCATCTAGTTGCGAGCTCATGCTCTTCGAGATATAGAATACAATGGTTCACACAAGCATGTATTTTTGTCACACCTAGTGCCATCGGGCAAAGAAGTTTTTTCACTTTATAAGTGCTTCTGGGCTGTTTATTTGGATTTGGAAGAATTTCTGCCATAAGATTCAAAAGATAAGAGAAACTACAATCGGTTGTGTGGCTTTCATCTTTAGTAGTTCTAGAACTGCGCGCAATGTTGTAAACTCTTTATCACAACCGTTTGATTCATCATATAAAAGCTTCGGCGCCACATTATGCAATGTCTCCATTTAACTTAAGCCTTAACTTGCTCCCATAGAAGTCAATACATATGGTTCAATGTGACGCAACATCTCCTCACAATTGAACTCATCATCATCATCACCATCTTGATTGTCACTATCATCATTGATATGAACATTATCGTCATCTGAACCTCTCTCATCATCTTTATCCGCTTCATGTGTATCTAACTCACCATGCCCTGTCCATATTGTATAGTTTTTTAAACCTCTTTTCACCAAATGAGATTGGATTACTATAGTATCTATCCAAGCAATCTTATTTTAATAGTCGATACATGGACATAATATGTCATCTATCTTTTGCAACTTCGCATGTCTCTTGGATGCTTCAATAAAATTTGCAACATTGTGAATATACATAGGATCGGGTCTTGGCATGTTATACATCCACGCTCGATGGTCCATGCTTCAATAACAGATTTTTTGTAAGATTTACAAAATTTGGCCAGAGATATTCCCTAAAGGTCTTCTATAAAATGAATTTACAGAGACATAACAAGCTTGTATCATATGAGTGAATACTGGTATCATGTAGGTATATTCATAAGGGTTCCAAGAAAATTTGTTTCATAATTTTCTCATCTTTAGTGGCCATAATGGATTTTTGAAGTTAGGCTTATTCATTGAAATATTTCATTGAACATGTGTTGTACTTGTATTCATCTTCAACCTTTAATCTTTCAAATCTACTTCTTGTTCTATAAAATTCATGGGTGAGCTCAAGGGGAGACTCAACTACATCTTTCAACCTTTAATCCTTCAAATCTACTACAAATATCAAGTGGTGGGGGGGGGGGGGGGGCTGGAGGCATATGCAAACAAAACAAATTGAAACTGAAAACAGAATAAATTAAAAACATGATAGTGAAGAAGAAGTCTCTTCTAACCTTTTCTATGTTTGAAGCTTGATCAACTGATGAATGTAGTATCGGCCGGCGTACGGTGGAAAATTTTGGCAGTCTGGCGACATCGATGGAAAATCTCCAGGGTTAGGTTTTCTCTAGTGTCCGAGAGGTCTTTATATAGGCGTCAGTTTTCACAGACGGTTTTTAACGGAACAGCCACCTGTGATAAAAATTAATAAAGTTCATACGGTTTTTAGCTGCTTCGCATGCGGTTGGTACTGAATAACTGCCTGAGAAGAAGCTTATCTCGGGCAGTTATTACTTATCAACCGCCTCAGATAATTGCTCGAGCCTGTTCTTGAGTTTTCTTTTCCCTTGCTTCTTTTTTATTTAGATTCCAATATAAATACTCAAACATGTATAGATTCTGCAAATAGTCCAAATTCGATGATTCTTTCTTCTATATTTTTTCAAAAATTAACATCTACCACCTTGACCAAATATTTGAAAACTTGTATAGCTAACATTGTAATGTTTTGATAAATATCAAATTAATTTATACTCACATATTATTCACATTTGTGTATCTCCTAAAAAAAGGGATCCTTCATTGAAATTGGTTTGTATGAACATATTTGTATTATTTATATATGTATGAATTTTTTAATTTTTTTAAAGCATTCTAACATGTCAAAATTCAAGTTATCCATCATTCTAACCAAATGCTCATATACATATGAGGCATTCATCAAATTTTGAACACACATTGATTCAAAAAAATTTAAAAAAAAACTGAAAAAAATCATAGAGGTTGGTATGATGACTAAAAAGGTCCACTGAAAAACTAAATGAAAAAATCATTATATTCATCAAGATAGAAAAATGACAAATATCAATTGTTATATGTTTTTTATGTTCTAACCAATTTCAAAGGCGTTATGAAGTGAAATTTAATGGTAACCTTTAATACTCAATCATATTACAAGAAGTGGAATTTTGGCTTTTGAAAGGCCCCACATTTAATCAAGAATATTAATTAAGCTTACATAAAGTTCTTCTCAGGCGGTTGGTACTGAATAATCGCTTGAGAAAAAGCTTATATCAGGCGGTTATGACTTACCAACCGTCTGGGATAATTGTCCGAGCCTCTTCTTCAGTTTTCTTTTCCCTTGATTCTTTTTTATTTAGATTCCAATATAAATACTCAAACATGTATAGATTCTTCAAATTTAGTCCAAATTCGATGATTCTTTCTTCTATATTTTTCAAAAATTAACATCTACCACCTGGACCAAATATTTGAAAACTTGTATAGCTAACATTGTAATGTTTTGTTAAATATCAAATTAATTTATACTCAAATATTATTCACATTTGTGTATCTCCTAAAAAGGATCCTTCATTGAAATTGGTTTTTATGAACATATTTGTATTATTTATATATGTATGAATTTTGTTAATTTTTTTAAAGCATTCCAACATGTCAAAATTCAAGTTATCCATCATTCTAACCAAATGCTCATATACATATGAGGCATTCATCAAATTTTGAACACACATTGATTCAAAAAAATAAAAAAACTGAAAAAAATCATAGAGGTTGGTATGATGACTAAAAAGGTCCACTGAAAAACTAAATGAAAACATCATTATATTCATCAACATAGAAAAATAACAAATATCAATTGTTATATGTTTGTTCTAACCAAATTCAAAGGCTTTATGAAGTGAAATTTAATGGTAACCTTTAATACTCAATCATATTACAAGAAAGTGGAATTTTGGCTTTTGAAAGGCCCCACATTTAATCAAGAATATTAATTAAGCTTACATAAAGTTCTTCTCAGGCGGTTGGTACTGAATAACCGCTTGAGAAGAAGCTTATATCAGGCGGTTATGACTTACCAACCGTCTGGGATAATTGTCCGAGCCTGTTCTTCAGTTTTCTTTTCCCTTGATTCTTTTGTATTTAGATTCCAATATAAATACTCAAACATGTATAGATTCTACAAATTTAGTCCAAATTCGATGATTATTTCTTCTATATTTTTTAAAAATTAACATCTACCACCTGGACCAAATATTTGAAAACTTGTATAGCTAACATTGTAATGTTTTGGTAAATATCAAATTAATTTATACTTACATATTATTCACATTTGTGTATCTCCTAAAAAAGGATCCTTCATTGAAATTGGTTTGTATGAACATATTTGTATTATTTATATATGTATGAATTTTGTTAATTTTTTTAAAGCATTCCAACATGTCAAAATTCAAGTTATCCATCATTCTAACCAAATGCTCATATACATATGAGGCATTCATCAAATTTTGAACACACATTGATTCAAAAAAAAAAACTAAAAAAATTTATAGAGGTTGGTATGATGACTAAAAAGGTCCACTGAAAAACTAAATGAAAACATCATTATATTCATCAAGATAGAAAAATAACAAATATCAATTATTATATGTCTTTATGTTCTAACCAATTTCAAAGGCTTTATGAAGTGAAATTCAATGGTAACCTTTAATACTCAATCATATTACAAGAAAGTGGAATTTTAGCTTTTGAAAGGCCCCACATTTAATCAAGAATATTAATTAAGCTTACATAAAGTTCTTCTCGGGCGGTTGGTACTGAATAACCGCTTGAGAAGAAGCTTATCTCAGGCAGTTATGACTTACCAACCGCCTGGGATAATTGTCCGAGTCTGTTCTTCAGTTTTCTTTTCTCTTGCTTCTTTTTTATTTAGATTCCAATATAAATACTCAAACATGTATAGATTGTACAAATTTAGTCCAAATTCGATGATTCTTTCTTCTATATTTTCAAAAATTAACATCTACCACCTGGACCAAATATTTGAAAACTTGTATAGCTAACATTGTAATGTTTTGGTAAATATCAAATTAATTTATACTCACATATTATTCACATTTGTGTATCTCCTAAAAAAAGGATCCTTCACTGAAATTGGTTTGTATGAACATATTTGTATTATTTATACATGTATGAATTTTGTTAACTTTTTTAAAGCATTCCAACATGTCAAAATTCAAATTATCCATCATTCTAACCAAATGCTCATATACATATGAGGCATTCATCAAATTTTGAACACACATTGATTCAAAAAAATTTAAAAAAAATCTGAAAAAAAATCATAGAGGTTAGTATGATGATTAAAAAGGTCCATTGAAGAACTAAATGAAAAATCATTATATTCATCAAGATAGAAAAATGACAAATAGCAATTGTTATTTGTTTTTTATGTTATGACCAATTTCAAAGACTTTATGAAGTAAAATTTAATGGTAATCTTTAATAATCAAGAATATTACAAGAAAGTGGAATTTGGGCTTTTTAAAAGCCCCACATTTAATCAAGAATATTAATTAAGCTTACATAAAGATCTTTTCAGACGGTTGGTACTTACCAACCGCCTGAGATAAATAAATCTTCTCAGGCAGTTGGTAATTGCCACCCGCCTGAGATAATCATCTTCTCAGACGGTTGGTACTTAAAAACCGCCTGAGAAGATAGGCGTCTATATATAGCCCTCGACTGCATTGGAAAAATCTAACCCGGGCGAAATCACTTAGACGTTGCCAGGATGCCAAATTTTCGTTTGCTGCCAAGTCTTCGCTGCTCTTGCCGCCGAGCTTCACGTCGCCGCCGAGATTCGCCGTCGCCACCGAGCTTTGCCGTTGTCGCCGTGCTTCGCCCTCGCCACTTCCTTCCTTGCAGGTACGCCAAGCTTTGCCCTCGCCGTTGCCGTCGAGCTTCGGCCTGCCGCCAGGTACACTGTCGCTTCCTTTCCTCCTCCATCCCCATACCACCTCCCTCCTCACCCTCGCCACCGGCCGAGTGATGTCCTCATCGCCGCTGCACCCTAGATTTCCTTAATCAAAGTTTTTGAACCCTAGGTGCCTTGGTCAGTCGACTCAAACCCTAGATTGGCAATGAATATTGTAGGTCATATGTTATCTCTTACCTAGAGAGTATGATGTGAGCTATGCCAAGTTTCACAAATAACCAATAAGTGTATGTCATCTTGCCAAAACAATGGGAATTGTATCAGGAACAGGACAGTCAAGAACCTCTCTGTATTTTTCTGAGTTATGGCCATAACTTCCTGGAAAAAATCACTAAGGGTCATATGATACAAAGTTGAAAAGATTATCAGATGGGATACAACTTTGCAGAATGTCCCCAGATTTAGATCAAAACTACTAGAAAAAGGGGGTTATGCTGAATTATTTTTTTCTAGATTTTTGTTAATTTTGAAACACCATATCTTTTGAATAGGGATAATATAAGCATAAATAAATAACCACTTTAAAGACAATGAGGTTAACATGAACGTTGGTATTAAACTCATAACATGATTTTGCTGTTATCAAGATCAAAATTTGATTATAGTGCAAATTAGTATGTTTTAGACGCAATTGTGAGGAAATTGATCTGTTAAGATGAATTATGGCATATTATGAACTTGGATGTTGTTAAATTTTCTTAAAGTTTAAAACATGTTCATGTTTTGTTATCGTCATTTTAATGATGGGGTCGAATTTTGACTCATCCCAGATTTATTTCGTGCAGTATGGTTCGCATGCGCTATTAACATATAATTTTCCTTTTCTATTCAGTCAACATTTATTTGTTAATAAAGCCTTCCACATGATTCTATCTTCTAATTTCATATTGCTTTGAAATATTATTTGGTGCACTTTGTTATACTCGTGGGCAGTTACTAATGTAGTAGCATAGATGTCTTTTTGTTTGTCAAAAAAAACAGCAAGAAGATTGATATATATTATACTCCTAATATATAATTATATATATTGATATATATAGGGCCGACTAGACATTGCCATAAAAATGGCCTGGACGATTAGAGGACCGACTAGGATCGATTAGTCGCCCTAGTCGATGATTAGTTGTCCTAGTCGACCTAGTCGTTGGGAAGGCAACTAGGGTCGACTAGCCGACTTGAAAACATTATGAATTGTGAATTTTTATTGTTTAATTGTTGCTAGAATTGTTCTTGTCGGCTTTTTACAGAAGCAATACACATGCCTAGCAATTGCCTTTGTCAGTCGCCTCAAACCCTAGAATGGAACTTGGTCAATCACCTTGGTCAGTCGCCTTAAACCCTAGAATGCCTTATCAAACCCTAGAATGCTTCCATCTTTTTCTTCATGCACCACTTCATGTAGAGTTAATATGTCATTCATTATATTTTTTTGTCTTATTAGTTCTAGCATGGAAAGCCCTAAGAAGACTGGTGCTGGTATAACAATAAAGAAGGCAATATGCAGTTTAGTGACTCCAGCAGTTCAGGCTCCTTTCATAGTCCATCGGATCCTTTTTCGAATATCAAAATTAAAAAGACTTCAGAGGATCTCAACCCGGAATATGATCCTGCAGACGAGGTATGGATCACGAATCTTAACTTCAGCAGTTCAAATTAATGTTGGTTGTCAAGTATACAAAGTCTTATAATTCTTTTCTACCTAGATTAATCTTGAAGACAATGAGGTGACTTCGGCTCCTAAAACCGCAGAAGGTTCTCCAGTGGATGAATCCTCAGGTTCACTCAAGCGGAAACGAGGGAAACAAGGTCCCAATAAGGGTCCATTAGACCGTATCATGTATATAACAAAGATCGGTCCAGGTGGGCTTCCCCAAGAACCACTAGATTCAGTTACCAAGTACCAAAATGCATGCGGTTTTCTTGTTAGAGAGCTCGTGCCGATCATAACCGAGAATTGGAGAAAATTACCTGAGGAGACCAAGAATGAGTTGTGGGAAAGGATAAAGAAACAATTCAATTTCCCAAAAGGCACGAAAGAAGCTATAAAGAAAGCAACATTGGTCTCTTGCGGCAAGAAGTTTTGTGGCTGGAAGAGTGAAATGAATGCTTATGTTAAGGCCGATAAGGTCCCTAGCCCGAGGAAGATGTGGAAAATCACACAAGCTCAGTGGTGAGAATTTGTTAGTCAAAAGACCACACCTGATGCTAAAGCCATAAGTGAAACTAGGTCAGAGCTTGCCAAAAAGAAAAGATACCATCATCGCTTGGGGTCTGCCGAATATGCCCCCAAAGTACAAAAATGGAATAAGATATTAGACGAAATTACGAGTAAGGGCAATCCTCACCCGTTAGAAGGCTGCGATGAGAGAACTCAGCGGTGGGTCTTTGCTCGGTCAGGTTTGACCAACGAGGGCAAACTTGAAAAGTTCGACTCTGTGAATGAAGTAGAGCACAAAATGAAAGAAGTAATTGAAAATTAACAGAAGGATCTCTTCAAGCCGAAGAGGGAGAATGACCAACTTAGCGCTATCCTAGGAAACCCTGAACACAATGGACGGGTTCGAGCAATCTCTTCTCAAATGTCTTGGCTAGATGGTTTCCTGAAAGATAAAGAGACATATAGAAGACATGAGAAGTTCAAGAAAACAATTGATGAAATGATTGCTTAAAAGGTCAAGGAAAATGTGCAAGAAATAATGGAACAACCTAGACAATCGGGACAATTTGTGGCACCGAGTACAGCGATGGTTCCCGTGCCAAAGGGGCATTCGATATATCCAACTGCCTATCCTAGCAGCTTAGGTTCTGTGCCAGGCTCAGGAGTCAACCCATAAGTTTGTTGTCGATGATATTTCTAAGGATAGATCTTGTCATCTTCTTGTCCCGATCGGCAGAGCAGGGAACAAAACGAAACAGGTTGCCACTTCTATGGCAAAGTCTGATCATGACTTCAACGGCAATCCACTTCCGTTGTATTATGCTGTGGTGCAAGTTCTTCTGATCATTGATAATGATTTTTAAGATTATGAAAATAGACCACATCACACATGAGGGGATCACGACTCTGGGGCAGGCTGTCAACCAATTAATATTTTGGCACCGACATGATATCGTGTTGGACGATGAGCCAATTTCTAGCCTCGTCGCATCTCAAAATGCAACCCCGTCTTCTAAGGTAAAAGTCCAGGAAGATCCACTCCCAGTCCAGGAAGATCCACTATCCACTCCCCCTATGTCTCAGCAAGGATGATAGTAACCTTGCTAGTAAAGATAACCAAGAGCAACAAGTTGGACAACAGCTTCAAGCAGTACCAGAGCAAGCTGTTGCTAGTAAAGAGCAACCAGTTGAGCAACGGCTTGAAGTAGTACTAGAGCCAACTGCTGGGAGTAAAGAGCAATCAGTTGAACAACAGGTTCAACAACAAGCCAGTGTCCAACTTCCGACTACTACTCCTCGATCATCAGTGCCTATCAAAGTTAGCTCATACAAAATTAAGAAACAATCATCAGAAGTGTAAAAGTATTTGGAAAATATGAAGGAAAATATTAGAAAATCAAACGCATCTCGTTCTTCTCATGGGACAGCATTAGAAGATATCGAGGAGTGGGAAGAAGACGGTGTCATGTATAATCAGCGGGCAACTTTAGTTAAACCAGGAGTTCCAATATACAAGCTTGAGGATGTTCCTCCTAAATTTGAGAATGGGAAACCATTCATGACATCCGTACAACTTAGAAAACAACCTGTCTCGCTCAAAAGAATGCATGAGTGGTACATCACTGCCAGCACAAAATATGAACTTTCTTGCATCACATTTCGTGTTCTAAAAGATGCATTCTGGAGCACTGGAGCAGATAAACGAGCCATTTTATTTGAAGAGTTGCATACCCTTTTCCATCGGGGCATGCTCGAAATCAACCTTCTACTCGTCTGGTGCTTGTAAGTGCCGCTAATATTTTGCATTTGCTTTTCTTACTACACGTCTACACATTTCATGAGATTATAACAATTCTGGACTTCTTCAATAGGATGCAATACATAGATAATGAAAAGATGAAACGTAAGATAGGTATCCTTGACCCTACACGGATTGCAAAGATGCTATTCGACGTTAAGGCGGATCGAGACTCAGTACAGTACAAGCACATGAAAAAAAAATTTGAAAAATCAATCGCAAAACTTAAGAAGGATAGAAGGACAGAAGTTGCAGCTTACATAGGACATGCAATGTTTAACTTTGTCAGAGATGACAAGGACCTCATAAAGGCTATGTACCACTTAGAGTAAATTCGACAAATGACATTGAAATAGCAATTATTGCTAATTGTTAACACGTGTGTTTGTACGTGTGCAGTAAACACTACATAAGATCTTCATCAAGTCAACGCAGGGTTTGGCAACAGTCTTGGACTAAGCCGATTACCCACCAAATCGTTACAAAGATTTCCTTTCCATTTTGAAACTGTACATTTATTCAATAATTTTAATTTACACACATTTAGAATGTGTTGACAAGTTTTATATGACATTTCTTGTATTACAGCGCTTGGCGGTTTTACGCGGAACAGCTTGGCGGTCACAGACCTCCTAATAAGAATGCATTGGACATTAACACATATTATCCTTGTCCGAAGCAGCCTGCTGGGAGTGTCTTATGCAGGTATTATGTATGTGAGCATCTTCGGACCGCCGTCGAATATAGAGTGATCGTGAGGATGCAAGTTATCCTTAATGGCAATATCTTATTTTATTACTTTTGAGTTTCATTTTCATTGTAACTAGCGTATTTAATACATATATTCTCTGTTGTTCAATATTACCAGAAATATTATTTTCAGATTTTGATTCCAACTTCAAAATTCAATTGCTCATGGTACAACTGCTCCAAAAATACAAAATAAATTCCTGTATACTCTGAATTTGATCTATACTTTGAGATTAATCAAACCAACATATTCCTAACCTTGTTATGTGTTTCATTGCAGCACACGAAGAATGTGAACAAAGAATGGCCGGTTTGTAGAAGTACTCCTCGTGGAGGAGCCGACAAGAATGCCAGTGAACTATGTCAATTCGTGCATTGCAAAATTTTGCACAAAAGAGGGGTGTTCTTTGATGAGAATGGTGCAATAGATGATGTGCCAGAACTTTGCAACTATGACAATAGAAACAGTTTTTAGTGAAACTTGTAAACTATGAGATGACTTGTATGTATAACTTGTACATATGTATATTGTTTTAGTGAAATTGACTTCTGTGAGATGACTTCTGTGATTATATTGTTTACTTCTGTCATTATATTGTTGACTTATGTGATTATATTGAATCGACCTGAAAACTAGAAATAACAACGGGTAGTATTGTATAGGGTATACCTTATCACAGGCGGTTATTTACCTACGGCTAGATCTGCTTGTGAAATATCATTATCACAGGCGGCTAGATATATGTAAAGATTCATCTGTGATAACCTAATTATCTTAGGAGGTTATTGTTATGATACAAACCGGCCACGATAAACGGTCTCCACAGGCGGCTTTTCATAGGTTAAGATCCGCCTGTGAAAACAACATTATCACAGGCGGTTATATATGCTGCACGACCCGCCTGTGATAATGTGTCTTCACAAGCGGCTAGTCGTAAGTAAAGAACCGCATGTAATAATACCATTATCATAGGCAGTTTCACTTCTCCGCCTGTGAAATTGTAGATTATCACAGGCTCTTCGTTTTAGGCGGTTTTAGAAACTGTGTGTGATAATACGATTGGAGCCACCTGAGATGAGGCTTATTGTAGCAGTGTCCCCTTGCATACTTCTCCCCCTTTGACAATGTATTCAGCAAGGTACAGAAGAGAAATTTTAATTTGTTATGAGCACATTATAACATATTCATATAGAACAAAGCTCATCCAAGTCATACTATCAAGTAACTTACACTATCATAATAATAAGATACATAAAGTAGGGTAAGTCATGCTAGAGATCAAATGTAATTTTCAAATTTAGCAAGTCATGATCTCACAAACTTAACTATTTCAAAACCTGAAAGCATGAAACTTGTTGCTGAGTTTTATTATTTTTTAAAGCACAAATTTAGATCATATGATATTTGCAAGAGATTATATGCTGCATCTGCCTTATTCTAACCTACCAAGCCAAGCATATGTCATTTGACAATCAGAAGCTTAAGGACATGGGTTTAGTCATACACAACTTCTTCCAAGTTCATATCTAAGGCCCTGTTTGGCACAGCTAGAACTTGTTACAAAAGCAGTTTGTTTGAAAAGCTGTAGAAAGCAGCTTCTTCTTCTGTCCTGCTTTTAGTTCATTCTGAGAATCAGCTAAACTAATAAGGTGTTACAGAAGCTTCCTGTTTAGCACACCCTCAGCTTATTTTTATGAAGAAGCTACCAAACAGGGCCTAAGTGCAATGATAAGCCATCTCAATAGAAGAAGTGTGATGCATGCATATTCTATTGATCTTTTCTCATTTTTTCATTTGAACATAAAAACTCAACATGTGAGTTGCTTACTTGATTAATTTATTATGATTAAAAGCACTTGTGATCATGCAACAAGTTCAAAACAACAAGAAAGTTCGATCATGGCCAGATCTAGTGTAAGTAATTATTCCAATTACTAGTCATGGCAAAAACTACAAAATGTATAACAGGAGTAATGTAGTAAGAACTTTCAGCATGTAAAAGGAATCACAAAGTCATATATGTATGAAATACTATGCTCATATTATTTTAAGTTCAGATTCACACATAGACTTTCCAAGTTTCAAAACTCCCCCTCAATTTAAGCCATGAGGATGCATAACCCCTATTTCACTACGAATGTAACAAAAACGAGTGAAATCCAAAGGTTTTGTGAAAATGTCAGCCAATTGTTGTTCGGTATCTACATGGTGAAGCACAATGTTTCCTTTTTCAACATTATCACGGAGAAAGTGATACCTAATATCAATGTGCTTAGTTCTAGAATGTTGCACAGGGTTTTTAGCAATGCAAATGGCACTAGTGTTATCATAAAATAATGGAACACTATCTAGATCAACCCCATAGTCCTTAAGTGTTTGAACAATCCAAAGAATTTGTGAGCAAATAGCAGCGGCTACATATTCAGATTCGGTTGTGGATTGTGCAACTGAACTATGTTTTCTAGAGGACCAAGCAACAAGTGAATTACCAAGAAAATGACAAGAATTGGAAGTACTTTTCCTATCAATCCTACGACCACCAAAATCAGCATCTGAAAAAGCTTTCAAAGTAATGGTTGAGGAAGAAGGAAGAAAAATGCCAAATTTTTTAGTTCCATGTAAGTACCTGAGAGTCCTTTTGACGACTTGACGATGTGAAGCACGTGGGGAAGCTTGAAATCGTGCACAAAGACATACGCTGAATTGTATGTCCGATCTTGATGTTGTGAGGTACAAAAGTGATCGGATCATGCTTCTATATTCTTTTTGATCCACGGGTTCACCATCTTTATCAAGTTCAAGTGTTGATGTTGTTCCCATTGGTGTCCGAAGAGGCTTACTTTTGTCCATGTTGAAACGCTTGAGAAGGTCCCTTGTATACTTCGTTTGATACACAAAGGTACCTTCCTCGGTTTGTTGGATCTTGTAACTCGTTAATGCAAGCTTCCAATTATCTATTGCGGGGGATGATTCTTGTAAATCCGTAGGGGAATAGATGTCTCACAAGCTTTTTCTTCATCAGGTTCATCGCAGATTGATGAGCTTGTGGCTTGTGGACCATCAGGACCAGCGGAGATGGTACTCGGAGCTTGTTCAAAGTTCGGAGTTGGATACGTGTCAGCTTCGGAACTATTAGGCAATATCACCGACTCTTCTTCTTCTTCTTCGAAAATACCCTCCCCCTGAGGATATGGATCGGGACCTGCAATGTTTGAGCTAGTACAGGGGCTAGCATCATCAAAAGACACCTCACAAGTCTCCACAATTTTGTTAATGTCAAGGAAAAGCACACAGTAGCCTCTAGTATGAGATGGATAACCAAGAAACATGCCATCAATGGATTTAGGTTCAAATTTATCAAGATTACCATGTTTCTTTACAAAGCATTTGCAACCAAAGACCTGAAAGTGTGTAACACTAGGCTTATGTCCAAACCAAAGCTCATATGATGTTTTACCTAGCTTAGCACGCAAGAAAATACAATTTGAGACATAACAAGTGGTTGTAATCGTATCAGCCCAAAATTTCCTAGTAGTTTGATATTCATCAAGCATAGTCATAGCCATCTCAACTAAGGTTATGTTCTTTCTTTCTACAACACCATTTTGTTGAGGTACATATGGTGAAGAAAATTGATGATCTATTCCATTTTCAGCACAAAAGTGATCAAAAGATTGATTTTTAAATTCGGTTCTGTTATCACTTCTAATTTCTTTTAAAGATCTTGGGTGATAAATTGATAATCTAAGAAATAAAGTTCTAAAGTGACTAAAAGCTTCATTCCTAGATGCCATAAAGTAAACTCAAGAGTATCTAGAATAATAATCAACAATCACAAGAACATACCATTTACCTCTGAAGGATTTAACACGTGAAGGTCCTACGGTGTCAAGGTGCAAAAGTCGACCCGGTTCAGTTGTCATGATCATTGTGAGAGGAGTATGTGAACCTGCAACCATCTTAGCATGTCTACAAGAAGAGCACACAATTTCTTTGTCCCCTTTAAGCTTAGGCAGCCCACGTATGCGATCAAGAGCACTAACACGCGTTATATGATCAAAGCCTACGTGATCAAGTCTACGATGCCAAAAATATAAGTCCTTTGAATCATTAGCAACTAGACACCTTTGCTTAGAGGAATACATATCAAAATCAGCTTTAAAAACTCTTCCAAACCGAGACATATTAAAAATAAGCTCACTATTGAATTTACAATTTTGCAGCAAATTTTTAGTGAAAATAATTTCCAGATTTTCATCTAGCAGTTGTGAAGCAGAAAGCAAGCTGTATTTCAAATTTTTAACAAGTGCCACATCATTCAAAGTGTAGTGATCATTTACTCTAATTGAACCCTTAGCAATTATAGGAGTTGAAGAATTATCGGCAAAAGTAACATTCTCTACACGTGACACAAAAGAGAGGGAGGAGAACAATTCTTTGTTACTGGTCATGTGGCGTGGGCAACCTGAATCCACAATCCAAATGTTCTCCTTCCTCAAGCGTGTAACCTACATAGAAGAACAATACGTCAATGACTCAATACTGGGATTAGTCAAAAGGCATTTAGAAATCCAGTACTGAGTCACACGACGTGCAGCAGGAAAAACACGCGAAAGCTGAGATAAAACAGCAGGTTTATGAGTCAAAGTTTGAGATTTTTTGTTCTTAACTACTGACCTATGAGATGTTACTTGTGTAGCACGAAAATCAGTAGCTCCGGAAGCAAAAACAGAAGGTCTGGAGATAAAAATTGAAGCTCCAAAGGTAAACTTTGAGTGTTTTTGACTCATAACAACAGGTTGCATGTTCCTGTCATTCGGTTTAGTGTGTGCAGCAAATTTTGCATGAGAGTTATAAGATCTAGCTTGCATTTTTTCCATTTTATGTTGTTTAGCTAGTCTTTAACAAAAATCTATGACATGACCATCTCTACCACAATAGGTACCATGAAATTTTACTTTGTGTTCATGTCTAGATGAGCATGCAGTATGTTTATTTGAACCCGAATGTGACAACACTCCTGCAGATTTAAAAAACACCTCTTTTCGCTTAGGAATTGTTTTAATAAAACCACTTCCTAATGACTTTACAATTTTAGGTGGATGTGCTTTAGCATGAGCATGAGAATCAGAACCTAAACATGTTTTGTCATTGCAAGATTTGGATGAATTCAGTAGTAAGTTTAGATTTTTGTTCCCAATACAAAACTGCTCTAGTATCCTATTCATGTCATCAAGTTTCTTAGACAATTTTCACATGAAGTTTTTCCTTTTAGTTTGCAATTAGAACAATATTTAACTTCATGAGCACGTAAAGCATTGTTCAAAACAGAAATTTCATTCATAGCATCTTGCAGATTCTTATCAAGATCATCACAACTAGAACAAATGAAAATAAATTGTAGAACAAGAAGAATCTTTTAAGTTTCCAATATTAAGTGCAGCAAGCTTTTTGTTCTTTTCAATTTCAAGTTCAAGTTTATCAAGTGTGGAGGTATGTGCACTTCTTAGGGAGGACAATTGTTCATATATTAAGTCACATGAGGAACAAGAATCATCACTAAGAATCAAGGATTTCAAATGATTAATTTCATATTCTAGTGACTCAATTTTAACAACATTTTCCCTAAGCTTTTTGTCCTTTTTCTTAATAATAACAGTGGCACGAGAAATAGCATCACATATTTCTTCGCAAGTAGGACATACCTCTTTATTGTCGATGTTGTGTTCTGCCTCCTTCATACTTGATCTTGACTTGCCCGCCATGAAGCACAAGTTTGCCAAATCATCTTCAAATTCGTCACTTCCAATGTCCACGTCGCTTGAGCCAAGTTCCCGAAGTGCGGAGATAAAGTTGTTCACCAGTTGGTGACCTGTAAAGCCCTACTTCTTTTTTTTATCGTTTGTTGAGGAGTGCTTCGTCCTTGATTGTTTTTCTTCCCGGGAAGTAGGCCCTAAAAGGTGAGGACAATTTGTACGAAAGTGTCCTGCTTACCACATTTGAAGCATCGTTGAGGTCCGAAGCTTCCTCTCCTTCTAGTTCTCACATTTTACAATGCTTTTGAGAACCTAGTAGAGAGAAGTGCTAGCTCCTCCTCTGGAAATTCTTCAATCTGTTCCAGGGTTAGTAAAGATTGCAAAGAAAGTGTATTGCTAGATGAAGATTGGCTGGAGCTAGGCATATCACGTTGAGAAACAAATGCAAGAGACTTGTTGGGGTTCTTACGTTAGATTATGTCAATTTCATGAGTTTTCAATTTAGAATATAGCACATATAATGTAAGTGAACTCATGATAGTAGATTCACGAATAGATGTGACTTTCATCTCCCAAATTGATATATCTAATGCACTTAACAATTGCCTAGCATTCTCAGCATCAGAAAAGCTTATGTTGACACTACATAGATTACTGAGAATTTTATTAAATCGGGCAAAAAGTTGATCGATGGACTCACCGGGTTGCATCTTGAAGCGCATGTATTCTTTCTTGAACATATCCTGCTTTACCTCCTTGATGGTGTTGGATCCTTCGTGGTAGTCACAAAGTGCACTCCACATATCGTACACCAATCGGGGTGTGCAACACGGTCGAAGTCGCTCTGAGTTAGTCCCTGAATGATCAAGTTGCGGGCTTTTTTGTTGTTGTCAACGTCCCGTAGATTCGTAGCCGTAACTTGATCGTTTGGTGGAACTTCATAAGGTTTGTATACCTTTTCCCATATCGCGAAGACTTGCGCCTGGATGAAAGCCTCCATGCGTGCCTTCCAAACCTAAAAATCGATACCACTAAATACATAATGTTTTGCCTAGTATTTCTCCATGAGGATTAGTCAAAAACATGTGCAAATCAAATAGATTAGAGCACTGTGGCTCTGATACCAATTGTAGGATCGAAGAGCACGTGTAAAGCTACCAGAGGGGGTGGATGGTAGATTAAAATTTTCAGCGGAAGCAACAAAAAAACCCTCGGCAAAAAACCGATCTGTTAAAGAAATCGTGTGTGCAACTAATCTAAACGTGTTCAACTATGACAAAACTAGTATAGATTGTAGAGAATCAAGTCACAAAGATGTCACATTAAGGATCATGAAAATATGTCAAGAAAAACTCAAGTTACGATCAAAAGATCGAACAAAGGTCAATTTGTCCTACCTGAGAAAAACAGTTCTGGAACACTGCAAAGAAACTCGTGGAGATCAGAAACCACAAATCCAATAAATGTGAAATTTTCACAGATGATATAGAATTAAGTTGTGAAGACAATCCAAGAAGAATTAGTCAATCAGATCTGTAAAACTCAAGTTATGATAAAACCACCGTAGAAAGGTAGTGTTGTGCAGAAACTCGACGAGAAAGACTTGAAGAAAACAAGTCGGACGAACGAGGCACAAAAGTTCCTTTAGACTACGAATTTTATTGATGAAAACTTACAAGGAACAGTACCAAAGTCGTCTGCCACAAGCTCTGGCCTCCCTTGCTTATATAACCAGCCTTTAGGCCAAGCCAAACCTAACTAGGACTCTAATCCTACTCAATTCATGAATCAAAACTTTCCATAACTGCTCGAAACTCTTCTATACCAGATAGAAGCAATCTTAAGACTTCTAAACACCTTAGGAACGTATCCCACATTCCTAAAACAACTCAAATTTTGACCCACACGAAATCCTATCATAACCAACTCAAAACTTTCCATATTTGAGTCAAACACGACTCAGTCACAGCCTGAGTCCATAACCTAGTCGGTTGGACCTTTCCGACCAATTCTTTACGTCCATATCTCTTCATCACGCCTTGGAACCATATAGCCACGTCCATGCACTCCTTGCACACGTGCAAACACCTTCCAACAACGTCCATGATACCTTTATATGCATTGTTCTTGGTTCAAACATGTTGTGCGACCTCCCAATCCACTCAACCACAATTCCTCCCAAACTTGGTTGTTGAACCTTATTTTCTTCCTAAGACTAGTTCAATGGATCCCGTCACCAGCCATATCTTGAACTCAAGCAACACCTGCACATGAATAAACAACCGATACTTCCGAGCACAAGTCCTCGACTTGACTCTCGTTAGTTCCGAAACCACAACACCTTACGTGAGCACCTCACATAAGATGTTGCAAACCATAGCAAAAAGATATCAACCATAACCACCAAAACACACCAAAAAATTAGTAAAACAAAACTAAGCAAACTTTCCATAATCCAAAAAGCAAGTTCGAAACATTGCAAATTAAAAGCAGAACTACTGCGATCAAGCTCCAAACCTTGCCAAAGCTAATCGGACCTTGAACCAGAGCTTACCAAAACTAACAGGATCTAGCGCTGGAACTTACTAAAGCTAGCAGGACCTAGCATTGGAGCTAACCAAAGCTAGTCGGACCTAGACAAAGAAGTCAGACCTAGACAAAGAAGTTAGACCTAGTCAAAGCAAGTTGGACCTGACGTCAGACCTTGCCGGAGCTACCCAAAACAAGCCGGACCTATTGTCGGACCTTGCTGGAGCTCAGACCTAGAGTTGGACCTTGATGATAAAGGTGTTTTGGTATAATTCAAAACTTTTATCGCCATAGCCAATGTATTCAGCACACATAGGTCTCACAGACTGGCAGCTGAAGGTGGCCAAAACGGTGGACCTGACCGAGCTTGCGGCAGAGGAGATGGATCGCCCGAGCCTCCGCCGCGCGGGGCTGAAGGACATCGCGAGCGCCGTGATGGGCGCTGACGTGGAGAAGCCTTACCGAGTGAGGACGAGCAACTGGGATGTGTACAATCTCTTCTGCGAGCAGATGAACTATGCGTGCATCGACGTCTTTGTCTCCTTTGAGGTTAGTCGCAAGTTGCTCTCCGGCGACTACTGATCTAACCACCGAGTTTGCAGATCGGCTGCCGTCGATCATCCCGGCATGGAATTCGCAGGTTCAACGCTCAAGTTCTAGCTTTTCTTCTTGTGTGCCCAATCTCTCATAAAATTATTTTTCTTGAGGAAACACTATATCTTGGGTTCATATCATATGTGTGCCCCACTGTTGTCGGGTCCACATATCATCTGCAGTAATAACTACAGGGCAGAGGATTTTATCGCCACTACCTTGGCATTTAAGTTAATGTTTTAGTAGTTTCTGTGATGATTGTTCAAAAAAAAGAATAGTTTTTGTGATGTAAGAATTAGTTGGAGTCTATTTATCATGTGTCTGAAATTTGAGAAAATTTTAGGCAACAAATCATTAGAAGGTAATAATTATTGTCATTAGTCACTTATTTTGCAATTAATCATTAACCATTAATTTTATAGGTTAAGCAATTACAAATTAACATAGTCCTTACAATTATGGAATTACAACTACTAGCTCCCTCCATCCCAAATTACTTGTCACTCTTTTTAGTTCAAAAATGAACTAATTAATGAAAGAGCCACAAGTAATTTGGGAGATGGAGAGAGTACATATTAATAATTTTGAATAAGTAAGAAACTTACTTCACCCTTCTTACGGTCGGTCGGTCGGCTGGCGGCGGTGCCGCCTCTGCGAGCTTCGAGCGCTGCCGCCCCGAGCTCCATGCGCCACAACGCGTCGTGCCCCGTCCGCGTCCGCGTCCGCCTCCCTGTCGCCTCGGCGTGTCGCCGTCTCGGCGCACTGCCTTCGGCCTCCGTGCCGCCACCAACGGTTAGATCAGCAGCGCGGGCTGAGGTGAGGGCTTTTAAAAACATGCATGTTATTTCACATGCATTGAGGTCTTTCACATGCATGTTAGTTGTCCATGCATGCTACGCCCCAAACATGATCAACGAGCCTCAAAAATGATGATCTCTCAACAAAAAGAGAAAATACGTAACGTCATCAAACATGATCAAGGTCTTTCACATGGATGTTAGACGTCCATATGCATGCTACGCCCCAAACATGTATTCCAAGAAAAGAATATTTCCTACCATGTATATACATTTCTATATTTATCATATTCTCTACCATGCATGTGTATGCTCTCAACCTATATGGTAGTGTTTATCTACCACACTAATGAAGAATATTATCATGTCATCAATAGAGATAACAAATTTGACAGGATGGATGTTCCCTTAATGGTATGAGGACAGAATGTGGACTACCATCATCTAATAAGCACACAACTCTCACTAAGTACGTGGTTCATCAAATTAATCGATCGCATGTTGTCATGTATCGCTGTACTCGTCTTTTGAAGAAATGACAGCCGTAGGCGCTAGCCGCTACGTGTTCTGATTTTAGGAACAAATAAGCACACTTGTGAAAACACGTACGCCACATCTAATCCTCAACGTCGTCAAATTAACATGATCCTCAACAAGGTGGCACAAAAATCCTCAATACATCATCAAACATGCTTGATCGCGAGTCTCTTTCACATGTATTATATTCATGTCCACCATCATATATGATCTCAACAATTATCATCGGCTCAATATGCACTCTCGTTCGGCAATGGTCGGATCCTCCAAAAAAAGTATATGGACTCTCGGTCGAATTCCACGTGCGTTCACGTCAATCTTCCGCACCTCGTTGAAATTTTTCGCATGAAATGTTACGAACACCGCGGGACAGACCTACAATGTATGTCAGGTGGGCCATTGCATACCCTGGGCTCTTTGCGTGTCAAATTAAAAAACTGGCCGATGGGACGTGTCGAGCCATTTTGAGAGGAGGCAAACCGCGGTTTAGAGTAACTCTGACCGTCGATTTAAAAGCACAGTTCTCGAGGCGTCCGATCATCTCCACTCGCGCGCTTAGACGATGACCCGTTATAAAGGCACAACGTCCTCTTCTTCTCCGCCTCACCTCTCGATCGATCTTTTAGCCTCTAAAGTTCTCCTCTTGCTTCTCTGTCGCACCACTGTCGACCACCTCTCTCTCTTTGTTCGCACCTCTGTCGCCGCTAAAATTGGTAGCCCCGCACCGAAGTGCTCCAGGCCAATGATGTCCTCTGAACCTCCTTCTCTGTTTCCGTCGCCGCCAATGTCGGTGGAACTGGAGGCGATGCCTGCACCTCCTCCACCCCCGTCTCTGCCCGCAGCGCCCGCACCTCCTCCGTCCGACTATGATGGGACTGTCTGCCTCATTGATACACGCATCGACAAACTCGACGACGAGTTTAAGGAGGTCACCGGCAACCTGTTCGCCGCTGACGTGCAAGCAAGAGCACTCAACAAAATGGCACAGGATGTATTTGACGATACATCTTGCTCCTGTCGCCTTCTGGGACTTGGGATCCTTCCCCACCACACTAGCATGGACTCCGCCGGCTACTACATTTTCAGGTTAGGCTTTGTGGCCGCTCGACTCAACTGCCTCTACGAGACGATCGGTGAGGAGGCTGGGGTGGAGTTTTGCATGCAACTGGTGGACGTTGTTGGCTAGAAGTTTGTTCTGGTGTTGGAGGATGCGCCGTCGGCGGTTGCGGCAGAGGCAGAGGCGCAGTTGGCAGATGCGGAGGCAGCGGCGGAGGAGGTGGACAAGTCCTCCTACGAGTAGAGTAGGATTAGTAGTAGTTTTTTCTTTTGTTTTCTATGTGTTTTTTCTTGTTTGTAATATATGTGTTGTTTTTATGTTAATGAAAAATGTCTTTTATGTTCCTGAACAATGTGTCCTACAGTATGCATTAACGAAAAACTCCTCCTCTTGTCGAAAAACATCGCATATGGAAAATTATAACATTAGTAATATAATATCTAATAAATATTAAACACATTAGGACGTAGTATTATATTTCAAAAAAATATGAAAATAAAAATCTAGACCGTGTAAAACGATACATCACATACGGATGATGCAATTATTAATTAATTTTATTTCTTTTCTCTTTAACAACTGTCATCAAGCCCCCCCCCCCCCCCCGGCCTGGCCCTAGGCGGTAGCCCCTCCCTCCTAGGATCAGAGTCGGGTCTGCCTTTAAGACCATCCGCAGTAGTTCACTGTAAAGCTTACTGGACTGTAAATATAAGTAGGTTACTGGAAGTATAGAATAAGTGTCCAGAGTGAAATGTTGGATGTATAGAGGATATACTGGAAGTACAGAGGGATAGAGACATAGAGTAAGTTTTAGAGGAAATCTTTGTGGATGGTCTTATCTCTTAACCCCTTGGTGCGGGAATCGAATTCTGTGCGGCAGCACAGCCGTCTCTGTGTGACCCTGCCCAGATGGTTGCCACGTACGTTCACGCTCTGAATCTTACAGCCATACAGCCAGGGTGCACTGCATATGGTTCTCGTGACTGTGCCACCCTCCCTGATGATTGCCACGTACGCCAAAGCATCGAATCTTGCAGCGCGCACAGGCACACAAACTCCACGTCTGAAATTTGCTCAGCAATCTGAATAACTCGGCGTTCGGCGTGCACGATCCATCATCATGCACACAAGCACGACACGGCCAAAAATATCTGTGTTTGGTTGCTTGTCTTGGATTGGATTGACTTGGATTAATTAGATGGTCCAGTCTTGTGTTATTTGTTTCACGGTCAGATGGACAGGGTCATCCACGTTCGAGGAATATTCCTCGCAGATGCTGGATGAGATGGTCCAGGAAATTTGGTTGGATGAGTCCATCCACCTTATCTAATTATGCTTCTTAGTAATGTAATTAGTGATAATTAACTTGTTTATTGTTGATTAATAATTACAATTATGATATTAACATTAATATTTGCTAGTAATATGATAATTACTATATAAATAATTAATATTATGAAATTATCAACTTAGATGATTCAATAATCCACCCAAGTTTCATCCAACCTACAAAACAAAAAATTGGATCATCCAGTCCATCCAACCAAACATTAATTTGGATGATCCAATACATAAAGAAATGGATGATCCTATATCCAATCCAACTTCGACGTCAAACCAAATGCAATTGATGACTGGGCACTTTGTCACATGTCACTAGTGTACGCACATACACGGCCTCAACACCAGGTTTAGGGTGCATCGTGGACTAACCACATGACCCGGTCAAACACTCACGTAATTAGCATACACCTGCAAGAGCATCTACCTGGCCGCATCCTTCGCCTACGAACGGCAACGCCGACCAACTTATACTTTGTACTACATACAAAGAATTTTCCTTGTCCATGAGCCAAACAAGCTCTTCTGATGCGGAAGCTGAAAGCATCTAGGCCCCCATGAGGTATGGTTTCGGTGATTAATGACAACCGTTGGATATTACTAATGAATTTGTGGATGCAAGGTCTCTCATATTACTCATCATGCTTAATGTATTCTACACTTATATCGTCTACTGCTCATTGGATACGATTGGAGGCCCCTTAACAAATCACTCTATAAGGTCAATCGATTTTTATGAAGATTATAAGAAAAACCTCATATGTCAAAATCATTCAACCGAAATTGACAACACCCAAGACTTGGTTATCATCAGAAGAATGTTTCAAACTAATGTAAAAGAGGTCACTCGAAAAAATTCCAAAAGAATCACTTAGAACAACTCAAAGCAAACAAAATCAACTCACCAGATCAACCGATGTTTCCAGAAAACAATACATCGGTCGAGTGGGTTTAGCCGAAGAAGAAGACCTCAGAACTAAGTACTCACCAGATCATCCGATGATGAAGGGGATGTTACATCGGTCCATCAGTACAGTAAGCAATCTCCCTGGACCAAGTGTAACATCGGACCATCCGATGTACAACTATAAACACATCGTTCAATCACTCCAGTAAGCACTAATTCTGAACCAATTCTGGATGAAGTGCCACCGGATCATCCGACGATGAGACAAGTGTAACATATGTCTATCAAAGGTCATATCTGACACAGTGACATCAGCTAATTTGGATTCGACCGATGCCAACTGAAGGGAGAACATCGGATCATCCGGTGTTCGCAGAACAGTGATGTCAGCCTACTTTTACAACGGCTATTTCGTGGGGGCTGGCTATTTATACCCCTTCAACCAGTCTATTCGACAAGTCTTGACAACCAGAGCTACTCTACACATTCTCAAGCATTCAAGACGTTGAGATACCACTTCTACATCATTTACACCACTTACACACCAAGAGATAGGCTAGAACTTGCTAGAGATAGTGCTTGTGTGCTTCCATTCTTGGTGATTGGAGTCTCTAGTGTAGTGAGAGCTATATGGGAGTGTCCCTTGGTGATTGTATTGGATAGAGCCTTCCAGAGCTTGCCAAGACGGTTATGGAAGCCCGGAGGATCCAACTTGTACAAGGCTTGAGCTCCACCTTGCCGAGGTTGGCGAACGGAGAAGTATAGTGAAGATCCCTGGTCTCGGTGACTTGGGAGTGGTTATACTCTTTGGTGGATGCCACAACGTGGATGTAGGAAGATCTTGACGATCTTGCCGAACCACGGGATAAATCTTCGTGTCTTCGTGTCTCCTCGGGAGTTTGCGCTTTCTACCTCTCCCCTTACACTTATGCATTTCATATACCGCAAAGTTACTATTCACTTGATGCATAGGAAGTTTGCATAGGGAATTGGGCTTTGAGTAATTAAGTTTTTATCGCTTTAATTTTTGAAAAGAAGCCCAATTCACCCCCCCTCTTGGGCATTCGATCCTTACAATTGGTATCAGAGTGTGACGCCTGGTTCCGAAAAATGAACCAAGCTAACGCATATGTTTGCCCAGGATGTTCAACACATATACACGAGTGCATTCACAAAAGAGTATACATAAAATTACCACAGAACAAGATTAATTAACCAAATTTTATTACACAAACCATATTATCCTCGAATACAATCTCCAATGTATATTTATGACAAGTTCAACTAATGCAGCGGAAATACTCTAATTAAGCAACTAAGCAGACTAAGCATCAGGGATAGCGCAGCTCCAATCAACACCACAGGCGAGCTGACGGTAGACACGGCCTAGAACTCCGCATTATCACCATTAAACTCCCAATCCTGACCTACAACTGTTGGGGGATTGCAAGAGTGAGGACATGTCGTACTCAGCAAGTGTGGAAAGTATGACTTGTGGCTGATTCAAATGACGACAATAATAATGGCAAAGTGCGGAAAAGTACATTAAAACATTTGAAAAGCAATATATTACATGTATGTGAAGTAAACCCATCATAATCATAATAATATCACAATACCAATCTATAGTTCACCATCCTCATCAATAATTCCATATTTCACCATTTGCCAATAACCATATTCAATACCAGAAATTAATCCATAACCAAAATACTGACCATAACCATTACCAAACCATAACCATCCCAAATACCATCCCAATACCAAATTCCCTCTAATCATGGAAGTTGTCCAGGTGCTCATAACCGGGAGCACGGCTATCATGATAGTTTTATTTAACTCTGCAGAGTGTGTACCTCTTTACCCACGTGTTTGTGATTTCATTACCCGTCGGCTACTAAAGAACCTCCCTTATTCCAATTACACTTCCTTTGGTGTATGGCCAAGAGATCACAAAATAGCCTTTACAAAGGGATTACTAGCCTATTTAGACCCCATTGAGGTTTCACCGGTGGCGATGTCTCCCGCAGAGCACATCTTCAACCAAGGGCCCCCTCTTGAGCCATTCGGATCCCAGGGTAGTCCCACCAATCATCAACAAACCCAATCCGACTACCCCTGCCCCGAGCATCCACAATGGTCCAAACAGCACTAGCAAAGACCTAATTAATCAGCTATGCCGCACCCATACTTGGCCTCGTGGTGGCACTGTAATCCTGGCTTATTCTCGCATGAACCGGTCCTTAGATCTAAAGCAAGCAAACCACCATAACATCCAACCCATCCACATACCAGGCTTGCTTAGATCACCCATTACCATATCATATTGACCAGTTCACATTAACCAAAATATCATTAATGCTTAATTAAATGTGTAGTGTTGTTTTTCCATCCCAATTAATTAAGCGAAGCAAAAAGGTAAAAGCCCTTCCCGACTCTCTACCATATATTCCAGGTGACAAGGGTGGTTTACAATGCTAGTAAACTTCCTACCATAGGATTCCCATCAATTTGACACCAGCGTGCAGTTTTGCAAACAAAACATTTATTTAAAAACAGGATCAATATGCTTCAAGGACACTTGCCTTGCTCTTATTGTTGATTAGGGTCAAAGCCTTCAAACTCTTGGTGCTGTAGATCCTCCGCGGCACTCTCTACCGCAAATCCGTCCAATCCACACAATAACATACAAAACAAGAAACACAATCAAAGAATGCACAAATATTACTCAATATAACATGACATGCATGATTGATGCAAATGCAAGGTAGAACTTGTTACTAGATTGCTTTTAATGATCACTAACTAGTTCTAATAGCTTTTAACAAGTTTATACAGGTTTGGAGTTGATTAGATCAAATTTTAGAATTCATTCAACACAATTTAACCAAAAAGATCGGACTAGTCCGCTAGGGACCGGACAAGTCCGCACTCTGCGAGATCAGCAGATTAGGGTTTTCTAGATCGACGTAAATTTGGAGATTAGGGGTTGAATTCACGTAAGGAAAAGATAATAGAAGGTATACCAGGTGTTTAGGACTCCAATGAATCAAAAAACTTGGAGGTAACACTTGGATCTTGATGATCTAGGGTTGGTGACGAACTTGGAGATGAATTGGTGGTGAAGGACAAAACTTGGTGGAGATCTTGATCCTCTTTCGTTTCCTCCTCTTCTTGTTCTTGATTGGGATCTTCTCCTCCCTCCTTGATGGCTCCCCATGAACTAGGGTTTGAGTGGGTGGAAAAGTGGTAAATAGATGTCAATCCAAGGGGTGGGGCTGTTTATATAGAGGTGGAGGCTAGGGTTAGATGGATTTCGAGTTTGAGAGGAGTAGAGGCCAGTTTAGAGTCCCACATGGGCTCTAAAAGAGTTAGGCACGACATCCCTACGCCCACTTAACGTGAAACCCAAGAAACAAGTCGTAAAACAAAAGATCAACTCGGAGTCGCGAAATATCGGACAAGTCCGGGAAGGACCGGACTAGTCTGAAGTCGTCCAGAGAGAAAATCAGACAAGTCTGGCCAAAAATCGGACAAGTCTGATTTTAAACAGAGAGGAAATCGGACAATTCCGCTGGAACACCGGACTAGTCCGGAAAAGTCCAAGGACTTAGCAAATTTTCAAGGATTCATGGAATATCGGACTAGTCCGCACAAAATCGGACAAGTCCGAAAGTTTCCAGTACCAAAAATTGGACTAGTCTGCAGCAAAAACAGACAAGTCCATTTTTAGTCAGAGAGAAATCGGACTAGTCCTCAGTAAAATCAGACTAGTCCGCACTTTTCTGCGTTTTAAGTGTGGTTTTGTTCCAAATCAATTTTAAAATCGTTCCTCTTGTTGTGGGTTAATGTTAAACATGTATATGAGTGTATGCAAGGCATGATGCATGAAAATGATGGTGTTACACAGAGCAAGGTTGCTCATTGGATCATTCTAGCTTTGCCGCTAGAGAGCTAAAATGGCCAAGAATGGGGGTTCGGTTCCTATCTTCGAGGGCAAGAACTTTGCCTATTGGAAAGCACGCATGCGTGCTTATCTAGAGGCTATTGCTCCCGAGGTATGGGAAGCGACCCATGCAGGGTTTGGTGAGCATAATTATGTTGGTGATCAAATCAAGTGGGATGCTAAAGCTAGAAATGCTATTTATGAATGCATTAGTTAAGATGTATTTGCTAGGATTGCTAGCAAAAAAAAGCTTGTGAAATTTGGGATTGCTTGATTGAAATTCATGAGGGTTCTTCTCGTGTCAAAGAACTAAAATATCATATGCTTAAAGCCAAATATGATGAGTTCAAAATGCTACCTCATGAAAATGTCAATGAAATGTTTTCTCGCTTGAATGTGCTTATTGAGGAAATTAATGCTATTGGCATTGCTTCTCTTAGCAAGGGACTCATCAACCGCAAGATTATTATGATCCTTCCTAAGCCAAAGTACAACATCATCAACTCCATGCTTCAAAAAGAATCTCTTGATCAAATTGAATTTTCAGAACTTATTGGAGAGATTCACGCTCATGAGATGAGTGTACTTGGGATGATGGAGCAATCATCTTCAAAGACAATTGCTCTAAAGGGTTCCACCAAGAAAACAAGTCTCAAGAAAAAGAAAGTGGTTGATCCTATCTCTAGTGAAGAAGAGCAAGCATCAAGTGAAGATGAAGATGATGAGCTTGCATTGATGATGAGAAAGTTCTCTAGTTGAACTCCAAGATTGCCAAGAAGGGATACACCTTTGATCCCAAGAAGAAAGCTTTTCTACCAAGGAGAGATGACAACAAGACTTGCTACAATTGTGGTGATCAAGTTCACATCTCCTATGATTGTCCAAAGTCGGACAAAAGAAGAGAGAGCCACAAGGGCAAGCATCGCAAGCTTGAAGATAGTGAAGATGATGAAGAAGAGGTCAAGCCCAAACTAAGATCCTTTGGGAAGAAGAAACATGACAAAGGCAAGAAGGCAAATCTCTTCCCAAAGAAGAGAAAAGGTCCACAAAAGGTGTTCATGTGTGAGGCAAATGAATGGATCACCGACGAAGAATCAAGTGATGAAGAGAGTGAAGCGGAAGAAGAAAGCTTGGTCGGCCTGGCCATTGCCAACAATGATGATTCATATCTTCATCCACCTCCCATGTTCCTCATGGCTAAAGGTAACACCAAGGTGAACTACAAAGCTGGAGGAAAGCATTGGTTACTCGATAGCGGGTGCACTCAACATATGACCAGCAACGATGGTATGTTCACCACCATAGAAAACCCCAACAATCATGAACAAGTCACCTTTGGTGATAACTCTCAGTGGAAGGTAATTGGGTTAGGTAAGATTGCAATTTCAAATGATCTATCTATTTCCAATGTATTGTATGTTAAGTCACTTATTTTTAATTTGCTTTCTATTGCACAATTATGTGATCTTGGACTAACATGCACCTTTAGCAAAAATGATGTTGTTGTGACTAGTGAAACAAGCCAAGAACTAATCTTCAAAGGATTTCGACATGGACATCTCTACCTAGTAGACTTCTCCAACAAGGATGCTAGCTTGACCACTTGTCTTTTCACCAAGACGAGCTTGGGTTGGCTATGGCATCGACGCATAACTCACATAGGAATGAGCAAGCTCAAGAAGTCATTCAAGCTCGGGATGGTGACCGGCGTGAAGGATGTCACATTTGAGAAGAACAAGCTTTGTAGCGCTTGTCAATCCGGGAAGCAAGTTGCTTCACACCACCCGATGAAGACAATGGTGTCAACCTCCAAGCCACTTGAGTTACTCCACATGGACCTCTTCGGACCGTCCACATATCAAAGTCTTGGCGATAACCTCTATTGTATTGTTATAGTTGATGACTACTCTCGCTATGCTTGGACTTTGTTTCTAGGTGACAAGAGTGAAACTCCGGAAGTGTTCAAGACCTTCGCTAATCGTGCTCAAAGGGAATTTCAACTTCCCATCATCAAGGTCTGAAGTGACAACGGCACCGAATTCAAGAACTACAACATTGGGGAGTGGTGTGATCGTGAAGGCGTGAAGCATGAGTTTTCGGCCACATACACTCCTCAACAAAATGGTGTCGTTCAAAGGAATAACAAGACTCTCATCACTCTTGCACGAGCAATGCTTGATGACTATGGCACGTCCGAGAAGTTTTGGGCCGAAGCAATCAACATGGCGTGCCATGCCGCAAATCGGGTCTACCTACATCGACTACTTCAAAAGACCCCGTACGAACTTCTCATTGGGAGAAAGCCCAACATCTCCTATTTCTGAGTCTTCGGGTGCAAATGCTACATCTACCGCAAGAAAAGGCTCGATAAGTTTGAAAGAAGATGTGATGTTGGTATTTTTCTTGGTTATGCATCAAACTCAAAAGCATATAGAGTATTCAACCAAACCTCCGGTTTAGTTGAGGAAAGTTATGATGTTGAGTTTGATGAAACTAATGGCTCCCAAGAGGAGAGTTTTGGTCATGATGAAATAGATGATGAGCCTCTACAAGAAGCTATGAAGAACATGACCATTGGAGACGTCAAGCCTAAAGTTGAGGAGAGCCATGATCAAGGGGGAGCTTCCAGTTCCAACATCAACACATCTATGTCGCCTCAAGTTGATGAAGAAGAGAAAGATGATCCATTGCCGACACAAGATTCACAAGCCACACAACATCAAGAAGAAGAAGAAGTCCATGATCAAGTCCAACCACAAGAAGAACAACACACATCACCACCGCCAAGTGCTTCATAACCACTTATGAGGCATGGACGCATCTCCAAGGCGCATCCGATTGACCAAATCATCAGAAGTTGGTCAAGGGGAGTAAGTACACGATCTCGCCATTTCGCTACATTTTGTGAGCACTACTCATTTGTTTCATGTGTATAACCCACTCACATTGAGTAAGCACTCCAAGATGCAAATTGGGTGATGGCCATGCAAGAAGAACTTAACAACTTCATCCGCAATGAAGTTTGGGTGTTGGAGGAGCGACCCAAGGACAAGAACATCATTAGAACAAAGTGGGTGTACCGCAACAACAAGACGAGAACGGTGTTGTGGTCCGCAACAAGGCAAGACTTGTGGCCAAGGGTTTCTCGCAAGTTGAAGGACTAGACTTTGGGGAGACATTTGCTCCAGTCACCCGACTAGAAGCCATCCGTATACTTCTCGCCTTTGCATCACATCATAACATAAAGCTTTATCAAATGGATGTGAAAAGTGCCTTTCTTAATGGTTATATTAACGAGCTTGTCTATGTTGAACAACCTCCCGGGTTTGAAGATCCAAAGAATCCTAATCATGTCTTTAGGTTGCACAAGGCGCTCTACGGGCTCAAGCAAGCACCTAGGGCGTGGTATGAATGACTACGGGATTTCCTGATCATGCAAGGATTCAAGATCGGGAGGGTGGACACTACACTCTTCACCAAAGACATCGACGGAGAATTATTTATTTGTCAAATTTGTGTCGATGATATTATTTTTGGTTCAACTAACGAAGCTCTTAGCCATGAGTTTGGCAAAATGATGTCTAGGGAATTCGAGATGTCGATGATTGGAGAGCTCAACTTCTTCCTTGGATTTCAAATCAAGCAACTTCGAGAGGGAACCTTCATCTATCAAGAAAAGTATACCAAGGACCTCTTGAAGAAATTTGAGATGGGATATTGTAGCTCAAGAAGTACTCCAATGGCAACAAATTGTCATCTCGACGCGGATAAGGACGGTAAACCTATTGACCAATCCAATTACCGTTCTATGATTGGTTCATTGCTTTATCTTACTGCATCTAGGCCCGATATCATGTTTAGTGTATGCTTGTGTGCTCGCTTTCAAGCGGCACCTAAAGAATCGCATCGGAAGGCGGTCTTTAGGATACTTCGGTATCTCAAGCATACCCCTAGTGTAGGCCTGTGGTACCCTAAAGGTGCAAAATTCCATCTCTTGGGTTACTTGGATTCGGACTTTGCCAGATGCCGTGTGGATCGCAACCCGGTGGGTGCCACTTGCTTGGTCGTTCCCTAGTAATCGTGTCTAGCAAGAAGCAAAATTCCGTTGCTTTGTCCACGGCGGAAGCGAATTATATAGCGGCCGGTGCATGTTGTGCCCAAAGTCTTTATATGAAGCAAACCAAACCCTTTTGGACTTTGGTATTAAACTTGGTTGCGTGCCTCTCCTTTGTGACAATGAAAGTGCAGTTAAGATTGCTAAGAACCCCGTTCGACACTCCCGCACTAAGCACATTGATATTCGCCATCATTTGTTGAGGGACCATGAAGCTAAGGGAGACATCTCCTTGCGAGGTGTTAGGTCCGAAGAACAATTGGCGGATATCTTCACTAAGCCCCTTGATGAGAAAACTTTTTCTAGACTAAGAAGTGAATTAAATGTGCTAGATGCATCGAACGTCATGTAAGTTGCCATGATCATGTAAGAATGCATCTCATATAGGTCTTGTCTAACTTTCAAAGGATAGGGGTGAGCAAGGGTTAGCTTGGGATGGAAGTTCCTTTGGGTTTCCCCAAGGCTTGGAGAGTGGCTCTCCCTAAAGAAGCCTTTGAAAGGTTCAAATTTGGCAAGATAGATTTAATTTATGTCTTGCATGATGCCTGCCATATAGACTTGCACTCACGTTTAATTTCTTGCATTATAAATTGGTTGGCATTGCATACGGTAGATTGTCACAAAGGGAAACCCACTTCATGAGAAAGAGACTTGTTTGAAATGCAATATCTCAACTCATATGATGTGGAAAGAACAAAATGTTAGGTGCGTTAATGCCTAAAGGAACATACTTTAAAGAGATAGAAGTCTTCATCCTCTAGCTCACAAAGCATGGGCCTTACATTTTATTTGGATTTATTCCTTATTTTCTTTGGTGTTCTATTTGCTTTAGGGATTAGCCAAGTTATTGGCAATTAGACTTATTGAGGGGTAAGGGGTTGCCCAAAAAGTCCTAAGATATGTGTTTCTTCGTGTTTGTTTGTTTGAGTCAAAGGACATATATGGGATGTTGTTGTTGTGTAGTCATCGGATTATCCGATGCTTAGGGAAGAACCATCATCGGATAAGTTTGTGTTCAAGTGCCAAGGGTCAACTCAGTCAGAAAGTCAAATCAACCGACGAGTTCATTCTGAGAAACATCGGAGCATCCGATATTCACATTTCTGGAGTTGTGCCAAAACCAACCGATGCTAATCCTCTCATCGTCGGAGCATCCGATGTCAATGGTACTTTTGGTATACCCTTACTGTACTATTCGACCGATGCAGCCCTCATCCTACGTCGGTTCATCCGATGTTAAATTTTGAGCTAGGGTTCGGGCCCCACCTTTTTAGCGCGTCCCTTCACCTCTTTCTCTCTCTCCCCGACACCTCCTCTCCCCGATGCCGCTTCGCACCCTCACCTCCGCCACCGCCGCTCCGTACCTTCCGACCAGCCGCCGCCTCCAGCCACCGCCGCCTTTCGGCCGCTGCCGCCCTCCGGCCGCCGCCGCAGCACTGCCACCCCATGCAGTGCCGCCGCCTTCCCACGCAGCGCCGCCGCCTCCCTAAGCAGCGCCGCCGCCGCCTCCCCACGCCTCACTACCACCGCTGTCCGGCCGCCACCGCCGCTAAGCGCCGCAGCCACTGCGCCCCAAGCACAGCCGCCACTGCACCACTGCTGCCGCCCTTCACCAGCCGCCACCACTCCACTCCACGCGCCAGCCACCGCTTCATCTTCACCGCTAGGGTTCCCCGGCCGCGACGATGTTTGTGTCGAGTGCGCCCGAGCTCGTTTGTCCCGCATGCTCATCCTCGTCGTCTCATGGGTCGTGACAAGAAGGGAAAGGGCAAGGCTATTAAGGAGCCGGCCGCTAAGAAGCAGAAGTTGTCGAAGGAGGTGAAGAAAGCCCTGATGGCCGCTCGCACCGCTGAGGAGCGAGAGCGTGGCCGAGGAGGATCGCTGAGGATCCGGGAGGCCCAACAAAGGCAGCCTCCGGTGCCTGATGAGCCAGAGGAGGAAGAGGAGCCCGAGGTGCCACTAGTTCGCCGGCGCTCAGTCAGGACCCGAGGGGGTCATCCAGCTGCAACCCCGAGACCGAGACCGTCAGCAGCTGACCTTCGGGAGGACAGGGCGGCCCAGAGAGCCGTCTATGAGATGGACACCAACGTCCGTGTTGGTGAGGGTGTCTGCCTGATAGATTACAGGAAGATGAAGGCCAAGCAGCTCAGGAAGCTCAGATGGAGCATTTTACTTGAGTAGTGGTTCCCGCAGCCCAGAGAGTCACTTGTGGACAGCCACTTTTGGACCCTGACACATGCATCGCTGTACAAGACTTACAGATGTTGGGGCCATAAGCTCTTCAAGCATAATTTCCTGGATTGGGATCAGCTTGCTCTTGCAGTCGGGACAGAGATACGCCCTTACTTTGAGAGGTATAGAGAGCTAGTGGAGCTGATGTCTTACGAGAGGGGTGCCTACATGGAGGACTGGGTTCAAGTATTCTATGCCACACTCTACGTCTCTGAGGGCCGCAGATCCATTGACTTCATGTTTATGGGCCAGCATCACCACCTGACCAGGCAGACTTTGGGACAGCTGCTAGGAGTGGATCTTCACGACACATGCCTACACGAGAGAGTGTATGGACAGGTTGACCCACCGAGGAGGCCACTCACTGGAGGTGTGGCACCATCGCTTGAGAAGATACGCTCACTGTTCGCTCAGCCCTTCTCTCCAGACCAGCAGAGGACTCGCTCTACTCACTTGAGTTGCGCGCACTGTGCACCTTGCCTTGCACCGCACACTTCTGCCGAGGTCCGGATACCTTGAGGGGTTTACCAGCTTGCAGCAGACTCTCCTGTTCTATGTTATGAACGGGATGGAGTTCGACATTGTGGATATCCTGATTTGTGAGATGGAGGACGTCATCACTGATGGAGTTGGGATGATGAGGCAGCTTGTGTTTGGTCACTGGATCTGTCACTTGCTCTACATGATAGCTCCAGAGGGGTCCGCCGTGTGTGACAGTCTCACTGACGAGAGCGTCACACGGTTCGGGCACTACTGTGCTCCAACTCCTGGAGATCGCCGCCTTAGCCGTCCAGTTGAGCGTCAGGTTCGTGCCCGTCTATCTGAGGAAGATTGGTCAGACCTGGAGAAGGAAGACGAGAGACTAGCACAGGCTGAGGCTCAGGGTGGGGATCTACAGCACATTTGGTCCAAAAGCGACACCAGCAACAGTGTCGAGGAGTACTTCCCTCCTCCTCCCTCACCCAGGCAGCACGACACGGAGGCTGGAGGCTCGACTGTGCCACCTCCTACTCCACCTCCGGTGTCAGAGGCACAGGTCTCTCAGCCATCTGAGCTCACCTCCCTACTTCAGCAGATGGTTGAGCAGCAGCGTCTGGATAGGCTTGCAGCTGAGCAGGCCCGAGCTGAGCAGGCTGCGCGTCTCTTAGAGCTCCAGCAACAGCAGCAGGAGATGCATCGACAGATAGCCCGTGAGAGGCGAGAGGACACTGACAGGCTAACTGGGCTAATTGATCAGATGCACCAGCGCTCTCTGGACCAGCACAACAGACGCAGCAGTCTATGATGGGCATCCTGGGGTTGATCACCAACCTCTACACGCAGACCGGGATTTCCCTACCATCGCAGCTTCTAGGCCTAGCTCCAGGTCTGCCTGTGTTAGCTACAGTTTCAGCTCCAGTGCTGACTACGCCGATCCCGTCGATCAGCATGTCACCACTGCTAGCTACAGGCGCACCTATCCACTCTCCCCTGCCAGCTACGACTCTTTTCCAGCAGACTCCGGCTTCTGTTGTCAGTGCCCCTTTACCTACAGTCCAGACTCAGCAGGCACCGACAGCAGCTCCTGCAGCCCCCGTCACCTCTACTCCAGCTTTGGCAGCAGCATGCAGCAGCTCCGACGACAGCACCCCCGACGGTGACCAGTTCGTCATCGCCCCGAGCACTCAGGATCCTTAGATAATCGGCTTCCTTTTTGGTGTCTTGATGCCAAAGGGGGAGAAGAGTCAGGGGGAGGGTTAACTCAGTCCCAGGGGGAGTCCTAGCTGTAGGGGGAGTTTATCTTTTTGGGAGTCTAGACTTTTGTAATTTGGTGTTTTTGCTACTTTTGTAATTTGGTGATTTGCTACTCTTTTGCTATTCATTGAGTATTCATGTGCCTCTTAATTCTCTCATGTGTTATTGGTCATTGAGCTTTCGATTTATTAATCGCTTTTGAGTCTTCAAGTGCCAAATCTTGTACTTATTGCATATCTTCTTGAGTATCGTATTGTCAATTTCATTACTATTATGCTTTACTCATTGTGTTGTCATCAATCACCAAAAAGGGGGAGATTGAAAGCATCTAGGCCCCCATGAGTTATGGTTTCAGAGATTAATGACAATCGTTGGATATTACTAATGAATTTGTGGATGCAAGGTCTCTCATATTACTCATCACGCTTAATGTATTCTACACTTATATCGTCTACTACTCATTGGATACGATTGGAGACCCCTTAACAAATCACTCTATAAGGTCAATCGATTTTTATGAAGATTAGAAGAAAAAGCTCATATGTCAAAATCATTCAACCGAAATTGACAACACCCAAGACTTGGTTATCATTATAAGAATGTTTCAAACCAATGTAGAAGAGGTCACTCGAGAAAATTCCAAAAGAATCACTTAGAACAACTCGAAGCAAACAAAATCAACTCACCGGATCAACCGATGTTTCCAAAAAACAATACATCAGTCAAGTGGGTTTAGCAGAAGAAGAAGACCTCAGAACTAAGTACTCACCGGATCATCCGATGATGAAGGGGATGTTACATCGGTCCATCAGTACAGTAAGCAATCTCCGTGGACCAAGTGTAACACCGGACCATCCGATATACAACTATAAACACATCGGTCAATCACTCCAGTAAGCACTAATTCTGAACCAATTCTGGATGAAGTGCCACTGGATCATCCGACGATGAGACAAGTGTAACATCTGTCTATCAAAAATCATATCTGACACAGTGACATCAGCTAATTTGGATTCAAACGATGAAAACTGAAGGGAGAACATCAGATCATCCGGTGTTCGCAGAACAGTGATGTCAGCCTACTTTTCCAATGACTATTTCGTGGAGGCTGGCTATTTATACCCCTTCAACCAGTCTATTCGACAAGTCTTGACAACCAGAGCTACTCTACACATTCTCAAGCATTCAAGACGTTGAGCTACCACTTCCACATCATTTACACCACTTACACACCAAGAGATAGGCTAGAACTTGCTAGAGATAGTGCTTGTGTGCTTCCATTCTTGGTGATTGGAGTCTCTAGTGTAGTTAGAGCTATAAGGGAGTGTCCCTTGGTGATTGTATTGGAGAGAGCCTTCCAGAGCTTGCCAAGACGGTTGTGGAAGCCCGGAGGATCCAACTTGTACAAGGCTTGAGCTCCACCTTGCCGAGGTTGGCGAATGGAGAAGTATAGTGAAGATCCCTGGTCTCGGTGACTTGGGAGTGGCTATACCCTTTGGTGGGTGCCACAACGTGGATGTAGGAAGATCTGGATGATCTTGTCGAACCACGGGATAAATCTCCGTGTCTTCGTGTCTCCTTGGGAGTTTGCGCTTTCTACCTCTCCCCTTACACTTATGCATTTCATATACTGCAAAGTTACTATTCACTTGAATGCATAGGAAGTTTGCAGAGGGAATTGGGCTTTGAGTAATTAAGTTTTTATCGCTTTAATTTTTGAAAAGAAGCCCAATTCACCCCCCCCCCCCCCTCTTGGGCATTCGATCCTTACAGCAACTAATAATCAGCACGTGATCAACGAGCCTCAAACTATATATATATATATATATATATATATATATATATATATATATATATATATATGTGTGTGTGTGTGTGTGTGTGTGTGTGTGTGTGTGTGTGTGTGTGTGTGTGTGTGTGTGTGTGTGTGTGTGTGTGTGTGTGTGTGTGTGTGTGTGTGTGTGTGTGTGTGTGTGTGTGTGTGTGTGTGTGTGTGTGTGTGTGACGATCTTTCAACAAAAAGCAGATAAAACATGTAATGTTGTCATCAAACATGATCGCTAGGTTTTCAAGCGCATGTTACTTGTCCATGCTTGCTACGCCCCAAACATGATCAACGAGACTCAAACATGACGATCTTTCAACAAAAAGAGAGAAAACACGTGTAATGTAATCATACATGATCGTCGACGTCTCTCTCACATGCATGTTATGGTGTTGTCCATGCATATATACTATGCCCCGAACATATGATCAACGAGCCTCAAACTATATATATATATATATATATATATATATATATATATATATATATATATATATATATGTGTGTGTGTGTGTGTGTGTGTGTGTGTGTATGTATGACGATCTTTCAACAAAATTAGAAAACACCTAACGTCATCAAACATACATGATCGAGGTTGTTTCCTTGTCAAAATGAAAAACATGAATGAGGGTTTGTGATATATATGTGTTAATGAATGAATGTGTGGTGTGTTCATCGTATTCCTCATAAATGACAATTCATAAGGAAGAATCTGATTATTTTTTGGATAAATGAATGATTTAGTTACCAAGTGAATGTGCTCTAAGTTCAGTGATGTGTTGCGTCTAAGGAGGAGGAGGAGGATTTAGATTTTCTTTTGTTGTTTTCTTTTCTTGTGTCTTGTACTTTTTTCTTGTGTTTTGTGTCGATCTTTCAACTATATATGACGATCCTTCAACAAAAAGAGAAAATATGTAACGTCATGAAACATGATCGAGGTCTTTTACGTGACAAACTGAAAATCTGGAACATAGCATACCCTGGGCCGGTGGGCCCTTCGCGTGTCAAACTTAAAAACTGAAACTGAAAAACTGAAACATCGTGGGACAGACCTACAAAGTATGCCAGGTGGGCCATTGCATGCCATGGACCATTTGCGTGTCAAATTAAAAAACTGCCTGTGAAGTTGAGATGGGATGCGTCGAGCTGTTGCGATAACTTAGAGGAGGCAAACCGCGGTTTGGATTAACTCCGACCCACCCACCGATCGAAAGCACGATTTTCAAAGCATTTGATCATCTCCACTCGCGCGCTTAGACGACGACCCGCTATAAAGGCACACAGTCATCTTGCGTCTCCTCCGCACCACTCCATCAATTGTAGCCTCTAAACTTCTCTTCTTGCTTCTTCGCCGCACCACCGCCGACCTCCTCTTGCTCTTTCTCCGCACCTCCGTCACTGCACAAATGGGTATCCCCACACCAAAGCGCTCCAAGCCATCGACGTCATTCGAGCCTCCTTCTTCTCTATTTCCGTCGTTGCCAATACAGGTGGAACTGGAGGCGGCGCCCACACCTCCTCCGTCCTCTTCTCTGCCTGCAGTGCTCGCACCTCCTCCTCATCCTGTTTGGGTTCAGGAGACTGTCCGCCTCCTCGACCACCACTTCGATGAACTCGATCGGCGCCTGAAGGAGTCCACTGAGCACCTGTCCGCCACTGCTAGGCGCGCAAAAAAGCTCGACAAATTGGCGCGGGGTGTATTTTCCGATACATCTCGCTCGTGTGACCGTCTCGGTCTTGGGAAACTTCCTGTCTGCACCAACATGGACACCGTCAGCCACTACTGCTTCGGGTCAGGCTTTTTGGATGGTCGTCTCAACGTACTCTACGAGACGATCGGGGAGGTGGTGGGGTGGAGGGTCGCCAGCATCTTCTGCAGACCGTCGCCCAGAAGCTTCAGACTATACTGCCGGAGGAGGCAGCAGCGGTGGCGGCAGCTGAGGAGGAGGCGACGGAGGAAGAGGAGGAGGAGGCGGCAGCAGAGAAGGAAGTGGAGGAGATCTCCTCCGACTCCAAGTAGAGTAGTATTTGTAGATTTTATTTTTCTCGTTTTCTATGTGCTTTCATAGTTCTTGTTTGTAATATATGTGTTGTTTTTATGTTAATGAAAAATGTCTTTTATGTTCATGAACAATCCGTCCCATGCAGTATCGAGAAACAACTCCTTTGTTAAAAAGGGACAATATAATTGTTGTTCAATGTCTAGCCAAGAATTTGTTGTGTTGCAACAATCGACGACTCTTGGTTGAAACTCCATTGAGATCGTGGTTGAGGTTGCGTTTCTCCTCTTTTGTGTTCTTTCACTCAATTTTTTCATTTGTAGTCGGCGCGTGTGAAAATGTATTTTTAGTAGTAGTATATACTACATGCTATTATTTTATTGTGATTAATGTTACAGAATGCTGATTGTTTGCCATCGTCCTTTTGTAGACTTGGGTGTTCTGTATTTGCATATCGTTTGCATTAGCACATATACATTTGCGTGATTCATATTTTTGTTCGTATTTTTTTGGAATATCCTACTAGCTAGCGTATGACTGCTTTTAGATTTTGATCTCCATGCATGGCAACAAAGATGAAGGAGAGCTAGCGGTTGCACAGCGAGCAAGTAGCTAGGCCATACTGCAATTAAGATGCGAGCAAGTTGTCTGAAGAAGTCTACCCCTCTAGATACATGCATCATGTGCAGGAATCGACGTGACATGACATGTAATTAATCACGATTCCATGCGTGCACAAGGCACAGCTAGCGTCAAATTCTCCACGCCCGCAAAAAAAAATTCGTTCTTCTTGGCGCGCCACAATTGAGATTTTGACAATTCAATTTTCACTCCTTGCGCCTGCAATTTCAGTCCCACCTATTGTAACCCTATTTCAGCCACGATGAGTATAAATAAAAACATTAGCCTCCATTTCCAACACACTGCTGCCCCGCCCTTCCAGTGATCTCGCGGTACTCCAAATGTGTTGTCTCTCTGTCCTGTGTTCCAAACCTGTATTCCTAAGAAATTCCCGTGTTTTCATTTCCCACAATTTTTACAATTTTTTCCCATGGACCTCGCAGTGACGCATCAAAGTTCTTGGTGGTGGTGACTCATGGGTACAATGTCGGGCAACCAAGTTTGACGGGCTCTACCGAACCTCTTCGTCACCAACACCTCCCTGCGACATCCTGGACTCCAGTTTTGTGCTAGGTAAGTTCTACACGATCCATGTCGTCTTTTTATAGATCTATATTGGCTAGGTTCTACACGACCCATGCAGTTTTGGGCTAGTTAAGTTCTACACGATCCATGCTGATATACGAAGATTAAATATATTAACAAAGAAGAAATGTGATCTTCTGTTTCACGAATTTAGTTATATATATATATATATAGATATATATATATATATATATATATATATGTATATATATAGCATATACTACATTTGTCCCGAAATAAAAGTCACTCCAACAGCTTATAACGGTAGTGTATTTCTAGTTCAATTCCTGGCTGGGAATGATAAATATTAAAAATCAAAGGTAGTATGTAATTTTTGGATTTAGAAGTAAATGACGCACGGGTTATCTAATCAACCACTCCAAATGTTGTACTCATTCCTGTTTTACAAATTTGTATTCCTAAGATTTTCAGTTCCCACGACTTTTACACTTTTTTCTTTCTTGTAGCTTTCTCGGATCATACATTTTTTTCTATTCTTTCATTTCTAATTCCTCCATTCCAAACAAACACTGCAGTTTATAAAAAACATACTGTCCAATCCAAAATCTACGTCCGTCATGTAATCTGACGTTATCACTGTTATTTAGAATGACTACTTACAACGCTCTTTACATTAGGATCAAAACATCAAACCGTGATGTCGTCTACAAGCATTCAAGCATTCATGGTGACCAACAAGCACCTAGCATAACTATAAATGTGTTTACTATCGAAATTAAATTTTTTTAGAAAACATTAATTCCTTTGCATGGTATGAAGAGAATATTGCAGCACATGATGTTCAGGAACCCCGAGATTCTTTACTCTCTGGTACTGCATGAACCAACAGCAGGTATTGATATACAAACCAGAAATACTCCTTCCGCCCCAGCGTAACTTTACTTTTGAGCTTAAAAAATATCCCACTCCAACTCTATCGGTAGCATCCAACTACCCATATCACATCACATTACTACATGTCTCTCTACCGTGCCATTTGTTTTGGCAGAGCGTGTTAGTTTTTTACTCCTTGGGCATTGAATTTGGAGCATTTTGAGAGACTATGTTCTGTCCTTTAAATATATTGATGATGGGTGTATCATGGTCATTTGCATTCTTTCCTAGGCTCTACTAATTGTTTAAGAATGCCTTGCAATTCTACTTTCTTAGTCTTTATAGTTAACAGTTCATCAGCCTGTGTGATGGCGTGATTTTTGATGCCTCCACACTGTGCTCTCTCACCGCCGGCCACTCCGGTCGGCATCGGCGCCCATACCCTGCTGCTGGTCACTTTTGTGTCCTCCCCGACGCATCTCCCTCGCCCATCGCCACGTCCCATCCTTTGCATGCCGTGATGACCCCGCCACCCGTGAATCCCTGGCCATTACTCGCCCTGCCCCCAATCCTCCTCGAGAGTTGCTCCTGGTGATATCGGCCAGACCGAATCCTCGCTTTGTTAAGCGTCGCAAGCGGGGACTATGCAATACTGAACCTGCAGTAGCCACCACTGACAAGTGGACCCGATGTCTCATGGGCCCACATGTTAGTGGCAGCTACTGCAGGTGCAATACTACAGAGGATTCCAATCCCGCAAGCTGCCTTCCTTATCTGTCTTGCATTCGCCACCTGCTACCATTGGCGTTCATTATTCGCCCTGCAACTAATTCTCTTCGAGGCGCGCTCCGGCTGATGTCAGTCAGACCGAACCGGCGAACCCTATCTTTGTCTAGTCTAGCATTGCAGCTGCATGCCCGCCCCCTCAGTTTTGCCTGCTTTGCTGTTGGACTGAAAATCCTCTGTTGTCGGTACCCTGGGTACCGTATACCCCTTGGGATTGCAAAGATCTCAAGGGAATATCATCTACTTGATTTGAAGACCTTCGGAGGCCCACATGTCAGACATAACCGGACCCGCTTCCTCAACACAGTTAGTCCCAGGGTCGCTACGTGTACTATCAAACCGGAGCTACCGCCCACAAGGGGGAAGCTCCGGGCTATGTACCATAGCGACACCCCCGGACCTAACCCCAGACCGAAGGAAGCTCCGGAACTGATACATGTCAGGTGGCACCGGACCTAACTGTTCCCCACAGTGTGCTCCGGTGCTGCCACATGTCCAACCGTCGGATCTTCAGCCTCCAACCTCCAGAAGACTTCACAATGGCTCCGGATCTTTAAAGGGGAATCAAGGACTTCAAGACCCGATTAAGTGTCATTAATGCTATATTAATGACAAACCATCGGACGAGCTTAATTACCAGTAACGATGCTATCAAAGCCCGTAACTCGGTTATAAGGGCAATTAAGCGCATCAAATGTGTATCAATATTACTAACCGCCAGGGCCACATGTCGGGCCAGGCTAACTTGTAACGGCATGCCCTTGTACTATAAAATGGTAGGCCGACGATACACTGGACACTCTGAACACACAGACTAGACGCGCTCACTCTACACTCTGAACACACAGACTACACGCGCTCACTCTACACTCTGAACACACTCACGGGAGACACGCTCACTCTATATTGAGCTCATACATCCAATACAACACCAACACCCCGTGGAGTAGGGTATTATGCTCAGGCGGCCGAACCACGTAAATCTTTGTGTCTCTTGTGTCACTTAACACTTCACCTTCTTGAATCTCCGCGCGCCCATACCGAACCTCAAACTCCTCTAACACTTTAGTAGTGTCGGGAGATCTGCTGGATCAAAACCACCGACAGTTGGCACGCCAGGTAGGGGCGCCTGATATTTCAAGAATGGTGAATTCAGCCGCTGGATCATCCAATGGTCATCCCGCTGTTCAAGCTGTTGGGGGTAATCCCTCCAATATGCAGCCACCAGCAGGAACCACGGTTCCAACAGGAGTCACACTTCCACCACCGCCGCCTCCACCAGCAAATCAAGCTGGACAACACGATGGTGCACCGGCGTCAATCACTGCGTCGGCGAATCTTGACAACTCGGAACACGCGCTTCATGCAGCACGTGCTCTTCTTCAGCGCCCACCACCTCCAGACGCATCCCGGGATGCAATGGAGCAGTGGAGGGCCGATGTGGAACACTTGGTTGCAGCAGCAGCCGACCGCATTAGCAACCAGGGTCCTCCTCCTTCAGGACGCGCCCCGTCGTAGTGACGGACCTTGTCTGGCAGACTTGGTCCGCATGTTTCCAACAACAGGAGACGTGCTGCGTCACAGCAGGTGACGTCGTTACCCTCTGGGGCACGACGCACTCACACGGTATCAAGGCTTTCAACTCAAGACCTCCGGGCGGAGCTTGATCGCCGATATCGTCAACAAGATAGCCGAGTCCATATTGAGCGTGCTCGTGAAAGACGAGAAGCTCAGGACATTCCTGCTCCTGAAGGAGTAGGAGGAGGCTGTTAGGCCCTGGCCATGCATCTGCGTATGGTCAGGTGGCCACAGAAGTTCCGGCCTCACCTGCCGAAGAAGTTCGACGGGACCGTTAATCCTGTTGAATTTCTTCAGATTTACTCCACTGCTATCTTGGCAGCTGGAGGAAATGAGGCCGTAATGGCCAATTATTTCCCAGTGGCTTTAACTGGGACCGCCAGGTCCTGGTTTATGAGCCTTCCACCCAACTCCATCAACAGTTGGGAGGAGTTGTGCCGGCAGTTCACCGCCAACTTCGGGAGTTCATACACCCGACCAGACACTGAACTGGACCTTTTTGCAGTCGTGCAAAAAGGGGGAGAATCCCTGCGATCATTCATCCAGAGGTTCTCTCAGGTACGAAACACTATCCCTTCTATCTCTAGCGCCTCTGTCATCATGGCATTTAGACAGGGAGTGCGGCATAAGAAGATGCTGGAGAAACTGGCGATCAAGGAGATTACCAGTGTCACGGAACTCTTCAGCTTGGCTGACAAATGTGCCAGAGCTGCGGAGGGCCGTGAAATGCACTCCAAACCACCTCCATAGGATCACAAAAAATCCTCCAAAGGCGAAGCCACTACCTCTGGGAGTGGCAAGAAGAAGAAAAAGACCAACGGCAAGAAGAAGCCATCGGCCGGTGCATCCAATGTTGCAGCTACTGCAGCTCCGGATGGCCGGGGGCCACGCTCCAAGAAGCGACCTCGACCGTCTTCTAAAGACGGTGGCAAACCCAAAGTGTGGTGTCCAATTCACAAAACGGACAGCCATAGTTTGGAAGACTGCCGGGAGGTCCAAAACCTTGCCGAGCGCTACAACAAGCGCCGGGAAGAAGCTCCTTTCCGTCAAAGGGAAGGAAAACAAAAAGTTGACAAAGCTCCGGCTGAAGAGGAGTTAGGTTTTCAGGATCCCAAAATGGACCTGAAGGTCGTTTACACCTCCGTCGATGACGATTCTGACGTCTCTGACAACGAGCATCGGAAGACCATGAACACCATTTTTGGTGGATCATGGGACATCACCTCCCGCCGCGTCATCAAGACTATGCGTCGGGACATGGCTGTTGTAGCTCCTACAGCTAGGGCGGAGCCTCATCGAAAGTGGATGGACACAACCATCACTTTTGATGCTTCGGACTGCCCTCGAAGCATGGTTGGAGCAGGACAGTTACCTTTGATGGTATCTCCTACCATCAATAACATCCAGCTCCACCATGTCATGGTAGATGGAGGTTCGGGGCTTAACCTCATAAGCTTCGAAGCTTTTACCAAGCTTCAGCTCCGACCTTCAGATCTCCACCCGTCCCGACCTTTCTCCGGAGTAGGTCCGGGAGCCATTACTCCACTTGGTGCTATTACCCTCCTTGTTACCTTCGGGACCCGGGAGAAGTATCGCACCGAGAAGTTGATCTTTGACGTTGCTCAGATCAACTTACCCTTCAATGTCATCTTGGGTAGGCCTGCCTTGTACAAATTCATGGCAGCTGCTCATTATGGATACCTGCTGTTGAAGATGCCAACACCAGTAGGTGTTCTCCGGATCCGCGGAGATCGCACTGCCGGAGTAACTGCTCTGGAAGAACTCCATGCGCTTACTACGGCGCAAGAGGAGGACTCCAAACAGGAGCAAGCTCCAAAACCTCCGAGCATTCGTCAGCGAGGCTCGACTTCTGCACCTCGTGTGCAGCCAAGCGGCGACACCGACATTCCCGTCAAAGTCATCCAAATTGGTTCTAATGCCGCTCAGACCACCCGTATATCAGGGGGATTGAACGACAAATAGGAACTCACGCTCATCGCTTTCCTCCGGGCTAATGTCGACGTGTTTTCCTGGCAACCGTCACAAATGCCTGGGATCCCCAGGGAAGTGATTGAGCACAATCTGAAGATCTACCCCGACGCCCGGCCTGTGCATCAGAAGCCTCGGAAGCAATCCGTGGAGCGACTGAACTTCATTCGACAAGAAGTGAAGAAGTTGCTCGAAGCTGGATTCATCCGAGAAGTTTTCCATTCAAAATGGCTGGCAAACCCAGTCGTTGTGCCCAAGGCCGGCGGGAAGCTTCGGATGTGTATCGACTACACAACACTAAATAAGGCATGTCCAAAAGATCCATTCCCACTACCTAGAATAGATCAGATAGTGGATTCCACCTCCGGGTGTGAATTACTGTGTTTCCTAGACACATATTCTGGGTATCATCAAATCAGAATGTCTAGGGAAGATGAAGAGCATACCTCTTTCATCACAGTAGATGGATTGTATTATTATACGGCCATGCCATTTGGTCTCAAGAATGCAGCTTCAACCTTTGTACGAGCTACGTACAAAACCTTTAAAGAACTCATTAGAGACATAGTGGAAGTGTATGTCGACGACATCGTGGTCAAGGTCAAGAACAAGGAGTCACTCCTTGACACCTTGCAGGCTGTCTTCGATAAGCTGCGGGTCACCCGCACAAAGCTAAACCCATACAAGTGTGTCTTCGGGGTTAGCTCCGGAAAACTTCTTGGTTTCCTGGTAAGTCACCGGGGCATAGAAGCTAATCCGGCGAAGATTAAGGCCATTGAAGACATGCGGCCACCAGCCCGCATCAAAGATGCCCAAAAGCTGACTGGATGTCTAGCAGCCCTCAGCCGGTTCATTTCAAGACTGGCGGAATGGGCACTCCCCTTCTTCAAGTTATTAAGGAAGTCCGGACCATTCCAATGGTCTGAAGAAGCAGAAAAGGCGTTCCAGGAGCTAAAACAGTTCCTCACCACCCTACCAGTTCTGGTAGCTCCGAACCCTGGTGAGCCTTTGCTGCTTTACATTTCAGCTACTGACGAAGTCGTCAGTATGGTACTGGTGGCAGAGAGACCAGGACCATCTCATACTCAGGAATCCAGACCCCTTCGGGAGGGTCCGAAGGTTCCTGAAAGCAAGTTTGGGTCCCAGCTCCCAGACTTGATTCCACAAGAAGTCACTTCAGAAGACCCAGACCCCTCCGGGAGGGTCCAGGTCGCTTCTGAAGAAGCTCCGGGTCCCTCCAGCCAGGACCCGGAGGTCCCCGAAGAAGGTCCGGATCCCTCAGAGAGGATCCGGGTCAATGAAGAGGAAGCTCCGGGCCCCTCCGGGAGGGTCCGGACCATTCAACGCCCAGTGTACTTCATCAGTGAAGTACTACATGATGCCAAGACTCGATACCTAGAGGTGCATAAGCTGCTCTATGCAGTTCTTATTGCCTCCAGGAGGCTTCGCCATTACTTCCAAGCTCACAAAATCTCAGTGGTGACTTCTTACCCACTTCGAGCAATCTTGCATAATCCCAATTCAACTGGGAATATTGCGAAGTGGGCAGTGGAATTGGCCGAATTCGATCTCGAATTCATTTCAAGGCAAGCAATCAAGAGTCAAGCCTTGGCAGACTTCGTGGCAGAATGGACTCCCTCTCCATCAAACCCTGGGGGCCCCAGTGAGCAGAAGCCAGAACACACTCCGGTCTTCACCGAGCCTCATTGGACCCTCTACTTTGACGACTCCATGCAAAAGCAGGGGGCCGGAGCTGGAAACTTTCTCCTCGCACTAACCGGGGAGAAGATAAAATACATGGTACACCTTGACTTCAAGGCGACCAACAACATGGCGGAGTACGAAGCACTCATATACGGACTAAAGGTGCACTGTCATACGGTGTCAAGCAGCTACTGGTCAAGGGAGATTCACAGCTCATCATTAAGCAAGTGAAGGATGAATGCTCTTGTAACAACCTCCAGCTAGCTGCTTACCTCCTTGAAGTCCAGAGGCTTCAAAAGGACTTCGAAGTCCTAGATCTCCACCATGTCCAGCGTGCTCTCAACGCTGAAGCCGACGAACTCTCGACGAAAGCGTCAACCGGAACTCCAGCTCCTGATGGAACTTTTGTCCGGAGGTTGTCAAAACCCACAGCTCAGCCTGCCGAACTGAGCGAAGGGGGCGAGATTGGCATCCCGAAGCTGACGGTCCCGATGGCCCTGTTACCATGGCAGCCATCAAGGGTCGTAGGTGCTGCCGGAAGCTCCGAGCAACCCAGCACGCAAGACTCAAATGCTCAAGTTAGCTTCGATGCATGGATCTCAGAGATCCAGAGCTACTTGAAAGACAACATCCTTCCTGACGATGATGCATCCGCTGACCGGATAGTCAGATTGGCTAAAAGATACACGTTGGTAGAAGGGGATCTCTATCGGCGCGGTGCCAACGGCGTCCTAATGCGGTGCATCACAAGGGAAGAAGGTTGCGAGATTCTCGCAGAAATCCATGGAGGCGAGTGTGGGAACCACGCGTCTTCCCGCACGCTGGTCGGTAAAGCCTTCCCGCATGGCTTCTACTGGCCTACAGCACTCCAGGATGCAACTGAGCTGGTGAAGAAATGCGAAGCATGTCAATTTCATGCAAAGCAAATTCACACGCCAGCTCAGCCTCTACAAATGATACCTCCTACATGGCCCTACGCCGTGTGGGGGGTGGACATCTTGGGACCTTTCCCAAGATCCGTCGGAGGTTACAAGTTCCTGTACGTCGCCATTGACAAATTCACCAAGTGGCCGGAAGCAACTCTAGTTGTGACAATCAACAAGCAGTCTGCAATCAACTTCTTGCAGTCCATTGTATGCAGATTTGGAGTCCCAAACAAAATCATCACTGATAATGGGACCCAATTCACAAGCTCTGCATTTCAAGGGTATTGCAAAGACCTCGGCATTCAACTTTGCTACGCCTCCGTAGCTCACCCGGCAAGCAATGGTCAGGCCGAGAGAGCAAATGCTGAAATCCTGAAAGGACTCAAAACGCGCACCTATGAGCGCTTGAAAAAACATGGAGACAACTGGATTGAAGAGCTTCCGCCCACTCTATGGGCCAACAGGACAACTCCAAACCGGTCAACTGGAGAGACACCCTTCTTCCTGGTGTACGGAGCTGAAGCAATCCTTCCTACGGAAATCACCTTGGGGTCACTCCGGGTCCAGACCTTCGACGAAGCCACGCAGGACCAGTTCCGGCGTGAAGACCTAAACCTCCTCGAGGAGGGAAGGTGCCAAGCAGCTGTTCGGAATGCCCGATACTGCCAAGCACTTCGGCGCTATCATCAGCAGCATGTACACAACCGACAGCTCGAGGAAGGCGATCTGGTGCTACGGAGAATACAATCCAGAGAAGGGTTAAACAAACTCTCCCCCAACTGGGAAGGACCCTTCCGAGTGATTAAAGTATCCCGTCCCGGAAGCGTTCGCTTGGCAACCGAGGATGGGACACCTCTCCCAAATCCTTGGAACATTGAGCACCTCCGTAAGTTCTACACTTAATATCACGGAGGTGAGTCTTTATTAACTTGAGGTGTATGTTATAAAGTCATTGTACAGAATCGGTAGTTCCTCTGGGAGAACAGCCGGTCCTTTCCCGGAAGGTCCGCAAAGTTCATGCAACGCTTGTCACAGTCTCAGGACTAAAAGTGTGGCTAGCTACCCTGGGTCAAACGAGAAATGAAACACGCTTAGCCTGGTTCCGTACCCTAAGAGTGTACTTGTTTCCCCTGTACCCCGGACCTATAATGAAAGACATCTTCATGTGTAACAGACTCCACGTGCATTTAATTTGTACAGGCTCGACATTTTTATTTTTCTCTTTCTTGTCTATAACAAGGACGTGCAATTCTTAAGAAATATTAGTTCGACCGGTTCATATGCGATTCGAGTTGTATTGTTGATTCTTTTGGATTCAAATATTGTTCATGGCCCACTCGCCTGAATGCCGCCAAGCCAATCTAGGGCCGGAGTGTGCTATCGACTTAGCCTGGTCAAGCACCCTAAGTACGCCACTCTACCTACACCCCGGCAGGCAAGTAAGGCGGGTCCAAGTACAATTGGATCCGGAAGAGAGAAGGCAATGCGTTCGGTCGCATTCAGAACCATATTTGACCTAATATTTTCTTGAGAATCGTAAGTCACGACGAAGTTATAGGCAAGGAGCGAATTTTACTATTTTTCTTGGCTTCAGTGTGCAGGAAAAATAAAGAATCCACGTTGATGGAAAAAAGCCGGAGCTAATGAAGCTCTGACTCCCCTTAGGTGGCTTGTAATCGATGTTAAACATTGAAAACGAACATCACCGGAGCAACCAAGCTCCAGTAAAGCTAGGGGGGCCAGCCGTCGACGCTAAATAAAAGATGGTGAGAAAACCCCACAAGTGGAGTCTGCTGCCGACAAACTACACGTTGGTAAAGGTCACTGCCGGAGCTACTTAGCTCCGACACCCCGGAGGGCTAACTATTGATGCTCTACGCGTTGATAGGGACTATTGCCGGAGCTACTAAGCTCCGACGATAGTCAATGCCGGAGCTTCTAAGCTCCGACAACCTCAGGGGGCCTTCACTATCAAAGACTTCGGACCTACATTCTACAAGTTCGAAGCAAACGAGTCTTCAACAAAACACAATATCCTCTTGGTACATGTTCACAATCAAATTGTGTACATCTACCAGGGGGGCAAGTGAAGACAAAAGTGTTGAAGACAAAAAATGAAATTCACAAAAATTTGGGGATTTCATTCATCTGGAGACAAGGGATTACAAAATTGAGGAAGAAAAAGAGAGAATACAAGTGGGAGCTACAGAGATGGTCCTAGACCCTATGGAAGAACTGGGCGACCTTCTGAGCAACCTCCGACACGTTGGCTCGGGCGGCTTCACCTTCTCCTTCGACGGGACCTTCAAGCACCGGGTCCAGAGGGAATTGGGGATTCCGGCTGGTGTAGCACGTCAGCACATACTCTACGACGTTCTTCGCTAGGGATTGCCCCTCAACCTCCAATTGGTCCGCGATGACGTCGCCCACCTTGGAGAGCTTGCTGCCTGCTGAGCTCAACGCTTGCAACGCCAGGTCCGGCTCCGGCTCCGGATCATCCGGACGCACGGGACTGAAGCCCATCGGTGTCAGCGCGTCGTTGGCTTTGCTCAGGAACTCCCAAACCTGTAGGGAGTCCGCAGCCCTCAAGCCCTTCAATTCTTCCAAGGATCTTTTGGCCGCCTCCAGTTCAGAATTCTCGCGAGCAAGGCGCTCGACCTCTTTGGCATTTTGCTGAATCTTTTCAGCAACCTGCTTCTCGAGTTTTCCGAGCTCCTCCTCCCGAAGATAGATCTTGTTCCGGCGGTCAACCAGGTCCTTCTCCCTGCCCCTCACTTTCTTCTCCCTGGCGGCAATGGCACACTCTTGCTCGTAGAGTTCCTACCCCCGCACCCAGGCCTTCTCCTCCTCCTCAGCGCAGCGCCCTTCCAATTTCTTGGCGCGCTCCTCGAGGCCCTTGTCAGCCAGAGCCACCTTTTCGGTGAGCTCTTCCTCCCTCTTTAGGACGTCATCCCGCAGCTCAAGGAGTTTCTGCTCTTCATCTTCAAGCCTCTTCTCCCTCTCCTCAAGTGCCTCCCGGCGCTTGATGAGAGTAGTGTTAATGGCTTCCAGCCTTTCTTGGCGTTCATCAGCCGCACTATTAGCTGCTTTGGTCTGCTCATAAATGGCCCGGGATTGAGCGTCGAGGGCGCGAGTCATGCTCTCCCTGTCATCCAATAATTTGCCCCAGTATTCCAGGCGGACCTTCTCCCGCTTAATCCACTCTTTGTCATCTGCTAGCCTTGACTGCGCCAGCTTGGTCTCGAAGTAGAGCCGGTTACGCCACCGCCTAAGGGTTTGGTGCTCCTCTTCAAGAGCCTTGCTGTCGTTGAAGAATGCCAGCTGCACTTGACGCAGACTGGAGCAGGCGTTGTCAATAGACAATGACAACGGGATAGGTTCCAGACCCGCTGGGGTCTCCTCCGCTGGTTCCAGCGGGTTTTCAGTTACAAAAATTGGGTCCCACTCCACAAGAGTGGTTCCCTGAGCCTCTATGGCACTAGGGCCGTCCTCCGGGATGGCCTCAGTCGCCATCGAGGAAAGTCCCGCTGATGAAGTTCCAACCTCCGAAAGTGGTTCCGAAGGACCAGCCGCCAGATCTTCGTTCGCCCCCTCAGGTAGGGGGCCAGCAATTTCATCAGGGCACTCCGGCCCAGCCACGGGTACCTCCGGCGTCGTCACTCCTAGAGCAAGGGCAGCTTCTGGCTCCGGCCTGGGCACCTCCTCTACTGGGGGCTCGAGCGTTGACGCCTCCGCAACGACCGGCTTGGGCGCCGGAAGATCTTCAACATCAACCGGCCCTGCAGCCGGAGCTCCAACAACGACCGGCTCTGCGGTCGGAGCTTTAGAGGTAGCCGGCCCAACCGCCGGGACTTCCTCAACATCTGGCGCGCACGCCGGGACTTCAATTACCTCCGGCTCAACTGTCGGGGCTTCGACAATTTCCGGCTCTAGTGCTGGAATTAATGCTTCCTCCGGCTCAGTGGCCGGAGCTTCCATCATCTCTGCACCAAGACCCGGAGCTTCAATCTCCGGGGCAGGTGCCACTGGAGCATCTTCTCTCCCGCGGTCCAGCGCTACCACGGGAGTCTCTGGGATGAGTCGAGGTCCATGACCATGACAGCTAGTGCTGGAGCTGTTGCAGCTTCAGCCACCACTTGGGGCGGCACCGGGACAGGAGCAGAAGCTTCCGCCCTCACAGCTTCAGCTGCTGTGGCTGAGGGTGGAGCCTCACTTCTCTTCTTGGGAACGCTGCAGATGATAGATGAAGAAACTTAAAAACAGTTACTACAACAAAACAAATGTCTGAGGTAAAGATTAAAAATTACCTTGGGAGACTTCCGCACCAGCTTGTGCAGAATCTCTTTCCCGGGCGTTCTAGGCTGACCATAGCCGCTGCCGGCGTGGAAGCTCCAGAAGGCCCCCCGGAACTCATTGCAGCCACGGTCATTTCCCTAGTCGAGGCCCCCCTCGATCGGGAAGGACCTCCGGACCTAGAGGCCTCAACCGGCCCTGGTGCTAGAGTCGCATGCCCGGAGCTAGCACCCCGGGAGGACGCCGCTGCGGGTACAGTCGCCGCAGTTGTAGAAGACCTCCCCCTCCGGGGAGAAGGAGCTGATGCAGAGGTTGCAGGCCTGACGGATCTTCCGTCGGCATGCTGCAGCTTCCTCTTCCGGCTCAAGGGTTCGTCTGTCGGCTCCTTGCCCTTGCCGACGACTTCGATCCTTGGCTTTGGGGCAGGGTCGGAGCCACCTTCTGAAGCCCCAGGGATCACCACCCTGGAGGTCGATCTTCTCTCGACGACACCAAGGTCGTCAAGCACAGGCATCTTCCGCCGGAGCTCCCTGCTGAACTCTACTTCCACATTCTGAGGGAGGAAAGCTGATGGCGGAGTCAAGTCGTCACCCGCAACGCTGATGCCGTGTTGGAACTTCTTGAGATGAAACTCCAAGGTTGTCCCCATCATGTTGGACTTCAGCCCGGTCTCGACCCGGTCATCGTCCATCACACTGTTGAGGGCCCAAGCGAGTTTTTCTCTCCTCTTCAGCGGTGCCCACCTGTTGACCAGGAAGTTGCAAAACACCGCTTGAGGAGTCAATCATCCCTCCACGCACTGGCAGATCCTGGTCAGAGCAGGGTTGAAGGCATCCGACAGCACCGGAGGTTCACTCCATACTGTAGTGTCGATGTTGGGGAGGCCTTCGGGCAGCTCCAGCTTCTCATGCTCCTCCACCCGGATGACTATCCAGTCCTTCTTCCAATCATCCCACTTTCCATAGGGAAACGACTGGAGGTACTTGAATGGGCACTTCTTGCGCTTCACGAAGTAGTATAAGCCAAGGTACTCATTACTCCTACCGGTGGTATGGACGGTGAAGAAGGTTCGGAAGAGTTCAATGCAGGGGGGATGCCCACCCACATCTCACAGAAGTGGACGAAGACGGACACAAGAAGAATGGAGTGGGGGCCAAGGTGGTACAGCTGCAGACCATAGAAGTCTAGCAGCATCAAGAAAAAGGAGGAAAAAGGTAGGATCAACCCCACCATGGCGTACGAAGAGAAGTACACCATTTCGTCGGCGTGCTCCTTCTCGAACGGGAGCTCTCCCCCGGCGCAGACCAGGCGGTTGAAGAAGTTCGGGGACCATCCCATGAGGGCCCGGAATTTCTTCAGGTCACCGTCGGTCTTCAAACGGCTCTCGCGGAGACCCAACTCCATCGCGGCACAGCAAGACAAGAGAGGAAAAGCGAGCACAAGTTGGGAGTTTGAGCGCAAGATCAGATGAGAGGCGTAAAGAACCCCAGATGATGCGCGCTTTCCCTCTTAAGTATGTCCTCGCAACGCTTGGATGGAAACTGCAAGGAAGTCGAAGATACTACTCAAAAATTCCATCCAGCCGATGACAAGAGGGCCCGGGACCACTTGGACGATCAAGTTGAGGTTCTTACCCAGGCGAACCGTTGTCATCACGAGGCGGGAAGCCCGAAGGCGGTGGCCTGACAAGGCGCGCGGAACCAATACGATTTTCGTATTGCGAACCGCGACCTTCAATTGCGTGAGATCCGCACGCCAAAGATCTCACTTGTCGCACACGGGATACGCCACGCGGCGAAGATTTAACTCCCAACTATCGCCAACGGTACATCTGAAGACCTTTGAAGACTCAGTTCAAAAGTCGAAGGATGGACCCACCTCCGGCGGAATGACTTCCCCCAAGGAGTCTTCCCCAGAGGTGGGCCCAGGGGGCCACTGTCGGTACCCTGGGTACCGTATACCCCTTGGGATTGCAAAGATCTCAAGGGAATATCATCTACTTGATTTGAAGACCTTCGGAGGCCCACATGTCAGACATAACCGGACCCACTTCCTCAACACGGTTAGTCCCAGGGTCGCTACGTGTACTATCAAACAGGAGCTACCACCCACAAGGGGGAAGCTCCGGGCTATGTACCATAGCAACACCCCCGGACCTAACCCCAAACCAAAGGAAGCTCCGGAACTGACACATGTCAGGTGGCACCGGATCTAACTGTTCCCCACAGTGTGCTTCGGTGCTGCCACGTGTCCAACCGTTGGATCTTCACCCTCCAACCTCCGGAAGACTTCACAACGGCTCCGGATCTTTAAAGGGGAATCAAGGACTTCAAGACCCGATTAAGTGTCATTAATGCTATATTAATGACACACCATCGGACGACCTTAATTACCAGTAACGGTGCTATCAAAGCCCGTAACTCGGTTATTAAGGGCAATTAAGCGCATCAAATGTGTATCAATATTAGTAACCGCCAGGGCCACATGTCGGGCCAGGCTAACTTGTAACAGCCTGCCCTTGTACTATAAAAGGACAGGCCGACGATACACTGGACACTCTGAACACACAGACTAGATGCGCTCACTCTACACTCTGAACACACAGACTAGACGCGCTCACTCTACACTCTGAACACACTCACGGGGGACACACTCACTCTATATTGAGCTCATACATCCAATACAACACCAACACCCCGTGGAGTAGGATATTACGCTCAGGCGGCCCGAACCACGTAAATCTTCGTGTCTCTTGTGTCACTTAACACTTCACCTTCTTGAATCTCCGCACGCCCATACCGAACCTCAAACTCCTCTAACACTTTAGTAGTGTCGGGAGATCTGCTGGATCAAAACCACCGACATCTGCAGTACTACAAGTACAATAGCGCCACTGACATATGTACCTAATGGCTCATTTTAGGGTATGAACAACAACAAAGAAGTCAACAATGTTCTCCCCCCTAATCAAAATTATTGTCGTTCAGACAGTCCTAACAAGTTCATTTTTTTATTCATTTGTTGGTTTGATACGACAATTAATATAAACCAAGAGGGAGTAGTACAGAACAAAATTCTTGTGACACCCGGTTCCGAATATGAACCAAGTGCAGTATATGTGTGTCCAGTATGTTTAACACACATATACAAGTGCATCACAAATGATATACAGATAATTACCATAGCACAGGTTAATAAATAAGTACTTTAATTACAAAATTCATAATATCCTCGAATACAAGCTCTAATGAATATTAATGACAAGTTTCAACTAATGCAGCGGAATCATCTAAGAAAGCAACTATGCAAACTAAGCAAATAGGGTAGCCCGGCCCCAAGCAACACCACAGGCAAAGCTGATGACACACACGGCCTAGAACTCCGCATTATTAACGTAATACTCCCAATCCTGACCTGCAACTGTTGGGGGGATTGCAAGGGTGAGTACATGTCATACTCAACAAGTGTGGAAAATATGACATGTAGCTGATACAAATGATGACAATAATAAAGGCTAAGTGCTGAAAAGTACATTAAAACATTTGAAAAGCAGTACATTATATGTATGTGAAGTAAACCCAACATATCCCACAATTATTATCATAGTATGAGTCCATATTCCATATCCATCATCATTAAACCAGATTTCACCATTGTCAATAACCATATTCAATACCAGAAATTAATCCATAATCAACCATAACCATCCCAATACCAAGTTCCCTCTAATCATAGAAGTTGTCCACGTGCTCATAACCGGTAGCACGGCTATCATGATAGTTTTATTAGACTATGCAGAGTTTGTACCACTTTACCCACGTGTTCGTGATTTCATCACCTTTCGGTGACTAAGAAACTCCCTTATGCCATGACCCGTCGGTCACATTACACACATATATTGGTGTGTGGCCAAGAGATCACAAAATAGCCTTTACAAAGGGATTACTAGCCTATTTAGACCCCGCTGAGGTTTCACCGGTGGCGATGTCCCCTACAGAGCACATCTTCAACCAAGGGCCCCCTCTTGAGCAATTTGGATCCCAGGGTAGTCCCACAAATCATCAACAAACCCAATCCGACTACCCCTTCCCCGAGCATCCTTAATGGTCCAAATAGCACTGGCAAAGCCCTAATTAATCAGCTACGCCGCACCCATACTTGGCCTCGTGGTGGCACTGTAGTCCTGGCTTATTCTCGCATGAACCGGTCCTTAGATCTAAAGCAAGCAAAACCACCATAACATCCAACCCATCCACATACCAGGCTTGCTTAGATCACCCATTACCATATCATATTAACCAGTTCATGTCAACCACAATCTCATTAATGCATAATTAAATTAAGTAGTGTAATTGTTCTTCCATCCCAATTAATTAAGCAAAGCAAAAATGTAAAAATCCCATCCCGGCTCTCTACATATATTCCAGGTGACAAGGGTGGTTAAACAAAACTACTAAACTTCCTACCATAGGATTTCCCATCAAATTGACACAAGCATGTAGTTTTGGAAACAAAACATTTATTTCAAAACTGGATCAATATGGTCAAGGACACTTGCCTTAATATTCCACAATTCGATGGCTCAAGCAATCAAAGTCTTGCACATGAAGATCCAAGCATACTCGCTTCTCGATCGTAACCTCTTGAGTGTACCGGTCTATTCGAAATCAACCACATACACAAGCAAACATACACAATAAATGCATTGCAACCACTAATCAATATGTAAAATATGAATACATGCAGAAAATATGTTTGTATTAATGCTATATAAATTTATATGGCTTTTTAACAATTTTCAATAATGATTTTCTAGTTATTTGAGCAAGTTTAGAATTTATTCAGAGGAAAAATAATTATTTCAGAACATTAAATATACTGAAAATATCATTAATAACTTACTAGAATTTATTCTAAATTTTCTAGAATTTTTCTAGATTTATTTTGATACTTTATGAATTAATTAGGCTTTAATCTCATTTATTAAATCTGAAAAATAGATTAAATAATACTGAAAATAAGATATTTAGTAAATCTAGAATGACCTACTGATGTTGCATGATTTATTCTAACTTATGAGTTCCAAGTGAATTAAGATGATCTGATGATGATTAATGGTCGCTCAAATAAAACACGTCTTACACGTGATTTAATTCAAGTATTAGAACTAATATAATAGTCTAGATCTAGATTGTAATACCTATCGTACGTGCATCTAGTCTGGACGGTCGTGGAGGGGCGGCGCGACGTGTGTCTTCAGGATCTAGAGTTTCATGGATGAAGATGACAGTAGACTGACGTAGACGAAGAGGACGAAGGTGTGACGTAGATGAAGTAGACGATGATGCGATCCTCCGGCGGTGGCGTAACGATGTCCGGCGGACGGCGGCTCCCTCCTCTTTTTCTTCTTCTTCCTCCCTTTTTCTTCTCTCTTTCTTTCTAGAGCGGCACCTCTGTTCTCTCTTTTTTTTCTTCCGGCACTAGAGTATTAGGCGGCGCTGTTTTGCTTCTATTGAGAAGGACGAAGGTCTTTGGTCGTTTATATAGGCGGGGCGCGAGGGCTAGGGCCGGCGCTGGGCGCATGAGGCACGGAGTCCCGCTCGACTGGGACTGTTGCTCCGTGGCCAGCGGTGGATTTTTTTTACCTGTGTGGGGCCGTGGCCTGGTGAGTGCAGAGAAACCCGCAAGCGGCGCTCTGTGGGCACACGCCTGGTGCGCGGGAGTCCGATCTGAGACTGCTTGCAGCGGTGGACGGTAAACGGCCCGCTATACCGATTATAGAGGTCGAGGCTACTGTTTCTACCCGCACTGGTCGTGATAGAGGGCACGGTAAAATAGCGATATGCACAATACACCACCACAGAGCAAGGTCGACGTAGCGACCTCCAAATCGGAGGCGGTTTGTTCGCGCCACTGGGACGAACGAAAGCGCGATGAAGAGAGGGGTCGGCGAGGAGGACGACGACCGGGTGGACCTCGAATCTAATGACCGGCGCCGGAGGAGACAGGAACAGCCGACGCGACACGGTGAGGAGCCGAGAGAGGCGGATCTGACCACGCCGGGGAAGACGAGCACGCGAGGGGCCGAAGCTCGACGGCGGGAGCGGTGGCCCTCAGTAGGGAGGAGAGAGGAGCCGGGGGCGGAGGAAAGAGAAGGGCGGTAGGAAGAAGAGAGGGGTCGGGGGCAGGGGAGGAGGAGCGGCATAACCGCCGGCTCGAGTGCCGTCGCCAGACCGTGTCGAGAGATCTGGAAAAAGAAAGAGCGAGGATGCAAGTGTCGGGAATGTTCTGGAACATACCGGGGCTGTGCCGACTGCCGAGAGATATTAAATGAAAAAAAGGCTTCGAGAGATGCCCGCTGGAAGAGGCGGGGAGGGTGGCGCTCGGCCAGGCGGAGAGAAGCTTCGGTAGAACTGGCGTCGCAGTGATGAGATCGGGATGAAGAAAACGTCGGGCAAGCCGTGAAGCTTCTGGAGTGACAGAGAGAAAATGAAAGGATATAGAGAGGAAAAAAAGAAAAAGAAAAAACATAGGCTTATATAAGATTAAATAAATAGTTGAAAATTAAAATGAAACAAATAATAAATTTTGTATTTTTTGTAAATTATAAATATAATTTTAGAGAAATACAGTAGTTATACGGTAAAAATAAAAAAACAAGAGGTTGTTGATTGAAATATAAAATAATTGGTAGTTGATATAGAGGTTCGATTTAGAGGTGAACAAGTGTGGAGAACGAAACTATAAAATTGAGAATCTTTTAGAGGTAACTGTAAAAAATAGTATAGAGGTCCGATTTAGAGGTTGACGAGTGCAAGCAATCTGAGCCGGATTCAGCTCTGACTAGCGGCAGCGTTTGGTTTCTTTTTTTTTTGTTCTAGCGGTGCTGCCAAGCCTTTGCCGGCAGTTTGACTTTCATTTCTTTTTCATCTAGGCACCTGCCAGCGTGTGGTGGGTTCCCTCTTTTTTTCTTGGTTTGTTTTCTTGTGCGGTCAGGGTGCCGGGGAAGGTTGACTTTCTTTTCTTTTCTTTTTGTTTCTTTTTCATATTATTTGTCTATTATTTATTTATTTTTCTTAACTAATTGTTATTTATTATTTCTTTCTGTTTCTTGTTATTTATTATTTTCTTGTTAGGTTATTTTTCTTTTATGTGCGACGAGGCTCTTTGTGCATCAAGTGATCTGATATTATATTTATTATTTATATATCTGGTGTGATGAAGATTTAAGATGTGATTTAACTTTAAGTATCGGACTAGTCTGTTTAATACCGTATAAGTCCGTTATGGTGTCGGACAAGTACGGGATTTGTACAATAAAGGCTTTCAGACTAGTCTGTTGTTGTAACGGATGGTGGAGGAAAATTTGATGAAGTCTGTGCATACCGGACTAGTCCGGGATAGGTTCGGATAAGTCTGTTATTGTCCAGTGAGGGTATTCGAACTAGTCCGCTATTTTTCGAACTATTCCGGTGTCTCGATCAATTTTTACTTGTTTCTTTATTTCTAATTCTTTTAGGTTTGTTCCTTTTCATCGTACTTAATGATTTTGCATGAAGTCATCATGTAACTAAGTTGTTAGATTTATATATATTCCTTTAGTTTTATTTATTTCTTTTATCTCATATTTGTTATGGCAAATAAATTACTTTTGGCGTATTTATTTTGGTAATTATCTTTCAATGCTTGTGGATGAATGCAAAATGCAATATGAGATGCATATATTTTATATTTTCCTTTAAAAAACAATTTCTTCCTATTATTAAATCTAAATTCCCATTTAAGTTTTTAATTTGCTGAAACTTGAAAATCAGGGTGTTACAATTCTGCTGGGATGCAGTCCTCCCACGCTCGTATTTGCCGCACTCGTCCTGAAGATGGTATGAACATTAGACTTTTCTTCTTTTCACACTATTTGGACATGATACTAAACTTGGCCAGACGTTAATTTGCTTTAATCGTTTACCGTTTGAATCAATGTAATAGAAGGAAGGAAGTTTGGAAGAAGTGTGGCTAAAGGACTTAGGGTTGCCAGAATACGCTATGCATCCCAAGTTAGTAGAACGGAGCATGTGAACCTACCAATTCAATTCTCCACTAGGTTGGGTATTGCGGTTGGTATTAATCAGCGGCACTTTGTCGATGATGTGGTTATATTTACAAAAAAAAAAAGCATCCCTCAGCGGTGCAAGGAAGTGGGCAGAGGTTAGCGATAGTAATAAGAAAGATATAGTAGGAGACATTCTGGTTAGTGTTGTCACACCCCACATAAGTATTTTTTTTTCTTACAATCTCCATCTTGTACGTTTACAGCAACTTGTTATACAATGTACAGGATTTCTGGGATATGGAGGACTGAATGTGTCCTAGAGGGGGGATGAGTAGGCCTTTTTTGAAATTTATCGGAACCTGCGACACTTAACAACCAGATCAAAACTAGAGATATCGGACTAGTCTGGTAAAGTGCGGACTAGTCTAGTGTGTACCGACTAGGTTAATTAAGTTTGATTGATTAATTTGATTCTACGATGTATGCAGCAGAAATATACTTGTGATTTAGGTGTTGCACGATTATGTACTAGGATATATCACAATTCAATTTTATACTTAATGATTCAACGTAAACTAAGCAATGTTGATTCAAACCCTAGATTGTTGTGATGAATAAGAACGATGAACACAAAGCAAGAACACAAACGATTTATCCCGTGGTTTGGCTCCCACAGAGGCAACCTACATCCACGTTGAGGAGTCCACAAAAGGACCGGGTCTTCTTCAACCCTACCCTCGTCGGATCACCACGAAGGCCAATCCTCTTCTCTTATCACAAAGGGTAAATAACCGAATTCAAGGGGCCTTCTCACACGTTGAGGGCTCCCCTAGATTACAATGACAAATCCACTAAGAACACACTCAAAAGATTACAATAAAAATCACAGGAATGTGTTAGGGAATCAAACCAAGAGCTCAAGAGTGATGAGACGTGTCTCTCCAATGTTCCAATGTGTATCCTCAAGGGATTGATCTTTTTAGCTTTAAATTTTGTGGAGAGATGTGTTTTTGAGGCTCTTGGGAGGTGTGATGGCGCTAGGGTTCGAGAGAGGTTAAAGTTGGGCCGTCCAGACAGTGAAACCCTAAGTGGTTATGAGGACAAGTCCGCACTTGGAGGACTTGTCCGATTTAGGTCAGAGAGTTTTTCGGACTAGTCCGTGCTAATATCGAACTTGTCCGATTGACATCAGAAAGATATCGGACTAGTCCGGTGTGCGATCGGACTTGTCCGATTTTGTGTGACTTGTGAAGTGTTTTGAGGACTAGTCCGCACTGGGGAGGACTAGTACAATTCTAGTCAGAGAAATATCGGAATAGTCCGATGGATATCGGACTTGTCCGATCTTGTGCAGAGAGATATATCGGACTAGTCCGGTGTCAATCGGACTAGTTCGGTCCTGTATAAATTTGTGCAATGTGTGTGTTTATTTGTGATTGAGCTCTTGGGGTGTGTTTCCTTAACACACTCCACACATAATGATCTACTAATCTTGTTCCTTGAGCTCTTTTCCACATTGCTCCTCATTCTCCCTTCTTTTTGGCACTTTGCTTATTTTCACATTAAAACCTATGCTCATCTCAAAAAAGTGGTTAGGATCTCATTTGCTTGTCATAAATAATCCAAAACCCACAAGAGATTCCTAGATGCACTTTCAATCTCCACCTTTTTGGTGATTGATGACAACCAATTGAGATTTCACAAAATATGATAAAAAGTTGAGATTTTCATAAAGTATGCACATATGTGTTCAAAACACATTAAGCAATGAATATGTGATCCATATGTGCACTCTTTATGGTGGGATGCAAAAACTAAATGAGTATGAGCAATAATTGTGATGAAAATGAGTTAATTGACATGGATGGACCAACAATAAGCATAAAAGACAATGTTGAACAAAAAAACACAGGTTTCATCAATAAGAGCATAACAAGTTCATAGCATTGCATATCAGGACCATAATTAACAAAATCTCATATTAAACAGTTTACAACCCGCAAAATAGACAAAAAACACAAATGAAGCTCTCTCCTCGCATCCTACAGCTAAGACCTTAGACCTAAGACTCCCCCTCAATCTCTCCCCCTTTGGCATCAAGACACCAAAAATAAGGAGAGGAGGGACCTAAAGTCTTCACGCCTCGTTGTCGGTACTCTCATCGTCTTCATGTTCGTCTTCGGGATGATGAGGAGGAGGAGGAGGTGCGAAGCCGCTCGAGCCCCCAATGCCAAAGTAGGCAAGCTCGGAGGGGGTCAAGGGCCCGAGCTCGATGATGTCATGGTCGGAATCCTCAGAAATTACTGGAGATCCAATGGAGTCGATCTCCAGTTTCTAGCAAATCTGCTTCACATTTTCCTTGACATACTTCATGTCTTCCTTTCTCTTCTTGTTCAGCTTGTGGGCCCTCACTTTAGCCTTTTTGCAGGAAGTAAAGATGGCAGCCAAGTATTTGAAGATGCCACTTGCAGATCCTTTTTGAGGAGCTGCCCTAGTGGCAGGGGTAGCCCTGGCATCTTCACTTCTTCTTGCCGGAGCCTCAGGACTGGAGGCCGGAGAAGGAGCATCCTGTATACTTAGCTTCTGAGGCATCTGGGGCCTCAATGGGAGGTGCTCCACATCTTTAACAAATTCAATCCCAGTTACCTTCTCAATCACAAACATAAGATATGGAGCATAGCCACAAGACCAATTGGGTGTGCAAGAAATGTTCACCATGTCATTCCAAATATAGTCCGCCACATCAAACTGACGGTCCTTGCTTATGACCCTCATCAGGGTCCGGAGGTAGCCCTGCACACTCCCAGCATCCCCATCCTTGGGGGCAATTGTCTTCCTCAAAACTCTATTCAGGACCACAAAGAAAGACTTCATGTTCTTCGTGGAGGGAGGGTTGAATTTCGAGTTGGGCTCATAGAGGAATTTCATCCTGTCCTTCTCAATGACACTTAGGTTGTGGATGATTAAGCAGTCATTGCTTGAGGTGTCAAAGTGGAGCAGGCTTGCAAAATCTTCATAGGTAATACTGTACTTGGACCCGTGAGTCATCCAAGTAACACTCTCTTCATCTTCACTAGAGAAATGGCAAGTTGCAAAGAACTGCGCAATCACTTCATCATTCCAATTGTTCCTGAAGGCAAAGAGATCCTTCAGGTCGTGCTTCTCAATTGCTTCCACCACTTCAACAAATGGTGAGCAACCCTTCTTCTCAAAATGTGTCCAATCAATCCACTGGCTTCGCACTACTGGTGTCTTCATGGGGAGGTACACAGATTTGTAGGAATCTACATGGAAATTGCTCCAAAATCTTCCGTCGGCATCTTGCTTCGGACGGCCATACCAATCAATATTTCTGAACTTCGCAGCCGAGTCGCTGCCCTTCCCATTGAATCTTTCTTCAGTGGGGTCCCTGACCCCTTCCCTTGGAGCATGCATCTTTAGGGGGCCAACCGGGCCCGTTGCTATTCCCTTGCCCTTGCCCTTAGCTTGGCGAGGGCCACTTGTTGCTGCAGCAGCCTTGGAAGCCAGCTTCTTTGCCAGCACCTTCTGACGAGCCTAAGGAGGAGATGGAGCTGGCTCGGAAGGATGCTCTTGGTGTTTCTTGCCAAGGCTCGTCGAGGGCCGAGGTGCGACCTCGTGGTCCATCTCGGCCTCAAAATCGGAAATCTCATTGTTTGAGCTAGGCATGCCCTGAGAATGAGTTGTGTAAGGCATGAATGAGAATTGATGATTCAAGGCATGGGTGAGAAAGAGTAACAAGGAATTTCATTAAGGAATTGAAAGGTTAGGTTTTGAGTTTAGAAAAATTGGACAAGTCCGGTGTACAGGCACGGACTAGTCTGGGGTGATCGGACTTGTCCGTGCATAGACCGGACTAGTCTGGTATTCATCCTAAAAAACCTAACTTATGAGACAATGGGCTTATTCAATGCAAAATTAGCCTAAAAGCAATGTAATACATCAAGGACACTAGTATTAGGTGAAAGAAGCTAGGCTATTCGATCAACAATGAAGAAAATAGTGATTTCTAGGGTTTGGACGAAAATTACCGAAGAAATCGCTTGAAACTCGGAGATGAAGGTGTTGAAGGCCGGACAAGTCCGTGAACTTCAATCTCCGAGCAAGGAAGCTTGATTTTCGCCCAAATGCGAAGCTTTTTGGTGGAGAAAGCAAGAAATCGCCTTGGGAGCTCGAGCGTGAAGAGAGAGAATGCGTGAGGCAAGAGTGGAGGTGAGTGGATTAGGGTTTGGCGGCGGCTAGGGTTATGGACACGAAAAATCAGACAAGTCCGGAGAAGACCGGACTAGTCCGAACTTTTCTAGAGGCTATATCGGACTAGTCCGTGGTCTACCGGACTAGTCCGGCCTAACCAGCGCTCTGCGGACTAGTCTGCATGGGAGGACTAGTCCGGGTAACCACGAACTAGTCCGTGGTCACTAGGCAAGAATTTCTTAGCCCATTCATATATAGTTGAAGGTACATATTTAGAAAATAGGGAGGCAAATCAAATCAAATAATCTTGATGAATATGATCAGTAAGCATACAACAATCAAGCAATGACCATAATTCACCAAGATCTAGTAATTGACATAGTTTTCGGGAGAAAACTGAGAGAGATGATTTTCACAATCCAATCAACATATTTTGAAGAATTCATACAGGTATGCAAATTTTCAAGCCACACTCCGAGCATCAAGGATATTTAGTTCATTTCGGAGTTCACAAAAGCGCTTTTCATCAAGTGGCTTGGTGAATATGTCGGCTAATTGATTTTGGGTGTTGACATGGGAAATGGCTATATCTCCTTTCATGGAGTGGTCTCTCAAGAAGTGATGCCTTATGTCTATGTGTTTGGTTCTAGAGTGCTCAACGGGATTATGGGCAATTTTAATGGCACTCTCACTATCACAAAGGGATGGAATACGGTTCATATTGTAACCGTAATCCCTTAGAGTTTGCCGCATCCAAAGGAGTTGTGCACAACAACTCCCGGCTGCAACGTACTCCGCTTCGACTGTGGATAAGGCAATGGAGTTTTGTTTCTTGGAGGACCAAGAAACTAGGGATCTACCTAGGAATTGGCATGTGTCGGAGGTACTTTTTCTATCTACTTTGCATCCGGCATAATCTGCATCGGAGTAACCAATGAGATTGAATTTGGAGCCTTTTGGATACCAAAGACCAAGGTTGGGTGTATGAACTAAGTATCTCAAGATCCTTTTTACGGCTGTCAAGTGACACTCCTTAGGATTGGCTTGAAATCTTGCACACAAACATACACTCAACATAATATCTGGCCTAGATGCACATAAATAGAGTAGAGATCCAATCATGGAGAGATATAGCTTTTGGTCGATGCTAGGTCCATCTTCGTTGAGATCCAAGTGGTCATTCGTTGCCATGGGAGTCTTTATGGGCTTCGCCTTGTCCATCCCAAACTTCTTGAGTATGTCTTGAGTGTACTTCGTTTGGCTTATGAACGTCCCTTCCCTTTGTTGTCTCACTTGAAATCCCAAAAAGTACTTTAGCTCTCCCATCATAGACATCTAAAACATGTCTGTCATAATTCTACTAAATTCCTCACAAAAAAGATTTGTTAGTTGAACCAAAGATTATATCATCAACATAGATTTGACAAACAAATATATCATTGTCAAAATTCTATGTAAACAGTGTATAATCTACTTTGCCAATCTTAAAGTCATTTTCAATTAAGAAATCTCTAATACACTCATACCAAGCTCTAGGAGCTTGTTTGAGACCGTAGAGAGCCTTACGCAATTTAAATACGTGATGGGGGAACTCTTCGTCTTCAAACCCGGGGGGTTGCTCCACATACACCTCCTCCTTGATTGGTCCGTTGAGGAAGGCGCTTTTCACACCCATTTGATAGAGCTTGAAATCATGGTGAGTAGCATATGCAAGTAATATTCTAATAGATTCAAGTCTAGCTACGGGAGCAAAGGTCTCATCGAAATCCAAACCTTCGACTTGTGAATACCCTTTGGCCGCAAGTCGTGACTTGTTCCTTGTCACCACCCCGTGTTCGTCTTGTTTGTTGCGGAAGACCCATTTGGTGCCGACGACGTTGGATTTGGGTCTTTCGACTAGTTCCCACACCTCGTTTCTCTTGAAATTGTTGAGTTATTCTTGCATGGTCACTAACCAATCCGGATCCTTCAATGCACCCTCAACCCTGCGTGGTTCCAAAAAGGACACAAACGAGTAATGCTCACAAAAATTAGCTATGCGAGATCTAGTAGTTACTCCCTTTTGGATGTCGCCGATGATGTTGTTGATTGGGTGGTCCCTTTGGACGTATTGGTGTATTCTTGGGTGTGGTACTTGCTGTCTCGAATCTTCATAGTCATCTTCTTCCCCCCTTAAATGATTGCCTTCGTTGACTTGTTGATCATCTTCACTTTCTTGAGGTTGATCTTGTATGGAAGCTCCCCCTTGATCATTGGTCTCCTCTTGTGGTTCGTTTTCCTCATGGATATGTAGAGGTGGCTCTTGTGGTCGAACTTCGCCTAACGCCATTCTTCTCAATGCTTGGCAAGGAGCTTGTTCTTTGTCTAGCACACATAGATCAACTTGCTCCTTTTGGGAGCTATTAGTTTCATCGAACACTGCGTCACGTGCTACTTCAACAAGTCTGGAGGTCACATGATAGGCGTAAGTGTTTGAATCATAACCAAGCAAGAAACCTTCATCGAACTTTGAAGCGAACTTTGAAGTCCTACGCTTCTTGTTCAAAATATAGCATGGGGAACCGAAAACTCGAAAATATGAAATATTAGGCTTGCTACCGGTAAGTAGCTCGTAGGATGTCTTCTTGAGTAGTCGATGAAGGTAAAGTCGATTTATGGCGTGGCAAGCGGTGTTAATCGCTTCCGCCCAAAATTGATCTGAGGTCTTGTACTCATCGAGCATTGTTCTTACCATCTCTATGAGTGTTCAGTTCTTTCTTTCGGCAACTCCGTTTTGTTGTGGGGAGTACAGAGATGAAAACTCGTGCTTTATGCCTTCTTCATTTAGGTACTCCTCCACTTGTGTGTTCTTGAACTCCGTGATGTTGTCGCTTTGAATGTTCTTGATTGTCAATGAGAATTCATTTTGAGCTCGCTTGAAGAACTTCTTGAGTATTCCTTGTGTTTCTGACTTGCATTTACCTTCCTTTGCCATGAGGCAAGAGTCATTTCCCTTCCATGCGTCGAGTGTAGGGAAGAGAGTAGACTTCTTGGATGTCTTCTTGATGGCTATGCTAGCCATCTCTTCTTCTTCGGATGATGAGGACTCATCATTTGAGTCCCACTCTTTCCCTATGTGCGCTTGTTCGGCTTGTTTCTTCTTCTTGAAGAATTTCTTGGGTTGAGGCTTGGCTTCTTTAGTCTTCTTCTTGTTTTCTTCATATGGGCAATCAACTATAAAGTGACTATACTCACCACAATTATAGCATGCCCGCCTCAACTTTGGCTTTGTTCTTTCCTTGTACTTTCCTTCGCTTGATTTAGTACCTTGTCTCTTCTTCATTATTCTCTTGAATTTCTTTATGAACAGTATCATGTCTTCTTCATCTAATTCACTGCTCTCATCATCACCATCTTCTTCTAGCTGAGCTTCTCAAGCTTCTTTAGATAGGGGCTTGAGGGTGGACTTCAAAGCAACCCCTTTCTTCTTTGCCGAGGTGAGGTCGGCAATTTCCTTGACATGCTTTGCTTGTTTTTCCATCATCTCAAATTGATGATTTTTCCAAGTAATTCATCCGGAGTCATTTTCTTGTATCTGGGGCTTTCTCTAATCATTGAGCATAGGATGACATTGCGAGGCATAAAAGCTTTAAGGATGAGCTTCACCACCTCGTGGTAATTCTACTTCTTGCTTCTGTATGATCGAACCTTGTTGACGAGTGTCTTTAATCGGTTGTACATATCTTGAGGTGACTCATCTTCTTCGATTGTGAATCTTCCTAATTCGCCTTTGATCATTTTGATCTTTCCTTCATGCACATGACGGTCACCTTCATGTGCAGTTTGCAATGTGTCCCATATCTCCTTCGCAATCTCGAGTCCATCCACCTTGGTGAACTCGTCCCGACTGAGCAAAGAGGTAATGACTGCCGCGGCTTGAGCATTTCGGTGAATTGCCTGCTCTTGGCTTGGGGTGAGCTCTTCGTCATCATCCGGGATATCTATCCTTGTGCACACAATATGCCATAAACTTGGATTGAGGGAAATTATATGCTTTTTCATATTTTGCCTCCACATTGAGTAATAACTTCCATCGAAGTGTGGGGCTTTTCCTAGAGAGATAGATAAATAATGATTATTGCTGGGATTAAGACGATCATAGTTGAAAGGATATCGGGAGTAGTCGGTGTGACTGCTCCCCTTCTTCTTCTCTTCAATCTTTACTTTCCCTTTGGAAAGTGTCTTCTTTCTTAGGAGCGCCTTTAGTTCCAGCGTCTCCTCATCGTCGTCCTCGAAGTCTTGAATGGCTTCGAGGATCTTCTCCACCTTTTGGTTCTTGTCATCATCAACCTTTTCTTGGTTGTTGCTCTTGTGGATGTCCTTCATGTCCGACATGATCTCTTCGAGCGGTTAGTCTCTTTCTTGAAGAACCTGGCTCTAATACCAATTGAATGTGACCTAGAGGGAGGGTGAATAGGCCTTTTTGAAATTTGTCGAAACCTGCAACACTTAACAACCAGATCAAAACCAGAGATATCGGACTAGTCCGGTAAAGTGTGGATTAGTCCAGTGTGCACCGACTAGGTTAATTAAGTTTGATTGATTAATTTGATTCTACGATGTATGCAGCGGAAATATACTTGTGATTTAGGTGTTGCACGATTATGGACTAGGATATATCACAATTCAATCTTATACTTAATGATTCAACGTAAAATAAGCAATGTTGATTCAAACACTAGATTGTTGTGATGAATAAGAACGATGAACACAAAGCAAGAACACAAACGATTTATCACGTGGTTCATCTCCTACAGAAGCAATCTACATCCACGTTGAGGAGTCCACAAAAGGATCGGGTCTTCTCCAACCCTACCCTCGTTGGATCACCAAGAAGGCCAATCCTCTTCTCTTATCACAAAGGCTAAATAACCGAATTCAAGGGGCCTTCTCACACGTTGAGGGCTCCCCTGGATTACAATGACAAATCCACCAAGAACACACTCAAAAGATTACAATGAAAATCACAGGAGTGTGTTAGGGAATCAAACCAAGAGCTCCAGAGTGATAAAACGTGTCTCTCCAATGTTCCAATGTGTATCCTCAAGGGATTGATCTTTTTGGCTTTAAATTTCGTGGAGAGATGTGTTTTTGAGGCTCTTGGGAGGTGTGATGACACTAGGGTTCGAGAGAGGTTAAAGTTGGATCATGCACCTCTATTTATATGGGGTTTCTAAAAGTGACCGTTAGGGTTTAGAAAGATCGGAATAGTCCACGGTGGACACTGGACTAGTCCGGTGTGCTGTGTGTAGCAAACCCTAACTGTCCCGAAATATCGGACTAGTCCAGCTAGGAGCAGACTTGTCCGATTTCGCTTCTGGAAATCTTCGGACTAGTCCGATAGACATCGGACTTGTCCGGACAGTGAAACCCTAAGTGGTTATGAGGACAAGTGTTCGATTTAGGTCAAAGAGTTTTTCGGACTAGTCCGTGCTAATATTGGACTTGTCCGATTGACATCAGAAAGATATCGTACTAGTCCGGTGTGCGATCGGACTTGTCCGATTTTGTGTGACTTGTGAAGAGTTTTGAGGACTAGTCCGCACTGGGGAGGACTAGTCCGATTCTAGTCAGAGAAATATCGGACTAGTCCGATGGATATCAGACTTGTCCGATCTTGTGCAGAGAGAGATATCGGACTAGTCCAGTCCTGTATAAATTTATGCAATGTGTGTGTTTATTTGTTATTGAGCTCTCGGGGTGTGTTTCCTTAACACACTCCACAAACAATGATCTACTAATCTTGTTCCTTGAGCTCTTTTTCACATTGCTCCTCATTCTCCCTTCTTTTTGGTACTTTGCTTATTTTCACATTAAAACATATGCTCATCTCAACAAAGTGGTTAGTATCTCATTTGCTTGTCATAAATCATCCAAAACCCACAAGAGATTCCTAGATGCACTTTCAAGGACACACCAGAGAGCGCAAGAAAAATTTTGAAAATTACTGGTGAGCGCTACAAGGGGTGGCGCTCAACTTTGCATGCCACCTATAAAAGTTATTCTACCGATGAAGAACGTATACAAAACAAGCCTGCTAACGTACCGGTGCCCGAGTGGTTGCACCTAATAGAATATTTTGGGTCTGAGCGATTCAAGGTCAGCTAACTTTTTAATAGCTTCGCATCATACAAAAACTATTTGATTTACATTCATTTGTGGAATTAATTTTTAAATTATTACAGTTAATAAGTAGGACCAATTCTCAAAATCAAAGAAGACAAAAGGCGAATCACTTGCTTGGCTCCAAATCCTACGTCCAACTTAGTTACGAGAAGGTATGAAAAATAAATCACGCTTTTACTTTGCGCTGCAATCAATATGTATACCTACATTTTGAATTGTACTTGTATTTTATGTAGCAAGACCCAGTGATCGGAGAAAAATCCGATGACATACAACTGTGTGAGGCAAACCATTTGAAGAACGGTGACTGGGCAAACGAGCAGGCCGAAGCTGTATATATGAGTAACACTTTAAACAATCCCCAATTAAATAAATATTTACAATGTACTCGTGACTTTTCTTTTCATATATAGAGGCAGGCACGTGCTCAAGTGGACGACATGGAAGCTGAGCAAGGAGGCCCAATTCCAAATGAGGAGAAAAACCACATCTTCCAGTGTTGTTATAGATCCTCAATCGGTTGTGCAGGATCATAGGTTCGAGAGCGTGATTATATGGCTAACCCTACTAGTCCTGAACGTGAACGTATGCATATCCAGATAGCTGAACACCTCAACGACCAAGTTTGAAACTTAAACGATAGAAATGCAGACCTCAATCACCAAGTACAGGAGTTGGAAGGAAGAAATGATAGCTTAACCACCCAAGTGGACTGCATAAACCAGAAGAATGAAGAGTTAAACCTTCAAGTACAGAACTTAAAAGGTCACATAGCAGCTGATCGCGAACAGAGAGCTAAGGAAATGGAGGACATGCGCGTCTCAATGACTGAAATGCGCAAAATGATGGAGACCACTCCACAAAGGTCCAATAAAAGAACCGCCAAAAGCCACCTGCTCCAACAATTAGTCCCGATCAGCTTAGGCAAACTTTTAACATGCAAACATGTCGCGTTAGTAATCCTTGAGTGTTGATATGCGTGTTGCAATATCAATTGATAGATGTTTATTGTTAAACTCATGATTCTGTTACCACTAATTTTCAAACCTAGTGCATTAGGATTCTACTATCGCTAACTATAAAACGTGGCATTACGAATTTCTTGTCAAGAATGATAAATTGTTGCAATAGAAAGCTATTGCCTTGAATTACAAAACGTTGCAGTATAAACATTTGGCCACGACTCAAAAAACGTTGCACTAGACTGCTATTGCCACCATGCAAAAAACGTTGCAATACAACACTATTGCCACATATGAGAAAATGTTGCATTACACCTCTATCACCATAAATCCTTAAATGTTACATTACAACCGTACTGCCACAGATTAGAAAACGATGCATTACGAACCTATTGTCACAGATCAAGAAACGTTACATTAGAAACCTATTGCCACAGATCAGGAAACGTTGCATTACGAACCTATTGCCACAGATAAGAAATCGTTGCAATAACGAACTATTCGCCACAGATGTGAAATCGTTGCAGTGCCATACTATTTCTAACGGATCTGAAATCGTTGCAATACAGTACTATACGCCACGTTTGTGAACTCGTTGCAATAACATACTATTTGCCACGGCTGTGACATTGTTGCACCACGAATGTGAAATCGTTGCAATACTGTGATATTCGTTGCAATACGATAAATTGTCGCAATACCTTAAATTGTTGCAATAACGTACTATTTGCCATGGCTGTGAAATCATTGTAGTAACATACTATTGCCACGAATGTGGAATCGTTGCAATACCCTGCTATTCGTTGCAATACGTTAAATCGTCGCGATACGCTAAACCGTTGCAATACTTAGTATTTGCCACAAATGTGAAATCGTTGCAATCACATACTATTACCACGGATGTGAACTCGTTGCAATACCATGCTATTCGTTGCAATATGTTAAATCGTCGCAATACGCTAAATCGTTGCAATAACATACTATTTGCCACGAATGTGAAATCGTTGCAATACCGTGCTATTTGCCATGAATGTGAAATCGTTGCAATACCATACTATTTGCCACAAATGTGAAATCGTTGCAATACCATGTTATTTGTTGCAATACATTAAATCATCGCAATACGCTAAATCGTTGCAATAACATACTACTTGTCACAAATATGAAATCATTGCAATACAGAACTATTTGCCACGATTGTGAAATCGTTGCAATACGGTACTATTCGTCGCAATACGTTAAATCGTCGCAATACGTGATATCGCTGCAATAGCATACTATTTTTCACCGATGTGAAATCATTGCAATACCATACTATTTGCCACGGATGTCAAGGCGTCGCAATAACCTATCGTCACGGGAATTACGACGATTCGTAAAAACTATCACGACGCTCTTTTTGGTTGCAACAATGACCTATTGCGACGAAAAATGACCTATTGCGATGAATTTTTTCGTTGCAATAAACCGAAATCCTTGCAGTGAGCTGACTATGCATGTTTTTTTTTTGCAAAATAGTATATTTTAAATTGTAAGTTTCAAAAAGGGGTGTCATTTCATACAATTGCAGAAATTGGTAAGTTGTCCTATGGGGACCTGGGGGGGGGGGGTGACCCATCCATTGCAGCAAAGATGCATCACCCCACAAGGTGACTCGTCGCTCCAGAGTTTTTTTTTTTTTGCAATATTCACTTAGTGCGAAACTAGCAACAAGACTTCTATTCAAACGTCGGCTGCCCACCAGGTGACTTATGATGAATATTGAATGAGTCGTCCAATGAGCAGGCGAGTTAATATTATCCATCACCTCTACATAAGCATCTCATGTCTTCAAAAACAAAAATTATCTGAATTTCAGAAAACAAAAGAGAGCGAGGAGGAGGGGAGGTGAGATTTTAAGATACTAGTCCGGCCGATTTGTAGTTTCTTACTTTTTACATTGTGTTTTCCTTAGTTCAATGCTTAACTTATACTTTAAATTATGTCATTATTTAATCTGATTCTTCATTTATTTAGTGATCCTGGACGGAACAACTATGCTAGACGTTGTTGAGCGTTAGGAGTCTCATTTGGTCCATCCAAGGAAATATAGGGTGCATTTAGTTCCATAGACGAACTTGATGAAGAGTTTGACCATCTCAACATCTAGTGTGAAAAGGTCTCAAAAGAACCACATACTATGAGATTCTCGGATGATGAGAAGGTTTCAAACAATGACAAGGTTCCTATCGACTGATCTCTCACTACAGGAATATCGATCACTTACGTCGGCCACACCAATTTACGTGGGCCGGCCGACGTAAGTAAGTAACTTACGTCGGTACCTGGTAGCCGACGTAAGTTCAATAAATTATGTCGGTCGGCCGACGTAAGTAAAGGGACCGACGGTAACAAATGGTATTGGCGTCGGCCTCGGTCCATAGCCGACGTAAGTTAAGCGACCAACGTAAGTTAACCCTTACTTACGTCACCCTGACGTCGGCCGATGTAAGTAACTGCAGCCGACGTAAGTTGCGGATTTAATCTAACCGTGCGAGCGGTGCGCGCCTGTTTCATTTCATGTGCGCGCCGCTTTGTTTCTTTCCACCGCCGCCACCGACCCCGAGCCGCCCCGCCATCGCCGCCCGGCCGCCAACCCTGCTCCCGCCCGCGGCGCCGCCCCGACTGCCGCCGCTGCGCGGCCCCGCCCCCGCTGCCGCCGCCGAGCGCCCATCGTCGCCTCCTACCTCGCCACCGCGCCTCCCCTCAGGCAATCCCCTCCTCCTCCTCCTCTCTCCCTCCCCCCTCCTCCATGGATGGCCGAGCCCCCTCCCCAACCCCCCTCCCCAACCTCACCCCCTCCCATGCATGGCCGAGCCCCCCCCCCCCTCCTTTGCAATTGAATTGACATGCAATTGAATTTTGAATGCAATTTAAATGTGAATGCAATTGAATTGTTGATTATGCTATTGAATTGTTGATTATGAAATTGAATGTTGAAATGCAATTGAATTGTTGATTATGCAATTGAATTTTGAAATGCAATTGAATTGTTTATTATGCAATTGATTTTGAAATACAATTGAATTCAGAAATGCAATTGAATTATTGATTATACAATACAGTATTATGTTTATATTATATTGTTGATTATGCAAATGAATTTACAATGCTTTTTATATTATATTGTTTATTATGTTGTGTAGTTAGGATAATTGTTTATTAGTTAGTTTATTATGTTGTTCATTAATTAGTACTTATTGTTTATTTATATCTAATATTTTTGAGTGATTACTTAATACATGTAATTAAACGGGTTTCAAGCCTACCCGGCCCCGCACAGCCCGACCCGACACGGCACGGCCAGGGTTCTAAATCCATGCCTGGTTGCCTAGACACCCGCTGGCCGCCGGGATGTCTAGGCGCCTAGGCGAGCGCCAGGCGAGGATGGGGGAGAAGCAGAGGGGGAGCGACGCTAATAGTTATTAAGGCGTCGCTTTAGCGTCGCTTTAGCGACGCTAAAGCGGTAAGGCGCTCCGACATCGTAAGGCGTCCCTGTTGCCTTGCTTTCTAGGGTAAGGCGGCGGCGGCCAGGGAAGCCGGCGGCGGCAGGGAAAGCTGGCGCCGCGGGAGCAGGGGGATCCGTCGCCTTAAGTCGCCTTACCGCCTTAAGAACGTCAATGACCCGCTATTGTGTGGACGGTGGAAATGGATGTAGAATTGTCATCTAAGACCAACTTTCCTCTCAGTCTTTCTCTAGTTCTTTTCTCTCTCTTTTGCAGGGTTCAGGAACGCGTCGAGATCCCGGAGGCAGTAGAGGGGCTAGCGTGTAGCCCGGAGTTAAATTGTGTTGTTGTTGTCTATGTTTTGGATATTATTTTATAACTGTTGCTGTATAACTGTATATGTTGCTGTGTTGTTGTGATTTGTGTTCTCGCCATCGAGCGAGATAGTCAGTTTCTGTTTTTAAAAAAAATTCGAAAACTTAACTTACGTCGGCTATGGAATTGCTGACGTAAGTTAGCCCAGTTTAATTTACGTCGGTCAGACCATACCGACGTAAGTTAAACCACTTAACTTACGTCGGTTTGGAGCTAACCGACGTAAGTTAGGACACATAACTTACGTCAGCATGCTTTGGCCGACGTAAGTACTCAGGCCCATCCCAAGGCCCATCCCGCCACTTAACTTACGTCGGCTTCTGCAGACCGACGTAATTAAGTAACTTACGTCGGTGACCGACGTAAGTTACCTTAATTACGTCCAAACCGCTACGTCGGCCTGTCGCTGACGTAATTAAAGGAAAACCGACGTAATTAAGTTAGTTACGTCGGTTTATGCCTTACTTACGTCGGCCCTGGCCGACGTAAGTGATCGATATTCCTGTAGTGTCTGCCCAATCCGGAGTTTGGATTTGGTTCAGACTATGATGACTCATCTTCAATTCAATCTGACATCCCGTAATATGATGAACAAGTAGTATTATGTTGCCGTGGTAGAGTTGGTCAATTTGATTGTAGTCCTGCAGAAGAACTTAAATGTAACCCTATTATGTGTAATATATTTTAATTTTATCTTGTGTAACATATATGAAATGTTGAAATTACAGGTGCATGTACAAAAATTGTATTGCAATGTGTCATTTTGTAATGTGTGATAAAGAATCATCCTTTAGGTGGATCAAAAGTCGCACGGGGCGACTCATACAAAAGTCATCCCCAAGAGGGCAACTTTCTTGGGTTTAGTGAAATCGTGGCTAATTTATGGGTCTGTTTGGTTCAATGCCTAACTTGACTAAGCCTAATGTTAGGCATGTCACACTGTTTTAGGCGGGTGTTTGGTTGTTGACTAAGGTTAGGCGTGTCACAAAAGTTAGGCAACTTTTGCTTCCATTGCCTAACAAAAAACTGTCTCAACTGTGGCGCTCAAATCAAACACCTAAGCTTAGCTATTTACCTAAGCTTAGTCATGGTAACAAAACAAACACATGCCAAACTTTTTTAAGCGCGCCTAAACTTAGGTTATGGTAGCAATCCAAACACATGCTAACATTAGCTAGCTTAGGCGCGCCACAAGTGTGGCAAGTGGCTAAGCTTAGACTTAGACAAGTTAGCCATCATCCAAACATGCCCTATGTATTTCACTATTAATGTTGTAAATTCGTAGTTTAGACCTTGTCTGTTGTTGTATTGGTGTGTAGTATTGTATAGTGTTCTAAATTAATATTCATGTCCTTAAATTAGCAATAAAATTAAATTGTGTCCATACTATGCTTCTCATCGCTTGCACATATATTACGAACATGGTACACTTTAAACAATTTACACAAGAGTTTATTATTATATCACAAGCAAAAGAAACATGGGTTCAAGAGTTCAAGTGTGAAAGCATATGAACGATGAGAAGAACTACTACAACTTGAGTTGTTACAAATGCTACACATCAAACCGTACACATACATTCAAACTACTTAAGGGGTATCGGAATTCACTGAATGGTCTACCCTTTGAGTGGAATTTGTCCTCTAGATAAATTTGTCACAACACTTACAAAGAGACGAAAACTCATTATGTACAGTTAAAGGTTCAACAAAACCCTATGCACTAGTATTTAGTAACACTTACCCGTCAAAGTGGTTATCTAAAATCGATCATAGACATGTGAATGCTATAGATAAACGATAACTTATGTTTTGCAAAAAAAATGTCCTTTCAAAATTTTGACAAATTATGAGTGAATTAAAATTTAAAGTTTTGCCAAATAAGGTTAAGTGAAACAAATGGTGAGAGATGACGATTCAAATATGTTTATATTGCGTCATATACGACAAACTTCCACACTAAGAATTGTCCTACTTACGTGCTTCCGAAACGAGCCGGTGCCACGTGTCATCCCTAAGTGGGTGCGATATAGAGGTTCAATTCAGCCAAAAAATGAAGTGTATACCTTACATTTGACTGTGGAAAAAAATATTCCCGTCATCCTCTCCTGGACTCGCCGACCTCTGCTTCACTGGCCCGTCGCGCCGCGCCGCGCCCACCAAACCCTAACGCTCGAACACAGCGGCGGGGGGAGATCCTCCTTCCACTCGCCGCCAATCTAGCCTCCCCCGCCCACCACTCTTCTATCCGCCTGTATTTCGTTCGAGATTTTTTATTTGTGGGATATTTTTGTGGTGCCTTTTTGTTTGTTTGTTTGTTTCAGGAGTGCGTTGTCTCGGAGGATTCGCGGCGGCTGGTGCGTGGAATCCACTCTCGTCTCGCGCTTGTTATTTATTGTAGTAGATCTTGTTGAGGGTTTGGTTTTGACCTGACGGGTCCGTGTTTGTAGGGCTAGGGTTTTGGCATCTCCGCGAAGGGTGCTGTGCCGTCTGTTCTGTGTGATCTATCGGCGTGAGGATTTTTGTAAGGTAAGCCGTACTCTGGTGTGTTGCCCGATTTGTTCGACCGAGGGGATTCAGGAGAGGTGTAGGGTCAGGATTCCTACATATGTGATGCCCTTGTGGAATTATGCGTTTGTAAGATGGTTTTGGTGTCAGGTGATCTCATCGGTATATTAGGAAGAGTCTAGATAATATTAGATTATGAGAGTTCTAATTAGATTGGAGTTGAGTTAGAGTCCTAGGCAGGGTTGTGAATCCTCACCTGGACGCCTAGGTGCCCGCTGGCCGCCTCGACGCCTAGGCGGGCGCCTAGGCGAGCGTCAGGCAAGGACCGCAGATGGGCAGGAGAGGAGGAGGAGACAGCAGGGGAGGAGGCATCGAAGGTCGCCAGCGCATGGGAGGACGCTGGAACTGGCGCCGAACCAGGGCTGGGGGCCGGGGGCCGCGATGGTGGCCGGCGGCGGCGTAGGAAGCTGTCTGGCGGCGGAGGGAATGAATCGAAGGGAAGACAGGGGAATCAGGGGAATAGATGTGGTGGCTGAGAGGCTCTTGGGCCCAATCAAGCCCATTAACCTTCACCCTAGGATTTCAACTCATAACCCCATCCGACCCTTACCCTTCTGATCCAACCACCCCTTTCAACTTTCTGCGTCCCGACACTGTAACCAGCCGGCCGGCGCAACCTCTTCCAGCCGCCTTCGTCTCCCTCTGGCCGGCGTGGTGCGGCTCCCCCTCCCCCTCCCTCCGGCGGCGCGGCGCGGCCCCTCCCCCTCCCTCTGGCGGCGCGGCTCCCCCTCCCCCTCCCTCCGGCGGCACGGCGCGGCTCCCCCTCTCCCTCCCTCCGGCGGCGCCGCACAGCTGCCCCTCCCCCTCCCTCTGGCGGCGCAGCTGCCCCTCCCCCTCGTTGGCGCGCTAGACGTCCGCCGGACACGACGCCTAGGGCGCCAGGCGACGCCTAGCTGTCCCGGGCGGGCGCCTTGCTCGGTCCAGGCGAGGCGAGCCTCCATGGCGTCCGCCGTCTACCGACTGGACGCCTAGGCGACGCCTAGGCGACCCCTGGACAACATTGGTCCTAGGAGGAAAAGATTACATGTAACTGGGCTATATAAGGAGCCCAACGTTATGCACCCCCAGATTATCAATCCTAGGGTTCCTAAACTGAGAGCTTCGGAATTCCAACAATCTGGTATCAAGAGCTTAGGTTTAGAGATCCAAAACGCTGCCCCCGAGAGGGATCTGCTCCTGTGGGTAGCCTGCAACGGCGGCCATCTTGCGGGGAAGATTCATAGGCGGTGCTGGATGTCGGCGCAAATCGAGACAGATTGACGCGGATCTCAACGGATTGACGTGGATCCTGGCGGATCGACACAGATCTCGGCGGATCAACGCGGATCCAATGCGATTTTGAGGCAGGCGGCAGTAGACTTGCAATTCGCGGCAGGAGATTTGGTGGAGTCGAGGCGCGGATCCTGCGAGGAGGCTTGCTGGGGAGGACAAATCCCGGCGGTGCGAGGCGGATCCGTGACGGCCTGGATCCGGCCAGGACACGCCCAGTAGAGAGAGGATCCGCGATGAAGGCGCCGGATCTAAGTTGCCTGGCGCGAATCAGAGGCACTCACGGGGAAGAACGCGTGGATTTGGGCGGCTTCAGTGGAACAGGCGGCTGACGGTTCGGTTCCTTGCAGCGTGGTCGCCCCAGTGGCGCTCCGACAGATCCTCATGTGTGCGCCAAGGAGGGCGCGTTGAGCAGAGGCGTGGGGCGCAGGTGCGGCACAAGCCGTTGACGTCCAAGCATCTCGGTAGCGCTCGGCTTGCGTGCAGAACGAGGGCGGCACGGCTCAGTTGGCCGGTTCGATCATGGCGCACAAGAGAAATTGGAAACGAGTAATGGGCCTGACCCTGGGCTGTGTTAGTGGGTGCAGGTCTAACAGTGGTGTCTCAGGTCTAGGAGCAGCGCGTGAGGCCGTGACCCTGCCAGACTATTCGATGCTTGCTAAAGAATACAAGGAAGAGAAGAATACCGGTTGGGCCTGCCTGGTGGGCTTGGGCCTGCATGTGGCTCTGGTCACTTGCATCAGGAGAGAAAAGAAGTGTCATCATTGTCTCATTGTGTGGGACGTGCTCAATTAGACATTCACGACACCAAGTACAACTCCATCGCACATGTGACGCTGTCCCACTATGCTTGTGGGGAGGTTTCGGGTTCAAGTCCCATCATCGTCCGAGAAGGAGGCTTGGCACACGGGAGACATCGTACTGTGTATGAGGCCAACGAGCACGAGCGGAAGCGCAACAACGAGTGCATGACAAAGGTTGATCGAAGGCGGGGCAGCGGCTCAAATCGGGAGGATCTGGAACGCGCAGGACCTGATAGTCTTCTCCGACTTACGACGGCTCAAAGACGCAAGAGGCTCGATGCAAAGAAGGCTCATGACAGAGGGAGCAACAATGATATCATAACGACTCCAAGCAGCAAGGGCTCGACGGTGGACACAACACGACATGTGAGACAAACACAGGTGCCAGGATCGGGGGGAGTTTGTTGGATGATCCTGAACATTGTGGGTTGTGAGCATGGGGGAGAATGTTAGGTGATCTCAACGGTACCCCTTACAGTGAAATATCTTTGCTATAGATGTGTATTTGGTGAAGTGTATCTGCAAATTTAAATCTGGCAGTAGCATCCTGTTATTAATATGACCTTTCTGTTTAATAAACATTGGAAGGAAAGAAAAATTTCTCAGTGTTATGGAACCAGTTATGAAGGACAGGCCTGGCGCAGTGGTGAAGTCATCCCATCGGTGCCAAGAGGTCCTGGGTTCGATGCCGTCTCTCCGCACTGCACATTGCGGGGGTAAGACTGGCCTCGTATAATCCTTCCCCAGACCCCACCTCGCGTGGGAGCTTCCGCACTGGGTCTGTCCTTTTTATGGAACCAGTTATGTATCCTCAAAAACACATCGTCAGGTTTTCACTTTTGCTGCTACTGACCTCTAAACATGATCAACTGTAAAATGAATTGAACACAAGAGACAAGTTAATTAGCAGTAGTCTTGTAGCGCACTTATAAGCTTCCCTCTGCATGTTGTGTGTATTGTTCGACATGAGATTAGGGAGAGGTTTTCGATATTTGTGGCATAGTTGCTTCCTAGGTGCCCAGGTGCTCTGGCCTGGAAAGCATGGCCTGGCGGCGCCCAGGATGACGGCGAGGGGAGCAGCGGTCGCGGCCCGGGGGGGGGGACTGGTATTAGGGTTAGGTGAGAGGACTGGGGGTACCATTGGATCAGAAATGGTTGGATTGCCTCTGCCGCCGGCCTCCTGCTGCACCTCCGTCAACTAAGCGTCTAGGTATGGATTTAGAACCTTGATTTGTGGATATATGCTTGATTTGACATCAGTGAGATGGTTGAATCTCCTTGCAGTGAATATCTTGCTTTGGATGTGTTTGGTGGAGTAGCACGGAATCAATTATTGAACTTGATAATTTTGCTGTGCCATTTTGGCAGTGGTGTATTTTCATAATGTATAGTTCTTTGTGGTATAGAATGATTAATTATGTTTCCTCAGTCAGCCTTTGCATAATTGTATGTGACCAACTGTAAAATTAATTGAGCACAAGCTACCAATTAATCAATGTGTCCTGTTGACCATACAGTTTATCATTCTCGCTTGTATCGAGTCGAAAGCAATTTTATTACCAGGTCTGATAATGAGGACACTAATTTTATTGTATTCTTCTGTTGGCAGTTACCATGTCATCATATCTTGCGCTAAACAAAAGACCGATCGATCAGTTGAGAGTTACTGATCTGAAGGGTGAACTCCGTAAGAGGAGGCTCCCTGTTAAAGGTTTGAAAGAAGAGCTTGTGAGGCGACTCTTTGATTCCATTCAAAGTGAACAAGCTTCTAGCAATGCAACTGAAGATGTGGGGCTGAATGCAGCTGATGATCGGCAGCCTGATGTAAATGTTACTCAGGAAACTACAGTTACAAGTGCAGAAGTTCGGCAAGAAACTACGGTTCGTGTTAGTCAGCAAGTTGAATTTCCTGGCTCCGAAGTTGGTCAGGAATCCATGATTTCTGCCATCGAAGGACCCCCCACTGTTGATGTTGAAGCTTCCTTAAGTGAGGCCGCGGCAGCCGAAGGAGAAATGCCAGAATCAAATGCTGGAGAAAAATTGGCATTTCAGGAAGTGCAACCACGTATGGAAAATACTGCTGTGCCTGTTCTTGAGAATAATACCTCAGATGTTTGCACCAACAAGACAATCATTGCCAATGATGAGCTCAGTACTGATGTGAAGTCAGACTTGACTGCTCCTGAAGTCATGTCCGATGTCATTGAAGCGAGTAAAATTCAGAATCAGGATTCAGCACCAGCTCCTGTGGATGCCTTCACATCCGATGCTGATCCTATGGATACTGATGTTACAGCTTCGCCAGTAAGAAATGATGGAGAGAAATTGGTTCCTAACAATGGTTTGGGTTCTTCAATTAATGATGAAGAGGGCAAAATTTCTAAGCTCTTGAATGAGGATCGTGAGCTCATCCTATCAAAACCAAATAACCAGGCACCTGAGGTTAGCCCAGATTTAGGGTCTCAAATTGAATGTGAGTCAATTTCTAGCGATGATATATCAACTAACAAAAAGAATAATATAGAGGATAACTTGAATGCTAATAATTTTGATTTAGAACTAGAGGTTAAGCCGAAAATGGTAGAATCATCATCCGGCATTACTTCCTTAGGTGGAGATTTGCAGCCAGAGGATGATGATAAAGAGCTGACGAGGAACCAGTCATCTTTGGAAGAGGATGCCACAGATATTGTAGACTCATCCAAGAAAGATAGTCCTGAAGGTGGTTCTCCAGAGAAATTAATTTTAGACAGGAGTTCAGGTGATGAGTCAATGGAGGAGGATGTCATGGAGAGTAAGCAAGCCGAATCCAATATAAAATCTGATGGCCTCAAAGGAACAACTGACGTTAGCTCGAAAGATGTGAATGAGATGACATTCCCTGATTCTGCTGTTGAGGCTTCCCCTGTTGATACCAAGGAAGTTATAGCTGAAGAAAAACCGACAGCTTTAGCAGAAAAGAGGAAACTTGAAGGTCTGTTCTCTTTTTCTTTCAGCATTGTTTTCTCGTAAAGTTTCTTACAATTCATGTGTTCCTGCCTTCTGTGCATAGGTCGTAACTTTACCTGGCCGTAGTGTGAATCTTGACTCATATGATAATGCAATTCTGAATTCTGATGCTGTTAGCCTGTTGCGCATATATTTATACCAGCTGGTGAATTTTCTCTGATCTGCTTTGGCTTTATGCTTATTCAGACTCATGAGGATCCTCTATACTTCTTAAGTTTTATTTCAGAAATATAGTTTGATTCTGAATTTACGTCAATGCTAGGAGATTCCCTTCACTCAAGGAGAACGTAGTATTACTTAAAAATGTTTTTGTCTAATAATACTATTCTTAAAATTGTCCAATGAAAGCGTTCAGCATGAGATAATTCAATTGAGTTGTAGAACTTTCTTCCAGGTTGTGGCTATTGTATTTCTTTTCATTTTTACTTCAATCTTCAAATCATCTTCATACAGTTGCTTTATGCATGTAATGTAACAAGCATACAATTGATTTGGTTATTGAGTCATATAGTATTTGGATATAATCATTGACTTGCAAGTGAAGTAGTGATCCCAATCAGTGTTGTCCAGGTGTCGCCTAGGCGGTGCCTAGGCGTCCAGTCGCTCCGGGCCGGACGCCATGGCCGGTCGCCTCGCCTGGAAGGGGCGCCGCCGCCGTCCGCCGCTGCTGCCTCCGCCCGCCGCCGTCGTCCGCCGCTGCTGCCGCCAGTCTGCTCGCGCCTCGCTGCGCCACCGCCTCCTGCCGACGTCCGCCGTGGGCGCGGCCACCATTCGCCACGGGAGCGGCCGCCACAGCCGGTGGAGGAGAGGAATGAGAGAGAGGACAAGAGAGGAATTGCTTTAGGGTTAGGGTAGGAACGTTTTTATGTACACCCATCTCAAAATCGGACGGTTGAGATTAAATGGGCCGATTTATGGCCCAACTCGCCAGCCGCCGACTACGGTCTCCCGCATCCCGATCTTGCTCCTGACTCCTCATCCTCTCGGCTCCCTCCCGCCGCCCTCGCCACTGTCCTCGCCATAGACCGCCGCCGCCGCCGCCGCCACCACCACCACCGGCGGGCGCCTGGCCGGGACGCCTAGGCGGCCGCCTGGGCGTCCAGGCGCCTCCCCGGCGCCTAGGCGTCCACACGCTTATTTACAACACTGATCCCAATATCTAATGGTGTTTGCGAAATAAAAATACAAGGTCTTTTAAGTTTTTATAACCCATGGTTGAATGCACAGCTGAAGAAGTTGTTGCAAACACTGAACCCATCAAACGACAGCGCCGATGGACTGGAGAAAGTGGCAAAGTTCCAGAGAGGCAAACGTTAAGTCAAACTGTTTCTGAAGCTCCTAAAGATGTTTTTCAGCCTGCTTTAAAACGTGTTTTTGGGAGATCTGATACAACTGCCAGTGGAGATTCTCCAAAGGAGTGGATTGGTGAGTCTTGCTCCTTGCTGATCCTCTTTTTCCTGTGTCCATAGTTATGCTTGATCAATGAATATTGTGAACTTTTTTTTTGTGTGTTCCAGTGCTACCGTCCCAGAAACCTGCAACAACTTCCTTGAGAATCGACCGATTTGTACGCCCATTTACCCTGAAAGCTGTGCAAGAGCTTCTTGGTAAAACTGGGTCAGTACAAAACTTTTGGATGGATCATATCAAGACCCACTGTTATGTCACAGTATGTTCTCTTTGCTCTTCCAAGACTTGTTTGATTATCTTTTTGTTGTTTATTTCGTCACACTGCCATGAAAAATAAACTTATTTGTGCATATCCAGAATAGATTCATTGTGCTTGTGCATAGGGTAAATACTATTTTTTTACTCTATTCTTGACACCTTGGAGTACAACAAATAATAATTATTGACATAAACAATCCTTGATACTAGACTAGAGTAGTTGTGAGTCGAATGCGTTCCTCACTAATCATCATATGCTAAATGAGGTTTATGGGTAGAATCTGATACAGTGCTCAGCAGAGTAGTTAGAGAAAATGCCGGAAGCAGCACTGTAGCAAAATCGCCTTACTGTAGCAGCGCTTGGATTATAAAAGGAGGGAAGTGTTCTTCCCCAAAGCAGCCCAGGTGCAGTTTCTCATGCCCACTGAATTTAGCCCTCATTAGAGGAGAGACAGAGAGGGAGAGGGAGGAGAAACACCGAGTGTGCAAGAGAGAAGATTTCAGTGAGGTATAAACACAATAGAGTGATCAATTACCTGCTGAATTCAACTCAAAAAAACCCCACCCACATACCTGTTTAGAGGTGTTCTGGGCCAACAGTAGTTAGTTGCATTTGGTCTGGCCTTACTGAATCAAGCCTGTACTGATAAATGATGTCTTCTTAGGTTTTCATACATAATGCAATCAGTGGATGTGAGCTTGTAGCTGGCCAGAAAGCAGTTCTTGTGTGATGCTTGTTTCATAACCTGTATTTCAGACTACTTATGTGTGCTCTTACTACTTTATTACACTAACTTCGTTTTGTACCTTTAAATGTGCAGTTCTCCTCGGTGGATGAAGCTGTGGCCACAAGGAATGCTGTCTACAACCTACAGTGGCCCCCGAACAATGGCAATCATTTGGTTGCTGAATTTGTTGATCCTCAGGAAGTGAAGCTCAAGCTTGAGCCGTCTCCCCCGCCAGCAGCTCCTATTAGCCCAGCTACTGCCTTCATGGCACCTACTGCTCAGCCTGCTCAGGCAAATCCAAGTGCGCAACACCAGTCTGCCAGTCCAAAGGAACAATTGCCACCACCGCTGCCCCTTGCTAGACCCCCTACGTCTGATCCGGTATCCGCGGGAGAGAGGCTTCCGCCCACTCCAAAGAAACCAGAACCTCCTGTTGTTACACTTGATGACCTGTTCAGGAAGACGCAAGCCTCTCCAAGGATTTACTACCTGCCTTTATCGGAAGAGGAGGTGGCAGCCAAGCGTGCTGAGCAGGGCAAAGGGAAAACTGAATAGGGTATTGGCCTCCATTTTTAGGAACTAGTTTGTGGTGTGTTGCGGTATGCATTTGTTCTCATGCTGTGCTTTTTACACAACCTTTTTGTGGTATCTTATTCTGTTTTTCTCGTCCAGGAACTTGACATGCCGTGGTCGTCAGCTGGCGGGTGCTATTGCTGAAGTTCATTTGAAATAACTGTACGGCAATAGTTGTAGGTTTATGCTAAAAGGACTATAGCGTTGGAGCATCGGCTTGTATCTTTTACAGAAGTTGGTTTTGATTCGATGTCTCCTAGAGTCTGTCTATTACTTGGATTTCTTAGATGCTTGGTTTAATTCAGCGGTCCAATATTGTCGAGACACTAGGTTAATCTGGAGAACGCTGTGTTGGAAAACTGGTTTGATTTTAATCATTTTCACATCAACATTAGCAGAATCCCTTGACGTGATTAGGCAACTTGACCAGTGTGATACGTGTTTAAGGGTCTGTTTGGTTCCGTTTATAACCAGCTTATAGATGAAAATAAACAAAAATCTTACGCAAACGGTTTGCTTAAATCTTGATTATTTTCTAAGCCACTTCTCTCATAAGTCTGGAAATGACTACAAGCCCGCCTACTCAAATCGCAGCCAAAGAGTTCCGTTTTGAGTAATCGAACTCATTTTCCCCTGTTACCCTCCAGACTCCCGTCCCGATTGGCTGCATTGGTGTTCGCCCTTTCCCGCCCAAGTCGCCGCCCTCCGTCGACAAACAATCCAGGCGTTATCCTCCGTCGGGCTACTTCGCGCGCGCCCGTTGTCGTTCTCGTGCGCTGCCGAGCACACCGGCGGCCTCCACCACGGTTGCGCCCGTCCCCGGCCTACTCTGTGCGCGCCTGTTGTTGGCCTCGCCCTCGGCCGAGCACGCCAGCGGCCTCCACCGCGGTTGCTCCCGTCGTCGGCCTGCCCCGCAAGCGCCCGCCGTAGGCCTACTGCGTGCGCGCCCGTTGTTGGCCTCGTCTCGGGTCGAGCACGCCGTCAGCCTCCTCCGCGGCCTCGCCCGTCATCGTCCTCGTGCGCGGCCACACCAGTCGATCGAGAGTTGGCACAGCGCCGTCAGCTGCCTTTTCCCTCGGCTTCGCCTGTGGACCAGCGCAGTCGATCAGAAGTTCTCGGAAGCACTCGTCATCGGTGGCCTTCGTTCACGGAACAGCATCGTCGATCAAAAGTTTCCGTAAGCATTTTCGAGCAGTGATACTGTTCTTGTTCATTTTTTTGCTGCAGCGCTACTGCTCCTTTACTGTTTTTGTGCACCAGCAGACATCGTTTTTTTTGCTGCAGCGCTATTTCCTGCAGCGTTACTGTTCTACTACAGGAACAAGAACAATAACACATATATTCGTAATAGTGTTCATGCATTGTTACTGTTTTTGCGTTCATAGCGTTCGTGTTTTGTGCAATCAAATGTTTGTGTGTAACGTGTCAAACATACAGTGTTGTATTATTATTGCTTTTACAATTGGAGTGGACAGAAAAAAGCAAGGAAAATGAGTTATTATGAGCTTCAAGCGTATAGTGATCATTTTACAAACATGACAAGCAACAAGCATAATATACTGAGAAAAATTATATTCGCCAAACACCGACACTCTCCGGTAAGCAGCTTATCCAGATCTCTGTTTATCAGAAACACATGCTCATCAGATAATCGAATATTAAAAAGGCGAAATCAAACATGACCTTAATATCAAGAAAGATTTATATCTTTTTAATGGAGATCCCACTACAAAGTCAACTTTTCCACCTGACCCGTGCTACCCAGGAACACTGAGGTTGCAATTCTGGAAACGTTGCGTTGCAAGCCGAGTCCTGCAGGCTGCTGCTCGAATGAAAAGTAAAAAGGCTCAACCAACAATTAAATAATGGTCCGGATTTAGAACATCCGCACCAGCGTACTCTAAAGCATACTCTATACACTATTCTCCTTCAGCTTTTACAGTACGTACTCTAAATTATACTGCGAAACAGTGTATCCAGTATGCTTTACAGCATACCACTGCGGATGGTCTTAGATCGGGGTATTGAACCTGATGTGAATGGAACACGCAACCTTCTCATCTGGAGTCAGACGCGCTACCATTGGGCCACGGATCCGGCTGTCTGTTTAAATCCATGAGACTCGACTAACTGGTGCATCACCTGGTGCCAACCTTCCTGTTATCAGTTTTTGAGGTAATTGGTCTGAATATAGTCGTTTTATTGTTTCTGTTTGCGGAATGCAGAAATTATTTACTTCCATTCTGAAAGTCACAGTAGTATGTCGTATCTCTCTTTTAGACCTAGCCTTAACCCTGTACCCTCTTCATCTTTACCAGCACCCCGTCTAGTTCCCGAGTATTTTCCAAATGAAAGACTAATCAGACGTGGGGTAGGGATTTGATTTATTGGCATGAATCCTTAAGCCAATTGGTTACCTTTTCTAATCATGCATCTCATTCTGCTCCTGCTTTCCCTGATTCGTTATATATATTCAGAATCGAGCTTGCGATGAAGTGATGTTGAGAGTGATTCTATTTCTTGAAAAAGGACCCACGAGCACGAGATAAGGCGTTTGTAAAATACCACTAAGATGTTGGGCCAGTCAGCTCGGCTTGGCTTAGTCCAACTCCTGCGTAACGACCAGACTGTGCTCAGCTCATTAATTATCAAAACTAGAAAAAAATCTTATTCGATTTAGCTCGTTTAGTTTGTGAGCCCAGCTTGGTATGACTCACGAGAACACGAGATTATATAAAATTTGATCCACATGAAAATAATACTTTTATATAAGAAATTGATAACATAGCCATGACATCATGTAACAAATAGACGTTCTTAACAAAATGAGCTAAAAATAGGTGCGCTTATTAAAACTGATGAAACAAGTCAACCTGACCGAGCCAGTTAAGCTAGCTTGTGAGCTAAGAGATTTTCTCATCCAGTCCTAAAGTACAATGTCATATCCCATAGACAGGTGCAGGCGGCCCAAGTGACATCATGCTGTGACAAACAAATGATAGCCCACAAAGCTCATGGTGGAGAAGACCCATATAAGAAAGACACTGACGGGATGAAGAAGACAGTTAGTCAGTTAGCATTCCGTTTCTTCCTCAACTTCGTTTTCTATATCATGAGTTGAACCACGCGATATTAATTGCTGGCTTAGTTTGCTGTTACGAGTTCTCTCTGGTTTTTTTGGGTGATTTCTGCTCTTGCCGATTGTTATTGCTGCTATTAGTGAGTGTTCGTCAGAACTAGAACCATTTGGTGGAAAATGACGCGTTAGTCAAGTTGTACTCAAGCTGGCTGTTTCCAAGTGTTTTTTTTTCTGCTGTTTGTAAAGAGAGGGGGAGAGTTCTGGTTCTAGCGAAAGTGGGCAACTGGGCGCTCCGTTCATTGCAGGCATAGCTCATTTGTAGTTCTTTTTTCGTATAGTTGCAAATATTGTTGGCCAGGAACATCTTCATGAACAACTTGGAACATATCATGTACAGAAGCAAGAACATCATCGTTGTTAGAAATATAATAGTGATATTATATTAGATGATGTATTAAGGAGTTATTTGCATATTTGTCATTCTTGTACATCTATTTATAGAGGTCTCCAACTTTCTCAATAATACAAGATCCAATATTTATAATATAGAATCAGAGCTAGGTTAGGTTTAGTTTTTCTACACCACGTCAGATCATATTCAAAACATGATATAAGAGCTAGGTTATTTTTTTCGACGGCGACAACTCTTGTTCGGATCTTGATTCAGCCGCCGCCGCCTCGCCCGACGTTATGGGCGCGTATCCCTACCGCCTCGTGTCTCTGGATCTCGACGTTCTACGCCTATTTAGTTGATTGAAGCAGTACAGTGGGAGGATCGGTTTGACCCTCCTCGCATTCCTCACGAGCCTCAGTGCTGCTTGATCCCGATGTTCCTCACGGGCTTCGATCCACGCGGGCATCACGCGCTCGGATTCGCTTGGGCGTCACACGCCCTCATCTGAGGCGATCGATCTTTCCCGCCGCCTTACCCGTCAATCGCGATTGCCTCTGGCGGCCTGGCACCCGTGTCCGTCTGCATCTGCCGCACGTGATTAGCCTCTAGCTGTGACTTGGTTCCGTTGCCTGCGGCTGACCTCGGTCTGGATCTCATGGGCCTGCTTCATTGAGTCAAGCGCCTTTCGATCTGGCACTGCCACTAGCCTCGGTTTGAGTCAGCGGCTGACCTCGGTCTGCATCCTACCGGTGGTGACATCATCACGACATCAACATGATGTCATCTTCACATCAGCAAGGTAGAACAAAAAAAACTGCGGCAACTTCTCCTTTTCGGATGTGAGATGGCATTGGCATCTTTTAGGTGCCTTCTTTTGGCTTTCAGTGACGTTTTGATTCATCATTGATTCGAGAGTTCTGCCTACGCCTCGTAAAAATGCTATTTGCGCCACTTTTATTCCGCTCTCCCCATCTCCTGCCGTTGCTTATTTTGCGCTCTCGCCGTCGCTTGTCATATTCTTTATGATGACTTTTCTTCTTCGGCCGGAATTTTAGTTGTGCAATGTGTGCTGCTTTTCAATTGCATCAATTACCGTGACTGGGTTCCTCGTATGCGTCTACATATGCATGGTATATGACTTTGAGAGTTGCTCACAGACGATCTCTGGTTGGAACTAGCTCTCGTCGTCGTGATTCACAACATCTTTGGGAGCTTGACTGACTTCGTCTTTCTTTCGCTGAGTCTGCCAGTTTTGTCGGCTCCAGTTATGCTACTTCATCTACTTCGACGTTTTGCTCAGTGACACCACTATTTGGATCATCTTTGTGGCTCTTAGCATGATTGTTATATCTCCAAACTCAATGTTCTTGACGCACCTTGAGTTTGAGGGGTGGTGTTAGAGATATAATAGTAATATTATATTAGATGATATATTAGGGACTTAATTACATATTTCTCATCCTTGTACATCTATTTATAGAGGCCTCTGGCCTTCTCAATAATACAAGATCCAATATTCATAACAATCGTCACCATGTTCATCCTAAACAAGACCCCATTCATCATCATCATGGTGTGCAATTTCATGATCTCCATCATACCATGGTTCCTCATGATAGATCCATCGAACGACCATCCATGAAGCAATAAGTGATCCAACTCATGTACTTGTGGTACTTCTTTATGATTCAGGCATCTAGCAAGTATATCTACATTGTCATCAAGTTATTTGGACCCAACAAATATACTCGACTCATTCCTTTTTATTTGAAGCAACTAACCAACTTCAAATAAAAAAATAGGGGAGTAATAAATGTTAGGAATTGTGTTTGTATTATTATGAGAGCCAAATGCCAAAATATATAGAGTTACAAGAGATTACAAATATGCGGAAAACCCCTCATACAATGAGAAAAATACAATAAACTCCCTATATCTCTAACGCCCCCCTCAAACTCAGGTGGAGTACGAACACTAAGTTTAGAGAGATAAGATCTGTGCTGAATCCGAATTTGTGCCTTTGTGAAGAAATCAGCCAGCTAAAGCTCTAAAGACACATATTGAAGATCAACAAACTTGTACATGTGCTCGTGTATAAGAAGCATATATCAATACCAATATGCTTAATAAGTTCATGCTTAATCGTATCCGAGCAATGTTGATAGCATCTGTACTGTCGGACAATAGAGAAGTCGGTGTAGAAACAGAAACATCAAAATCCTCAAACAACCACCGTAACCAAGTAACCTCTGTAGTCACAAGAGCCATAGCACGCAACTCAGCCACTACACTCGAACGAGGAACTGCTACCTGCTTCTTAGTCTTCCAAGAAATGAGGGAACCACCAAGAATAATACGATAAACAGAAAGAGATTGACGATCAGAGGAATCACATCACAATACGCCTTGAACTGTGAGGAGCTAGAGCATGGAAAGAACAAGCGTCTAGAGATAGTCCTATGAAGATAACGCAAGGCACGAAACAAGTGACTGTAGTGGATCCGAGTCGAAGCCAAAACACACTCACTCAAAATATAAACATAGTACGAGATGTTAGAACGAGTGACACCAAGATAGACTAGACTTTCTACAATATGACGATAATGAGTAGGATCATCAAGCGGCTCATCATCAGTGGGCAGAAGGTGAACGTTGAGCTTCATGGGAGTCTCAACAGTACGATGATCAGTAAGAGACCCCTGATCAAGAAGATCATGAGTGTACTTCTCTTGAGATAAATGGATTCCCTCTGAAGTAGAGAAAACCTCAATTCCAAGAAAGTAACGAAAAGGACCACTATCTGACATGTGAAACTGCTCACTAAGATGAGCCCTTACGAAGGATATGTACTCAGAATCATCTTCGGTGATGATCATATCATCACACAGATAAGAAGAGTATCACCACGAGACGAAGTAAGCAGAAAGAGTGCAATATCATGACCACTCGCAGAAAAACCAACAGCAGTGATCACTGACATGAACCGTTGAAACCAAGCACGAGGAGTTTGCTTGTGGCCATAAAGGAAGCGATTAAGGCGAAAAATCATACTCCGAGGGACAAAATACCTAAATGGTGGCTGCATGTAAACGTCCTCACGCAGCTCACCATTAATATAACACTCAAGAGAACCATCAGAGCGGGTCTTAATCTTATAGACCCACTTACAGGTGATAGGACAAAGACGTGGGGACAGGGCACAAGATCGCACGTGCCAGTGCACTTAAGAGCAACAATCTCCCCTGCCATCATATGTTGTCATTTCGGATGAGTAACACCATCAAGATATGTAGCCGATTTAGAAAGAACTGTAGCAGCAAATCTAGAAGGAGAGTACCAATTAGGAGGTTTACGAGAGAGATGGCCACGTCCAAGCTGCTACTCAAGAGAAGAATCATCAGAATGAGATGATTCCTCATAAGAATAGGGTGCCTCAGGAGAAGATGGCTCATCAGACGAATATGACTCAACTTGAGTAGATTGCTCGTCAGAAGAAGCCGTAACTCATTGAGTGTAGATCAGTGTTACAGGAGGCTTCATAGTATAGTTAGAGACAATAGAAGAAGCTTACGAAGAAGACACTTTGGGACGCGACACCGAGTGTGAGGGAGGTACACTGGAATGGAGGTATCTGAAAGGAATAGGAACAAAATCGAACGACCAAAGATTCAGGAGGAGTATCAAAAGGACTCGGATAGAAAGTAAGCATCTCATCAAAGACAACATCCCATGAGATCCTCATCCATCGACCAACAAGATCAGAACAACGATACCCCTTATGCACAACAATGCATTCTTAAAAAATACACTTGAATGACTGAGCAGTGAGTTTAGTGCGCTCAAGACCAGATGAGACACATGCTCAGTGGCAGTAGCGGATCAACACTAGCAGGGCGGCAGATCCACACCAGCAGGGGGCAACAGATCCACACCAACATGGACTTCTTCATCGGGGCGGCCGATCCACAAGCGGTCTCGCCATGGAAGTGCCTCACACAGCACACTGGTGAGATCCATCAGAGACAACACACGCGATAGATCGAGCACGATCTTCAGTCGCATCAATGGGAATCATGAGCCCCACGCTTTAGGGAGCCATCAAGCTTCAATCTGACGGCTACGAGACAAAAACTTTGGGATGGTTGGAGGCGCACCGATGAAGATTGACTAAGTTTGAGGATGACTCAACTGGAGTAGAGGCTCATCAAAATAAGACACAACTCATCGAGTATAGACCTGTGTAATAGGTTGATCTTGCTTGCCAACATTCTGGTTTGGATTATCTCACATTAATGTAGTGTTGATTTCTTGAACACTTTACTTTGGCAATTACTTTTCCTCTCTTGTCCCAGAGTGTCATCACACAATCAACAACCATTGTTTTGCGGCCATGATCATCAACTTGTACGATGCTTATGATGTTGCTCTTCAGTTCAGGGAAGGCTCCGAAGAAGACAATATGAAAGCAACACTCAGTGTGAAGGAGGTATGTTAGCAGCGGAGGTATCAGGAAAGAATAGGAACGAAATAGGATCGGCCATAGATACAGAAGGAGTTTTTGAGGAACGATGAGGATATAAAGGAAACGTCTTATAAAAGACTACATCCCTTGAAATCCACATCTATCGACCAACATTATCCCAACATCGATACTCCTTATGCTCAACACTATATCCTAGAAAAACACACTTGATTGACTAAGCAGTGAGCTTAGTGCGCTCACGAGGTGTGAGCAACACATAGCACACACAAAAAAAAAGATGAAGATTCGCATAGTCAGGCGTCTTCCCAATAATATGCTGGAAAGGAATTTCACCCTACAGAGCAGGTGAAGGTTGAATGTTAATCAAGTAAGTGGTAGTAGAAACAACATTGGCCCAAAAGTGAGGGTGAGCAGAGGAAGCGAGCAAAAGAGCACGAGCAGTCTCACAGAGATGTCTATGTTTGCTATCAGAGGTACCGTTTTGAGCATGAGCACCAAAACAAGAAAACTGAGCAAGAGTACCTTGTTTAGAAAGAACCTGACGAAGAGCATCAGAAATATATTCACCAATAGAATCAACACGAAAAACACGAATATACGTGTAAAATTGAGTGCGAACCATAGCCAAGAAATCCATTTGTGGCAACAAAAATCATCTATAAAAATGATATAATAGCGATGGCCTTCTTCGGAAACAAAAGGAGTAGGACTCCATACATTTGAATGAACAAGATCTAAAGGACGCTGAAACACTTTGCACTAGAATGATAAGGGAGTTGAATCTACTTTCCTAATCGACAAACCTAACACTGAGCTAATGACTTAGAACATGAAACTGAACCTAAATGACCACTACAAACTAGGATACATATACGAGAGCCACAAAAATGACCCAGACAATGGTGCCACTGAGCAAACGATGACATGGACGAAGCAACAAAAGTGGAGCCAACATGACTGGCATGAACAGTGGAAAGAAGAAGAAGCCAGTAAAACTCCCAAAGGCATTGTGAATCATGACGACAAGGACCAATACCAACTCGGTGACCTGCGCGATGATCCTGAACATAAAAAAGATCAGGACTAATAATCACTCGACAATCATGATCAGTGAGCTCGCCAATGGATATAAGATGCATCGTTAGGCCAGTAACATAAGAAATATCAGAAATATGAAAAGATCCAGACAAAAGAGTGCTTTTTCTAATAACAGACGGAAGGGAACTATCGATACCTTGCAGACCGGGTACCCCCGCATACAAGCTACAAGAAGCTCCATAACCAGTCTCCTCACCGAGGCGGACTCCAGGGCTGCCTCGTGTCCTCTGGCTCCGGGCCCTTGCTCCCACCGAGGAAGGCTCTGGAGCTACCTCGCATCCTTTGGCTCCAGGACCTTTTTTCCACCGAGGAGGGCTTCGGAGCTGCCATGCGTCCTCTGGCTCTGGGCCCTTGCTCCCATCGAGGAGGGCTCCAAAGTTGCCATGCACCCTCGAGCTCCGTGCCCTTGCTCCCACTGAGGAGGGCTCCAGAGCTGCCACGCATCCTCTGGCTCCGAGCCCTTGCTCTCACCGAGGAGGGATCCAGAGGTGGCACGCATCCATGACCTTCATAGGGTTGTGGGCCTCGAAGAGTAAAGAGAACCCTGACATGTCTGGTCGCACATTCAAGATGTGCGCCTTCCCCAGGTGCATGGGCACAGTGTATGCCCCTGTCAGGTACCGCTGCATTGTGTCACATCGCAGTGAAGGTGTCTCAGGGCTACCCCACGTTACCAAGTGGGTAGCTTACAACGACAATACGAGACATACTCTATCATGATCACCTGCTATGCTCTGGCCACTAGTGCGCAGTCAGAGGTAGCAGGTAGCCATTACATATTAGATCTTGTACATGCATAAGATCACCCTGAGGGCACCTGTCGGGCATCGGATCCCACTTGTAAGCTGTCCGGCCTTGAATATAAAAGAACCGGGCAACACCAGTTACTAGACATCCTCTCTGGTCTGCTCAGACATGAAGCATATTTACACGCACTCAGATCTAATATTAGACTCACAAGCAATACAACTCTCATCGTGGAGTAGGATGTTACGCTCCAGCGACCCGAACCACGTTAAACCACTGTCTCACAATACCTCATACACGCGACCTCACCGGAGACTAAGCTCCTGCCTAAAAAAGAACCTCCACAGGCTGCTCTCAAAGCAGGTCTGGGTGAAGTGTTGTTCTCACACTTCGACATTTGGCGCGCCAGGTAGGGGGTTGTCTTATCGATGCTCCGGGTGTTGGTGATGGGCGCCGCCGGAGCATCCATCTCTGGCACCTCGCAGGGGGCCCTTCGTCGACATTCTTAGCATTGATAGTGGGAGCCGCCAGGGCATACAACTCTGAGACCTCTCAGGGGGCCCGCCGTTGACGTTCTTAGCATTGATGGTGGGCGCCGCTGGAGCATCCAGCTCCGGCACCTCTCAGGGGGCCCGCCATCGATGTTCCGCATGATGTTGATGGTGCGCGCCACCGGAGCATCTAGATCTGGCACCTCCCAAGGGGCCACTCCATGCTTCAGAGCGGGCTGATCTAGCCAAGCAAGCGATCAGGCGGTTGCCACTCCTATGGCAGCTACTGCTACCACCACGCGACGGCTTCCTGCCGCCGCAGTAACAACGTTGCCATCAGCTACGAGCGTGGACAACATGCGGATCTGTTTAAGGTACCTGTGGCGTATCCGGGGTCCTTCAATTGTCCTCTTATTTGGGGTCCTGTATTGCTATATGGTCTCCCCCACTAAAGGCCTACCCCAAGAGGGAGTTCCAAAATGTGTAGCCTGCTTAGCCTAGTTCCGTACCCTAAGCATGCACACTCTTCTTCCTAGCACTACGACTGAGTAATGGGGGCCAGACGACATACACCCTGAACAAGTCAGGGACGGGGAATCCGAGGTCTTTTGGATATTTTCTTGCTCGGGGTCTCGTGGTGTTGAATGGTCCCTCCCTTGAAAGGCTAACGCCAGTGGGAGGTCCAAAGTGTACAACTTGCTTAGCTAGGTCCTGCACCCTAAGCGTGTACACTTTGCCTCCCCAGCGCAGCAGCTGAGTACTGGGGCAAACCGGCTCATACTCCCGCTAGCCAGCGGGAGGTACAGAGTGTGCAACCTGCTTAGCCTGGTCCTGCACCCTAAGCGTGTACACTCTGACTCCTCAGTGTTGCGGCTAAGTATTAGGGGCCGGATGACCCATACTCCTGAGCAAGGCAATAACCATAACCTAGATATTGTCACACTGTATTACCATGTTCATTACATTATGCTTTAATTTTTTGCTTACTTTCACGTATCGCCCGCCATATGCCCGGTGACATTTCTCCTATCTCATCCCAAGTTGGAGTTGTGCTATCCTATTGCAGGCGGGTCTGCTTGAGGTTCCTGTGATGTATTTGGATTCCTTGGTTGTTTTCCTGCCCGAGAGCCCGTGGCGCCAAATGGTCACTCCTGTGAAAAGCAAACGCCCATGGGAGGTCTAGAGTGTAGAGCATTCTTAGCCTGTTCCTGCACCCTAAGTGTGTACACTTTGCTTCTCCAGCGCTAAGGGCTGAGTACAGGGGGTTGCACGGCACACGCTCCTGTGCAGGGCGATAACCATAACCCAAATACCGTCACACTAAATTATCCATGCACCGTAAGCCTGACTCGGGACTGTAAGACATAACAAAACTAAGAGTAGGGGGAATGTGACCGGTAAGTGCAAATACGTCTATCATGCCTACGCAGGTCCCAACCAGATAAAAGTTAGAACAGCCACACGGTAGGGTATGATGTCCCCACCTATGGGATCATCACCAGTCCCGAGGTGGGCTCGAGGGCCACTGTCGATACCCTGCAGACCGGGTACCCCCACATACAAGCTAGAAGAATCTCCAGACCCGACCTCCCTGCTGAGGCAGACTCTGCGGCTACCTCGCATCCTCCGTCTCTAGGCCCTTGATCCCCCGAGGAAGGCTCTGGAGCTGCCTCGCATACTCTGGCTTCGGGCCCTTGCTCCCACAGAGGAGGGCTCCGGAGCTGCCACGCGTCCTCCGGCTCCAGGCCCTTGCTCCCACCGAGGATGTCCCCGGACCTGCCACGCGTCCTCCGGCTCCGAGCCCTTGCTCCCACTAAGAAGGGCTACAGAGCTTCCACGCGTCCTTCGGCTCCGGGACCTTGTTCCCACTGAGGAGGGCTTCGGAGCTGGCACACGTCCACGACGAGCAATGGGTTGTTGGCCTTGAAGAGTAAAGAGAACCCTGACTTGTCTGGTCGTGCATTCAAGTTGCGCACCTTCCACAGGCACACAAGCGCGGTGCACGCCCTTGTCAGGTACCGCTACATCGTGTCACAACGCAATGAAGGTGCTGCAGGGATACTCCAGACTGCCAAGTGGGTAGCTTATGTAGACAAGACGGGACATGCTCCACCATCATCACCTGCTACACTCTAGCCACTGGCACGTGGTCAGAGGTAGTAGGTAGCCATTACACCTTAGATCTTGTAGAGGCATAAGATCACCTCGGGGCCATCTGTCGGGCCCGAGACCCCACTTGTAAGCTGTCCGGCCTTGACTATAAAAGGACCGGGTAGCACCCGTTACTAGACATCCTCTCTGGTCTACTCGGACACGAAGCGCATTCACACGCACTCGGATCCAATCTTAGACTCACAAGCAATACAACTCTCACCGTGGAGTAGGGTGTTACACTCCGGCAGCCTGAACCACATTAAACCACCATCTCACCATACCTCATACGTGCAACCTCATCGGAGACTAAGCCCTTGTCTAAAAAAGAACCTTCGCAGGTTGCTCTCAAAGCAAGTCCAGGGGAAGTGTCGTTCGCACACTTCTGTCTCGCCCAAAAAGCCCGTACTTGGCGGAGCGTAGGAGCTTGGTTAGTTGATTCCGGTGGGCCCCTTGGAGAGTACCAGACTTGAATTGAGTTGCATGGTCGTCGTTGAAGAAGTCTCCACTGGCGATGGCGAGCCCACCCTCAACGTGCGAAACATCGACGACGGGCCTCCTGGGAGGTGCTGGAGCTGGATGCTCTGGCGCTGCCCACCCTCAAAGTGTGGAACGTCGACGGCGAGCCCGTTGGGAGGTGCCGGAGCTGGATTCTCTGGCGGCACCAACCCTCAACGTGCGGAACATCGATGGCGGGCCCCTGGGAGATGCCGGAGCTGGATGCTCTGGCAGCACCCACCCTCAACATGCAGAACATCAACGGCGAGCCCCCTGGGAGCTGCAAGAGTTGGATGCTCTGGTGGCACCCACCCTCAACATGCAAAGAATGTCGACGACGGATGATAAGTGGTTTAGGCCCGATCTTCCGAAAGGTAAGTGATGAGGACATCACAATAGTGGATAAACATGTTGAACTACAAGGACCAATCACAAGAGCACGAGCGCGGCTACTAAATCAACAGGTGAACTCTTTCCTAAATGCCTACCCATGTGACTTTGAGAATGGATTGCTATGTAATGATTTAATTGTTATTATGAACCATGGAGGAGATCAACAAGTGAGGAGAGAAGGCCTTGGGAACATGGAGAACCGGCTGGGACGTCCACAAGTTGATGGAACGAGTTTACAACTCAGACTCGAGTTCAACTCAGAGTCTAGAAGCAGTCCACCTTAAAACAGACACCCATGATGCATATGGACTCTGTTTTCGATGTTCTACATATGCAGTAAAGAGGAGAAGATAAGCCCTGGTCTCATGTCAAAATTCCTCTGGAGTCATCAGGAATCGTCGAAACAAGTTGAGTCCAGATTTCGCTCTGGTGCTGCACCACCGTATTGGGCCATTGGGTCTTGTATCAATCTACATCCCTTATTTTCGTGTCTTAGGGTTAGGTCACGACTCCAACACCCTTTGGACGTCCTCCCACCTATATATACTTCATAGTAGCCGTCATGAACAATTGGATTTTGCTTAGATTAATAATATCGCCGCTCTACAGTTTGTGAAACCCCAACTTCGCAATTTTAGATCGTGCCTTCTACGTTTTTACTTGTGTTCTCGATTGCACCTGCAGGGATTAGCCTTCTTGGCGAGGTCAATCGTGTGCACCACGGTTGATAACCAACGGAACGGTGGTGTAGTGATTGCATGGGTTTTTCGTGTTCTACTCGAGAGCCTCAGATCATCAATGTCGAGATCTCCATCAATCGACTTATCCATTACCTTTCAGAAGATTGGGCCTAAACCTCCTTATCAATTGGTATCAAATTTCCAAGTTGCCCGTTAGGTAATTCATCTATCCAATACATTAGTTTTGTTTTTCATACCTAGAGTCCACAAAAAAGCCACAAAACTTGCAGTTTAGTAGATCTATTCATTACTTTGTCCAAACCACATTGAGTCCTTGCAATTTTTGTTTTTAGTTTGGTTTTGTTGAATTTGTGTCCTTGGTTGAGTCATATTCCTGGTTTAGAAAGTGTTTTTGGCCTTAGTTTGAGTTTTGCATCGTGTTGATTCATCCTTTTGAATCACGTCATCACGTCCATATTAGATTCATCTCTGTCCAATTCAGTATTTTTATCACATCTCGCTCATACAAACTCGAATTTGGTGTTCTTGTACTTTCTGGAAAGCTTAAGAAGTTCTCTATAACTTTCGTATTCATCAGTTTCCCAGAAAATAGACTTATCAAGGTCGAAATTGCATTTGATCCAAATCTGTTATTGACCTAGAAATTCTGAACAGTCTGTATTTTGGGAGCAATATCTCCTATTGTTCTGATCCAAAATAGATCTTCCATATACCGAAATTAAAGAGGATATATATATATATATATATATATATATATATATATATATATATAATCTTGCTGTTCAAAGTTTTTAGATTTGGGGCCTAAAGGTGCTTAATTGTCCTTAGAATATTGAGCAGAAAATCTGTAACAGACCTACGAGATATCTTTGATTGCTTTGCATTGTGTTCTTTTTTTGCAGCACATTCTGAAAAAAAACAAAGAAGACAAAAGAAAAATGCAAGTGCAAAAAAAATACAAAAGCCACACAAAAAGATAAGAAAAGAAAATAAAAACAAAGAAAAATAAAAACCGAAGTGCTTGCATCCTTGTGTCCTATAGTTTTGTTTCATGTCTTGCTAGCTTGAACTAATAGGAACACATTTAGGCCAACAACTTTGACAAGTACTTTGAACACTTATTCAACTTCACTATCTGATTCCATTATTGCTAATCCTTGCTACATATAAAGTGACATCCAAGCTCCACTTCCTCTTGAGAAGGACATGTACCTTTTGCAATCATCCCACGCTTCATTGGTTCATCTCACCGTCCACAATACCTGCTGTGTTGGTAAGAACACTTGTAAGAGCATGGTAAGACGCTTGAGCGAGATAGATTGTCTTTCCACCTCTCACATTGCCACTACCCTTTGTAGTTGATAGGGATAGCATCTTCCCGTTGTCTTTTTTTTTTGTACTACTAACAATGTCAGGTAATAATGGTGATGGAATTTCAAATGCTGAGTTACGTAAAATGATGAACGATATGGCATAAGTGTTTACGAAAAACACTATATCAACAACAGAGTCATTGGCGCACTTGACTCGCCAACTTGATGATCTTGCTTTTCGGATGGGTAATCTTGAGGCTCTGCTGCCTCTCGTTGGACATGAAGATGATGCTTGTGATGATATGGATGATCATAATCATCAACCACGACTTCCACTCAATCATCAAGGTATGGGAGGTAATAATCACCATAACAATTATAACCGTCCTCCTGATGACCCTTTTGCTAAGGTAAAATTTACTATACCCTCCTTTTCGAGTGCTTTTGATGTTGAGCCTTATCTTGATTGGGAGATGACAACAGAGCAACAATTTAATGCCCATCTTGTTCCTGAACAACATAGACTCCATCAAGCCACTAGTGAGTTTAAGGATTTTGCTATCATATGGTAGAATGAACTTGCTAAAACTAGAACTGATCCTCCAACATTGGATACATTAAAGGAAGCTATGTGTTTTTGTTTAGTGTCTCCTTCTTTTCAACGAGACCTTCGAAAAAAATTACAGCATTTAGACCAAGGTAACATGTCTATAGAAGAATACTATCAAGAGCTACAGAAGGGTATGTTGCGCTGTGGGGTAGTAGAAGACATGTATGCTAAAATAACTCGCTTTTATGGGGGGTTGAGACGTGAAATTCAGGACATTATTGATTACAAAGAATATGATATTGCTAACAGATTATTTCAGCTTGCTATGTTGACAGAAAAAGAATTGCAGGGCCGCCAACAGCAGCAACATCGCACGAGGACCACCTTCACGCCGCGTTTGATGTCTACACCATCCAAAACAGAACCATCTTCGAATTTCCATGCAGCCACTACACCATCCAATGGCTGCCAAAGAACTACACCTGCTGGTCCACCTTCTCGTGTGCCGGAGGACAGCAAGTCAACATCATTCCAGCCTTCATCTTCCACTCCTACGAGTCATACTTCTGACATTAAGTGTCACCGCTGCCAAGGGTTTGGTCACATGATGAGAGATTGCCCGAGCAAACGAGTATACATAGCACGTGACGATGGCGGGTATGATAGTACTTCGGATCTTGAAGGTGAATATTCTCTTGCTACTAACGTTGCAGGTCATACAAATGATGAACAATCCGATGGAGAGGTATTTGGTACAGAAGCGATGGAAAACTTTAGGAGCATCATTGTGTAGCGTGCCTTGAGCACCAAATTGGAGGCCGACAACAAGATACAACGACACAACCTGTTTCACATGTTTCTTATCGTTAAGGACTACAATGTACACACTATAATTGATGGAGGCAGCTGCAATAACTTGGTGAACACAGACATAGTCAAGAAACTTGGTTTGACAACAAGAGCACACCCTCATCCATACCACATTCAATGGTTCAACAACAGCGGTAAGGTCCGGGTAACACAAACAGCAAGAATAAATTTTTCAATTGGTTCTTACAATGATTTTGCTGATTTTGATGTTGTCTCTATAGATGCATGTTCTCTTTTGTTGTGTCATCCTTGGGAATTTGATACGGATGCTATTCATCATGGTATTACTAATAAATACACTCTCATTCATAATGGAAAGAAAATCACTTTGCTTCCTATGACTCCTGCTGAAATTCTGCATTTTGAGATGAGTAAAATTCGTGATGATAAAGCAACAAAACTAGAATCTGAAAAATAGCAAATCATTAAGTTAAAATCACCTTTATTGCTCGCAGCTAAATCTAACCTTGCTGATTTTTTTGATGCTAAGGGGATGTGCTATGCTTTAGTATGCAAAGAAGCCCTTGTTTTCACTTCATGAATGTTCTATTGCATTGCCCCCTGCCGTTGCTAACCTTTTGCAGGAGTTTGAGGATGTGTTTCCCTCCGAGATACCCCCTGGTTTACCACCCATGAGGGGCAATGTACACAAGATCGACTTAGCAAGCTTGCCAAATCGTGCAGCGTACAGAGCCAATCCAGAGGAGACTAAAGAAATTCAATGTCAAGTCCATGAGCTTTTGGACCGCGGGTACATTCGTGAAAGCCTTAGCCCTTGTTTCGTTCCCGTTCTTTTGGTTCCTAAGAAAGATGGTAGTTGGCACATGTGTGTTGATTGTCGTGCAATTAATAACATCACCATTCGATATCGTTATCCTATTTCTCTCTTAGATGACATGCTTGATGAATTGAGTGGTGCTATCATCTTCACAAAAATTGACTTGCGTAGTGGTTACCACCAAATTAGAATGGCACTAGGAGATGAATGGAAAACTGCATTTAAAACAAAATTCGGACTTTATGAGTGGTTAGTCATGCCTTTTGGTTTAACTAATGCACCTATTACCTTTATGCGATTAATGAATGAGGTTTTACGTGCTTTCATTGGAAAATTTGTGGTGGTTTACTTCAGTGATATTTTCATTTACAGCAAGTCATATGATGAACATCTTGATCATTTACGTGCTGTTTTTGCTGTTTTGAGAGATGCACGCTTGTTTGGTAACCTCAAAAGTGCGTCTTTTGTACCAATCGAGTCTCGGCTCTTGGACATGTTGTTTCCTCGCAGCGAATTGAGATGGATGAGACAAAAATTGTCGCAATCACTAGCTGGCCAACTCCAACAACCGTCACACAGGCGCGTAAGCTTTGTGCAGGATTTTAGCACTATTGCAGCACCTCTACATGAGCTAACAAAGACGGGAGTGCCATTTCGGTGGACAGAACATCAGCAACAAGCTTTTGATGCTCTCAAATTGAAGCTTACGCAAGCACCATTACTACAACTTCTTGATTTTGACAAGACCTTTGAGCTATAATGCGATGCAAGCGACATTGGTATTGGAGGTGTTCTCATACAAGGAGGTAAACCCGTTGATTTCTTTAGTGAAAAACTGCATGGTCCTTCTCTGAATTATTCTACTTATGATAAAGAATTGTATGCCTTAGTACGAGTTCTACAAACTTGGCAGCATTATCTTTAGTCTAAGGAGTTTATCATACATTCCGATCATGAATCTTGGAAGTATCTTAAGGGTCAAACCAACATGAATAAATGAAATGCTAAGTGGATTGAATTCAAAAAGTCGTTTCCATACATAATTAAGCATAAAAAGGGAAGGAAAATGTCATCGCCGATGCGTTATCTAGAGGTTATACTATGCTGTTCCAACTTGATCATAAAATCTTTGGTTTGGAAACAATAAAAGCATTATATCCTACCGATTTGGACTTCAAAGATGCTTTTAAAAATTGTAGAGAAGGAATAACTTGGAATAAATATGTGCTGCAAGAGGGTCTCCTCTATCGTGCTAACAAGCTATGCGTTCCAGCTAGCTCCGTTCGTCTATTACTTTTGCAGGAAGCACATGGAGGAGGATTGATGGGACATTTTGGCGTGAAGAAAACTGAGGACGTGCTGTCCACACACTTCTTTTGTCCGAAGATGAGGCGTGATGTTGAGCGCTATGTATCACGATGCACTACTTGCAATAAAGCTAAGTCTCACCTTAACCCATATGGTCTTTATATGCCTCTTCCTGTTCCTAGTGTACCTTGGACGGATATTTCTATGGACTTTGTTTTAGGATTGCCTAGGACTAAGAGGGATAGGGATAGTATTTTTGTGGTTGTTGATCGTTTCTCCAAAGTGGCACACTTTATACCTTGTCATAAGAATGATAATGCCTCACATATTGCCGATTTGTTTATGACAAAAATTGTTCGATTACATGGTGTGCCAAATACCATTGTTTGTGATCGTGATGCAAAATTTTTAAGTCATTTTTTGAGAACTTTGTGGTATAAATTGGGAACCAAGTTGCTGTTTTCAACTACTTGTCACCCACAAACAGATGGACAAACTGAGGTAGTTAATCGTACTCTATCCACTATGTTGCGGGCCGTCTTGAAAACAAATTTAGAGTTGTGGGATGAGTGTTTACCACATATAGAATTTGCTTACAACAGATCCGTTCATTCCACAATGAAGGTAAGTCCATTCCAGGTAGTGTATGGTTTTAATCCCCGTGCTCCAATTGATTTACTATCTTTGCTGTCGGTACCCTCCGTACCGGCTACCCCTCGGGATCGCAAAGATCACAAGGAAACTCCATCTACCAGATTTGAAGACCTCCAAAGGCCCCACATGTCAGGCATAGCCGGACCTGCCTCCCCGACATGGTTAGTCCCAGGGCTGCCATGTGTATCACAAGACCGGAGCTATCACCCACACATGGGAAGCTCCGTTCAGAATACCAATATGGCACCCCCGGACCTAACCCCAGACAGAGGGAAGCTTCGGTACTAACACATGTCCAACAGCACCGGACCTATCCGTCCACGACGGTAAGCTCCGGAGCTGCCACATGGCAACCGCCGGACCTCCAACTTCAACTATCAGGCTGGTGGACCCCCCAACGGCTCCGTACCTTCAAGGATCAATCAAAGACTTCAAGATCCGATTAAGTGTCATTAATGCCATATTAATGACACACGATCGGATGGTCCTTAATACTGGTAACGACACTGTTAAGGCCTGTTACCAGGCTATTAAGGGTAATTAACTCCATTTATTGTGTATCAAGCATGTGTAACCGCCGGGGCCACCTGTGGGGCCAGGCTAACGTTGTAACGACCAGTCCTTGTACTATAAAAGGACTGGTCGACGATACACAAAGGACGGTTCCAGGCCACTACTAAACTCCCTGAGCTAGACGAGCTTCTTCTTCTGGAGCTTCTTCTAGACTCAGACGCTTAATACATCACCAACACACCCCGTTGAGTAGGGTATTATGCTCAGGCGGTCCGAACCACGTAAATCTCTGTGTACACGTGTTTTTCACCTTCTTGAATCTCTGCGCGCCCATTACCGAACTACAACTCCTCGATCTACCAAAGGTAGTGTCGGGAGATCTGCCGAATACAAACACCGACATTTGCCTTCTTCTGAAACTATAAATTTGGATGCTACACAACGATCTGAATTCATTCTTAAGATTCATGAAACTACAAAGAAAAATGTTGACAGAATGTATGAGAAATATAGGGTTACAGGTAGTAAAGTTAGAAAAGAAGTAAAACTTGAAACAGGTGATTTAGTATGGTTACATTTGAGAAAAGAGCGTTTTCCTGACTTGAGAAAATCTAAACTTATGTCTCGAGCTGCTGATCCTTTTAAGATTATTGAAAAGGTTAATGATAATGCATATAAGCTTGAGCTGCCTCCCGATTTCGGGGTTAGTCCCACATTTAACATTTCATATATGCGACCATACTTGGGAGAAGAAGATGAACTTGAGTCGAGGACGACTTCGATTCAAGAGGGGGAGGATGATGAGGACATCACAACAGTGGATACACATGTTGAACTACAAGGACCAATCACAAGAACACGAGCGCGGCTACTAAATCAACAGGTGAATCCTTTCCTAAATGCCTACCATGTGAATTTGAGAATGGATTGCTATGTAATGATTTAATTGTTATTAGGAACCATGGAGGAGATCAACAAGTGAGCAGAGAAGGCCTTGGGAATGTGGAGAACCGGCTGGGACGTCCACAAGTTGATGGCACCAGTTTACAACTCGGACTCAAGTTCAACTTGGAGTCTAGAAGCAATCCACCTTAAAACGGACGCCCAGGATGCATACAGATTCCATTTTTGATGTTCTACATATGCACGGAAAGAGGAGAAGATAAAATTTTCAATGGATCTGGTCTCATGTCAAAATTCCTCCGGAGTCATCAAGAATCACTGAAACAAGTTGAGTCTAGATTTTTGTCTGATGCTGGACCATAGTATTGCGCCATTGAGCCTTGTACCAAGTCTACATCCCTTATTTTCGTGTCTTAGGGTTAGGTCATGAATCCAACACCCTTTGGACGTCCTCCCACCTAGATATACTTCATTTTAGCTGTCATGAACAATTGGGTTTTGCTTAGATTAATAATATCGCTGTTCTACGTTTTGTGAAACCCCAACTTCGTGATTTCAGATCATGTCTTCTACATTCTTGCTTGTGTTCTCAGTTGCACCTGCAGGAATTAGCGTTCTTGGCAAGGTCAATCGTGTGCAACACGGTTGATAACCAACGGAGCATTGGTGTAGTGATTGCAGGGGTTTTTGTGTTCTACCCGAGAGCCTCAGATCATCAATGTTGAGATCTCCATCAATCGAATTATCCATTACCTTTCGGAAGATCGGGCCTAAACCTCCTTATCAGTAAGTCAATTGAGGTGGAGAAATCGACGATGATGATCTGCAGCACTCGAGCAACTCGAATACGTCTGCAATCACTACACCACTGCTATATTGTTATCAACTGTGCTGTACACGCTTGACCCCGCAAAGAAGGTTAATCCATGCAAGTGCAACCGATATTACAAGCAGGAACGTAGAAGGCACGATCTGAAATTGCAAAGATGGTGTCTCACAAATCGTAGAACGACAATATTATTAATCTAAGAAAAACCCACTGAATATGGCCGGTGGCTGCAACATTTAAAGGCTAGGGTTCAGCAGAAAGGACTCTTAGACACGTCCCTAATGGAATCTTACGAGATACAAGGCTCCAATGCCCAATACGGTGGCGCAACACCGGACAGAAATCTGGGCTCGACTTGTTTCAATGATTTCCGATGACTCTAAGAATTTTTATGTGGAACTAGATCCATTGGAAAGTTTATCTTCTCTTTCCGTGCATATGTAGAACATCAAAAATGGAGTCCGTATGTATCCTGGGCGTCCGTTTTAAAGTGGACTGCTTCTGGACTCTGACTTGAACTAGTCTGAGTTGTAAACTATTCCATCAACTTGTGGACATCCCAGCTGGTTCTCCATGTTCCCAAGTCCTCCTCCCTTCACTTTATGATCTTCCCCATTGTTACTAATAACAATTAAATATTTATATAGCAATCTATCCCCAAACTCACATGAAAAGGAAGTTAGTAACGAGTTCACCAGCTGATTTAGTAACCGTGCTCGTGCTCTTGTTATTGGTTCTTGTAGTTCAATGTGTGTGTCCGCTGTTGTGATGTCCTCATCATCCTCTCCCTCTGGAATTGGAGTCATCCTCGACTCAAGTTCATCTTCTTCTCCCAAGTATGGTCGCAAGTCTGAGATGTTAAATGTGGGACTAACCCTGAAATCGGGAGGCAACTCAAGCTTATATGCATTATCATTAATATTTTCAACAATCTTAAAAGGACTAGCAGCTCGAGGCATAAGTTTAGACTTTCTCAAGTCTGGAAATCACTCTTTTCTCAAATGTAACCACACCAAATCACCCGGTCCAAGTATTACTTCTTTTCTACCTTTACTACCTACAATCTATACTTATCATTCATCTTTTCAATATTTTTATTTTTAGTTCATGCATCTTAAGAATGAATTTAGATCGTTGTGTAGAATCCAAATTTATAGTTTCAGAAGGAGGCAAAGGTAGTAAATCAGTAGGAGCACAGGGATTGAAACCATACACTACCTGAATGGACTTATCTTGGAGTGAACGGATCTGTTGTAAGCAAATTCTATATGTGGTAAACACTCCTCCCACAACTTTAAATTTGTTTTCAAGACATCCCACAATATAGTGGATAAAGTATGACTAACTACCTCAGTTTGTCCATCCGTTTGTGGGTGACTGTTGACGGCTCCTAAGATATACTAACAAATCATCGCCGACAACGGCGCCAGAAATGCTTGTTGGTATTTCTTATGCACCATTAACTAAACATCTCCAACTGATGTGTCAGAAATGCTTGTTAATGGTTCTATTGGATCACAGAGTGAGTTTTGCAAGCGCACGGAGGTATCACTGTAGCATTTCCCCTTAAGAGTATTCCCAAGGGTGTCATTTATTTGATCCCAAAGGAAGGCATGGAAGAGATATAACAATCATCGCGTGGAAAGGGTAGAAAGGTCTAGGTAAGAATCTAGTAAGGATGGATAAAATAATAGTGGAGGTAGTGCGACAAACACAAAAGCTTTCAAGTCTAAGGGGGGTATGAGGATCCTAGAGGTTAGTTAAGGTTGAGAGTTATAGAGGTACTCCTACTATGATCTATTGTACATATACATAGCCTAAACAAATTATTCACAAGCTAGATCAATAGTGAATACTTATGCTATGTGGTTCAACACATTGGGCACGGGCTTACCCCTAGCAATACTAGGGCGACTCCTGCCAAGAGCCTGTGGCATAGCCGAACGTGGAGGATTACAAAGGACAGATAGGGCTGTCACCACCTACTGCCTACCTCTTCAATCCGTGGGTCTACGAGACATCCAATGCTACTTAACTATCCTAGCACCATGCTAGCATATCAAGTAATTACCTTAAGAGCCTAGGCACAATCCATCCTAAGGCAATGAATTGAATCATCATTGAACCAATGTTGATACACAACATAATTATCCATACTAACCTAGTTATGTTATAATTAACTAGACTATAGTGGGGGTCTTTAGGTTCTATGATAATGAGATATGTTTATGATGAAACAGTCATAGAAGCTATACCTTCCACATACATGGACTCCACAATCAAACAAGAAACGCTTTGCCCAAGTATATGTATAAGTAGAGACTAAAGATACTATCTTTATTATGCATAAAATCACAAATACAAGAAAGAATACATGAGCCATACCTTTCCCAATGTAGGATTGGGAAGAGAGAGACTCCTTACTCCCTTCCCAATTTGGACTTGGGACTAGAGACTCTCCTCTCTATAACCTAACTCCTCTAAGACTATGGATGATAGTGTATACAATAGAGATGAAGCTCAAGTGGTGTGTGTTGAAGTGAGGGGTAGGGGGTCCTATTTATACTAGTGTTGAGGTCGGTTCCCGCCACCAAAAGCGCGTGAATCAGTCACCATTGACTCCAGGAAGCCGGGAGGAGCCAACACGTGGAGGCTGACCGAGTTTCTTGCAGAGACCAGGTCGGCCGACCCCCTGGTTCGGCCGACCTGGTAATTGCGCCAATCCTCGTGTGCTTTCTCCAGGTGGCTGCCAGGTGGGTCCCATTGGTATATATGGGTGATACACCGTTGGATCTCCTCGGATACTTCTGTTTGTGGGCCATTTGATCCATGGGATGCCACATGTCGTCGCCTGATTGGCTGGGATGATATTTCAAAGGATTGGTCCCTCTACATTTTGTGACACCAGGTTCCAGGAAGTTCATCACACATACACGAGTGCAATCACAAAAGGATATACAGAAAATTACCACAGAACAAGATTTATTAACCAAATTTTATTACACAAACCATATTATCCTCGAATACAAGCTCTAATGAATATTAATGACAAGTTCAACTAATGTAGCGGAAATACTCTAATTAAGCAACTAAGTAAACTAAGCATAAGGGATAGCACAGCTCCAATCAACACCACAGGCAAGCTGACGGTAGACACTACCTAGAACTCCACATTATCACCATTAAACTCCCAATCCTGACCTGCAACTGTTGGGGGGGGATTGCAAGAGTGAGTACATGTCGTACTAAGCAAGTGTGGAAAGTATGACATGTGACTGATTCAAATGACGACAATAATAATGGCAAAGTGCTGAAAAGTACATTAAAACATTTGGAAAGCAATATATTACATGTATGTGAAGTAAACCCATCATAATCATAAATAATATCACAATACCAATCCATAGTTCACCATCCTCATCAATAATTACAGATTTCACCATTTGCCAATAACCATATTCAATACCAGAAATTAATCCATAACCATAATACTGACCATAACCATCCCAAATACCATCCCAATACCAAATTCCCTCTAATCATGGAAGTTGTCCAGGTGCTCATAACCGGGAGCACGGCTATCATGATAGTTTTATTTAACTCTGCAGAGTTTGTACCTCTTTACCCATGTGTTTATGATTTCATTACCCGTCGGCGACTAAAGAACCTCCCTTATGCCAATTACACTTCCTTTGGTGTATGGCCAAGAGATCACAAAATAGCCTTTACAAAGGGATTACTAGCCTATTTAGACCCCACTGAGGTTTCACTGGTGGCGATGTCTCCCACAGAGCACATCTTCAACCAAGGGCCCCCTCTTGAGCCATTCGGATCCCAGGGTAGTCCCACCAATCATCAACAAACCCAATCCGACTACCCCTTCCCCGAGCATCGCTAATGGTCTAAATAGCACTGGCAAAGCCCTAATTAATCAGCTACGCCGCACCCATACTAGGCCTCGTGGTGGCACTGTAGTCCTGGCTTATTCTCGTATGAACCGGTCCTTAGATCCAAAGAAAGCAAAACCACCATAACATCCAACCCATCCACATACCAGGCTTGCTTAGATCACCCATTACCATACCGTATCGACCAGTTCACATTAACTAGAATATCATTAGTACATAATTAAATGTGTAGTGTTGTTTTTCCATTCCAATTAATTAAGCAAAGCAAAAAGGTAAAAGCCCTTCCCGACTCTCTACCATATATTCCAGGTGACAAGGGTGGTTTAGCAAATCTAGTAAACTTCCTACCATAGGATCCCCATCAAATTGACACAACATGCAGTTTGCAAACAAAACATTTATTTTAAAAACAGGATCAATATGCTTCAAGGACACTTGCCTTGCTCTTGCCGTTGATTAGGGTCAAAGCCTTCAAACTCTTGGTGCTGTAGATCCTCCGCGGCACTCTCTAGCGCAAATCCATCTAATCCACACAATAAACATACAAGACAAGAAACACAATCAAAGAGTGCACATATATTACTCAATATGACCAGACATGCATGTTTGATGCAAATGCAAGGTAGAACTTGTTAATAGATTGCTTTTAATGATCACTAACTAGTTCTAATAGCTTTTAACAAGTTTATACAGATTTGGAGTTGATTAGACCAAATTTTTAGAATCAATTCAACACAATTTAACCAGAAAGATCGGACTAGTCCGCTAGGGACCGGACAAGTCCGCACTATGCGAGATCAGCAGATTAGGGTTTTCTAGATCGATGTAAATTTGGAGATTAGGGGTTGAATTCACGTAAGGAAAAGAGAATAGAAGGTATACCAGGTGTTTAGGACTCCAATGAATCAAGAAACTTGGAGTTAGCCGTGGATCGTGATGATCTAGGGTTGGAGACGAACTTGGAGATGAATTGGTGATGAAGAACGAAAACTTGGTGGAGATCTCGATCCTCTTTCGTTTCCTCCTCTTCTTCTTCTTGCTTGGGATCTTATCCTCCCTCCTTGATGGTGGATCCCCACGAACTAGGGTTTGGGTGGGTGGAAAAGTGGCAAATAGATGTCAATCCAAGGGGTGGGGCTGTTTATATAGAGGTGGAGGCTAGGGTTAGATGGATTTCGAGTTTTGGGATGAGTAGAGGCCGGTTTAGAGTCCCACATGGGCTCTAAAAGAGTTAGGTACGACGTCCCTAGGCCCACTTAACATGAAACCCAAGAAACAAGTCGTAAAACAAAAGATCAACTCGGAGTCGCGAAATATCGGACAAGTCCGGACAGGACCGGACTAGTCCGAAGTCGTCCAGAGAGAAAATCGGACAAGTCTGGCCAACCCTCGGACAAGTCCGACATTGAACAGAGAGAAAATCGGACAAGTCTGGCCAACCATCGGACAAGTCTGACTTTAAACAGAGAGAAAATCGGACAAGTCTGCTGGAACACTGAACTAGTCCGTAAAAGTCCAAGGACTTAGCAATTTTTCAAGGATTCTTGGAATATCGGACTAGTCCGCACAAAATCGGACAAGTCCGAAGATTTCCAGAGGCAAAATCGGACTAGTCCGCAGCAAAAATGGACAAGTCCGTTTTTAGTCAGAGAGAAATCGGACTAGTCCTCAGTAAAATCGGACTAGTCCGCACTTTCCTGCGTTTTAAGTGCAGTTTTGTTCCAAATCAATTTTAAAATCGTTCCTCTTGTTGTGGGTTAACGTTAAACATGTATATGAATGTATGCAAGGCATGATGCATGAAAATGAGGGTGTTACAAACCTACCCCCCTTAAAATGAATCTCGTCCTCGAGATTCGACGCGGAAGAGAAGAGATAGGGAAAGTCCTTCTTGATATCATCTTCTAGCTCCCAAGTTGCTTCTTTTTCGGTGTGGTGCTTTCATTGAACTTTACACCATCTAATAACCTTGTTCCTTGTGACCCTCTCCTTAGTTTCCAAGATTTTGACCGGTTGCTCGGCATAAGTCAAATCTTCCTCTAGTTCCAATTCTTCCATTAGCACTTGTTCTTCGGGTACTCTGAAACACTTCTTGAGCTGGGAAACATGAAAGACATCATGGACGTCCGAAAGATGAGCTGGCATCTCCAACTTATATGCTACTTCTCGTCTTTTGTCCAAAATCTTGAACGGTCCAATATAACGAGGTGCGAGCTTGCCCCTTATATTAAACCTCTTATGACCTCTCATTGGGGACACCTTGAGGTAAACAAAATCTCCTATTTCAAAGGCTAATTTCCTTCTCCTATTGTCCGCATAACCTTTTTGCCTTGATTGGGCAGCCCTCAAGTTTTCACGAATTATTTGGACTTGCTTTTCGGCTTCTTGCAACACATCCGGACCAAATACTTGAGTTTCTCCTGCCTCATTCCAGAATAAAGGTGTCCTACACTTCCTCCCATAAAGCGCTTCATACGGTGACATCTTCAAACTTGCTTGGTAACTATTGTTGTATGAAAATTCTGCGTATGGCAAGCTTTTGTCGCAACTTTTCCCATGCTTTAAAGCGCAAGCTCTTAACATGTCCTCCAAAATATGATTGGTCCTCTCGGTTTGTCCATCGGTTTGAGGGTGATACGCTGAACTAAAATTCAACCTCGTTCCCAAAGCTTCATGCAATTTTTGCCAAAACCTGGAAGTAAATTGAGAACCTCTATCCGAGACTATCTTCTTAGGGACTCCATGTCGACACACAATATGCTCCATGTATATTTCATCCAATTGTGCAGCTGTATATTTGGTCTTCACAGGGACAAAATGAGCTGACTTGGTTAAGCGATCCACAATTACCCAAATTGAGTCATACCCGGACTGAGTACGTGGTAACCCAACTATGAAGTCCATACCGATTTCTTCCCACTTCCATTATGGGATCTTCAAGGGTTGCAATAATCCAGCTGGCCTTTGATGTCCCGCCTTGACTCGTTGGCACACATCACACAATGCTACGTATTCAGCTATGTCCTTCTTCATGCTATCCCACCAATAAGAAGTCTTCAAGTCTGTACATCTTTGTACAACCAGGGTGAGTCGAGTATGGCGAGTCATGTGCCTCCTTTAGTATTGTCTCCCGAATATGCTTTACATTAGGCACAACGATTCTCTTTCCAAGCCATAAGGTACCATGTTCGTCCTCGTCAAATCTGAATTCCCTCCCTTCTTTGGTTCTTTCCTTGATTTCCTTGATCTCCTCATCTGTGGTTTGTGCTTCTCGAATTTCTTGCTGCAAGGTCGGATTTAACTCTATCATCTCCATCTCATTTACAAACCCGAGGTTCAACCTTTCAAACTCCTTACATAACTTGAATGGTAACTCTCGAACTGTGAGTTGGTGACTTACTCCCTTTCTACTCAAAGCATCGGCCACTACATTGGCCTTTCCCGGGTGATAGTTGATCCCCAAATCATAATCTTTGATGAGCTCCAACCATCTTTGTTGCCTCAAGTTCAGATCCTTTTGTGTGAAAATATACTTCAAACTCTTATGATCCGTATAAATTTCACACCTATGTCCAAGGATATAGTGTCTCCAAATTTTCAATGCATGTACCACGGCTGCAAGTTCCAAATCATGCGTAGGATAATTCTGCTCATGTTTCTTCAGTTGTCTTGATGCGTAGGTGACCACTTGACCTTCTTGCATCAATACACACCCGAGTCCTTGTCTTGATGCATCACAATAGATGTTGAAACTCTTGCTTACATCTGGCAATACCAAAACTGGGGCTGTTGTCAACCTCTTCTTCAACTCCTCAAAACTCTCTTGACAAGCTTGAGTCCATTGGAATGCCTTTCCCTTCATTAGCAACTCCATCATTGGCTTGGCTATCTTGGAAAAGTCCTTGATGAATCTACGGTAATATCCAGCCATTCCAAGAAAACTTCTTGTTTCCTTGACATTTTGCGGCAGTTCCATTTCAACACGTCTCTCACTTTTCCGGGGTCAACCGATACTCCTCCTCCTGAGATTATATGACCCAAAAATGGCACCTCTTTCAACTAAAACTTGCACTTGTTGAACTTGGCATAAAATCGATGCTCTCTTAATTTCTGCAGCGTAAGCCTCAAGTTTTCCTCATGTTCCTTCTCGTCTTTCGAGTAGATCATAATGTCATCAATAAACACCACAACAAACTTATCCAAGTACTCCATGAAGACCTTATTCATGAGGTACATAAAGTAGGCATGCGCGTTTGTCAATCCAAAAGACATCACGGTGTACTCATAAGATCCATACCGCGTCCTAAAAGCTATCTTGGGTATGTACGATGGTCTAATCTTCATTTGAAAGTATCCTGACCTCAAATCAATCTTAGAGAAGACACAATCACCCTTCATCTGATCAAACAAGTCTTCTATGTGTGGCAAGGTGTACTTGTTCTTGATTGTTACCTCGTTGAGAGCTCGGTAATCCACACACATCCTTTGGGATCCATCCTTCTTGTCCACGAATAGAACGGGTGCTCCCCAAGGTGAAGAGCTAGGGCGAATAAAACCCTTCTCTAGTTGCTCTTGAATTTGCTTCTTGAGCTCCGCTAATTCCAAAGGAGGCATCCTATACGACCTCTTAGCTATAGGTGCGGTTCCAGGTATTAAATCAATAACAAACTCAATGTCTCGATCAGGTGTCATACCTGGCAACTCGTCTGGAAAAACATCCACAAATTCACACACCACTAGAATCTCCTCAATTGCGGCACCGTCCATATGATTCAGCTCCAATTGCTTCGGTGCGGTTTGAGATGCTTCAAATTCTATGGCGATCCCTTCCTCATTGGTCAACTTCACCGTCTTCGTGGCACACTTAATAACTCCATTGTGCTTCCTCAACCAGTCCATACCAAGTATAATGTCCAATCCATGAGAATCCAAAACAATGAGGTTGGCGGAGAAGTCTACCCCCCTTATTCTAAGGCTTACTTTTGGACATACTGTATTTGTCTTCATCTCTCCTCCAGGAGACTTAACCAATAGAGTAAACTTCATGTGAGAGATAGGCAAACTATACTTGGCAACATACTTCGATGCAATGAATGAATGCGATGCTCCAGAATAAAATAACATAGTCGCGGGGTTGAAGTTTGCGAGAAACATACCAATGACCACGTCATCCGCTTGTTGAGCATCCTCCGTAGAGACATGGTTCACGTTGCCACGAGCAAGATTCTGCTGTCCACGGTTCCCTTGTGGCTGTCCTCCATTGGGTCTTGGGTTTTGCCTCGGCGCATTGCTTCCTTGACCAAGGCTTGACTTAGGACATTGATGCGCAAAGTGTCAAGCTTCTCCACAAGTATAACACTTCTTAACTCCACAAGAATTATTGGGACGAGCTTGGTTTTGAACATTTGCAGCAGGAAAATTAGCACGAGGTGCATAAGGCATTGGAGGCCTAGGTGCTTGCATAACAGGGCGCTGCTGCACAAACTGAGTTGGGCGCGGTGCAAATCCAGGACGTTGAGCAGGAATAGAGGAGCTGTAGTATGGCGCATTGGGTGGTGCAAGGCGAGGGCGCACATTACTTCCTTGTTGCTGTCCTTGATATGGCGCCTTCCTCTTGATTTCTTGCTCCATCTCACGGATCTTGTTCTCCACCACAATTGCTTTGTCCACAAGCTTCTGAAAATTTTCATAATCACAATTGAGCAATTACACTTGGATTTCATTGTTCAAGCCCCTCATGAACAAGTATTGTTTCTGGCTGTCCCGACTCACATCCTCAGACACATACCTTGAGAGTTGGGTGAACTTATTGAGATATTCACTCACGCTCGATCTTCCTTGCCTCAAATTCTCAAATTCTTGCCTCTTCAAAATCATAACACCCTCGGGCACATAATGAGAACGGAAACTCTCCTTGAATTCCGCCCAAGTGATCCTCTCTTGATTCTCATGAGCATTGCAATAAGAATCCCACCAATCCGCATCTGCTCGAACTAGTTGATGAGAAGCAAACAAGACCTTCTCCCGGTCACTGCATTGGACAATAGCTATTCTTCTCCATGGACTTGAGCCAATCATCCGCATCCATAGGGTCAGCAGCTTGAGCAAAGGTTGGCGGCCTAGTCCTCATAAACTCTCCCAATCGGTTATGAGGAGACGGGGGTGGCAGTGGAGCCATGTGGGGCTGATTGTTAATGTTGCCAGCCTGCAGCTGTCCCATAGTTTGTATCATGGTCTGCATGAGCTGGTTTTGCATAGCCAATAGCTGCTCAATGTTGATAGCTCCCTAAGTAGATCCTTGTCCAATGTTGTTCTGAGGTACTACATTGTTCTCCTCCTCGTCATTGCCATCCCTCTGGTTGCGAGTCCTCACCATTTAGGTGGACATGGCAATGCTAAGGCATCCCAAAATCCTCTATTAAGCACACAAGCAAACAATATATATAGCAAACAGCACTCCAAGCAAAAACACATCGATTCCTGAGTGCTCCTATGTGCTCTAAAGTGTCCATTCTATCTAGGCTGCATCCTACGGTCAACCTGTGGCTCTGATACCAATCTATGATGCCTGGTTCCGAAAAAAGAACCAAGCTAACGCATATGTGTGCCCAGGATGTTCATCACACATACACGAGTGCAATCACAAAAGGATATACAGAAAATTACCACAGAACAAGATTTATTAACCAAATTTTATTACACAAACCATATTATCCTCGAATACAAGCTCTAATGAATATTAATGACAAGTTCAACTAATGCAGCGGAAATACTCTAATTAAGCAACTAAGCAAACTAAGCATAAGGGATAGCGCAGCTCCAATCAACACCACAGTCAAGCTGACAGTTGACACGGCCTAGAACTCCGCATTATCACCATTAAACTCCCATTCCTGACCTGCAACTGTTGGGGGGGGGGATTGCAAGAGTGAGTACATGTCGTACTCAGCAAGTGTGAAAAGTATGACATGTGGCTGATTCAAATGACGACAATAATAATGGCAAAGTGCTGAAAAGTACATTAAAACATTTGGAAAGCAATATATTACATATATGTGAAGTAAACCCATCATAATCATAAATAATATCACAATATCAATCCATAGTTGACCATCCTCATCAATAATCCCAGATTTCACCATTTGTCAACAACCATATTCAATACCAGAAATTAATCCATAACCATAATACTGACCATAACCATCCCAATACCAAATTCCCTCTAATCATGGAAGTTGTCCAGGTGCTCATAACCGGGAGCACGGCTATCATAATAGTTTTATTTAACTCTACAGAGTTTGTACCTCTTTACCCACGTGTTTGTGATTTCATCACCCGACGGCGACTAAAGAACCTCCCTTATGCCAATTACACTTCCTTTGGTGTATGGCCAAGAGATCACAAAATAGCCTTTACAAAGGGATTACTAGCCTATTTAGACCCCACTGAGGTTTCACCGGTGGCGATGTCTCCCGCAGAGCACATCTTCAACCAAGGGCACCCTCTTGAGCCATTCGGATCCCAGGGTAGTCCCACCAATCATCAGCAAACCCAATCTGACTACCCCTTCCCCGAGCATCCCTAATGGTCCAAATAGCACTGGTAAAGCCCTAATTAATCAGCTACGCCGCACCCATACTTGGCCTCGTGGTGGCACTGTAGTCCTGGCTTATTCTCGCATGAACCGGTCCTTAGGTCTAAAGTAAGCAAAACCACTATAACATCCAACCCATCCACATACCAGGCTTGCTTTGATCACCCATTACCATACCGTATCGACCAGTTCACATTAACCAGAATATCATTAGTACATAATTAAATGTGTAGTGTTGTTTTTCCATCCCAATTAATTAAGCGAAGCAAAAAGGTAAAAGCCCTTCCCGACTCTACCATATATTCCAGGTGACAAGGGTGGTTTAGCAAATCTAGTAAATTTCCTACCATAGGATTCCCATCAAATTGACACAGCATGCAGTTTGCAAACAAAACATTTATTTTAAAAACAGGATCAATATGCTTCAAGGACACTTGCCTTGCTCTTGCCGTTGATTAGGGTCAAAGCCTTCAAACTCTTGGTGCTGTAGATCCTCCGCGGCACTCTCTAGCGCAAATCCGTCTAATCCACACAATAAACATACAAGACAAGAAACACAATCAAAGAGTGCACATATATTACTCAATATGACATGACATGCATGATTGATGCAAATGCAAGGTAGAACTTGTTAATAGATTGCTTTTAATGATCACTAACTAGTTCTAATAGCTTTTAACAAGTTTATACAGGTTTGGAGTTGATTAGATCAAATTTTTAGAATCAATTCAACACAATTTAACCAGAAAGATCGGACTATCCGCTAGGGACCGGACAAGTCCGCACTCTGCAAGATCAGCAGATTAGGGTTTTCTAGATCGGCGTAAATTTGGAGATTAGGGGTTGAATTCACATAAGGAAAAGAGAATAGAAGGTATACCAGGGATTTAGGACTCCAATGAATCAAGAAACTTGGAGGTAGCACTTGGATCGTGATGATCTAGGGTTGGTGACGAACTTGGAGATGAATTGGTGATGAAGAACGAAAACTTGGTGGAGATCTTGATCCTCTTTCGTTTCCTCCTCTTCTTCTTCTTGCTTGGGATCTTCTCCTCCCTCCTTGATGGTGGCTCCCCACGAACTAGGGTTTGGGTGGGTGGAAAAGTGGCAAATAGATGTCAATCCAAGGGGTGGGGCTGTTTATATAGAGGTGGAGGCTAGGGTTAGATGGATTTTGAGTTTTGGGATGAGTAGAGGCCGGTTTAGAGTCCCACATGGGCTCTAAAAGAGTTAGGCACGACGTCCCTAGGCCCACTTAACGTGAAATACAAGAAACAAGTCCTAAAACAAAAGATCAACTCGGAGTCGCGAAATATCGGACAAGTCCGGACAGGACCGGACTAGTCCGAAGTCGTCCAGAGAGAAAATCGGACAAGTCTGGCCAACCATCGGACAAGTCTGACATTGAACAGAGAGAAAATCAGACAAGTCTGGCCAACCATCGGACAAGTCTGACTTTGAACAGAGAGAAAATCGGACAAGTCCGCTGGAACACCGGACTAGTTCGGAAAAGTCCAAGGACTTAGCAAATTTTCAAGGATTCTTGGAATATCGGACTAGTTCGCACAAAATCAAACAAGTCCGAAGATTTCCAGAGGAAAAATCGGACTAGTCCGCAGCAAAAATGGACAAGTCCGTTTTTAGTCAGAGAGAAATCGGACTAGTCCTCAGTAAAATCGGACTAGTTCGCACTTTCCTGCGTTTTAAATGTGGTTTTGTTCCAAATCAATTTTAAAATCGTTCCTCTTGTTGTGGGTTATCGTTAAACATGTATATGAATGTATGCAAGGCATGATGCATGAAAATGAGGGTGTTACACATTTCCCCATTTCCTGCATAAAATGCTGCATACACATATTTCTCCAAGTCCAAGTGGGATTGGGTTAGATAGAAAGGTGATGTGTGCAAGAAATGACAAATCCTTCACATAATTGAGTTAAATTGATGGATGAAATTGGTATATAACAGCCGTCAACAAACTCCCCCAAGCTTATCCTTTGCTCGTCCCGAGCAAAGTCAAGACTTTAGGTTGATGATCAGGAGTTGCTACAATGTCTTATTTTTAAAATATCTAATGCACAACAAGATACTCTACCTAGTATTGCAGAAATTGGCTATGATACTCTACCTTTCTTAAGTTATCATGGGGCTTATGCTTTTTCATATTCATGAGTAGTTGAAAGGTAGAATAGCAAATGAAGCAAACATAGCCTAGAAATCAAGTTCCACTTAAATCCCGGAGAATTCAATTTAGATATTAAGTACCTCAATTTGATTCTCTCAATCACTCCTTTGTGGATAGTGGAAATATTTGCTCACCAAAGCATTGTGCCTCTACTATTCCTACTCATTGAATATGGCTTGTATGTGGAGCTTGGTAAGGAAAGTAAGTAGGCATATTTGCATCACATATATTGCTAAGTCAAAAGAGTAAGCCTTAGGAGAATTCAAATTAAAACTTTTTGATTCAAGACTAGTGCATGTGTGATGGAGTTGAAGTGGATGTGGATACTTGAGAAAACTCCTTTTTGGTATAATCTCTCTTTCTTTTGCAGGGATGAAACATGGCTACTTTTCTTTTCTCTCCTTATTTTTTCTCATGCTTATGATGTAAGCATGCCCCCCTTTTTTTGTAGCCATGTCTTCTACCCCCTTTCTTTGCAATGAATTTTGAAGAGAGTGCTAAGCATGAATAACATGGAGTTTCTCTTTTTATTATGGTATGGTGGATATGATGGACGTTTTGCTTACTTCTAGTGTAGAAGTATATCATGTGCCAGTGAAGTCTTGAATTCAAAAAGAGTTGAATGATTTCTCACATAGGTCTATATTAGTTTGACTAGGCTCAATGTGAAAGCAAATAGCATATGCATATGGTTTTGTCTATATATGAACATCATATGACTTTGGTAGGTATTTCCAATCAATTGAGGGAAACTTAAATCTTTTTAGAATTTCTGCGGAAATCTAAGTTTTACTTTCAAACTAGGACTAGCAGCCCTATTACTAATTCTAATCTTGCAACAACCTAGAATTAGATTAAGCTTTTGCTACCCACAACTTCCAAATTAAGGTAAAAGTATTTCAAACCAATGAAAGCAATATTCGGAGAGTAGCAAGTTGTAAACTAGAGACTTAGGAAAATAAAACAGAGCAACTATTCATCATTTCATCTATGTGAATTCTAAATCATTCTTACCGCACATCTTTATTTGATGAAAGCAAATCTAACCTATTTTTATATATATTCTTTTTTTTTAAAATGCAAGGTGGATGATGGATGGATGGAAAATAACTATGCAAGGAATGTGATACATGTTACCACAAGTGGGTGTCCTCCCCCAAGCTTGTTCTTCAACTACCTCCGTGATAAGGGTTGAACCCTTGATGACGGAAGCACGCTGCAAGATCAACTTGTTGTTGTTGTAGCGCCGTGTTGAAGTTGGTGAATTGAGCATCCATGTGTTGTTGCCAATCCTGGGTACCTTGAACATGCTCTTGGAGTGTGATGTAGATGTCACCCGTTCTCACTTCAAGTTCTCCCATACGTCTAGTGAGGTCTGTCATTCCTTGGCTATAGTCATGATGACTTCTAGCCGAAAAGGAACGACGTCCTCTCATGGACATTGGGGGCAAGCTGCTAGAGCTTGAAGTGGATAAGGGTGGATCCCTTTGCCATTCTTGCCAAGATGATCCCCCAGTCTCATACGTCGGAGGTTGAGTCCATCCGGGCACATAACCCGTTGGGTTCTCTTCCTCTTGGTATTCATGGACCGGAGAGATTATCGATGGCATGCCTATGGCTGCAGCCCTCGCACAATTCCTTGTTACCCTGCCGGAGACATTACTTCTTCTTGCTTCCTCAAGGGGAAGAAGATTAATGGTTAGCCTGCGACATTTGTACAAATGAAAATCTGGGTTAGGTAACTGAATTTCATTGACAAAGCCGGGATGGAAAAATATCAAGGAGTCATCATGATCATGCTTAAGGGTATGTCCTTTTACTAAACAGTCGTCATCAATTAATTCTCTTTCAATTTCAATATATTCAAATGAAGAGTATTTAATTGCTCCTACCCTATCAGCAATATGAGTAATCAATGAAGTGCATTCAATTGGTCTTGATTTTGAAATGTAATCTAACCATTGTGTCATCATGGCTTTGACTGGAGCAACTTTTATCTTTTTAGTCATGGCAAACAAAATTTTCAATTCATCATCTCGCACAACCCTAACATCTCCCCTAGGGAACATAGTCATAGCCACCCATCTATGCATGAAGTGTAAGGTAGGCTTTTGGATGTGGCTATTCCTAGGAGCCCTACATGTGACCTCACTAGTTAGCTCATGCCAAAACTTTATTTGTTAAACTTAGGCAAATTGTCTAAATCTAGCAAACACCGTTTATGGAAGCCTAGGATGCTACCTAATTCTTTCCATAGGAGGTTGTATTCTTTTTGAAATAATCTAAAAGTAATACCATCAAATTCTATTCTTAGCGTGCAAAGGAATTGGATAGTGAGAAGGTGTGAACCTTTCTCTTCTATGTGAGCGAAGTCATCAAATCCAATTGCACGCCAAATGGAAAGAAATTTGGAGTCCATACCTATTTTGGAGATCAAATGTGGATCGTAAGCCTTGGTGTGGCGGAACTCACGATCTTGGAGAAGCCTGCGTGCTTGATCTTCAACTTCACTTCGTATGTCGAGGTCGTTGTCATGAAGAAGTTGGTGTGGGTTGCTTCTCTCTTCCATGGGAGTGTTCTCACACACACTTCTCCTCCTTGGGCTTGTACCCATGGAAGAGAGGCGTGCATTAGAACCTTCACCATGGCTTGAGCTTGCAGCCTCCTTCCTCTTTCAAAACAACCTCTTCATGTCTTTCTGAGTTCAACAAGCAAGATCAAAACAAGGCGAGAAAAATCCGAAAAGAAGCGATGTTTGGAAAACAAAACTCTCAACGAATTTTCTCCTCTTGAAAGATTGAGTGTAAAATGCAAATGCAAACAAAAGAAAATCTTATTGGGATGGATTTGAGCAAGAGTGTTGCAATGAAGAGCAAGAAAAACAAGGTGAGCTAGAGAGTGACTTGGGGAGGTGTAAAATGATGTGGTGTGTGAAGAGAGGTGCTCCTCACGGCCACAATTTATAGGGTGCACCCTCCAAAGGTCACTTGGGGTTTAAAATATAGCCGTTGGAGGAAGGGGAGCCAATTTGGCTCCACTCCCTGTTCGGCCGACCAGGGGGTTCGACCGACCTGACAGGTGGCCCCCCTGGTTCCCCTTTTGGCAAGTGGCTCCCCAACGGCTATAAAGTTAGCACGTTGGTGAAATGCCACATGTGTAGCTCAGAAAAGATCGTTTTTCAAATAAAAACCTTTTTTAAAATCCAATAAAAAATCTTTTGAAAAGAAAGAAAGAAAAATGATAGTTGAGAATATAAGATTCTCAACTTGCTAGGAAAAATCAAATATGCAATGGGAAAAATCCAAATGGGGTGAAAAAAAAAGAAAAAAATAAAGTGGGATAACTACCAATTTAACCTATTGGCGTAGGTCTCATCACCGTCTGATGAGATGGACATTCCTCCGTATTCATTTTACATCTGGGCCCGGAGGGATGGGCTCGGACGGCTTGTCTTGCTTCTTTCGCCATTCCTTCTTTGGCGACATGGTGGACTTGGGCCTTTGGGAAGGTCGAGATGATTCCGTCACCTTTGGATATTAGCGTGGTCGAAATGACGGATTCTCCTCATAGATTAATCTTTTCATGAATGCAATGAGTGAGTCCACCTTTGGAGGTGTGACTTCGACCTCTCTGATGTGTTTATCATTCGGCCCATACTTGATTCGAATCATGGAGCATTGCTCTAATCTTGGCCGAAAGTTAAATTTTTCCTCCTTGCCATTGATATGGAAGTGGATTTCTCCAGCTCCCACATCTATGCGAGCTTTTGCAGTGCTTAGGAATGGACGCCCAAGAATGAGTGGTGTATCTTTCTCAGTGTCCATGTCTAGCACCACAAAATCCACAGGTATGAAGCAGTTCTGGATCTTCACCGGGACGTCTTCAGTAATACCCACTGGATAACGGACTGAAGAGTCAGCCAGTTGTAGCTGCATTGGTGTTGGAGTCAGTTCTGTGAAGTTCAGCTAGTCGAACACAACCTTGGGCATCACACTAACACTTGCTCCCAGATCACAAAGTGTCTTGTCAAAGTGGTGAGCCCCAATTGAGCATGAAATGGTAGGACACCCAGGGTCCTTCTGCCAGTTGCTCTCTCATATAGAAACCATGTTGACATTTTCCATCGGGGGTTCTGGCTGGCCTGGCATCTTGCCATTCTCCATCGGAGGAATAGCAGCTGCCAGCTGAGCCAACTGAGTCTCGAGCATCTTGTTGAAGCTCAGTTGATTCTTGAAGGCTGAGGATAGTCCTTAAATCTTGGCATTGATGTTTTCCAGGGTCTTGTCATTAGCTGACAACTTCTTGGATAGGGCATCGTTGATCTTGAGCTGGCTAATGGCAAGTTCTGTCAAGTTGGGCTGATTTCCAGGGTTGCCATTGTTGTTGTACCCTCCTTGAAAGAATGGGCGTTGTTGACCCCACCCTTGACCTCCTGGACGATAGCCATTGTTGTTGTTAAAATTTCTGTTGTTGGCGAGGTATAGGGCATCCTCACGAGTTTCTGGGCAATCATTGCCCATATGACCCGTGTTGCCACAGACTTCACATGTGATGTGAGAATCTAGGGTATAGGCATTGCCAAACACTTCACCACTGGCTTGTCCATCTATTTTCTTCATTAGGAGGTCCAATTTTGCAGCGATCATGTCCACCTCCTTCATGGTGTGCATGTCTCGCTGTCGGGTATGGAGACGCTCATCGTTCAGTCCCATGTTGGACACCATCTTCTCAATAAGATCTTTAGCTTTTGGCACCGTCAATGAGAAGAAGGCTCCTCCAGCAGCAGCATCCAAATGGTCACGAGCTGATGGGATCAACCCGTTATAGAAATTCTGAATAAGGAGCCAGTCATCCATCCCATGGTGGGGACAAGCTAGGATGTACTCCTGAAGCCTTTCCCTACCTCGGGAATAGATTCCCTGAGCTCTTGCTGAAAGCTGGAAATCCTTCCACGTAGGGCATCGGTTTTGCCCAACGGGAAGAATTTGGCGAGGAATGCTGTAGAACACTTCTCCCAAGTGTCTACAACACTTCGATTCGCGTATAACCACTGTTTCGCTCTCCCAAGGAGAGAGAACGGGAATAGTCTCAGACGAACCATATCCGGAGACATGTCTTGATCTTAAAAGTGCTGCAGATCTCGAGGAACTATTGCAGGTGAGCACTTGCATCCTCGTTAGCCTTCCCACAGAATGGGTTGGCTTGCACCATAGTGATAAGGCCAGTTTTGATCTCAAAGTTCACATCTCCCGTGTTAATAGTGGGCCCAATAGGCACATTATTAGCAGAGGGAGCTGAGAACTCACGAAGGGTCTTCTAATCCATTGGCGTTTGGATTGTTGGTGCAAAAATGCTGGCTTGCTTTGCTGCTCGAATCTTCCGAGGAGTAACGACACGGGGTCGGTCTCTCAAAAGAGATTCGGGATCTTCAACAAAGTTTTCCGGCATGCGGAAACCAGACATACACTACCTTGTTTTCACATTTAAAATAAATGCGAAAACAAATAATGGTTATCCTACTACAGTCCTACCCAGGGTTCTATCCTATTCACTTAGTCATGTTATATATCTATTTGCCTTCCCCGGCAACGGTGCCAGAAATGCTTGTTGACGGCTCCTAAGATATACTAACATATCATCCCCGACAACGGCGCCATAAATGCTTGTTGGTATTTCTTATGCACCATTATCTAAACATCTCCAACTGATGTGTCAGAAATGCTTGTTAATGGTTCTATTGGATCACAGAGTGAGTTCCGCAAGCGCACAGAGGTATCATTGCAGCATTTCCCCTTAAGAGTATTCCCAAGGGTGTCATTTATTTGATCCCAAAGGAAGGAAGGAAAGAGATATAACAATCATCGCGTGGAAAGGGTAGAAAGGCCTAGGTAAGAATCTAGTAAGGATGGATAAAATAATAGTGGAGGTAGTGCGACACACACAAAAGCTTTCAAGTCTAAGGGGGGTAAGAGGATCCTAGAGGTTAGTTAAGGTTGAGAGTTATAGAGGTACTCCTACTATGCTCTATTGTACATATACATAGCCTAAACTAATTATTCATAAGCTAGATCAATAGTGAATACTTATGCTATGTGGTTCAACACATCGGGCACGGGCTTACCCCTAGCAATACTAGGGCGACTCCCGCCAAGAGCCTGTGGCATAGCCGAACGCGGAGGATTACAAAGGACAGATAGGGCTGTCACCACCTACTGCCTACCTCTTTAATCCTTGGGTCTACGAGACATCCAATGCTACTTAACTATCCTAGCACCATGCTAGCATATTAAGTAATTACCTTAAGAGCCTAGGCACAATCCATCCTAAGGCAATGAATTGAATCATCATTGAACCAATGTTGATACACAACATAATTATCCATACTAACCTAGTTATGTTATAATTAACTAGACTATAGTAGGGGTCTATAGGTTCTATGATAATGAGATATGTTCATAATGAAACAGTCATAGAATCTATACCTTCCACATACATGGACTCCACAATCAAACAAGAAACGCTTTGCCCAAGTATATGTATAAGTAGAGACTAAAGATACTATATTTATTATGCATTAAGTCACAAATACAAGAAATAATACATGAGCCATACCTTTCCCAATGTAGGATTGGGAAGAGAGAGACTCCTTACTCCTTTCCCAATTTGGACTTGGGACTAGAGACTCTCCTCTCTACAACCTAACTCCTATAAGACTATGGATGATAGTGTATACAATAGAGATGAAGCTCAAGTGGTGTGTGTTGAAGTGAGGGGTAGGAGGTCCTATTTATACTAGTGTTGAGGTCGGTTCCTGCCACCAAAAGCGCGTGAATCAGTCACCATTCACTCCAGAAAGCCGGGAGGAGCCAACACGTGGAGGATGACCGAGTTTGGTGCAGAGACCAGGTCGGCCGACCCCCTGGTTCGGCCGACCTGGTCATTGCACCAATTCTCGTGTGCTTTCTCCAGGTGGCTGCCAGGTGGGTCCCATTGATGTATATGGGTGATACACCGTTGGATCTCCTCGGATACTTCTGTTTGTGGGCCATTTGATCCATGGGATGCCACATGTCGTCGCCTGATTGGTTGGGATGATATTTTATAGGATTGGTCCCTCTACATTTCCTCATTTCGTGCATAAAATGCTGCATACAAATATTTCTTCAAGTCTAAGTGGAATTGGGTTAGATAGAAAGGTGATGTGTGCAAGAAATGACAAATCCTTCACATATTGAGTTAAATTGACCGATGAAATTGGTATATAACAGCCGTCAACAGTGACATGTAGTAGAAAACAACAATTTAGTTCCCAATTTATACCACAAAGTTCTCCAAAAATAACTTAAAATTTTTGCATCACGATCAGAAACAATTATTTGGCACACCATGTAAACGAACAATTTCCGTCATAAACAAATCAACAATATGTGATGCATTATCATTCTTATGACAATGTACAAAGTGTGCTATTTTCGAGAAAAGATCAAAAACTACAAAAATATTATCCCTCCTCCTCTTAGTCCTAGGAAATCCCAAAACAAAGTCCATAGAAATATCCTCCCAAGATACAATACGAACCGGAAGAGACATATAAAGACCATGTGGGTTAAGGCGAGACTTAGCTTTATTGCATGTAGTGCATCTTGACACGTAGCGCTCAACATCATGCCTCATCTTTGGTGAAAACAAGTGTGTGGACAGCACGTCCTTAGTTTTCTTCACTCTAGAATGTCCCATCAAATCTCATCCTTGTGCTTCCTACAAAAGTAACATATGAACGGAACTAGCTAGAACGCATAGCTTGTTAGCACGATAGAGGAGACCCTCTCGCAGCACATATTTATTCCAAGTTCTTCCTTCTCTACAATTTTCAAAAGCATATTTGAAGTCCAAATCAGTAGGATATAATGCTTTTATTGTTTCCAAACCAAAGATTTTATGATCAAGCTGGGACAACATAGTATAACGTCTAGATAATGCATCAGCAATGACATTTTCCTTCCCTTTCTTATGCTTAATGATGTATGGAAAAGACTCTATGAACTCAATCAAATTAGCATGATGTTTATTCAGATTGGTTGACACTTAAGATACTTCAAAGATTCATGATCGGAATGTATGACAAACTCCTTAGACCAAAGATAATGTTGTCAAGTTTGTAAAACTCGCACTAAGGCATACAATTCCTTATCATAAGTAGAATAATTAAGAGAAGGACCATGCAATTTTTCACTAAAGAAAGCAACCGATTTACCTCCTTGTATGAGAACGCCTACAATACCAATGCCACTTGCATCGCATTCTAGCTCAAAGGTCTTGTCAAAATCAGGAAGTTGCAGCAATGGTGTATGTGTAAGCTTTAATTCGAGAGCATCAAAAGCTTGTTACTGCTGTTCGCGCTATTGAAACAACACTCCCTTCTTCGTTAGCTCATGTAGAGGTGCTGCAATGATGCTGAAATCCTGCACAAAGCGGCGATAAAAACCTTTAAGACCAAGAAAACTACGCACCTGCATCACAGTTGTGGGTGCTGGCCAGCTAGTGATTGCTTCAATTTTTCCCCATCCATCTTAATTCCCTGCGAGGAGACAACATATCCAAGAAACAAGACTCGATTGGTGCAAAAGACACACTTTTTGAGGTACTAAACAAGCGTGCATCTCTCAAAACAGCAAAAACAACACGTAGATGATCAAGATGTTCGTCATATGACTTGCTGTAAATGAGGGTATCATCAAAGTAAACCTGAAAGTGCATCTAGGCACCCCTTGTGGGTTTTGGTTGATTTATGACAAACAAATGAGATCCTAACCAAATTATTGAAATGAGCGCAGGTCTTAAAAGAAATTATGAAGAAAGCGCAAAAAGAAAGGAGAATGAGGATCTATATGGAAGAGAGCTCAAGAGCTAAATAGATTAGATCATTGTGTATGGAGTGTGTTGGAGAAACACACTCCAAGAGGTCAATCACAAGAAAACTCACTCACTGCACTAATTTATACAGGTCCGGACTAGTCCGATAATATCCGTACTAGTCCGATAACCCCTCTGTTCAAAATCGAACAAGTCCTCCAGTGCGGACTTGTCTACACGATCTGAGTCTACACGGACCGGACTAGTCCGATATCAGCACGGACTAGTCCAATATCTTCCTGACTAAATTCGGACTAGTCCTCCCCAGTGCGGACTAGTCCTCTAAACTTCACATATTTCCACGAAATCGGACAAGTACGAAATCACCACAGACTAGTCTGATAACCTCTCTGACTAAAATCGAACAAGTCCTCTAAATGCAGACTTGCCCCAATTCACTAAGGAGATCACCACAGCTGGACTTGTCCGAAAATTACCGGACTAGTCCAAACTTTTCCATAGCCTAAATCGGACTAGTCCGCCCTAAGTCGGACAAGTCCGATCTTCCTGAGAACTTAGGGTTTCCTGCATGCCGCACACCGGACTAGTCCGGACTCCACCACGGACTAGTCCGGACCCTCGAAACCCTAACGGTAACTTTTGGAAACACCCTATAAACAGATGTGCACAACCCTACTTTCAACTCTCTCGACCCCCTGCGCTGTCACACCCTCCAAGAACTTAGAAAACACATCTCTCCACGCAATCCAACGCAAGAAAGATCACATTCTTGAGGATCCAACTTGGATCAAAAGAGAGGCACGATTCACACGTTTGAGCTCTTGGGTTTGATCTCTAAAACACTCTTGTTGTTTCATTGTTGATCTTAAGAGTGTGTTCTTGGTGGTGTTTGATTTGTAATCTTGGGGAGCCCTCAACTTGTGAGAAGGCCCCTTGAACTTGGTGATTTACCCTTTGTGATAGTGGAAGAGAATTGGCCTTCGTGGCAATTCGACTAGGTTAGGGCCAGAGAAGACCTGGTCCTTTCGTGGGCTCCTCAACGTGGATGTAGGTTGCCTCTGTGGGAACCGAACCACAGGATAAACTCTTGTGTCAAACTTGTTTTTAATATTCATATTACATTCTAGGGTTTTGTAAATCTTGCATAACCTACGTTAAAACTTTGAAACAAGAATTGGTTTGCATTATACATAGCTTCATTGACTCAATACTTGCAAGTTACATACTATATTCCGTTGCGTACTGTGCTTGTATTGAAATCATTGATCGCACTTGATCAATCTAGTCCGCATGCATCGGACTAGTCCGCACTCTAGCGGACTAGTCCGATATCTCGGGATTTGATCAGTCTGTTAAGTGTTGCAGGTTCTGACTAAATTTCAAAAAGGCATATTCACCACCCCTCTAGGCCACATTCAATTGGTATTAGAGAGGGACTCTTCGCAAGAGACTAATCGCTCGAAGAGAACATGTCGCACATGAAGGATGTGCACAAGAGTCTCAACCAAGACAAGGTTGAAGATGACAAAGCTCAAAAATTGGAGAAGCTCCTCGACGCCATTCAGGACTTCGAGGATGACGATGAGGAGACGCTTGAACTCAAGGCGCCCTAAGGAAGAAAGCTCTCTCTAAAGGGAAAGTGAAGATCGAGGACAAGAAGAAGGGGAGTAGTCACACCGACTACTCCCGATATCCTTTCAACTACAATCGATTAAATTCTAATAATAACCATTATTTGTCTATTCCCCTAGGAAAAGGCCCACATTTTGACGGCAATGATTACTCAATGTGGAGGCAAAACATGAAAATGCACTTAATCTCACTCAATCCCAGTTTATGGCATATTGTGTGTACAGGAATAGATATCCCGGACGACGATGAAGAGCTTACACCAAGTCAAGAGCAAGCAATTCATCGAAATGCTCAAGCTGCAACAGTCATTACATCCTCTCTAAGTCAAGACGAGTTCACCAAGGTGGATGGGCTCGAGATTGCAAAAGAAATCTGGGATACATTGCAAACTGCACATGAAGGCGATCGTCATGTAAGAGAAGCGAAGATCTAAATGATCGAAGGCGAATTGGGAAGATTCGCCATAGAAGAAGATGAGTCGCCACAATACATGTACAACCGGTTAAAGACGCACATCAACAAGGTTCGAGCATGCGGAAGCAAGAAGTGGAACGATCACGAGGTGGTGAAGCTCATCCTTAGAGCTTTCATGCCTCGCAACGTCACCTTGTGCTCGATGATTAGAGAAAGCCCCGGGTACAAGAAAATGACCCCGGATGAGCTGCTTGGGAAAATTATCAATTTCGAGATGATGGGAAAGCAAGCAAAGCTTGTCAAGGAGATTGCCGACCTCACCTTGGCAAAGAAGAAATGGGTCGCTTTGAAGTCCACTTGCAAACCCTTGTCAAAAGAAGCTCGAGAAGCTCAACAAGAAGAGGACAACGATGATGAGAGCAACGACATAGGTGAGGAAGACATGATCCTATTTATTAAGATATTCAAGAGAATGATGAAGAAAAGACAAGGGGGAAAATTAAGTGAAGGGAAATACAAAGAAAAATCAAGACCGAAGCTGAGGCGGGCATGCTATAACTGTGGTGAATATGACCACTTTATAGTTGACTGCCCGTATAAGGAAAACAAGAAGAAGACCAAGGAAATGAAGCCTCAACCCAAGACATTCTTCAAGAAGAAGAAGCAAGATGGACAAGCGCACCTAGGAAAGGAGTGAGACTCAAATGATGAGTCCTCATCCGAAGAGGAAGAGGAGATGGCTAGCATATCCATCGAGAAGACAACTAAGAAGTCCACCCTCTTTCCAAATCTTAGTGCATGGAAGGGCAACGACACTTGCCTCATGGCGAAGGAAAGTAAACGAAAGGTAACAACAAAATCTACATCTTCACGTTCTTTTGATAGTGATAGTGACAACTATAGTGATGATGAGAACATGCTAGCTAGCTTAGACAAGAAAACTGCTGCCAAAATGAAATTCTTGATGGATAAGCTTATTGATAGGGAGGGGCTGATTGATCGTCAAGAAGATATGATCATCCTCCAAAAGGAGGAGTATCTCAAGATCAATGAGCTCCTTGAACTTGAAAAGGAGCAAAGCAAATCACTTGAACTTGAGTTAGCTTCAAGCAAGGAAGCTTGCTTGAAGTTAAGTGACTCAAATGCAATCATCAAGGAAGAACTTGTTAACTTAACCAAAGTTAACAAGATCCTTGAAGTGCAAATTGAGTCAGTCAAACAAAGTGACCCTTCATCCTCCTCAAGCTCGCCCTCTAAACCCCTTAAAACTGACACTAGCTTGAAAGACAAGCCAACCTCTACCAAGGACAATCACCCTTCCCAATATGGCATATTTGACAAGGAGAAGGTCAAATATGCACGTAGTGCATACTTGGCCACAAGACCTCCTAATGTCAAATATGGCATTGGGTATTCCTATAGTGAAAAGCAAAATGCTAGAAACCATAAGAATAACAAGGATTGCATTGCCTTTGTGAGGGGAAACTCCTCTCAAGCTAGAAAGACCAATGATGCTAATAAGTCCAAGAGAGTTAACACATATAATAACCGGACTAGTCAGGTCCTTACTCGAACAAGTCTGGTCCTCCGGACAAGACCGGTTTCTCGGACTAGTTCTGTTCATGAACAACAACAACTATTGTTTAGAACTTTCAATGCATCATACGTTCTTATGAAAAGTTTTGGTAAAGTTTATGCTCATTATGTTGGGCCACGCCATGGGAACACCAAGTCTCATGTGTGGGTGCCCAAATCTCTTGTAACTAACCTCAAAGGACCCAAGCAAGCTTGGGTACCTAAAACCAAGGCATGATTTGTTTTTGTAGGCCTATTCCTCTGGTGGATCGAAATGGGTGCTAGGCAGTGGATGCACCAACCATATGACCGGAGAAAGAATGATGTTCATTGAGTACAAAGAGAATGAGGATCCAAGCGAGGGCATCTATTTTGGAGACAATAGTCAAGGAAGGGTGCTCGGTACTAGTAAAATTGCAATATCATATCAACATACTCTTTCTCACGTTTTACATGTTGATTCCTTAGATTATAACCTGATGTCCATATCTCAATTATGTGACAAAGGTTATAATTGCTTGTTTACTAATGAGGGTGTGACCGTCTCTAGAAGGAGTGATGACTCGGTTGCATTTAAGGGTGTGTTGAAGGGAAAGCTTTATCTTGTTGACTTCAACCAAGATAAAGCCGAACTTGACACATGCTTGATTGCAAAGACCAACATGGGTTGGCTGTGGCATAGACGGCTAGCGCATGTTGGTATGAGGAATCTTCAAAAACTCCTTAAGGGCGGTCACATCCGAGGTTTAAAGGATGTTGTTTTTGAGAAAGACAGGCCTTGTAGTGCGTGTCAAGCTGGGAAGCAAGTAGGAGCACCCCATCCCGCGAATAACGTCATGACTACAACAAGACCGCTCGAGCTACTTCACATGGACCTATTTGGTCCAATTGCTTACATAAGCATCGTCGGTAAGAAATATGGCTTAGTAATTGTTGATGACTTTTCGCGCTTCACTTGGGTTTTCTTTTTGCATGACAAGACAGAAACTCAAGGAACCCACAAGAAATTTCTGAAGCGTGCCCAAAATGAGTTCTCATTGAGGATCAAGAACATACGAAGTGACAACGGCATGGAGTTCAAGAACACTCAAGTTGAGGAGTACCTTGACGAAGAAGGGATAAAACATGAGTTTTTAGCACCTTATTCCCCTCAACAAAACGGAGTTGCTAAAAGGAAGAATCGAACCCTCATAGAGATGGCAAGAACAATGCCCGATGAATACAAGACCTCGGATCGGTTTTGGGCGGAAGCGATTAACACCGCTTGCCACGCCATAAACCAACTCTACCTTCATCGACTACTCGAGAAGACATCATATGAGCTACTCACGGGTAACAAACCAAATATTTCCTATTTTCGAGTTTTCGGTTCTAAGTGCTACATTTTGAACAAGAAGCCCATGACTTCAATGTTTGCTTCGAAGTCCGATGAAGGATTCTTGCTTGGTTATGATTCGAACTCTTACGCCTATCGTGTCTTCAACAAGACCTCCAGACTTGTTGAAGTAGCACATTGCATAGTGTTCGATGAAACTAACGGCTCTCAAGAAGAGCAAGTTGATCCATGTGTGCTAGATAGAGAAGAAGCTCCATGTCAAGCATTGAGAAAAATGGCATTGGGCGATATTCGACCACAAGCACCACCTCCAAATGCAAATGAAGAAGATGAACCACAAGTGGAGGTAAATGATCAAGGGGGAGCTTCCACACAAGATCAACATCAAGAAGACGAAGATGATCAACAAGTCAATGAGGGCAACCATCTAGGGGGAGTAGAAGATGATCATGAAGACTCAAGACCACAAGTGCCTCACCCAAGAGTACACCAATGCGTCGAAAGAGATCATCCCGTCGATAACATAACCGGGGACATTCAAAAGGGAGTAACTACTAGATCTGGAATTGCTAATTTTTGTGAACATTACTCCTTTGTATCCTTTATGGAACCGCATAGGATTGAGGATGAGTTGAAGGACCCGGATTGGGTGGTGGCGATGCAAGAAGAACTTAACAACTTCAAACGGAATGAAGTGTGGGAACTCGTCGAAAGACCCAAATTTAAAGTCGTCGGCACCAAATGGGTCTTCCGCAACAAACAAGATGAACACGGGGTGGTGACAAGGAACAAGGCGCAACTTGTGGCCAAAGGGTATTCACAAGTCGAAGGTTTGGATTTCGATGAAACCTTTGCTCCCGTAGCTAGGCTTGAATCTATTAGAATATTACTTGCATATGCTACTCACCATGATTTCAAGATCTATCAAATGGATGTGAAAAGCGCCTTCCTCAACGTACCTATCAAGAAGGAGGTGTATGTGGAGCAACCCCCCGAATTTGAAGATGAAGAGTTCCCCGACCACATCTTTAAATTGCGTAAGGCTCTCTACGGCCTCAAACAAGCTCCTAGAGCTTGGTGTGAGTGCCTTAGAGATCTCTTAATTGAAAATGGGTTTAAAATTGGCAAAGCTGATTATACATTATTCACGAAGCACCTTGATAATGATCTCTATGTTTGCCAAATTTATGTTGATGATATCATTTTTGGTTCAACTAACAAATCCTTCTGTGAAGAATTTAGTAAAATTATGATAGATAGGTTCGAAATGTCTATGATGGGAGAGCTGAAATACTTCTTGGGATTCCAAGTGAGGCAACAAAAGGATGGGACATTCATAAGCCAAACTAAATATACTCAAGACATACTTAAGAAGTTTGGAATGGACAAGGCAAAGCCTATAAAGACTCCCATGGCAACAAACGGACACTTGGATCTCAATGAAGATGGACCAAACGTCGATCAAAAGGTATATCACTCCATGATTGGATCCCTATTTACTTATGTGCATCTAGGTCAAACATTATGTTGAGTGTATGTTTGTGTGCAAGGTTTAAGTCCAACCCAAAAGAGTGTCATTTGACAGCCGTTAAAAGGATCTTGAGATATCTGGTTCATACACCCAACCTAGGCCTTTGGTATCCCAAAGGTTCCAATTTCAATCTCATTGGATACTCTGATGCAGATTTTGCAGGATGCAAAGTAGATAGAAAAGGTACCTCCGACACCTGCCATTTCCTATGTAGATCCCTAGTTTCTTGGTCCTCAAAGAAACATAACTCCATTGCCTTATCCACGACCGAAGCGGAGTATGTTGCAGCCGGGAGTTGTTGTGCACAACTCCTTTGGATGCGACAAACTCTAAAAGATTACGGTTATAATATGAGTCGTATTCCACTCCTTTGTGATAATGAGAGTGCCATTAAAATTGCTCATAATCCAGTTGAGCACTCCAGAACCAAACACATAGACATCCAACAACAGTTTTTGAGAGACCACTCAATGAAAGGAGACATAGCCATTTCTCATGTCAACACCGAAAAACAATTAGCCGACATATTCACCAAGCCACTTGATGGAAAATGCTTTTGCAAGCTCCGAAATGAACTAAATATCCTTGATGCTCGGAATGTGGCTTGAAAACTTGCATACGTTTATGGATTCTTCAAAATATGTTGATTGGGTTGTAAAAATCATCTCTCTCAATTTTTTTCCGAAAAACTATTTCAACTACTTGATCTTGATGAATTATGGTCATTGCTTGATTGTTGTATGCTTACTGATCATATTCATCAAGATTCTTGATTGTTTTGGCCCCCATGTTTTCTTAATAAGAACCTTCGAATATATACAAATGGGCTAAACTAATCTGTTCTGGTGACCACAGACTAGTCTGTGGTTATCCGGACTAGTCCGCACACTGCAGACTAGTCCGCAGAGTGTCCGATAGTCCGGACTAGTCCGACAAACCACATACTAGTCCGATTTTTCGACTCCATAACTCTAGCCGCCACCAAGACTTAATCTTCTTCATCCTCACAACTTGCCCCACGCTCTCTATCCTTGCTCGAGTGCTCCCAAGGCGATTTCCTCCGTTCTCCATCGAATCCCTCCAAGTTTGCGTGGAAAACGATCTCCATTGAATAGGGATTGAAGACCACAGACTTGTCCGCACCTTCAACCTCTCCATCTCCAAGAATCAAGGATCTTTGGTAAAATTTCCTCCCAAACCCTAGAAATCATGATTTTCTTCATTGTTGACTAAATAGCCTAGTTCCTCTTGGTTAATACATGCCTCCTTGCTGTATTACATTTATCTTGAACTAGTTTTGCATTGGGAATCACCATTTGTCATCTAGTTAGGGTTTGAGGTGATGAACACCGGACTAGTCCGGTCCATGTATGGACAAGTCCGGTCCCCGGACTAGTCCATACCTGTACACCGGACAAGTCCGATTTTTCCTGAACTCATCCCTAATTTCTCATTCCTCAATGCACCTCCTTGCCATCAATTCTTATCCATACATTGTGCATTGTTCTCTCAAAACAATGTCGAACGAGAACATCTCCGACTTTAAAGATGAGATAGAACAAGACTTGTTGCTGCGCGCTTCGGAGTCTCGCGCTCAAAAGAGGCAAGAGCGTCCCTCCGAGCCCGCACCTTCCCCACCTCAGGTGCGGTGCAAGGTGCTTGCCAAGAAGCCTGCGTCCAAGGCAAAAGACGCAGCTGGCTCCAGCTCAGCGGCTCTGCGCCAAGTGAAGGGCAAAGGAAAGGGGATTGCTTCTGGCCCAGTTGGCCCTATCACGATGCATGCTCTGAGGAAGGGAAACAGAGATCCCTCCGAGGAGAAGTTCAACGGCAAGGGAAGCGACACTGCTTCCCAACTCAGATTTGTTGATTGCTACAGCCGTTCCAAGAAAGCTGCTGATGCTAGGTTTTGGAGCAATTTTCATGCAGACTTATACAGCTCGGTTTACCTTACCATGAAGACTCTGGTGGTCCGCAACCACTGGATCAACTGGAATCACTTTGAGAGGAAGAGCCATTCAGCATTTGATGAAGTTATAAATGCAGTGGAGAGGCATGGACTGAAGGAGCTGTTTGCCTTCAGATTTAACTGGAATGATGAGATCATTGCTCAATTCTATGCCACCTATTTCTTTGCTAGTGATGATGAAGAAAGAGTGACTTGGATGACACATGGATCGAAGTACACTATCACTTGTGATGAGTTTGCAAGACTCCTTCATCCAGAAGACACCAGCAACAATGAGTTGACCATCCACAACATCGGTGTCTTAGGAAAATACAATATGGACTTCCTCTATGACACCAGTCTCAAGTTCAATCCTCCCTCAACCAAGAACATGAAGCCTTTATTCATGGTGCTCAACAGGGTGCTGAGAAAGACAATAGCACCAAAAGATGGGGATGCAGGAAGTTCCAAGGTTACTTGAGGACCTTGATGAAAGTTATAAGCAAGAACAAAAAGTTTGACATCTTTGACTATATCTGGAATGATATGGTCAACATCTCCTGCACGTCGAACAGATCCTGTGGCTATGCCCCCTACTTGATGTTCATGATTGAGAAGGTCACATGAATCGAGTTCGTGAAGGACGTGGAGCACACTTCCTTGAGGCCCCAGAAGCCTCCCTAAGCAAATGTCCAAGCTGCCCCATCTCCAGTGTTGAGTGAAGAGGCTCTGAGGATAGCCAGAGGAGATGAGAGGACTGCCCCCTCCACTAGAGCCCCTCCCCAAGAAGGGTCTCCTAGTGGAATCCTGAAGTACTTGGCAGCAATCTTTGCCTCATGCAAGAAGGCTGAAGTGAATACTCACAAGCTGAACAAGGCGAGGAAGGCAAATATGAGATATGTCAAAGAAAATGTCAAGCATATTTGCCATAAGCTGGAGATCGAGCCTATTGGATCCCCAGTCATATCTGAAGATTCAGCCTCTGATTTCACTAAGCTCGGACCTTTGACTCCCTCTGAGCTTGCCTACTTTGGCATTGGGGGCACTTCAAGTGGATCCGCTCCTCCTCCTCCTACCCAGCCAGAAGATGAAGACAAGGAGAGAACCGACAGTGAGGAATGAGCCACTAGGTCCCTCTTCTCCTTCTTTTTGGTGCCTTGATGCCAAAGGGGGAGAGATTGAGGGGGAGTCACTAGTCCTAGCTGTAGGTTGAGAGATGAGAGCTTCATTTGTGTATCTTATTGTGTCTCTCTTGGGTTGTAAAACTTTAATACTGTTATATCTATCTTTGGTATTGGTGTGTGATGGAATGACTTTGCTTATGTTATGAAATTTGTGTTTTGCCTTGAAATTGACATATATGCTTGATATTGGTATTTCAATGCCAATCGCTTTATTCTTATCACAATTATTGTTCACACTCACGTAGTTTTACACCCCACCATAAAGAGTGCACATATGACCTGTGTTTTCACTGCTTAACTTGTACGTAACTCATATGTGCACACTTTATGAAAATTTTGTCTTTTTATCATATTTTGTGAAATATCAATTGGTTGTCACCAATCACCAAAAAGGGGGAGATTGAAAATGCATCTAGGCATCCCTTGTGGGTTTTGGTTGATTTATGACAAACAAATGAGACCCTAACCAAATTGTTGAGATGAGCGCAGGTCTTAAAAGAAATTATGAAGAAAGCGCAAAAAGAAAGGAGAATGAGAATCTATATGGAAGAGAGCTCAAGAGCTAAATAGATTAGATCATTGTGTATGGAGTGTGTTGGAGAAACACACCCCAAGAGCTCAATCACAAGAAAACTCACTCATTGCACTAATTTATACAGGTCTGGACAAGTATGATAATATCCGGACTAGTCCGGTAACCCCTCTGTTCAAAATCGGACAAGTCCTCCCAGTGCGGACTTGTCTGCACAGTCTGAGTCTACACATACCGGACTAGTCCGATATCATCACGAACTAGTCCGATATCTTTTTGACTAAAATCGGACTAGTCCTCCCCAGTGCGGACTAGTCCTCTACACTTCACAGATTTCCACAAAATCGGACAAGTCCGAAATCACCAAGGACTAGTCCGATAACCTCTCTGACTAAAATCGGACAAGTCCTCTAAGTGCGGACCTGTCCCAATTCACTAAGGAGATCACCACAGCCGGACTTGTCCAAAAATTACCGGACTAGTCCGAACTTTTCTAGAGCCTAAATCAGACTAGTCCGCCCTAAGTCGGACAAGTCCGATCTTCGTGAGAACTTAGGGTTTCTTGCACGCAGCACACAGTACTAGTCTGGACTCCACCACAGACTAGTCCGGACCCTCGAAACCCTAACGGTAACTTTTGGAAACACCCTATAAATAGATGTGCATGGCCCTACTTTCAACTCTCTCGATCACCTGCGCCATCACACCCTCCAAGAGCTTAGAAAACACATCTCTCCACACAATCCAACGCAAGAAAAATCATATTCTTGAGGATTCATCTTGGATCAAAGGAGAGACACGATTCACACGTTTGAGCTCTTGGGTTTGATCTCTAACACACTCCTGTTGTTTCATTGTTGATCTTAAGAGTGTGTTCTTGGTGGTGTTTGATTTGTAATCTTGGGGAGCCCTCAACTTGTGAGAAGGCCCTTTGAACTTGGTGATTTACCCTTCGTGATAGTGGAAGATAATTGGCCTTCGTGCCAATTTGACGAGGTTAGGGTCAGAGAAGACCCGGTCCTTTCATGGGCTCCTCAACGTGGATGTAGGTTGCCTCTGTGGGAACCGAACCACGAGATAAACTCTTGTGTCAAACTTGTTTTTAATTTTCATATTACATTCTAGGGTTTTGTCAATCTTGCATAACCTATGTTAAAACTATGAAACAAGAATTGATTTGCATTATACGTAGCTGCATTGACTCAATACTTGCAAGTTACATACTATATTCTGCTGCGTACTGTGCTTGTATTGAAATCATTGATCGAACTTGATCAATCTAGTACGCACGCACCGGACTAGTCCACTTTCTATAGGGCTAGTCTGATATTTCGGGATTTGATCACTCTGTTAAGTGTTGTAGGTTCTGACTAAATTTCAAAAAGGCCTATTCACCCCCCTCTAGGCCACATTCAAAACCACCACAAATTTTCCAATGAAAGCACATAAAAACTCATTCATTAATCGCATAAATGTACTAGGTGCATTAGTTAAACCAAAAGGCATGACTAAGCACTCATAAAGTCGAACTTTGGTTTTAAATGCAGTTTTCCATTCATCTCCTAGTGCCATTCTAATTTGGTGGTAACCACTATGCAAGTTAATTTTTGTGAAGATGATAGCAGCTCTCAATTCATCAAGCATGTCGTCTAAGCGAGGAATAGGATAATGGTATCGAATGGTGATGTTATTAATCACTCGACAATCAACACACATGCGCCAACTACCATCTTTCGTAGGAACCAAAAGAACAGGAACAAAATAAGGTCTAAGGCTTTCAGAAATGTACCCGCGGACCAAAGATCTTGGACCTGCCATTGAATTTCCTTAGTCTCCTATGGGTTCGTCTTGTACGCTGCACGATTTGGCAAACTTACTCCTGGAATCAAGTCAATCTTGTGTTCAATGCCTTTCATGGGTGGTAAACCAGGGGGAATCTCAGAGGGAAACACATTCTCAAACTCTTGCAAAAGGTTAGCAACAGTAGGGGGCAATGCAATAGACAATTCATGGAGTGAAAACATGGCTTCTTTGCATACTAAATCATAGCACATCCACTTAACATCGAATAAATCAGCAAGATTAGATTTAGTTGTGAGCAATGAATTTGATTTTAACTTAATGACTTGTTGTTTTCAGATTCTCGTTTTGTTGCCCTGCCATCACAAATTTTACTCTTCCCAAAATGCACAATTTCAGCAGCAGTCATGGGAAGCAAAGTGATTTTATTTCCTTTTATACATGAGGGTATATTTATTAGTTCTACTATGATGAATAACTTATGTATCAAATTCCCAAGGATGACCCTATAAAAGAGAACAAGCATCCATAGGCATGACATCAAAATCAGCAAAATCATTGTAAGAACCAATTGGAAAATGTATTCTTTCTATTTGTGTTACCAAAATTTCACCGCTATTGTTGAACCATTGAATGTGGTATGGATGAGGGTGTGCTCTTGTTGTCAAACCAAGTTTCTTGATGACTGAAAGTGCATCTAGGCATCCCCGATGGGCTTCGGTTGATTAATGACAAACAAATGAGATCCTAATAAGATTGTTGATATGAGAGCATGTTTCAAGAGATGTGAAAGAAGTCAAAAAAGGAAGGAGAATGAGGATCCAAAAGGAAAAAGGGCTCAAGATTTGAAAAGAGTAGATTTAATTTGTCAGGAGTGTGTCGGAGAAGCACATCCCAAGAGCCCAAGTGACGAGATCGCACTCACTGCAGAAACTTTAGAAATAACACAGACTAGTCCGATATCTCTCTGGATAAAAATGGACAAGTCCTCCAAGTGCGGACTTGTCCGCAGCTCTTCACGATTTGCACAAGAGCGGACTAGTCTGATATTGACTGGACCAGTCCGAAAATTGTTTGGATAGAAAACGAACAAGTCCTCCAAGTGCGTACTTGTCCTCAATTCTTAACATTTGCACTAGAGCAAACAAGTCCGATATTAACTGGACTAGTTCGAAAACTCTCTGAGTCAAAAACGGACTAGTCCACACCGTAACAGACTAGTACGATACCCTCAACACTTATGGTTTTTCATACACACACACCAGACTAATCCGGTGTCCAACAACGGACTAGTACGCACTTCGCAAAACCTAACGGTAACTTGTGGAAACCCTTGTATAAATAGAGCTGCACGGCCATGTAACCCTAACTCTCGAACCCCTACGCCATCACACCTTCCAAGAGCACAAAAACACCTCTCTCCACTCATTCTAAACCAAAAAGGATCAAATATTTGAGGATTAGGGATTGGATAAAGGAGATAATTCGTTCTTCATGATCTTGAGCTCTTGGGTTTCATCTCTTGCACACTCTCATTGATTATTGTACATCTTTTGAGTGTGTTTGGTGGTGTTCATTCGTTGTAATCTTTGGGAGCCCTCAACTTGTGAGAGGGCCCCTTGAATGAGGTATTTACCCCTTGTGTGGTTAGTGATTGAGAATCAACCTCCGCGTTGATTCAATGAGGGAAGGGTTAGTGAAGACCCGATCCTCCGTGGACTCCTCAACGTGGACGTAGATTCCTCTGTGGAATCGAACCTCGGGATAAAATCTTGTCTCACGTGTTCTTGTTCTACTTTTTGATCACATTTTAGGGTTTGCAAATTCTTGTTTAATCTTCATCGAAACATTGTACTAAACTTGATAGTTGCAATCTCTTACTTCATAATCACAATATATTTATGTTATCAATTGCTTTCCACTGCATAGAATACTAGAAGAAGAATTAAATATTTACTTGGTTTTTAAGTGCGCATATACCGGACTAGTCCGCATCGTAATGGACTAGCCTTGCCTTCCTGTATTTAATCTCTTCGCTAAGTGTTTTAGGGATTGATAAAAATTCAAAAAGCCTATTCGCCCCCCTCTAGGCTACATTCAATTGATATCTGATCCAAACTCTTCAAAAGAGAATCACTGCTCGAAGATACGATGTCAGAAATCAAGGGTGAAAACAAGGGCCTCAACCATGAAAAGGGTGATGATGAAGGAAACAAAAAACTAGAGAAACTCCTCAACGCCATTCAAGACTGTGAGGATGATGATGAAGAGATGCTTCAACTCAAGGCACTTATGCAGAAGAAGGCACTCTCCCCAAAAGGGAAGAAGATTGAAGAAAAGAAGCAAAAATGGGAAAAGTCACATAGACTACTCCCGATATCCTTTTAATTATGAGCGCTTAAATTCTAATAGTCATTACTTGACAATTCCTTTAGGCAAAACACCATACTTTAATGGAAATGATTATTCAATATGGAGACAGAATATGAAAATGCACCTTATATCTCTTAACCCAAGTCTTTGGCATATAGTGTGTACAGGGCTAGATATTCCTGATGATGATGAAGAGCTAACTCCATATCAAGAGCAAGCTATTCATCGAAATGCTCAAGCCGCAGCTGTAATCACCTCATCATTGAGCCGAGACGAGTTCACAAAAGTGGATGGACTCGAAGTTGCCAAGGAAATTTTGGACACTCTCAAAACCGCACATGAAGGTGATCGTCATGTACTTGAAGCTAAAATTGAGATGATAGAAGGTGAATTGGGAAGGTTTGCTATCGAAGAAGGTGAATCACCCCAAGAAATGTACAATCGTCTGAAATCTCTCATCAACAAGGTCTGAGCCTATGGTAGCAAGAAGTGGACAGATCATGAAGTGGTCAAATTGATTCTTAGAGCGTTTATGTCTCAAAACTTGACACTCTGCTCCATGATTAGAGAAAGTCCCGGGTTTCGCAAAATGACCCCAGACGAACTTCTTGGCAAAATCATCAACTTCGAAATGATGGACAAGGAAGACAAGTATGTCAAAGAACTTGCCGATCTTACCTCGACAAAGCAAAGAGGAGTTACTCTAAAGGCAACATGCAAGACCGCAACAAAAGAAACTCGAGAAGCTCCTGAGGAAGATGATGGTGATGATGAAAGCACTAACGTCGATGAAGAAGACATGATCCAGTTCATCAAAAAATTCAAGAAAATGATGAGAATAAGAAAGGGTGGCAGTTCAAGTGAAGGAAGACATAAGGACAGGCAAAGATCCAAGATGAGACACGCATGCTATAATTGTGGAGAATATGATCATTTCATAGTGGATTTCCCACATGAAGACAATAAGAGGAAGAGTAAAGACAACAATCCTCAACAAAAGAAAACATTCAAGAAAAAGAAGCAATATGGCCAAGCACATCTAGGGAAGGACTGGGACTCCAATGATGAGTCCTCATCTGAAAGCATCTAGGCCCCCCCCCCCCATGAGGTATGGTTTCAGTGATTAATGAAAACCATTGGATTTTACTAATTAATTTGTGGATGCAAGGTCTCCCATATCACTCAATCAAATGAAATCTATATGAATATGAACATCAACTAATGATCATTGGAGACCCCTAAACAATCACTTTATGAGATCAATCAATGTTATGGAGATTAGAAGTAAAAGCTCACATGTCAAAGTTATTCAACCATAATTGACAACACTCAATGCTTGACAATCATCAGAAGAATATTTACAACAAGTGTCTAAGAGGTCAATCGAGAAAATTCCAAAAGAATCACTTAGAACAACTCGAAGCAAACAAAATCAACTCACCGGATCAACTGATGTTTCTAGAAAACAACACATCGGTCAAGTTGGTTCAGCAGAAGAAGAAGACCTCACAACAAAGTACTCACCGGATCATCCGATGTTAAGGGCAATGTTACATCGGTCCATCAGTACATTATGCAATATCCTTGGACCAAGTGTAGCACTGGATCATCCGATGTAAAATAATATACACATCGGTCAATCACTCCAGTAAGCATCAAGTCTGAACCAATTCTGGAGGAAGTGCCACCGGATCATCTGATGAGAAGACAAGAGTAAAATCGGTCTAACAACGGTCATATCTGACACAATGACATCAGCTAAAGTGAACTTGACCGATGATAATTGAAGAGAGAGCATCAGATCATCCGGTGTTCACAGAGCAGTGATGTCAGCCTACTTTTACAACAGCTATTCGTGGAGGCTGGCTATTTATACCACTTCAACCTGTCTATTCGACAAGTCTTGACTACCAGACATACTCTACACATCCTCAAGCATTGAAGACATTGAGCTACCACTTCCATATCATTTTCACCACTTGTACACCAAGAGATAGGCTAGAACTAGCTAGAGATAGTGCTTGTGTGCCTCCATTCCTGGTGATTGGAATCTCTAGTGTAGTGAGAGCTGTAAGGGAGTGTCCCTTGGTGTTTGTGATTGAGAGAGACTTCCGGAGCTTGCCAAGACAATTGTGGAAGCTTGGAGGATCCAAGTTGTACAAGGCTTTAGCTCCACCTTGCCGAGGTTGGCAAACGGAGAAGAATAGTGAAGATCCCTAGTCTCGGTGACTTGGGTGTGGCTATACCCTTTGGTGGGTGCCACAACATGGACGTAGGAAGATCTTGACGATCTTGCCGAACCATGGGATAAATCCTCGTGTCTCCTCAGGAGTTTGCATTCTCTTCCTCTCCCTTACACTTATGCATTTCGTATATCGCAAAGTTACTATTCACTTAAATGCATAGGTTGTTTGCTTAGGGAATTGGGCTTTTAGTAATTAAGTTTTATTGCCTTAATTTTTGAAAAGAAGCCCAATTCACCCCCCTCTTGGGCATTCGATCCTTACAATTGGTATCATAGCAAGGTTGCTCATAGGATCATTCTAGCTTCACCGCTAGAGAGCTAAAATGGCCAATGTTGGGGGTTCGGTTCCTATCTTCGAGGGCAAGAACTTTGCCTATTGGAAAGCACGCATGCGCGCTTATCTAGAGGCTATTGCTCCCGAAGTATGGGAAGCGACCCACGCGGGGTTTGGTGAGCACAATTATGTTGGTGATCAAATTAAGTGGGATGCTAAAGCTAGGAATGCAATTTATGAATGTATTAGTCAAGATGAGTTTGCTAGGATTTCTAGTAAGGAAAAGGCTTGTGAAATTTGGGCTTGCTTGATAGAAATTCATGAGGGTTCTTCTCGTGTCAAAGAACTAAAATATCACATGCTTAAAGCCAAATATGATGAATTTAAAATGCTACCTCATTAAAATGTCAATGAAATGTTCTCTCGCTTGAATGTGCTTATTGAAGAAATCAATGCTCTTGACATTGCTTGAATGTTCTCTCGCTCCCAAGCCAAAGTACAACATCATCAAATCCATGCTTCAAAAAGAATCTCTTGACCACATTGAAGTTTTGGAACTCATTAGAGAGATTCACGCTCATGATATGAGTGTACTTGGGATGATGGAGCAATCATCTTCAAAAACAATTGCTCTAAAGGCCTCCACCAAGAAAACAAGTCTCAAGAAAAAGAAGGTGGTTGAGCCTAGCTCAAGTGAAGAAGAGCAAGCATCAAGTGAAGATGATGATGATGAGCTTGCGTTGATGATGGGAAAGTTCTCTCGCTTGAACTCCAAGATTGCCAAGAAGGGATACACCTTTGATCCCAAGAAGAAAGCGTTTCTACCAAGGAGAGACGACCACAAGACTTGCTACAATTGTGGTGATCAAGGCCACATCTCCTATGATTGTCCAAAACCGGACAAAAGAAGAGAGAACCACAAGAGCAAGCATCGCAAGCTAGAAGATAGTGAAGATGATGAAGAAGAGGTCAAACCCAAACCAAGATACTTTGGGAAGAAGAAACATGACAAGGGCAAGAAGGCAAAGCTCTTCCCAAAGAAAAGAAATGGCCCACAAAAAGGTGTTCATGTGTGAGGCAAATGAATGGGTCACCAACGATGAATCAAGTGATGAAGAGAGTGAAGCGGAAGAAGAAAGTTTGGCCGGCCTTGCCATTGCCAACAATGATGACTCACCTCTTCATCCACCACCCATGTGCCTCATGGCTAAAGGTAACACAAAGGTATGTGATGACTCTAGCGATGATGAGCTTCCCCCGATGATTTAACTTCATTAATAAATGAATATCATACTATCATTAAGAGGGAAAAGAGTAAGGTTAAAGCTCTTGAAGAAACTCGTGCCAAGCTTGAGAATGCTAACCTTGATTTCCTTGACAAGTATGAAAGCATACTTAAAGAGCATGACACGCTCAAATCCCATGTCAAGCAAATTGAGGAGGATAAGGCTAAAATCAAGCTAGATCATCATGAGCTTAACTTAGCACACCAAACACTCTTGGGAGAGCACAACAAGTTAATACAAGAACATCAAACACTTAACCTTGATTATGAAGTGCTTGATCAAGAGTTAAAAAATATGAATAAACAAACTCTTAATGATAAGGTATCCATTACTTCTCATGCCACTAATGTCTTGTACAAGTCTTTGCCTTTGAAAGAAAATGCTAGGGAGAAGGACTTGTTGGAAGAAATTGAGAGTCTCCGCACTAGTGTGGCTAGACTATCAAAAGGAGAAGTCAAGCACAAGGAAATCCTCTTCCAACAAGCAAAAGCCTTCAACAATAGAGGACTTGGATCCTTCCCGGTGCCTAACAAAGAAAAGGTGCCCTCACTGGAGCTTAGAACTAGCTTCATCAAGGAAGTTGGTTCTTATTGCCAACATTGTGAGGTCACCGGCCACCACACAAGGGAGTGTCCTCTTCCTAACCGACCTTCTCCAAAATTGCCCATTAACTACAAATCTACTTTCAATGATCATTTTTATCTCTTGAGTAAAGTAGATGGCAAGGTGAAGGCAAGATTCATTGGCAAGGATATGAAGGGCATGAAGGGGAAGCTCCCCAAGCAACTTTGGGTCCCAAAAACACTTGTATCACACATACAAGGATCTAAGTTGGCTTGGGTGCCTAAAGTTCAAAATTAAATTCATGTGTGTAGGTGAAATACAAAGCCGGAGGAAAGCATTGGGTACTCGATAGCGGGTGCACTCAACATATGACCGGCAATGATGGTATGTTCACCACCATAGAAAACCCCGGCAATCATGAACAAGTCACCTTTGGTGATAACTCTAAGGGTAAGGTAATTGGGTTAGGTAAAATTGCTATTTCAAATGATTTATCTATTTCCAATGTATTGTACGTTAAGTCACTTAGTTTTAATTTACTTTCTATTGCACAATTATGTGATCTTGGACTAACGTGCACCTTTAGCAAAAATGATGTTGTTGTGAGTAGTGAAACAAGCAAAGAACTAATCTTCAAAGGATTTTGGCATGGACATCTCTACCTAGTAGACTTCTCCAACAAGGATGCTAACTTGACCACTTGTCTTTTCACCAAGACAAGTTTGGGTTTGCTATGGCATCGATGCATAGCGCATATAGGGATGAGCAAGCTCAAGAAGTAATTCAAGCTTGGGATGGTGACCGGCGTGAAGGATGTCACATTTGAGAAGAACAAGCTTTGTAGCGCTTGTCAAGCCGGGAAGCAAGTTGCTTCACACCACCCAATGAAGACAATGGTGTCAACCTCCAAGCCACTTGAGCTACTTCACATGGACCTCTTCGGACTGTCCACATATCAAAGTCTTGGGGGTAACCTCTATTTTCTTGTTATAGTTGATGACTACTCTCGCTATGCTTGGACTTTGTTTCTAGGTGACAAGAGTGAAACTCCGAAAGTGTTCAATACCTTCGCTAACCGCGCTCAAAGGGAATTTCAACTTCCCATCATCAAGGTCCGGAGTGACAACAGCACCGAATTCAAGAACTACAACATTGGGGAGTGGTGTGACCGTGAAGGAGTGAAGCATGAGTTTTCAGCCACATACACTCCTCAACAAAATGGTGTTGTTGAAAGAAAGAACAAGACTCTCATCACTCTTGTGCGAGCAATGCCTGATGACTATGGCACGTCGGAGAAGTTTTGGGCCGAAGAAATCAACACGGCGTGCCATGCCACAAATAGGGTCTACCTACATCGACTACTTCAAAAGACCCCGTACGAACTTCTCATTGGGAGAAAGCCCAACATCTCCTACTTTTGAGTCTTTGGGTGCAAGTGCTACATCTACCGCAAGAAAAGGCTCGGTAAGTTTGAAAGAAGATGTGATGTTGGTATATTTCTTGGTTATGCATCAAACTCAAAAGCATATCGAGTATTCAACCAAACCTCCGGTTTAGTTGAGGAAAGTTGTGATGTTGAGTTTGATGAAACTAATGGCTCCCAAGAGGAGAGTTTTGGTCATGATGAAATAGATGATGAGCCTCTACGAGAAGCTATGAAGAACATGACCATTGGAGACATCAAGCCTAAAGTTTAGGAGAGCCATGATCAAGGGGGAGCTTCAAGTTCCAACATCAACACTTCCATGGCGCCTCAAGTTGATGAAGAAGAGAAGGATGATCCATTGCCGACTCAAGACTCACAAGCCACACACCATCAAGAAGAAGAAGAAGTCCATGATCAAGTCCAACCACAAGAAGAGCAACACGCATCACCACCGCCAAGTGCTTCACAACCACTTATGAGGCATGGACGCATCTCCAAGGCGCATCCGATGGACCAAATTATCAGAAGTCCGTCAAGGGGAGTAAGTACACGTTCTCGCCATTTTGCTTCATTTTGTGAGCACTACTCGTTTGTTTCATGTGTAGAACCCACTCACATTGAGGAAGCACTCCAAGATCCAAATTGGGTGATGGCCATGCAAGACGAACTTAACAACTTCATCCGCAATGAAGTTTGGGTGTTGGAGGAGCGACCCAAGGACAAGAACGTCATCGGAACAAAGTGGGTGTACCGCAACAAACAAGACGAGAACGGCGTTGTGGTCCCCAAAAAGGCAAGACTTGTGGCCAAGGGGTTCTCGCAAGTTGAAGGACTAGACTTTGGGGAGACATTTGCTCCGGTCGCCCGGCTAGAAGCCATCCATATACTTCTTGCCTTTGCATCACATCATAATATTAGACTTTATCAAATGTATGTAAAAAGTGCTGTCGGTACCCTGGAAACCGTACACCCCTTGAGGTTACAAAGATATCAAGGAAAAGTCACCCACTTGATATGAAGACCTTCGGAGACCCACATGTCAGGCATAACCGGACCCGCTTCTCCAACATGGTTAATCCCAGGGTCGCCACGTGTACCATCAAACCGGAGCTACCGCCCACAAGGGGGAAGCTCCGGGCCATGTACCAGAACGGCACCTCCGGACTTAACCCCAGACCGAGAGAAGCTCTGGACCTGACACGTGTCAGGTAGCTCCGGAGCTTCCCGTTTCCCACAGTATGCTCCGGAGCTGCCACGTGTCCACCCGTCGGAGCTTCAGCCTCTAACCTCCGGAAGACTTCATAATGGCCCCGGATCTTCAAAGGGGAATCAAGGACTTCAAGACCCAATTAAGTGTCATTAATGCCATATTAATGACACTTAAATGGATGATCTTAACACCAGTAACGGTGCTGTCAAAACCCTTTACAGGGTCATTAAGAGCAATTAAACATATTGAAGAGGTATCAATACTAGTAACCGCTGGGGCCACATGTCAGGCCAGGCTAACTTGTAACGGCCAGCCCTTGTACTATAAAAGGACAGGCCGACGACGAACTCCACACGTTGAGTAACGCAACATACGCGCCATAGACGCTCAACGCAAGCTCATACAACTAATACAACACCAACACACCCGTGGAGTAGGGTATTACGCTCAGGCGGCCCGAACCACGTAAACTCCTGTGTCTCCTGTGTCATTTACTATCCACCTTCTCGAATCTCCGCGCGCCCACACCGAACATCAAACTCCTCTAACACTTCAGTAGTGTCGGGAGATCTGCCGGTTCCAAACCACCGACAGTTGGCGCGCCAGGTAGGGGCGCCTGAGGTTTTGAGAATGGTGAACTCAGCTGCTGGATCATCCAACGGTCAACCTGCTGCTCAGGCTGTTGGGGGCAACCCCCCTAATATGCAGCCACCAGCAGGAGCCTCAGCACCAGCAGGAGTCACACTCCCACCACCACCGCCTTCACCAGCAAATCAAGCTGGGCAACGTGATGGTGCGCCGGCGTCAATCACTGCGTCGGCAAATCATGACAACCCGGAACACGCGCTCCATGCAGCGCGTGCTCTTCTCCAACGCTCACCACCTCCAGATGCATCCCGGGATGCACTGGAGCAGTGGAGGGCCGATGTGGAGCATTTGGTTGCAGCAGCAGCCGAACGCCTCAGCAATCAGGGTCCTCCTCCTTCAGGACGAGCCCCGTCGCAGTGGCGGACTTTGTCTGGTAGACTTGGTCTGCATGTTTCCAATAGCAGGAGACGTGCTGCGTCACAACAAGTGACATCGTTGCCCTCCGGGGCACGACGCACTCACATGGTATCCAGGCTTTTGACTCATGACCTTCGGGCGGAGCTTGATCGCCGATACCGCCAGCAGGACGGTCGAGTCCATATTGAGCGTGCTCGTGAAAGACGAGAATCTCAAGACCTTTCTGCTCCTGAAGGAGTGGGAGGAGGCTGTTCAGCCCTGGCCATGCATCTGCGTATGGTCAGGTGGCCACAGAAGTTCCGGCCTCACCTGCCGGAAAAATTCGACGGGACTGTCAATCCCGCTGAATTTCTTCAGATCTACTCCACTGCAATCTTGGCAGCTGGAGGAAACGAGGGTTCGATGGCCAATTATTTTCCAGTGGCCTTAACAGGGACCGCCAGGTCCTGGTTTATGAGCCTTCCACCCAACTCTATCAACAGTTGGGAGGAGCTGTGCCGACAGTTCACCGCCAACTTCGGGAGTTCATACACCCGACCAGGCACATAACTGGACCTTTTTGTAGTCGTGCAAAAAGGGGGAGAATCCCTGCGATCATTCATCCAGAGGTTACCTCAGGTACGAAATACTATCCCTTCTATCTCTAGTGCCTCTGTCATTGTGGCATTCAGACAGGGTGTACGGGACAAGAAGATGTTGGAGAAACTGGCGATCAAGGAGATCACCAGCGTCACAGAACTCTTCAGCTTGGCTGACAAATGTGCCAGAGCTGCGGAGGGCCGTGAGATGCACTCCAAACCAACCTCGGAGGGTCACAAGAAATCCTCCAAAGAAGAAGCCGCTACCTCCGGGAGTGGCAAGAAGAAAAAGAAGACCAACGGTAAGAAGAAGCCGTCGGCCGGCACATCCAACGTTGCAGCTGCTGCAACTCCGGGTGGCCGGGGGCCACGCCCCGAGAAGCGACCTCGACCGTCTTCTGAAGACAGTGGCAAACCCAAAGTGTGGTGTCCCATTCACAAAACGGGAAGCCACGGTTTGGAAGACTGCCGGGAGGTCCAAAACCTTGCCGAGCGCTACAACAAGCGCCGGGAAGAATCTCCTTTCCGACAGAGGGAAGGAAAGCAAAAAGTCGACGAAGCTCCGGCTGAAGAGGAGTTGGGATTTTAGGATCCCAAAAAGGTCCTGAAGGCCGTTTACACCTCAGTCGACGATGATTCTGACGTCTCTGACAACGAACGTCGGAAGACCATGAACACCATTTTTTGTGGATCATGGAATATCACCTCCCGTCGCGTCATCAAGACTATGCATCGGGATATGGCCGCTGTAGCTCCTACAGTCAGGCCGGAACCTTATCGGAAGTGGATGGACGCAGCCATCACTTTTGATGCTTCGGATTGCCCTCGGAGCATGGTTGGAGCAGGTCAGTTACCTTTGATGGTATCTCCTACCATCAATAACATCCAGCTCCACCATGTCATGGTAGATGGAGGTTCGGGGCTTAACCTCATCAGCTTCGAAGCTTTTACTAAGCTTCAACTCTGACCTTCAGATCTCCACCCCTCTCGACCTTTCTCCAGAGTAGGTCCGGGGGCCATTACCCCACTCGGAGCTATTACTCTCCCCGTTACCTTCGGGACACGGGAGAAGTACCGCACCGAGAAGTTGGTCTTCGACGTCGCTCATATCAACTTACCCTTCAATGCCATCTTGGGTAGGCCTGCCCTGTACAAATTCATGGCAGCCGCTCATTATGGTTATCTAGTGTTGAAGATGCCAACGCCAGTAGGCGTTCTCCGGATCCGCGGAGATCGTACTGCCGGAGTAACTGCTCTGGAAGAGCTCCATGCACTCACCACGGCGCAAGAGGAGGATTCCAGGCAGGAGCAAGCTCCAAAACCCCCGAGCATTCGTCAACGAGGCTCGACTTCTGCACCTCGTGTGCAGCCAAGCGGCGACACCGACATTCCCGTCAAAGTTGTCCAAATTGGTTCCGATGCCGCTCAGACCACCCGTATATTGGGGGGATTGAACGACAAATAGGAACTCGCGCTCATCACTTTCCTCCGGGCTAACGTTGACGTGTTTTGCTTGGCAACCGTCTCAAATGCCTGGGATCCCCAGGGAAGTGATTGAGCACAATCTGAAGATCTACCCCGACGCCCGGCCTGTGCATCAGAAGCCTCGAAAGCAATCCGTAGAGCGACAGAACTTCATTCGACAAGAAGTGAAGAAGTTACTCGAAGCCGGATTCATTCGAGAAGTCTTCCATCCAAAATGGCTTGCAAATCCAGTCGTTGTGCCCAAGGCCGGTGGGAAGCTTCGGATGTGCATCGACTACACCACACTAAATAAGGCATGTCCAAAAGATCCATTCCCACTACCTAGAATAGATCAGATAGTGGATTCCACCTCCGGGTGTGAATTACTGTGTTTTCTAGACGCATATTCCAGGTATCATCAAATCCGGATGTCTAGGGAAGATGAAGAGCATACCTCATTCATCACAGTAGATGGATTGTACTGTTATACATCCATGCCCTTTGGTCTCAAGAATGCAACTTCAACTTTTGTACGAGCTATGTACAAAACTTTTGAAGAACTCATAAGAGACATAGTGGAAGTGTACGTCGATGACATCGTGGTCAAAGTCAGGGACAAGGAGTCACTCCTGGACAACTTGCAAGCTGTCTTCGACAAGCTGCGGGCCACCCGTACAAAGCTAAACCCAGACAAGTGTGTCTTTGGGGTTAGCTCCGGAAAACTTCTTGGTTTCCTGGTAAGTCACCGGGGCATAGAAGCTAATCCGGCGAAGATTAAAGCCATTGAAGACATGCGGCCACCAACCCGCATCAAAGACGTCCAAAAGTTGACTGGATGTCTAGCAGCCCTCAGCCGGTTCATTTCAAGACTGGCGGAACGGGCACTCCCTTTCTTCAAACTATTGAGGAAGTCCGGACCATTTCAATGGTCCGAAGAAGCAGAGAAGGCATTCCAGGAACTGAAACAGTTCCTCACCACCCTACCGATTCTGGTAGCTCCGAACCCTGGTGAGCCTTTGTTGCTTTACATTTCAGCAACTGACGAAGTCGTCAGTATGGTTCTGGTTGCGGAGAGACCAGAGCTACCTCATACTCAGGAATCCAGACCCCCTCAGGAGGGTCCGGAGGTACCTGAAAGTGAGTCTGGGTCCCAGCTCCCAGACTTGAATCCACAAGAAGTTACTTCAGGAGACCCAGACCCCTCCGCGAGGGTCCAGGTCGCTTCGGAAGAAGCCCCAGGTTCCTCCAGCCAGGACCTGGAGGTTCCCGAAGAAAATCCGGATTCCTCCGAGAGGATTCGGGTTAGTGAAGAGGAAGCTCCGGACCCCTCCGGGAGGGTCCGAACCATTCAGCGCCCAGTGTACTTCATTATTGAAGTACTACATGATGCCAATACTCGATACCTAGAGATGCATAAGCTGCTCTATGCAGTTCTTATTGCCTCCAGGAAGCTTCGCCATTACTTCCAAGCTCACAAAGTCTCAGTGGTGACCTCTTACCCACTTCGAGCAATTTTGCATAATCCCAATTCAACTGGGAATATTGCAAAGTGGGCAGCGGAATTGGCTAAATTTGATCTTGAATTTATTTCAAGGCAAGCAGTCAAGAGTCAAGCATTGGAAGATTTTGTGGCAGAATGGACTCCCTCTCCATCAAACCCTGGGGGCTCCAGTGAGCAGAAGACGGAGCATCAAGATCCAGCCTTCACCGAGCCTCGCTGGACCCTCTACTTCGACGGCTCCATGCAGAAGCAGGGGGCCGAAGCTGGAATCCTTCTCCTTGCACCGACCGGGGAGAAGGTGAAATATATGGTGCAACTTGACTTCAAGGCAACCAACAACATGGTAGAGTACGAAGCACTCATCTACGGGCTAAAGGTGGCACTGTCATATGGTGTCAAGCAACTGCTGGTCAAGGGAGATTCGCAGCTCATCATTAAGCAGGTCAAGGGTGAATGTTCCTGTAATAATCTCCAGCTAGCTGCTTACCTCCTTGAAGTCCAGAGGCTTCAGAAGGACTTTGAAGTCCTAGATCTTTACCATGTTCAGCGTGCCCACAACGCTGAAGCCGACGAACTCTCGACGAAAGTGTTAACCGGAGCTCCGGCTCCTGACGGAACTTTTGTCCGGAGGTTGTCGAAACCCACAACTCAGCTTGCCGAACTGAGCGAAGGGGGCGAGATCAGCATCCCGAAGCTGACGGTCCCGATGGCCCTGTTACCATGGTAGCCATCAAGGGTCGTAGGTGCTGCCGGAAGCTCCGAGCAACACAGCACGCAAGACTCAAATGCTCAAGTTAGTTCCGATGCATGGATCTCGGAGATCCGGAACTACTTGAAAGACAACATCCTTCCAAATGATGATGTATCCGCTGACCGGGTAGTCAGATTGGCTAAAAGATACATGTTGGTAGAAGGGGATCTCTACCGGTGTGGTGCCAACAGCATCCTAATGCGGTGTATCACAAGGGAAGAAGGCTGCGAGCTCCTCGCAGAAATCCATGGAGGCGAGTGTGGGAACCACGCGTCTTCCCGCACGCTGGTCGTTAAAGCCTTTCGGCATGGCTTCTACTGGCCTACAGCACTCCAGGATGCATCTGAGCTGGTGAAAAAATTCAAAGCATGTCAATTTCATGCAAAGCAAATTAACACCCCGGCTCAACCCTTACAAATGATACCTCCTACATGGCCTTTCGCTGTGTGGGGGATGGACATCTTGAGACCTTTCCCAAGAGCCGTTGGAGGTTACAAGTTCCTGTATGTCGCCATTGATAAGTTCACTAAGTGGCCGGAAGCAACTCCCGTTGTGACAATCAACAAGCAATCTGCTATCAACTTTTTGCAGTCCATTGTATGCAGATTTGGAGTCCCAAACAAAATCATCACTGATAATGGGACCCAATTCACAAGCTCTGCATTCCAAGGATATTGCGAAGACCTCGGCATACAAGTTTTCTACGCTTCAGTAGCTCACCCAGCTAGCAATGGCCAAGCCGAGAGAGCAAATGCTGAAATCCTTAAAGGACTCAAGACGCGCACCTATGAGCGCTTGAAAAAGCATGGAGCCAACTGGATCGAAGAGCTTCCGCCCACTCTATGGGCCAACAGGACATCTCCAAACCGGTCAACCGAAGAGACACCCTTCTTTCTGGTGTACGGAGCTGAAGCAATCCTTCCTCCGGAAATCACTTTGGGTTCACTCCGGGTCCAGACCTTCGACGAAGCCGTGCAGGACCAGCTCCGGGGTGAAAACCTAGACCTCCTTGAGGAGGGAAGGTGCCAAGCAGCTGTTCGGAATGCCCGATATCGCCAAGCCCTTCAGCGCTATCATCAACGGCATGTACATAACTGACAGCTCGAGGAAGGCGACCTGGTGCTACGGAGAATACAATCCAGAGAAGGGTTAAACAAACTCTCCCCCGGCTGGGAGGGACCCTTCCGAGTGATTAAAGTATCCCGTCCAGGAAGCGTTCGCTTGGCTACCGAGGATGGGACACCTCTCCCAAATCCTTGGAACATCGAGCACCTCCGTAAGTTCTACACTTAATACCACGGAGGTGAGTCTTGAGTAACTTGAGATGTATGTTATAGAGTCATTGTACAGAGTCGGGTAGTTCCTCCGGGAGAGCAGCCGAACCTTTCCCGAAAGGTCTGCAAAGTTCGTGCAACACTTGTCACAGTCTCCGGACTAAAAGTGTGGCTAACTACCCTGGGTCAAACGAGAAATGAAACACGCTTAGCCTGGTTCCGTACCCTAAGAGTGTACTTGTTTCCCCTGTACCCCGAACCTATAATGAAAGACATCTTCATGTGAAACAGACTCCACGTGCATTTATTTTGTACAGGCTCAACATTTTTTATTTTTCTCTTTCTTGTCTATAATGAAGATGTGCTGTTCTTAAGAAATTTTAGTTCGACCGGTTTATATACAATACGAGTTGTATTGTCAATTCTTTTGGATTCAAATATTGTTCCTGGCCAACTCGCCTGAAAGCCGCCAAGCCAATGCAGGGCCGGAGTGTGCTATCGACTTAGCCTGGTCAAGCACCCTAAGTACGCCACTCTACCTACACCCCGACAGGCCGAAGTAAAGCGAGTCCAAATACAATTGAATCCGGAAGAAAAGGCAATGTATTCGATTGTGTCTAGAATCGCGTTTGACCTAAAACTTTCTTGAGAATTGTAAGCCGCGACGAAGTTATAGACAAGAAACAAATTTTACTATTTTTCTTGACTTCAGTGTGCAGGAAAAATAAAATACACGTTGATGGAGAAAAGCCAGAGCTAACAAAGCTCCGACTCCCCTAGGTGGTTTGTAATTGATGTTACGCATCGAAAACAAGCATCACCAGACTAATCAAGCTCCAGTAAAGCTAGGGGGGGTCAGCCGTCGACGTTGATTAAAAGACGGTGAGAAGACCCCGCAAACGGAGTCTGCTGCCAACAAACTATGTGATGGCAAAGGTCACTGCCGGAGCTACTAGGCTCCGATAACCCGGAGGACTAACTATCGATGCCCTACCCGTTGATAGAGACTACTGCCGGACCTACTAAGCTCCAGCGATAGACAATGCCGAAGCTTCTAAGCTCCGACAACCTCAGGGGGCCTTCACTATCGAAAACTTCGAACCTAAATCCTACAAGTTCGGAGCAAATGAGTCTTCAACAAAACGCAACATCCTCTTGGTACATGTTCACAATAAAATTGTGTACATCTACCAGGGGGCCAAGTGAAGACAAAAGCGTTGAAGAGAAAAAGTGAAATTCACAAAAATTTTGGGATTTCATTCATCTGGAGACAAGGAATTACATCTGGAGACAAGGGATTACAAAATTGAGGAAGAATAAGAGAAAATACAAGTGAGAACTATAGAGATGGTCCTAGACCCTATGGAAGAATTGGGCGACCTTCTGGGCAACCTCCGATACGTTGGCTCGGGTAGCTTCGCCTTCTCCTTCGACGGGGCCTTCAAGCACCAGGTCCAGAGGAAATTGGGAGTTCCGGCTGATGTAGCATGTCAACACATATTCTGCGACGTTCTTCGCCAGGGATTGCCCCTCAATCTCCAATTGGTACGCGATGACATCGCCCACCTTGGAGAGCTTGCTACCTGCTGCGCTCAATGCCTGCAACGCTAGGTCCGGCTCCGGCTCCGGATCATCCGGGCGCACGGGGCTGAAACCCATCGGTGTCAGCGCGTCGTTGGCCTTGCCCAGGAACTCCTAAATCTGTAGGGAGACCACAGTCCTCAAGCCCTTCATTTCTTCCAGGGATCTCCTGGCCGCCATCAGTTCGGAATTCTCACGGGCAAGGCGCTCAACTTCTTTGGCATTTTGCTGAATCTTTTTAGCAACCCGCCTTTCGAGTTTTCCGAGCTCCTCCTCCCGGAGGTGGATCTTGTTCCGGCGGTCGACCAGGTCCTTCTCTCTACCCTTCACTTTCTTCTCCCTGGCAGTAAGGGCACACTCTTCTTCATAGAGTTCCTGCCCTCGCACCCAGACCTTCTCCTCTTCCTCTTGGTAGCGCTCTTCCAATTTTTTGGCGCGCTCCTCGAGGCCCTTGTCAGCCAGAGCCACCTTCTCGGCGAGCTCCTCCTCCCTCAGGACATCATCCCGCAGCTCTAGGAGTCTCTGCTCTTCATCCTCGAGCCGTTTCTCCCTCTCCTCAAGTGCCTCCCGGCGCTTGTAGTGTTAATGGCCTCAAGCCTTTCGTGGCGTTCATCGGCCGCACTATTGGCTACTTTGGCTTGATCGTAGATCTCCTGGGATTGAGCGTCGAGGGGGCGAGTCAAACTCTCCCTGTCATCCAGCAACTTGCCCCAGTACTCCAGGCGGATCTTCTCCCGCTTGATCCACTCTTTGTCATCCGCTAGCCTTGATTGCGCCAGCATGGTCTCGAAGTAGAGCCGGTTACGCCACTGCCTAAGGGTCTGGCGCTCCTCTTCAAGAGCCTTGCTGTCGTGGAAGAAGGCCAGTTGGACTTGACGCAGACTGGAACATGCGTTGTCAATAGATAGTGATAACGGGATAGGTTCCGGACCTGCTGGGGTCTCATCCGCTGGTTCCAGCGGGTTTTCAGATACAAAAATTGGGTCCACTCCACAAGAGTGGTCCCCTGAGTCTCCATGGCACTAGGGCCGTCCTCCGGGATGGCCTCAGTCGCCATCGAGGAAGGCCCCGCCACCAGGTCTTCGTTCACCCCCTCGGGCAGGGGGCCAGCGACTTCGCTTGGGCACTCCGGCTCGGCCGTGAGTACCTCCGACGTCATCACTTCCGGAGCAGGGGCCGCTTCTGGCTCCGTCCTTGGCACCTCCTCCGGTGGGGGCTCGAGCTCCGTCACCTCCTCAACAACTAGCTTGGGAGCTGGAAGATCTTCAACCTCTACCGGCCCTGCGGCCGGAGCTTCAACAATGACCGGCTCTGCGGCCGGTGCTTTGGAGGTAGCCGGCCCAACTGCCAGAACTTCCTCAGCTTCCTGCGCACGCGCCGGGACTTCAATCACCTCCGGCTTGACTGCCGGAGCTTCGACACTTTCAGGCTCCAAGGCCGGAATCACAGCTTCTTCCGACCCAACGACCGGAACTTCCGTCATTTCAGCACTAGGACCCGGAGCTTCAACCTCCGGGGCAGGTGCCGCTGGCGCATCTTCTCTCCCATGGTTCGGCGCTACCACGGGAGCCTCTGGGGATGAGTCGAGGTCCATGACCACGACAGCTGGCACCGGAACTGTCGCAGTTTCAGCCACCACTTGGGGCAGCACTGGGACCGGAGTAGAAGCTTCCGCCCTCACAGCTTCAGTTGCTGCTGCTGAGGGTGGAGCCTCACTCCTCTTCTTGGGAACGCTGCAAATGATGGACGAGGAAACTTAAAAAAGCAATCACTACAGCAAAACAATTGTCCAAGGTAAAGATTAAAAATTACCTTGGGAGGCTTCCGCACCAGCTTGCGCAGAATCTTTTTCCCGGGCGTTCCGGGCTGGTCATAACCGGCGTGGAAGCTCCGGAAGGCCCCCCAGAACTTGTCGCGGCCACGGGTGTTTCCTGGGTCGAGGCTCCCCTCGATCGGGAAGAACCCCCGGACCTAGAGGCCTCCACCGGCCCAGGTGCTGGAGTCGTGCGCCCGGAGCTAACACCCCGGGAGGACCCCACTGCGGGAACAGTCTCTCCCCGGGAGGACCCCACTACGGGAACAGTCGCCGCGATTGTGGAAGACCTTCCCCTCCGGGGAGAAGGAGCTGACGCAGAAGTAGCGGGCCTGACGGATCTTCCGTCGACGTACTGCAGCTTCCACTTCCGGCTCACGGGTTCATCCGCCAGCTCCTTGCCCTTGCCGACGACTTCTTCCCTCGGCTTCGGAGCAGGGTCTGAGCCATCCTTGGGCACTCCGGGGATCGCTAACCCGGTGGTTGATCTTCTCTCGACGACACCAAGGTCATCAAGCATGGGCATCTTCCGCCGTAGCTCCCTGCTGAACTCAACTTCCACGTTCAGAGTAAGAAAAGCCGAAGGCGGAGTCAAGTCGTCACCCTCGACGTCGATGCCGTGCTAGAACTTCTTGAGGTGTAACTCCAAGGTTTTCCCCACCATGTTGGACTTCAACCCGGTCTCGACCCGGACGTCGTCCATCACGCTGTTGAGGGCCCAAGCGAGTTTCTCCCTCTTCTTCAGTGGTGCTCACCTATTGACCAGGAAGTTACAAAACACCGCTTGAGGGGTTAATCCCCCCTCCACGCACCGGCGAATTCTGGTCAGAACAGGGTCGAAGGCGTCCGCCAGCACCGGAGCTTCACTCCAGATCGTTGTGTCAATGTTGGGGAGGCCTTCGGGCAGCTCCAGCCTCTCGTGCTCCTCCACCCGGATGACTATCCAGTCCTTCTTCCAGTCATCCCACTCTCATTGCTCCTACCGGTGGTGTGGACGGTAAAGAAGGTCCTGAAGAGTTCGATGCAGGGGGGATGCCCACCCACATCTCATAGAAGTGGACAAAGACAGACACGAGGAGAATGGAGTGAGCGCCAAGGTGGTATAGCTGCAGACCATAAAAGTCCAGCAGCATCAAAAAAAGGAAGAAAAAGGTGGGATCAACCCCACCATGGTGTACGAGGAGAAGTACACCATTTCGCCGGAGTGCTCCTTCTCGAACGGGAGCTCTCCACCGGCGCGGACTGAGCGGTTGAAGAAGTCCGAGGACCACCCCATGATGGCCCGGACCTTCTTCAGGTTGCCGTCGGTCTTCAAGCGACTCTCGCGGAGACCCAACTCCATCGCGGCACAACTAGGCAAGAGAGAAAAGCGAAGCACAAGTTGGGAGTTTGATCGCAAGAACAGATGAGAGGCGTAAAGAACTCCCGACGGTGCGCACTTTCCTTCTTAAGTAAGCCCTCGCAACGCTTGGATGGAAACCGCAAGGAAGTCGAAGGTACCACCCAAAAATTCCACCCAGCCGATGACAAGCGGGCCCGGGACCACCCCGACGATCAAGTCGAGGTTCCTACCCAGGCGAACGGTTGTCATCAAGAGGCGAGAAGCGGCCTGACAAGGCGCGCGGAACTGATATGGTTTTCGTATTGGGAACCGACGACCTTCAATTGCGTGAGATCCGCACGCCAAAGATCTCATCTGCCGCACGCGGGACACGCCACGTGGCAAGGATTTAACTCCAAACCCTCGCCAATGACACCTCTGAAGACCTTTGAAGACTCAGTTCAAGAGTCGCGAGGATGGACCCACCTCCGGCGGAATGACTTCACCCCAGTGGTCTTCCCCGGAGGTAGGTCCAGGGGGCCATTGTCGGTACCCTGGAAACCGTACACCCCTTGAGGTTACAAAGATATCAAGGAAAAGTCACCCACTTGATATGAAGACCTTCGGAGACCCACATGTGAGGCATAACCGGACCCGCTTCTCCAACATGGTTAATCCCAGGGTCGCCACGTGTACTATCAAACCGGAGCTACCACCCACAAGGAGGAAGCTCCGGGCCATGTACCAGAACGGCACCTCCGGACTGAACCCCAGACCGAGAGAAGCTCCAGACCTGACACGTGTCAGGTAGCTCCGGAGCTTCCCGTTTCCCACAGTATGCTCCGGAGCTGCCACGTGTCCACCCGTCGGAGCTTCAGCCTCTAACCTCCGGAAGACTTCATAACGGCTCCGGATCTTCAAAGGGGAATCAAGGACTTCAAGACCCAATTAAGTGTCATTAATGCCATATTAATGACACTTAAATGGACGATCTTAACACCAGTAACGGTGCTGTCAAAACCCGTTACAGGGTCATTAAGAGCAATTAAACATATTGAAGAGGTATCAATACTAGTAACCGTCGGGGCCACATGTCGGGCCAGGCTAACTTGTAACGGCCTGCCCTTGTACTACAAAAGGACAGGCCAACGACGAACTCCACATGTTGAGTAACGCAACATACGCGCCATAGACGCTCAACGCATGCTCATATAGCTAATACAACACCAACACACCCGTGGAGTAGGGTATTACGCTCAGGCGGCCCGAACCACGTAAACTCCTATGTCTCCTGTGTCATTTACTATCCACCTTCTCGAATCTCCGCGCGCCCACACCGAACATCAAACTCCTCTAACACTTCATTAGTGTCGGGAGATCTGCCGGTTCCAAACCACCGACAAGTGCCTTTCTTAATGGTTACATTAACGAGCTTGTTTATGTTGAGCAACCTCCCGGGTTTGAAGATCCGAGGAATCCTAATCATGTGTATAGGTTGCACAAGGCGCTCTACGGGCTCAAGCAAGCACCTAGGGCATGGTATGAATGACTACAGGACTTCTTGATCATGAAAGGATTAAAGATCGGGAGGGTGGACACTACACTCTTCACCAAAGACATCAACGGAGAATTATTTATTTGTCAAATTTATGTTGATGATATTATTTTTGGTTCAACTAACGAAGCTCTTGGCCATGAGTCTGACAAAATGATGTCTAGGGAATTCGACATGTCGATGATTGGAGAGCTCAACTTCTTCCTTGGATTCCAAATCAAGCAACTTCAAGAGGGGACCTTCGTCTATCAAGAGAAGTATACTAAGGACCTCTTGAAGAAATTTGAGATGGGAGATTGTAGCTCAAGAAACACTCCAATGGAAACAAATTTTCATCTCGATGCGGATAAGGACGGTAAACCTATTAATCAATCTAACTACCGTTCTATGATTGGTTCATTGCTTTATCTTACCGCATCTAGGCCCGATATCATGTTTAGTGTATGCTTGTGTGCTCGTTTTCAAGCGGCACCTAAAGAATCGCATCAGAAGGCGGTCTTTAGGATACTTAGGTATCTTAAGCATACCCCTAGTGTGGGCTTGTGGTACCCTAAAGGTGCAAAATTCCACCTCTTAGGTTACTCGGATTCGGACTTTGCCGGATGCCGTGTGGACCGCAAGAGTACCTCCGATGGGTGCCACTTGCTTGGGTGTTCCCTAGTATCTTGGTCTAGCAAGAAGCAAAATTCCGTTGCCTTGTCCACGGCGGAAGCAGAATATATTGCGGCCGGTGCATGTTGTGCCCAAATTCTTTATATGAAGCAAACCCTTTTGGACTTTGGTGTTAAACTTGGTTGTGTGCCTCTCCTTTGTGACAATGAAAGTGCGGTTAAGATAGCTAAAAAGCCCGTTCAACACTCCCGCACTAAGCACATTGATATTCGCCATCATTTCTTAAGGGACCATGAAGCTAAGGGAGACATCTCATTGCGAGGTGTTAGGTTTGAAGAACAATTGGCGGATATCTTCACTAAACCACTTGATGAGAAAACTTTTTCTAGGCTAAGAAGTGAGTTAAATGTGATAGATGCATCGAACGTCATGTAAGTTGCCATGATCATGTAAGAATGCATCTCATATAGGTCTTGTCTAACTTTCAAAGGATAGGGGTGAGCAAGGGTTAGCTTGGGATGGAGGTTCTTTTGGGTTTCCGCAAGGCTTGGAGAGTGGCTCTCCCTGAAGAAGCCTTTGAAAGGTTCAAACTTGGCAAGATAGATTTACTTTATGTCTTGCATGATACTTGCCATATAGACTTGCACTCATACTTAAATCTCCTGCATAATAAATTGTTTGGCATTGCATACGGTAGATTGTCACAAAGGGGAACCCACCTCATGAGAAAGATACTTGTTTGAAATGCAATATCTCAACTCATATGACGTGGGAAGAACAAAATGTTAGGTGCGTTAATGCCTAAAGGAACATGCTTTTAAGAGATAGAAGGCTTCATACTCTAGCTCACAAAGCATGGGCCTTACATTTTATTTGGATAATTTCCTTCCCATTTTCTTTGGTGTTCTATTTGCTTTAAGGCTTAGCCAAGTTATTGGCAATTAGTATTTTTGAGGGGTAAGGAGTTGCCCAAAAAGTCCTAAGACATGTGTTTCTCATTGTTTGTTTGTTTGGTCAAAGGACATATATGGGATGTTGCTGTGTTGTAGTCATCGGATTATCCGATGCTTAGGCCAGACCATCATCGGATCAGTTGGTGCTCAAAGACCAAGAGTCAGCTCAGTCAGTAACATAAATCGACCGACGAGTTCATTCTGAGAGACATCGGTGCATCCGATGTTCACATTTCTGGAACTGTGCTGAAATCCACCGATGCTATTCCCTTCCACGTTGGACCATCCGGTGTCAATGGTACCTTTTTGAATACCCTGTAGGATCGAAGACCACGTGAAAAGCTACCAGAGGGGGGGTGAATGGTAGATTTAAAAATCTTATGCAGCGGAAACAATTAAACCCCAACCCCTTCGGCAGAAAAACGATCTCTTAAAGGAATCATGTGTGAGACTAATCTAAACGTGTTTCACCGTGAAAAAAGTGATAGATATCAGAGAGAATCAAGTCAAGAAGACAACACAAAAAGAATCACTCAAATCCGTTGAGAAAAACTCAAGTTATGATCGAAAGATCAAACAATGGTCAATCTGTCCTACCCGAGAAAAAAACAGTTCTGGAATGCTGCAAAGAAACTCGTGTAGATCATAGACCCCAAATCCAATGACCGTGAAATTTTGACATATGATAGACAATCAAGTTTTGAAGACAACCAAAAAGAATCACGTCAATTGGATCTGTAAAACTCGAGTTATGATAAAACCACCGACGAAAGGTAGTGCTGTCCAGAAACTGGACGAGTAAAACTTGTCTGGAACAAGTCGGACGAACAAGGCACAAAAGTTCCTTCAAACTACGAATTTTATTCAATAGAACACAAGAGGAACAGCTCCAAAGTCGTCCACCACGAGCTCTGGGCTCCTTGCTTATATAACCAGCCCTTAGGCCAACCCAATATCAACTAGAACTCCAATCCTACTCAGATCACGAATCGTAACTTTCCATAACTGCTCAAGATTCTTCTATACGCAGATAGAAGCAATCTTAAGACTTCCAAACACCTTAGGAACGTATCCCACATTCCTAAACAACTCAAATTCGTGACCCACACGAAATCCTATCAGAACCAACTCAAATCTTTCCATATTTGAGTCAAACCCGACTCAGCCGCAGCCTGAGTCCATAACCTAGTCGGTTGGACCTTTCCGACCAACTCTTTACGTCCATATCTCTTCATCACGTCTTGGAACCATGTAGCCATGTCCATGCACTCCTTGCACACGTGCAAACATCTTCCAATGACGTCCACGATACCTTCATATGCATTGTTCTTGATTCAATCATGCTGCACAACCTCCTGATCAGCTCAACCACAATTCCTCCTGAATTTGGTTGTTGGAACCTCATCTCCTCCCTGAGACTAGTCCAATGGATCCCGTCACCAGCCATGTCTTGAACTCAAGCAACACCTGCACATGAATAAACAACCAATCCATACGAGCCCAAGTCCTCGACTTGACTCAAGTTAGTTCCGAACACAACACCTTACGTGAGAACCTCACATAAGCATGTTGCAAAACCATAGTAACACGATATCATCCATATCATCCAAAACGCACCAAAAACTTAGCAAATGAATACTAAGCAATCTTTCCAACAATGTAAAGTAAGTACAAACCATTGCAAATGAAAAGCAGAAGCACTGCAGTCAAGTTCCGAACCTTGCCAGAGCAACCCGGAGCTTGAGCCGGAGCTAACAAAAGCTAGTAGAACCTAGCGCCGGAGCTTACCAAAACTAGTACAATGAAGCACCTGCCGGAGCTTACCAATACTAGTAGATCCTAGCATCGGAGCTTACCAAAAACTAGTCAAAACTAGTCAACCCAAAACCGGAGCTTAGACAAAGTACGTTGGAGCTTAGCAAAAGCATTCCGGAGCTATCAAATATATGCCGGAACTATCAAAGACATGTCGGAGCTAACAAAAACATGCCGGAGCTAAAGATAAAGGTCACTGGAGCTAACCAAAGCTAGTCGGACATTACCAAGAAGTCGGACCTAACTTTGAACATAGCCGGAGCTACCCAAAACAAGCCGGACCTACCGTCGGACCTTGCTGTAGCTCGAAGCTAGAGTCGGACCTTGATAAAAAGGTGTTTTGGTGATATTCGAAACTTTTATCATCAAAGCCAAGTATATTCACTACAAGCCAATGTATTCAACACATATAGGTCTTACATACCCTTACCGTGCCATTCGACCGATGCTCCTATCTTTTAACGTCGGTCCATCCAGTGTTAAATTTTAAGCTAGGGTTTGGGACCCACTTTTTAAACACCCCGTCGCCTCCCTCACTTTCTCTCTCCCCGACCCCGACACCTTCGCCTCCCCTGCCGTCGCCGCCGCCCTCTAGTCCCCGCCTCCGGGCCGCTGCCGCCTCCGGCCGCCGCCGCCTCCGGTCGCCGCCGCCGCCGCCCTCCGGCCGCCGCCGCACCACTGCAGCGCCGCTGCCGCCGCTCTCCTCCACCGACGCTCCCCTCCAGCGCCGCTGCCGCCACTCTCCTCCACCGCCGCAGCCGCTCCACCCAAGCGCCGCCGATCGCCGCCTCCCGTGCACCACCACGGCCGCCACTTCGCCGCTAGGGTTCCCGGCCGCGACCGTGCGCCTGACACAACTTCATTCTCGCGCATCGTCTCATCGCAATGGCTCGTGACAAGAAGGGAAAGGGCAAGGCCATTGCGGAGCCGGCCGCAAAGAAGCAAAAGCTGTCGAAGGAGGAAAAGAAGGCTTTGATGGCCGCTCGCGCCGCCGAGGAGTGAGAGCGTGGCCGAGGAGGATCACTGAGGATCCGCGAGGCTGTAAGGATCGAATGCCCAAGAGGGGGGCGGTGAATTGGGCTTCTTTAAAAAATCTAAGCAATAAAACTTAATTCCTAAAAGCCCAATTCCCTACGCTAACTATCTATGCATTCAAGTAAATAGGAACTTTGCGGAATGTAAAATGCATAAACGTAAGGGAAAGGAGGAGGATGCAAACTCCCGAGGAGACACGAGGATTTATCCCGTGGTTCAGCAAGATCGTCAAGATCTTCCTACATCCACATTGTGGCACCCACCAAAGGGTTTTGCCACACCCAAGTCACCGAGACGAGGATCTTCACTATTCCTCTCCGTTTGCCAACCTTGGCAAGGTGGAGCTCAAGCCTTGTACAACTTCGACCCTCCGGGCTTCCACAAACGCCTTGGCAAGCTCCGGAAGTCTCCTCACAGTTACAAACACCAAGGGCACTCCCTTGAGGCTCTCTCACTATCATTGAGAGTCCACTCACCCAGAATGGAGGCACACAAGCTCTCTCTCTAGCTAGTTCTAGCCTAATTCATGGTGTATAGGTGATCGAAATGATGTGGAAGTGATTGCTCTTGGTCTTGAGCGCTTGTGGATGTGTTGATAGTGTCTGGTGATCAAGACATGGCGAAATGACAGGATTAGGGGGTATTTATAGCCAGCCTCCGCGAAATAGCCGTTGGAAAAGTAGGCTGACAGAACTTTACTGTGAACATCGGATGATCCGATGTCTCCCCTTTAGTTATCATCGGTCAAGTTTGCTTTAGCTAACGTCATAGTGTCAGATATGACCGTTGTTAGACCGATGTTGCTCCTGTCTTCTCATTGGATGATTCGGCGGCTCTTCCTCCAGAATTGACTCAAACTTGATGCTTACTGGAGTGATTGACCGATGTGTATACTTTTGTACATCGGATGATCTGAATGTAGGCCTAGAGGGGGGGGGTGAATAGGCCTTTTTGATTTTTCTCGGTTCCTATAACACTCAACAACAAGGTCAATACCAGAGATATCGGACTAGTCCGGTAAAGTGCGGACTAGTCCGGTTTTCACGGTCTAAGTTGATCAAGATCAGTCAATTTGATTGATTCGTAAATGTTTGCAGCGGAAATATGAACCTAAATGACAGGTTAATAGTTGTATGTCAAATTCTCTAACAATTAAGCCTTTTGTTTAACAATTTAACTCAAATTGAACAAAGTGAATCAAACCCTAGATTGAGTTGATCAATTAAGATGAAGAACACAAAAGGACAAGACACAAGTTTTATCCCGTGGTTCGGCTACCACGAAGGCAACCTACATCCACGTTGAGGAGCCCACAAAAGGACCGGGTCTTCTCCAACCCTTCCCTCGTCGGATCGCCACGAAGGCCAATCCTCTTCCACTAATCACAAAGGGTAAATAACCAAGTTGAAGGGGCGTTCTCAGACGTTGAGAGCTCCCTTGATTACAACTTACAAAGCCACCAATAACACACTCGAAAATTACAAATTGAAATGCAAGAGTGTGTTAGAGAATCAAACCAAGAGCTCAATGATGTGTGCCAAGTGTCTCTCCAATGATCTAGAAGTGATCTTCAATAGATTGATCGATTTTGCACTTAATTTCGTGGAGAGAGGTGGTTTTTGAGTCTCTTGGGAGGTGTGATGGCGCTAGGGTTCGAGAGAAGTTAAAAGTGGGCTGTGCACCTCTATTTATATGGGGTTTCTAAAAGTGACCGTTAGGGTTCAAAAAGATCGGACTAGTCCGTGGTGGTCACCGGACTAGTCCGGTGTGCTGTGTGAGCAAACCCTAAGTGTCCAGGAATATCGGACTAGTCCGATTGAAAACGGACTTGTCCGATTTCACTACTGGAAATCTTCGGACTAGTCCGATTACCATCGGACTTGTCCGGACATATGAAACCCTAAGTGTTTAGGATGACAAGTCCGCACTTGGAGGACTTGTCCGATTTAGATCAGTGTGTATATCGGACTAGTCCGTGTAGACACCGGACTTGTCCGAAATGGATCAGAATGAATATCGGACTAGTCCGGATCACAACGGACTTGTCCGATTTTGTGTGACTTGTGCATTGTGTTGAGGACTAGTCCGTATTGGGGAGGACTAGTCCAAAGTGGATAAGAAAGATATCGGACTAGTCCGGTGGATACCGGACTTGTCCGATCTAGTGCAGAATGTGATATCGGACTAGTCCGATCTTGTGCAGAATGTGATATCGGACTAGTCCGGCTGTTATCGGACTAGTCCGGTCCTGTATAATTTTGTGCATTGTGTGTGTGTGCTTGAAAGTGATTGAGCTCTTGGGTGTGTTTTCTTAACACACTCCATACATAATAATCTACTATTTTCTTCTCCTTGAGCTCAAATTTACTTTGCTTCTCATTTCCCTTCTTTTTGGCATTTTGCTCATTTTTCATTATTTGCCTGCATTCATCTCAACAAAGGATTAGGATCTCAATTGCTTGTCATAAATCATCCAAAACCCACAAGGGAGTCCTAGATGCACTTTCAATCTCCCCCTTTTTGGTGATTGATGACAACCAATTGAGATTTCACAAAATAAGGCAAAAAATGAGTTTTTTCATAAAGTATGCATATATGACTCAAAAATACATCAAGCAACAAGAGAATTATCCATATGTGCATTCTTTATGGTGGGATGCATACTAAGTGCATGAATACATTGAGAATGACATAATTTACATTTAATCAATCGATATCAAGTGCATATGACATTCCAGGAGCAAAAATGCAGTTTTCATCACATACTTTGCAAATAAATTGAGCAATTCATCACAAGACCAAACTTAATAAGAAAACAATGTTAAACTATTACAATCACAGATAAAAGATAAAGAGAACTCTCTCTTCGCAACCTACCACAGCTAAAGCTAAGACTCCCCCTCAATCTCTCCCCCTTTGGCATCAAGACACCAAAAAGAAGGAGAGGAGGGTCCTAGGGTCTTCACTCTTCACTGTCGGTCCTCTCGTCATCGTCTTCATCTTCTTCACTTTTCGCTTGACGAGGAGGAGAGGGAGGATGAGGAGCAGATCTGCTCGAGCCCCCAATGCCAAAGTAGGCAAGCTCGGAGGGATTCAGAGGTCCGAGCTCGGTGATGTCAAGATCAGAATCTTCAGAAATTACTGGAGATCCAATGGGGTTGATCTCCAGCTTTTCACCCAGTTGCTTCACATTGGCTTTGATGTATCTCATATCCTCCTTCCTCTTCTGATTGAGTTTATGAAGTTTTACTTCAGCCTTCTTGCAGGAGGAGAATATGGCAGTCAGGTATTTGAAGATCCCACTGGCGGATCCTCTCTGAGGGGCTTCCTTGGAGGGGGGAGGAGCCCTAGCAGCATCTCTTTCTCTTGCCGGTGCCTCAGGACTTGAGGCCGGCGAGGGAGCAATCTGGACACTCACAGGTTGAGGCTTCTGAGGCCTCAAAGGAGTGTGCTATGCATCCTTCACGAACTCAATACCTGTGACTTTCTCAATCATATACATGAGGTAGGGAGCATAGCCACAGGACCGGTTGGGGGTGCTTGAGATGTTGACCATGTCATTCCATATGTAATCTGCAACATCAAACTGTCTCTTCTTGCTTATGACCCTCATTAGAGTCCGGAGGTAGCCCTGTACACTCCCTGCATCCCCATCCTTGGGGGCAATGGTCTTCCGGAGAACTCTGTTCAGGACCACAAATAAGGGCTTCATGTTCTTTGTGGAGGGAGGGACATACTTAGAGTTGGGCTCATACATGAACTTCATTCCGTCCCTCTCAATGACCGCTATGTTGTGGATGATCAGGTGGTCATTTCCAGCAGAGTCTAAATGGAGCAAGCTTGCAAAATCCTCCTGAGTGATGGAGTACTTGGATCCATGGGTCATCCAAGTCACACTCTCTTCATCTTCACTCGAGAAGTGGCACGTTGCATAGAATTATGCAATCACTTCATCATTCCAATTGTGTCTGAAGGCAAAGAGATCCTTCAGACCATGCCTCTCTGCTGCAGCAATGACCTCATCAAAAGCTGAGCACTTCTTCTTCTCTAGGTAGGCCCAGTCAATCCACTGACTGCGCACCACCGAAGTCTTCATTGGTAGGTAAACCAGCCTGTAGAAGTCTGCATGGAAGTTTGACCAAAACCTTCCATCAGCTGCCTGCTTTGGCCTTCCATAGCAATCAATGCTTCTGAGCTTGACTGCCACATCGCTGCCTTTCCCATTGAATTTCTCTTCATTGGGTTCCCAGACCCCTTCCCTGGGAGCATGGAGCTTCAAGGGCCCAACTGGCCCCGTTGCTACTCCCTTGCCCTTTCCTTTTGCTTGACGAAGGCCGCTTGTAGACGCAGCAGCCTTCGAGGCGGGCTTCTTGATACAGACCTTCCTTCGAACCTGGGGAGGGGAAGTAGCAGGCCCGAAAGGTCTTTCTTGGCGTTTCTTGCCAAGACCCGCCGAGGACCGAGGTGCCACCTCGTGGTCCAACTCGGCCTCAAAGTCGGAGATCTCTTTGTCGGAGCTCGACATGATCTGAGAATGATTGAGAAAGAATAATGACAAGTTATACAAGGCATAGGTAAGACAAGATAGCAATGGATGGCATTAAGGAATTAAGGAATTGGGTTTCAGGTTCAGAAACATCGGACTTGTCCGGTGCTCAGGCACGGACTAGTCTGGGGTACCGGACTTGTCCGTGCATGGACCGGACTAGTCCGGTGTTCATCCTCAAAAACCTAACAGATTGGTCAAGGGATGATTCCTAATGCAAATCTAGTCTAGCATACACGTAGTACATCAAATAAGCATGTATCTAGTGAAGGATGCTAGGCTATACGATCAACAATGGAGAAAAACAAGATTTCTAGGGTTTTGAAGAAATTTACCGAAGGAATCGATGGAGGCTCCAAGTTTTGGGGGTTGGAGGTCGGACTAGTCCGATAGCTTCAATCCCCAAGTCTTCAAGCTTGATCTCCACCCAAATGAGGACTTTTTCGACGGAGGGAGGAGAAAATCACCTTGGGAGCTCGAGCGCAAGAGAGAGGAAAGCGTGAGCAAAAGTGGGGGTGAGGAGATTAGGGTTTGGTGGCGGCTAGGGTTATGGACACGAAAAATCGGACAAGTCCGGACATGACCGGACTAGTCCGAAGTCATCCAGAGACCTATATCGGACTAGTCCGTGGTCTATCGGACTAGTCCGGCCTAACCGGCACTCTACGGACTAGTCTGCATGGGAGGACTTGTCCGGGTAACCACAGACTAGTCCGTGGTCACCAGGAAAGAATTGCATAGCCCATTCATATATATTTGAAGGTTCAATAATAGAGAATGGAGAGGCAAAACAATTCAAGTAATCTTGATGAATTTGACCAGTAAGCATACAACAATCATACAATGATCAAAATTCATCAAGATCTAATAATTGACATAGTTTTTCGAGAGAAAAATGGAGAGGGATGATTTTTACAATTCAATCAACATTTTGAAGCAATCATACAGGTATGCAACTTTTCAAGCCACACTCCAAGAATCAAGAATATTTAGCTCATTTCGGAGTTCGCAAAAACGCTTTTCATCAAGTGGCTTGGTGAATATGTCGGCCAATTGTTTTTGGGTGTTGACATGTGAGATGGTTATGTCTCCTTTCATGGAATGGTCTCTCAAGAAATGATGTCTTATGTCTATGTGTTTGGTCCTAGAGTGCTCAACTGGATTGTGGGCTATTTTAATGGCACTCTCATTATCACAAAAGAGAGGAATACGGTTCATATTGTAACCGTAATCCCTTAGAGTTTGTCGCATCCAAAGGAGTTGTGCACAACAACTCCCGGCTGCAACATACTCCGCTTCGGCTGTGGATAATGCAATGGAATTTTGTTTCTTAGATGACCAAGAAACCAAAGATATTCCTAGGAATTGGCATGTGCCAGAGGTGCTTTTTCTATCAACTTTGCACCCGACATAATCTGCATCGGAGTAACCAATGAGATTGAATTTGGAGCCTTTTGGGTACCAAAGACCAAGGTTGGGTGTATGAACTAAATATCTCAAGATTCTTTTTACGGCTGTCAAGTGACATTCCTTAGGGTTGGCTTGAAATCTTGCACACAAACATACACTCAACATAATATCTGGCCTAGATGCACATAAGTAGATTAAAGATCCAATCATGGAGCGATATACCTTTTGGTCGACGCTTGGTCCATCTTCATTGAGATCCAAGTGGCCATTCGTAGCCATGGGAGTCTTTATGGGCTTTGCCTTGTCCATGCCAAACTTCTTGAGTATGTCCTGCGTGTACTTGGTTTGGCTTATGAATGTTCCTTCCCTTTGTTGCCGCACTTGGAATCCCAAGAAGTACTTCAATTCTCCCATCATTGACATTTCAAACCTGTCTGTCATAATTATACTAAATTCTTCACAGAAAGATTGGTTAGTTGACCCAAAAATTATATCATCAACATAGATTTGGCAAATAAAAAGATCATTATCTAGATTCTTAGTGAATAATGTATAATCTACTTTGCCAATTTGAAAACCATTATCAATTAAGAAATCTCTAAGACACTCATACCAAGCTCTAGGAGCTTGCTTGAGGCCATAGAGAGCCTTACGCAGTTTATATACGTGGTCGGGGAACTCTTCGTCTTCAAACCCGGGTGGTTGCTCCACGTACACCTCTTCCTTGATCAGTCCATTGAGAAAGGCGCTTTTCACGTCCATTTGATACAGCTTGAAATCATGGTGAGTAGCATATGCAAGTAATATTCTATTTGATTCAATCCTAGCTACTGGAGCAAAAGTCTCATCGAAATCCAAACCTTCGACTTGTGAGTATCCTTTGGCCACAAGTCGTGCCTTGTTTCTTGTCACCACTCCGTGTTCGTCTTGCTTGTTGCGGAAGACCCACTTGGTGCCCACTATATTTGCATTGGGTCTTGCCACAAGTTCCCAAACCTCGTTTCTCTTGAAGTTGTTCAACTCTTCTTGCATTGCCACCACCCAGTCCGGATCCTTCAATGCATCCTCAGTCCTGCGTGGTTCCAAAAAGGAGACAAACGAGTAATGCTCACAAAAATTAGCTATACGAGATCTAGTGGTTACTCCCTTTTGGATGTCACCGATGATGTTGTCGATTGGGTGATCCCTTTGAATGCATTGGTGTACTCTGGGGTGTGGCACTTGGAGAGTTGTGTGTTGGTGATCATTTTCTTCTCCCCCTGAATGGTTGCCCTCGTTGATTTGTTGATCATCTTCATATTCCTGTGATTGATCTTGTATCGAAGCTCCCCCTTGATTGTTGATCTCCTCTTGTGGTTCACTTTCCTCTTGTATTTGTGACGATGACTCTTGTGGTCGAACTTCGCCTAGAGCCATTCTCTTCAATGCTTGATAAGGAGCTTCTTCTTTACCTAATTCACATTGATCATCTTGCTCCTTTGGGAGCCATTAGTTTCATCGAACACTACGTCACGTGCCACTTCAACAAGTTCGGAGGCCTTGTTGAAAACACGATAGGCGTAAGTGTTCGAATCATAACCAAGCAAGAAACCTTCATCGTACTTCGAAGCGAACTTTGAAGTCCTGGGCTTCTTGTTCAAGATATAACATGGAGAGCCGAAAACTCGAAAATATGAAATGTTTGGTTTGTTACCGGTGAGTAGCTCATAAGGAGTCTTCTTGAGTAGTCGATGAAGGTAGAGTTGATTTGCGGCGCGGCAAGCGGTGTTAATTGCTTCCGCCCAAAATCGATTCGAAGTCTTGTATTCATCGAGCATTGTTCTTGCCATCTCTGTGAGCGTTCGGTTCTTCCTTTCAGCAACTCCATTTTGTTGTGGAGAGTATGGTGCTGAAAATTCGTGCTTGATTCCCTCCTCATCAAGGTACTCCTCCACTTTTATGTTCTTGAACTCCGTGCCGTTGTCGCTCCGAATACTCTTGATCGATAGTGAGAACTCATTTTGCGCTCGCTTGAAGAATTTCTTGAGTGTCCCTTGTGTTTCTGACTTGTCATTCAAAAAGAACACCCAAGTGAAGCGGGAAAAATCATCAATAATGACTAAACCGTATTTATTACCGCCGATGCTTATGTAAGCAATTGGACCAAACAAGTCCATATGAAGTAGTTCGAGCGGTCTTTTCGTAGTCATGATGTTCTTTGCGGGATGATGTGCTCCAACTTGCTTCCTAGCTTGGCACGCGCTACAAGGCCTGTCTTTCTCAAAAACAACATCTTTCAAACCTCGGATGTGATCGCCCTTGAGGAGTTTTTGAAGATTCCTCATACCAACATGTGCTAGCCGTCTATGCCACAACCAACCCATGTTGGTTTTTGCAATCAAGCATGTGTCGAGTTTGGCTTTATCCTTGTTGAAGTCAACAAGGTAAAGCTTTCCCTTCAACATACCCTTGAATGCAACGGAACCATCACTCCTCCTTGAGACGGTTACACCCTCGTTAGTGAACAAGCAATTATGACCTTTGTCACATAATTGAGATATGGACAGCAGGTTATAATCTAAAGATTCAACATGTAAAACATGAGAAAGAGTGTGTTCAGAGGATATTGCTATTTTGCCGGTACCGAGGACCCTTTCTTGACTATTATCTCCGAAGTAGATGCCTTCGTTTGGGTCCTCGTTTTCTTCATATTCCACGAACATCCTCCTTTCTCCGATCATGTGGTTGGTGCATCCACTGTCTAGCACCCATTTGGATCCACCGGAGGAATAGGCTTGCAGAAACAAATTATGCCTTGGTTTTAGGTACCCAAGCTTGCTTGGGTCCTTGGAGGTTAGTTACAATACATTTGGGCACCCACACATGGGATTTTGTGTTCCCATGGTGTGGCCCAACATAATAAGCATAAACTTTACCAAGATTGTTTCTCATTAATACATAAGAGGCATCAAAGGTTTTGAACAAAAGTTGTTGTTGTTTATGGATCGGAATAGTCTGGGTGACCGGACTTGTCCGGATGACCGGACTTGTCCGGACCACAACCGGATTAGTCCGGTGTTCATGAGAGTTTAGGTTCTTAATTTTCGTGTTACCAGGTTGTGAGGGTCCTCCCTTCACAAAGGTAATCCTTCCCTTGTTATTCTTATGACTTCCAGCATTTTGCTTTCCGTCATAAGAGTAACCAATGCCATACTTGACATTTGGAGGTCTTTGGACCAAGTATGCACTACGTGCATAGTTGATCCCCTCCTTGTCAAATATTCCACATTGGGTAGGATTTTTATCCTTTGTGGAGGTAGGCTTTTCCTTCAACCTGGTGTTGATTTTACCACATTTGCACATATGAACCAGATTAGTTGAAGTGGGTTGAGAAGGTAGGCTTGAAGAGGAGGAAGGTTCACTTAGCTTGAGTGACTCAACTTGCACTTCAAGGATCTTGTTAACCTTGATCAGGTCATCAAGTTGATCCTTGATTGCAACGTTTGAGTTGGTTAACTCCAAGCAAGTTTTCTTGCTTGAAGCTAGCTCAAGCTTTAGTGAGCTGTTTTTCTCCTTTTCAAGAACTAGAAGATTGTCAAGTTCGACATACTTCTCCTTTTGGGAGATAATCATGTCCTCTTGACGATCAATTAGCCGTTCCTTCTCAACAAGTTGGTCAAGTAAAAATTTCATTTTAGCAGCAGTTTTTCTATCTAAACCAATTAACATATCTTCATCATCACTATCTAGTTCATCATTACTTGAGTAGGAATGCATGGAAGGAGTTTTGATGTTTACCTTGCGTTTACCTTCCTTTGCCATGAGGCAAGTGCCATGTCCCTTCTTTGTACCGAGCGTGGGGAAGAGTGTGGGTTTCTTGGACGTGCTTTCAATGGCTATGCTAGCCATCTCTTCTTCATCGGATGATGAGGACTCATCGTTTGAGTCCCACTCCTTTCCAATGTGTGCTTGTTTAGCTTGTTTCTTCTTCTTGAAGAATTTCTTCGGTTGAGGCTTGGCTTCTTTATTCTTCTTCTTGTTGTCCTCATACGGGCAATCGACTATAAAGTGGTTATACTCACCACAATTATAGCACGCCCGCCTCATCTTCGGCTTTGTCCTCTCCTTGTACTTGCCTTCACTTGATTTTGTTCCTTGTCTTTTCTTCATTATTCTTTTGAACTTTTTCATGAACAAAATCATATCCTCTTCGTCCAGCTCACTGCTTTCATCATCGCTGTCCTCCTCAAGCTGTGCTTCTCTTGCTTCTTTAGATAGAGGCTTGAGTGTGGACTTTAAGGCAACTCCCTTTTTCTTGGCCGATGTGAGGTCGGCTATTTCTTTGACGTGCTTGACTTGTTTCTCCATCATTTCAAAGTTGATGATTTTGCCAAGCAATTCATCTGGAGTCATCCTCTTGTACCCGGGACTTTCTCTGATCATAGAGCATAGTGTGACATTGCGAGGCATGAAGGCTCTAAGGATGAGCTTTACAACCTCGTGGTCATTCCACTTCTTGCTCCCATATGATCGGACCTTGTTTACAAGTGTCTTCAATTGGTTGTACATATCCTGGGGAGACTCGTCTTCCTCAATTGCGAACCTTCCTAGTTCGCCTTCGATCATTTCAATTTTTGCCTCCCGCACATGCCGGTCACCTTCATGGGCTGTTTGTAGTGTGTCCCATATTTCCTTGGCAATCTCCAGTCCGTCCACCTTTGTGAATTCATCTCGACTTAGAGAGGAGGTGATTACGGCTGCGGATTGAGCGTTTCTGTGGATGGCTTGCTCTTGACTTGGGGTGAGCTCTTTGTCGTCATTTGGGATGTCTATTCCTGTGCACACAATATGCCATAAACTTGGGTTAAGGGAAATAAAGTGCATCTTCATATTTTGCCTCCACATGGAGTAATCACCCCCATCGAAGTGTGGGGCTTTTCCAAGAGGAATAGATAGGTAATGGCTGTTATTTGAATTTAAGTGATCATAGTTAAAAGGATATCGGGAGTAGTCGGTGTGACTACTCCCCTTCTTCTTTTCTTCAACTTTAGCTTTCCCTTTGGAAAGTGCTTTCTTTCTGAGGAATGCTTTCAGCTCCAGCGTCTCCTCGTCATCATCATCGAAGTCTTGAATTGCTTCGAGATACCTTTCCAGCTTTTGGTTCTTGTCGTTGTTCACTTCTTCCTGGTTGTTGATTTTCTAAACTTCCTTCATGTCCGACATGATCTCTTCGAGTGGTTGCACTCTTTCTTGAAGAACCCGCTCTGATACCAATTGAATGTAGGCCTAGAGGGGGGTGAATAGGCCTTTTTGATTTTTCTCGGTTCCTGTAACACTCAACAACAAGGTCAATACCAGAGATATCAGACTAGTCCGGTAAAGTGCAGACTAGTCCGGTTTTCACGGGCTAAGTTGATCAAGATCAGTCAATTTGATTGATTCGTAAATGTTTGCAGCAGAAATATGAACTTAAATGACAGGTTAATAGTTGTATGTCAAATTCTCTAACAATTAAGCCTTTTGTTTAACAATTTAACTCAAATTGAACAAAGTGAATCAAACCCTAGATTGAGTTGATCAATTAAGATGAAGAACACAAAAGGACAAGACACAAGTTTTATCCCGTGGTTCGGCTACCACGAAGGCAACCTACATCCACGTTGAGGAGCCCACAAAAGGACCGGGTCTTCTCCAACCCTTCCCTCGTCGGATCGCCACGAAGGCCAATCCTCTTCCACTAATCACAAAGGGTAAATAACCAAGTTGAAGGGGCGTTCTCACACGTTGAGAGCTCCCTTGATTACAACTTACAAAGCCACCAATAACACACTCGAAAATTACAAATTGAAACGCAAGAGTGTGTTAGAGAATCAAACCAAGAGCTCAATGATGTGTGCCAAGTGTCTCTACAATGATCTAGAAGTGATCTTCAATAGATTGATCGATTTTGCACTTAATTTCATGGAGAGAGGTGGTTTTTGAGTCTCTTGGGAGGTGTGACGGCGCTAGGGTTCGAGAGAAGTTAAAAGTGGGCCATGCACCTCTATTTATATGGGGTTTCTAAACGTGACCGTTAGGGTTCAGAAAGATCGTACTAGTTCGTGGTGGTCACTGGACTAGTCCGGTGTGCTGTGTGAGCAAACCCTAAGTGTCCAGGAATACCGGACTAGTCCGGTTGAAAACAGACTTGTCCGATTTCACTACTGGAAATCTTCAGACTAGTCCAATTACCATCGGACTTGTCCGGACATATGAAACCCTAGGTGTTTAGGATGACAAGTCCGCACTTGGAGGACTTGTCCGATTTAGATCAGTGTGTATATCGGACTAGTCCATGTAGACACTGGACTTGTCCGAAATAGATCAGAATGAATATCGGACTAGTCCGGATCACAACGGACTTGTCCGATTTTGTGTGACTTGTGCATTGTGTTGAGGACTAGTCCGCATTGGGGAGGACTAGTCCGAAGTGGATCAGAAAGATATCGGACTAGTCCGGTGGATACCGGACTTGTCCGATCTAGTGCAGAATGTGATATCGGACTAGTCCGGTCCTGTATAATTTTGTGCATTGTGTGTGTGTGCTTGAAAGTGATTGAGCTCTTGGGTGTGTTTCCTTAACACACTCCATACATAATAATCTACTATTTTCTTCTCCTTGAGCTCAAATTTACTTTGCTTCTCATTTCCCTTCTTTTTGGCATTTTGCTCATTTTTCATTATTTGCCTGCATTCATCTCAACAAAGGATTAGGATCCAAATTGCTTGTCATAAATCATCCAAAACCCACAAGGGAGTCCTAGATGCACTTTCATGATCCGGTGCTACACTTGGTCCAATGATATTGCAAACTGTACTGAAGGACCGATGTAGATGAGCCATTCGCATCGGATGATCCGGTGAGTGCTTTGTTCTGAGGTCTTCTTCTTCTTCAGCTGAACCAACTCGACCGATGTGTATATTTCTGGAACCAACGGTTGATCCGGTGAGTTGATTTTGTTTGCTTCGAGTTGTTTCTAAGTGATTTTGTATCTTGCTCGATTGACCTCTTTGATATTTGTTGCAAAGGCATTTCTGATGATCTTCAAGCATTGAGTGTTGTCAATTTAAAGTTGAATAATTTTGACATAATAGCTTTCACTTCTTGTCTTCATATACTTGATTTGATCTCATAAATTGATTGTATATGGGTCTCCAATGACATATTGATTTCATTTGATTGAGTGATTATGGGGACCTTGCATTCACAAATTCATTAGTAAAATCCAATGGTTGTCATTAATCACCGAAACCATACCTCATGGGGGCCTAGATGCTTTCAATCTCCCCCTTTTTGGTGATTGATGACAACACAACAATTAAAGCGCAATGGTAATGAATTTGGTAGAATGAAACTTAAACGGATATGTAATGAATACAAGATTATCACAATTAAAATTTGAAGGCTCAAAATCAGGTGATCACAAGATATAGATAGACATCCAATAAGCTCAATCGATTATAAAAATGATACAAAAATGATAAAGACTCCCCCTAAAGCTAAGACACTCCCCCTGAGACTAAGCTCTCCTCCCCCTGACTCCTCTAACTCTTCTCCCCCTTTGGCATCAAGACACCAAAAAGGGATCCGAGTGCCTAAGGACCCTGAGTACTAGGCGCGATGACGAACTGGTCACCGTCGCTGTTGTCGGAGCTGCTGCCTGGAGTAGTGGTGGAAGTAGCTGCCGGAGCCGTAGGAGCCACCGTCGGTGCCTGCTGCGTAGGAGCTGCTGGAACTGGGGCACTGACGACGAAGGCAGGCGTCTGCTGGAACAAGGTCGTAGCCGGCAGCGGGGAGTGAATCGGAGCACCTGGCGCCAGCAGAGGAGACATGCTGATGGAAGGAATTGGCGTAGACGGCACCGGAGCGGCAGCTGGAGCCAGGACTGGTGGTGGTGGAGCAACTCCTGGCAGCTGCGACGGGAGGGCAATCCCGGTCTGGGTGTAGAGGTTAGTGATCAACCCCAGGATGCCCATCATCGCCTGCTACGTCTGCTGCTGCTGGTCGAGGGTGCGCTGGTGCATCTGGTCTATGAGCCCAGTTAGCCGGTCAGTGTCCTCTCGCCTCTCACGAGCGATCTGACGCTGCATCTCTTGCTGCTGCTGGAGCTCCAGAAGTCGGGCGGCCTGCTCCGCTCGGGCCTGCTCAGCTGCAAGTCGGTCCAAGCGCTGCTGCTCAACCATCTGCCGCAGGAGCGAAGTGAGCTCTGACGGCTGAGTGACCTGTGCCTCAGTGACGGGAGGTGGAGTAGGTGGTGGCACTGTAGAGCCTCCAGCCTCCGCGTCATGCTGCCTGGGTGAGGGTGGAGGTGGAAAGTACTCCTCGACACTGTCATCCGTGTTGCTCTCAGACCAGATGTGCTGCAAGTCCTCACCCTGTGCCTCTGCCTCAGCTAGCCTCTCATCCTCCTTCTCCAGGTCCGGCCAGTCCTCCTCAGATAGCTGAGCTCTGACCTAACGCTCGACTGGACGGCCAAGACGGCGGTCTCCAGGAGCTGGGGCACGGTAGTGACCGAACCGTGTGACACTCTCGTCAGTGAGATGGTCATGCACGGCGGACTCCTCAGGGACCATCATGGAGAGCAGATAGCTGATACAGTGTCCATACACGAGCTGCCTCATCATCCCCACTCCATCTGTGATCACGTCCTCCCTCTCGCATATGAGGACGTCCACTATGTCGAACTCCATCCCGTTCATGATGTAGAACAGGAGAATCTGTTGTAGGCTGGTGAACCCCTCCAAGTAACCTGACCTCGGCAAGAGCGTGCGGCGCAAGGCAAGGTGCACTGTGCGCGCAGCTGGAGTCAGCAATGCCGGTACCCTCGGCTGGTCAGGAGAGAAAGTAGGACCAAACAAAGAGCAGATCTCCTCCAGTGCTGGTGCCACTCCTCCAGTGAGCGGCCTCCTCGGTGGGTCTGCCTGACCATATACTCTCTCATGCACGCAAGTGTCGTGCAGGTCCACGCCTAGCAGTTGTGCCAGTGTCTGCCTCGTCAAGTGGTAGTGTTGTCCCATGAACATGAAATCAATCGATCTTCTTCCCTCAGAGACGTAGAGGGCAGCGTAGAACACGCGTACCCAATCCTCCACATAAGCACTCCTCTCATAGGACATCAGGTGCACCAGCCCTCTGTACCTCTCAAAGTAGGAGCGAATCTCTGTCTCTGCTGCGAGGGCAAGCTGATGCCAATCCAGAAAGTTATGTTGGAACAACTTGTGGCCTCGGCGTCTGTAGGTCTCGTAGAGTGACGCCTGTGTCACAGTCCAGAAACGACTGTCCACAAGAGCTTCTCTGGGCTGCGGGTACCACTCCTCAAGCAGCACATTCCACCTGAGTCTGTGGAGCTGCTTGGCCTTCATCTTCCAGTAGTCAGTCAACCGGACTCCTTCAGCGACATGGATAGTGGTGTCCATATCGTAGATGGCTCGCTGGGCCTCCCTGTCCTCATGACGATCAGCAGCCGTCGGTCTCGGACGTGGAGCTGCCGCGGGATGACCCCCACGGGTCCGGGCTGAGCGCCAGGGGACGAGAGGCTCTTCCGGCTCTTCTTCGGCCTCGGAGTCATCGATCACAGGATGCTGCCTCGGACGAGCCTCACGGATCCTCAGTGATACCCCTCGTTCACGCCCACGCTCCTCGGCGGCGCGAGCGACCATCAACGCCTTCTTCTCCTCCTTCGACAATTTTTGCTTCTTCGCAGCCGGCTCCGCGATGGCCTTGCCCTTGTTCTTATTGTCGCGAGCCATTGCGATTGGGCGCGTGAACGGAGTTGACGACGTCGAACACACGGAACGGCGACGCGGAGATCGATGCGGCCGGAAACCCTAGCGACGACGAAACGGCGACCGTTGAGGGTGGTGGTGGTGTGGCTGGGCGGCGGTGGCGCGGGAGCAGTGGTCGGCGGCGCAGGAGCGGCGGCGGCGGCGCTTGGGTGGAGCGGCGGCGACGCTTGGTGATGGAGGCAGCAACCTTGGGCGGCGGCGGCTGCAGTGGAGGCGAGTGGCAGCGGTGGCAATGGTGCTGCAGTGGTGCAGCGACCGGAGGCGGTGAGCGGCGACGGGCGGCAGCGGCCGGAGGGCGGCGACGACATCCGGCAGCGGCGGTGGTGCAAGGGCGAGTGAGGTCGGTGGCGGAGGTGCGTGGCAGCGTCGGGATCAGGAGAGAGAAGGGAAATAGGCGAACGTCCGTTTAAATAGTGGGTCCCAAACCCTAGCCGACTATTTAACACCGGATGGACCGATGTTGAACGATAGATGCATCGGTCGAATGCCACAGTAAGGGTTTTCATAAAAGTGCCGTTGACACCGGATGGACCGACGTTGAAGGATGGGAGCATCGGTCGAATGACACAGTAAGGGTATTCAAAAATGGAATGTTGACACCGGATGGTCCGACGTGGGATGAAGTAGCATCGGTGGAATTTGGCACAGCTCCAGAATTGTGAACACCGGATGGACCGATGCTTTTCAGGATGAACTCGTCGGTCGATTTGTCACACTTGACATAACTGACTCTTGGAGATTGAACACCAATTGATCCGATGAGAGATTGACCAAACAAACATCCCATAAATGTCCTTTGACCAAACAAACAAGCGATGAGAAACACATGTCTTAGGACTTTTTGGGCAACCCCTTACCCCTCAAAGATACTAATATGCCAATAGCTTGGCTAGGCCTTAAAGCAAATGGAACACCGACAAAAATAGGAGAAAATTATCCAAATAAAATGTAAGGCCCATGCTTTGTGAGGTAGAGTATGAAGACTTCTATCTCTTTGGAGCATGTTCCTCTAGGCATTAACGCACCTAACATTTTGTTCTTTCCACCATATATGAGTTGAGATATTGCATTTCAAACAAGTCTCTTTCTCATGAGGTGGGTTATCCTTTGTGACAATCTACCGTATATAATGCCAAACATTTTATAATGCAAGAAATTATAAGTCTATATGACAGGCATCATGCAAGGCATAAAATAAATCTATCTTGCCAAATTTGAACCTTTCAAAGGCTTCTTCGGGGAGAGCCACTCTCCAAACCTTGGGGAAACCCAAAAGAACCTCCATCCCAAGCTAACCCTTGCTCACCCCTATCCTTTGAGAGTTAGGCAAGACCTATATGAAATGCATTCTTACATGACGTTCGTTGCATCTAGCACATTTAATTCACTTCTTAGCCTAGAAAAAGTTTTCTCATCAAGTGGTTTAGTGAAGATATCCGCCAATTGTTCATTGGACCTAACACCTCGCAATGAGATGTCTCCCTTTGCTTCATGGTCCCTTAAGAAATGATGGCGAATATAAATGTGCTTAGTGCGGGAGTGTTGAACAGGGTTTTTAGCTATCTTAACCGCACTTTCATTGTCACAAAGGAGAGGCACACAACCAAGTTTAATACCAAAGTCCAAAAGTGTTTGCTTCATATAAAGAATTTGGGCACAACATGCACCGGCCGCTATATATTCCGCTTCCGCCGTGGACAAAGCGACGGAATTTTTCTTCTTGCTAGACCAAGATACTAGGGAACGTCCAAGCAAGTGGCACCCACCGGAGGTACTCTTGCGACCCACGCGGCATCCGGCAAAGTCCGAATCCGAGTATCCCAACAGGTGGAATTTTGCACCTTTAGGGTACCACAAGCCCATACTAGGGGTATGCTTAAGATACCTAAGTATCCTAAAGACCGCCTTCCTATGCGATTCTTTAGGTGCCGCTTGAAAGCGAGCACACAAGCATACACTAAACATGATATCGGGCCTAGATGCGGTAAGATAAAGCAATGAACCAATCATAGAACGGTATTTAGATTGATCAATAGGTTTACCGTCCTTGTCCGCGTCGAGATGACAATTTGTTGCCATTGGAGTGCTTCTTGAGCTACAATCTCCCATCTCAAATTTCTTCAAGAGGTCCTTGGTGTACTTCTCTTGATAGACGAAGGTCCCCTCTTGAAGTTGCTTGATTTGAAATCCAAGGAAGAAGTTGAGCTCTCCAATCATTGATATCTCGAATTCCCTAGACATCATTTTGCCAAACTCATGGCTAAGAGCTTCGTTAGTTGAACCAAAAATAATATCATCAACATAAATTTGACAAAGGAACAAATCTCCGTTGATGTCCTTGGTGAAGAGTGTAGTGTCCACCCTCCCGATCTTGAATCCTTGCATGATGAGGAAATCCCGTAGTCGTTCGTACCACGCCCTAGGTGCTTTCTTGAGCCCGTAGAGCGCCTTGTTCAACCTATACACATGATTAGGATTCCTCGGATCTTCAAACCCGGGAGGTTGTTCAACATAAACAAGCTCGTTAATGTAACCATTAAGAAAGGCACTTTTCACATCCATTTGATAAAGTCTAATATTATGATGTGAAGCAAAAGCAAGGAGTATACAGATGGCTTCTAGCCGGGCGACCAGGGCAAATGTCTCCCCAAAGTCTAGACCTTCAACTTGCGAGAACCCTTTGGCCACAAGTCTTGCCTTGTTGCGGACCACAACACCATTCTCGTCTTGTTTGTTGCGGTACACCCACTTTGTTTCGATGACGTTCTTGTCCTTGGGTCGCTCCTCCAACACCCAAACTTCATTGCGGATGAATTTGTTGAGTTCTTCTTGCATGGCCATCACCCAATTTGGGTCTTGGAGTGCTTCCTCAATGTGAGTGGGTTCTACACACGAAACAAACGAGTAGTGCTCACAGAATGAAGCAAAATGGCGAGAACGCGTACTTACGCCCCTTGACGGACTTCCAATGATTTGGTCCATCGGATGCACCTTGGAGATGCGTCCATGCCTCATAAGTGGTTGTGAAGCACTTGGCGAAGGTGATGTGTGTTTCTCCTCTTGTGGTTGGACTTTATCATGGACTTCTTCTTCTAGATGTTATTGTGCTTGTGAGTCTTGAGTCGGCAATGGATCATCCTTCTCTTCTTCGTCAACTTGAGGTGCCATGGAGGTGTTGTTGTTGGAACTTGAAGCTCCCCCTTGATCTTGGCTCTCCTCAACTTCGGGCTTGATGTCTCCAATGGTCATGTTCTTCATGGCTTCTCGTAGAGGCTCATCATCTATTTCATCATGACCAAAACTCTCCTCTTGGGAGCCATTAGATTCATCAAACTCAACATCACAACTTTCCTCAACTAAACTGGAGGTTTGGTTGAATACTCGATATGCTTTTGAGTTTGATGCATAACCAAGGAATATACCAACATCACATCTTCTTTCAAACTTACCAAGCCTTTTTTTGCGGTAGATGTAGCACTTGCATCCAAAGACTCGAAAGTAGGAGATGTTGGGCTTTCTCCCAATGAGAAGCTCGTACGGGGTCTTTTGAAGTAGTCGATGGAGATATACCCTATTTGCGGCATGGCACGCCGTGTTGATTGCTTCGGCCCAAAACTTCTTCGATGTGCCGTAGTCATCAAGCATTGCTCTCGCAAGAGTGATGAGTGTCTTGTTCTTCCTCTCAACGACACCGTTTTGTTGAGGGGTGTATGTGGGCGAAAACTCATGCTTCACGCCTTCACGGTCACACCACTCCCCAATGTTGTAGTTCTTGAATTCGGTGCCGTTGTAACTCCAGACCTTGATGATGGGAAGTTGAAATTCCCTTTGAGCGCGGTTGGCAAAGGTCTTGAACACTTCCGGAGTTTCATTCTTGTCACCTAGAAATAGAGTCCAAGCATAGCGAGAGTAGTCATCAACTATTACAAGACAATAGAGGTTACCGCCAAGGCTTTGATATGTGGACGGTCCGAAGAGGTCCATGTGGAGTAGCTCAAGTGGCTTGGAGGTTGACACCATTGTCTTCATTGGGTCGTGTGAAGCAACTTGCTTCCCGGCTTGACAAGCGCTACAAAGCTTGTTCTTTTCAAATGTGACATCCTTCACGCCGGTCACCATCCCAAGCTTGAATGACTTCTTGAGTTTGCTCATCCCAATGTGCGCTATGCGTCGGTGCCATAGCCAACCCAAGCTTGTCTTAGTGAAAAGACAAGTGGATAAGCTAGCATTCTTGTTGAAGAAATCTACTAGGTAGAGATGTCCATGCCGAAATCCTTTGAAGACTATGTCTTGGCTTGTTTCACTAGTCACAACAACATCATTTTTGCTAAATGTGCATGTTAGTCCAAGATCACATAGTTGTGCAATAGAAAGTAAATTAAAGCTAAGTGACTTAACGTACAAAACATTAGAAATGGATAAATCATTTGAAATAGAAATTTTACCTAACCCAATTACCTTTCCCTTAGAGTTATCACCAAAGGTGACTTGTTCATGATTGCTGGGGTTTTCTATGGTGGTGAACATACCATCATTGCCGATCATATGTTGGGTGCACCCGCTATCGAGTACCCAATGCTTTCCTCCGGCTTTGTAGTTCACCTACACACATGAATTCAATTTTTAACTTTAGGCACCCAAGCCAACTTAGGTCCTTGTATGTGATACAAGTGTCTTTGGGACCCAAAGTTGCTTGGGGAGCTTCCCCTTCATGTCCTTCATGTCTTTGCCGATGAACCTAGCCTTCACCTTGCCATCTACTTTACTTAAGAGAGAATAACGATCATTGAAAGTAGATTTGTAATTAATGGGCAACTTAGGAGAGGGTCGGTTAGGAAGAGGACACTCCCTTGTGTGGTGACCGATGACCTCACAATGTTGGCAATAAGAACCAACTTCCTTGATGAAGCTTGTTCTAAGCTCCGGTGAGGGCACCTTTCCTTTGTTAGGCACCGGGAAGGATCCAAGTCCTCTCTTGTTGAAGGCCTTTGCTTGTTGGAAGAGAATTTCCTTGTGCTTGACTTCTCCTTTTGAAAGTCTAGCCACACTAGTGCGGAGACTCTCAATTTCTTCCAACAAGTCCTTCTCCCTAGCATTTGCTTTCAAAGGCAAAGACTTGTTCAAGGCATTAGTGACATGAGAAGTAATGGATATCCTATCATTAAGAGTTTGTTTCTTTGCATTTTTTCAACTCTTGATCAAGCACGTCATGAGCAAGGTTAAGTGTTTGATGTTCTTGTATTAGCTTGTTGTGCTCTTCCAAGAGTGTTTGGTGTGCTAAGTTAAGCTCATGATTATCTAACTTGAATTTAGCCTTTTCTTCCTCAATTTGCTTGACATGAGATTTGAGCGTGTCATGCTCTTTGAGTATGCTTTCATACCTTTCAAGCAAATCAAGGTTAGCACTCTCAAGTCTAGCACGAGTTTCTTCAAGAGTTTTAACCTTACTCTTTTCCCTCTTAATGATAGCATGATATTCATTTATCAAGGAAGTTAAATCATCGGGGGAAAGCTCATCATCACTAGAGTCGTCACATACCTTGGTGTTACCTTTCACCAAGAGGCACATGGGCAGTGGATGAAGAGGTGAGTCATCATTGTTGGCAATGGCGAGGCCGACCAAACTTTCTTCTTCCACTTCACTCTCTTCATCACTTGTTTCTTCGTCAGTGACCCATTCATTTGCCTCACACATGTATACCTTTTGTGGGCTATTTCTCTTCTTTGGGAAGAGTCTTGCCTTCTTGCCCTTGTCATGTTTCTTCTTCGCAAAGGCTCTTGGTTTGGGTTTGGCCTCTTCTTCATCATCATCACTCTCTTCAAGCTTGCGATGCTTGCTCTTGTAGTTCTCTCTTCTTTTGTCCGGTTTTGGACAATCATAGGAGATGTGGCCTTGATCACCACAATTGTAGCAAGTCTTGTGATCATCTCTCCTTGGTAAAAACACTTTCTTCTTGGGATCAAAGGTGTATCCCTTCTTGGTAATCTTGGAGTTCAAGCGTGAGAACTTTCTCATCATCAATGCAAGATCATCATCTTCATCTTCGCTTGATGCTTGCTCTTCTTCACTTGAGCTAGGCTCAACCACCTTCTTCTTCTTGAGGCTTGTTTTATTGGTGGAGGACTTTAGAGCAATTGTTTTTGAGGATGATTGCTCCATCATCCCAAGCACACTCATCTCATGAGCGTGAATTTCTCCAATGAGCTCTGAAACTTCAATGTGGTCAAGTGACTCTTTTTGGAGCATGGAGTTAATGATGTTGTACTTTGGCTTGGGAAGGAGCATGAGGATCTTGCGGTTGACGAGTCCCTTGCCAAGAGAAGCAATGTCAAGAGCATTAATTTCTTCAATAAGTACATTCAAGCGAGAGAACATCTCATTGATATTTTCATGAGGTAGCATCTTAAATTCATCATATTTTGCTTTTAGCATGTGATATTTTAGTTCTTTCACACGAGAAGAACCCTCATGAATTTCTATCAAGCAAGCCCAAATTTCACATGCCTTTTCCTTGCTAGCAATCCTAGAAAAAACATCTTGACTAATGCACTCATAGATTGCATTCCTAGCTTTAGCATCCCATTTAATTTGATCACCAACATAGTTATGTTCTCCAAACCCCGCGTGGGTCGCTTCTCATACTTCGGGAGCAATAGCCTCTAGATAAGCGCGCATGCGTGCTTTCCAATAGGCAAAGTTCTTGCCCTCGAAGATAGGAACCGAACCCCCAACCTTGGCCATTTTAGCTCTCTAGCGGTGAAGCTAGAATGATCCTATGAGCAACCTTGCTCTGATACCAATTGTAAGGATCGAATGACCAAAAGGGGGGGTGAATTGGGCTTCTTTAAAAAATCTAAGCAATAAAACTTAATTCCTAAAAGCCCAATTCCCTACGCAAACTATCTATGCATTCAAGTAAATAGGAACTTTGCGGAATGTAAAATGCATAAACGTAAGGGAAAGGAGGAGGATGCAAACTCCCGAGGAGACACGAGGATTTATCCCGTGGTTCGGCAAGATCGTCAAGATCTTCCTATATCCACGTTGTGGCACCCACCAAAGGGTTTTGCCACACCCAAGTCACCGAGACGAGGGATCTTCACTATTCCTCTCTGTTTGCCAACCATGGCAAGGTGGAGCTCAAGCCTTGTACAACTTCGACCCTCTGGCTTACACAAACGCCTTGGCAAGCTTCGGAAGTCTCCTCATAGTTACAAACACCAAGGGCACTCCCTTGAGGCTCTCTCACTATCCTAGAGAGTCCACTCACCCACAATGGAGGCACACAAGCTCTCTCTCTAGCTAGTTCTAGCCTGATTCTTGGTGTATAGGTGATTGAAATGATGTGGAAGTGATTGCTCTTGGTCTTGAACGCTTGTGTATGTGTTGATAGTGTCTGGTGATCAAGACTTGGCGAAATGACAGGATTAGGGGGTATTTATAGCCAGCCTCTCCGAAATAGCCATTGGAAAAGTAGGCTGATAGAACTTTACTGTGAACATCGGATGATCCGATGTCTCCCCTTTAGTTATCATCGGTCAAGTTTGCTTTAGCTGACGTCATTGTGTCAGATATGACCGTTGTTAGACCGATGTTGCTCCTGTCTTCTCATCGGATGATCTAGTGGCTCTTCCTCCAGAATTGACTCAAACTCTTGATGCTTACTGGAGTGATTGACCGATGTGTATACTTCTGTACATCGGATGATCCGGTGCTACACTTGGTCCAATGATATTGCAAACTGTACTGATGGACCAATGTAGATGAGCCATTTACATCGGATGATCCGGTGAGTGCTTTGTTCTGAGGTCTTCTTTTTTAGCTGAACCAACTCGACCGATGTGTATATTTCTGGAACCATCGGTTGATCCGGTGAGTTGATTTTGTTTGCTTCGAGTTGTTTCTAAGTGATTTTGTATCTTGCTCGATTGACCTCTTTGATATTTGTTGCAAAGGCATTTCTGATGATCTTCAAGCATTGAATGTTGTCAATTTAAAGTTGAATAATTTTGACATAAGAGCTTTCACTTCTTGTCTTCATATACTTGATTCGATCTCATAAATTGATTGTATATGGGTCTCCAATGACATATTGATTTCATTTGATTGAGTGATTATGGGGACATTGCATTCACAAATTCATTAGTAAAATCCAATGGTTGTCATTAATCACCGAAACCATACCTCATGGGGGCCTAGATGCTTTCAGAGGCTCGTCAGAGGCAGCCTCTCGTGCCGGATGAGTCCGAGGAAGAAGAAGAGCCGGAAGTGCCGCTTGTTCGCCGGCGCTCAGCCAGGACCCGTGGGGGTCATCCGCTGGCAGTACCACATTCGAGACCATCTGCTGCCGATCTTCGAGGGTACAGGGCGGCCCAGAGAGCCGTCTATGAGATGGACACCAACGTCCGTGTTGGTGAGGGTGTCCGGCTGACAGATTACAGGAAGATGAAGGCCAAGCAGCTCAGAAGACTCAGATGGAGTGTGTTACTTGAGGAGTGGTTCCTGCAGCCCAGAGAGGCACTTGTGGACATCCGCTTTTGGACCTTGACACAGGCGTCACTATACGAGACCTATAGACGCCGAAGCCATAAGCTCTTCCAGCACAACTTTCTGGATTGGGATCAGCTTGTCCTGGCAGCCGAGACAGAGATACGCCCCTACTTTGAGAGATATAGAGGGCTGGTGGAGCTGATGTCCTACGAGAGGAGTGCCTACGTAGCGGACTGGGTCCGCGTATTCTACGCTACCCTCTACGTCTCTGAGGGCCGCAGATCTATAGACTTCATGTTCATGGGCCAGCACCATCACCTGACAAGACAGACTTTGGCACAGCTGCTAGGAGTGGATCTCCACGACACTTGCCTGCACGAGAGTGTATGGACAGGCAGACCCGCCGAGGAGGCCGCTCACTGGAGGAGTGGCACCACCACTGGAGGAGATTCGCTCTCTGTTTGCACCATCTTTCTCTCGAGACCAGCCGAGGGTACCGGCACTGCTGACTCCAGCTGCGCGCACAGTGCACCTTGCCTTGCGCCGCACACTTTTGCTGAGGTCCGAATATCTATAGGGGTTCACCAGCCTGCAGCAGACCCTCCTGTTCTACATCATGAACGGGATGGAGTTCGATATTGTGGACATCCTCATATTTGAGATGGAGGATGTGATCACTGATGGAGTTGGCATGATGAGGCAGCTTGTGTTTGGACACTGGATCAGCTACCTGCTCTCCATGGTTGTTCCTGAGGAGTCTGCCGTGCGTGATAGTCTCACTGACGAGAGTGTCACACGGTTCAGCCACTACCGTGCTCCAGCTCCTGGAGACCGCCGCCTTGGCTGTCCAGTCGAGCGTCAGGTCCGTGCTCGGCTATCAGAGGAGGATTGGTCAGATATGAAGAAGGAAGATGAGCGACTTGCACAGGCAGAGGCTCAGGGTGAGGACCTTCAGCACATTTGGTCCGAGAGTGACATAGATGACAGTGTTGAGGAGTACTTCCCACCTCCTCCCTCACCCAGGCAGCACGATGCGGAGGCTGGAGGCTCGACGGTGCCACCCCCTACTCCACCTCCCGTCTCAGAGGCACAGGTCTCTCAGCCGTCCGAGCTCACATCCCTCCTCCAGCAGATGGTTGAGCAGCAGCGCCTGGACCATCTTGCAGCTGAGCAGGCCTGAGCTGATGTAGGATCGAAGATCACGTGAAAAGCTACCAGAGGGGGCGTGAATGGTAGATTTAAAAATCTTACGCAGCGGAAACAATTAAACCCCAAACCCTTTCGGCAGAAAAACGATCTCTTAAAGAAATCGTGTGTGAGACTAATCTAAATGTGTTTCACCGTGCCAAAACTGATGGATATCAGAGAGAATCAAGTCACGGATACAAAACAAAAAGAATCACTCAAATCCGATGAGAAAAACTGAAGTTATGATCGAAAGCTCAAACAATGGTCAATCTGTCCTACCCGAGAATAAACAGTTCTGGAACGATGCAAAGAAACTCGTGTAGATCATAGACCAAAAATCCAATGACCGTGAAATTTTGACATATGATAGACAGTCAAGTTGTGAAGACAACCCAAAAAGAACCACGTCAATTGGATCTGTAAAACTCGAGTTATGATAAAACCACCGACGAAATGTAGTGCTGTCCAGAAACTCGATGAATAAAACTTGTCTGGAACAAGTCTGACAAACTAGGCACAAAAGTTCCTTCAAACTACGAATTTTATTCAGTAGAACACAAGAGGAACAGCCCCAAAGTCGTGCACCACGAGCTCTGGGCTCCCTTGCTTATATAACCAGCTCTTAGGCCAACCCAATATCAACTAGGACTCCAATCCTACTCAGATCACGAATCCTAACTTTCCATAACTGCTCAAGATTCTTCTATACGCAGATAGAAGCAATCTTAAGACTTCCAAACACCTTAGGAATGTATCCCACATTCCTAAACAACTCAAATTCGTGACACACACGAAATCCTAACATAACCAACTTGATACTTTCCATACCGAGCCATAACCGACTCCGCCGCAGCCAAAGTCATCAACCGGTACGATCCGATCCTTCCGACCAGATCTTTCCTTCCTTATCCCATCTTCGGAACCATGTTGCCACGTCATGCACCGCATGAATACGTGCGAACACCTTCCTTCGACGTTCAGTAACCTTCATATGCACTGCCCTTGATTCAATCATCCTGCGCGACCTCCTGATCAGCTCAACCACAGTTCCTCCCGAACTTGGTTGTTGGAACCTCATCTCCTCCCTGAGACTAGTCCAACGGATCCCGTCACCAGCCATGACTTGAACTCAAGCAACACCTGCACTTGAATAAACAACCAATCCATACGAGCCCAAGTCCTCGACTTGACTCAAGTTAGTTCCGAACACAACACCCTACGTGAGAACCTCACATAAGCATGTTGCAAAACCACAGTAAAACGATATCATCCATATCAACCAAAACGCACCAAAAACATAGCAAATGAATACTAAGCAATCTTTCCAACAATGTAAAGCAAGTACGAAACATTGCAAATGAAAAGCAGAAGCACTGCGGTCAAGTTCCGGACCTTACCAGAGCAACCCGGAGCTTGAGCCGGAGCTTACCAAAACTAGTACAATGAAGCACCTGCCGGAGGTTACCAAAACTAGTAGATCCTAGCACCGGAGCTTACCAAAAACTAGTCAAAACTTAGTCAACCCAAAACTGGAGCTAGACAAAGTACATCGGAGCTTAGCAAAAGCATGCCGGAGCTATCAAACATATGTCGGAGCTATCAAAGACATGCCGGAGCTAACAAAGTCATGCCGGAGCTAAAGATAAAGCTCACCGAAGCTAACCAAAGCTAGTCGGACCTTACCAAGAAGTCGGACCTAGCTTCGAACATAGCCGGAGCTACCCAAAACAAGCCGGACCTACCGTCAGACCTTGCTGTAGCTCGGAGCTAGAGTCGGACCTTGATAAAAAAGTGTTTTGGTGATATTCTAAACTTTTATCATCAAAGCCAAGTATATTCACTACAATCCAATGTATTCAGCACATATAGGTCTTACAATCTCCCCCTTGATGAATGCATTGGCAACACCACTTAAAATCCGAACATTGGCTTATTCACATAAAAGTTTTGAAAGCAATTTCTCCCCCTTTGTAAATCAAAAGTAAAATGAGAAGAAAAAATTATCCCATATTATCTCTCCCCCTTTATTATCTCTCCTTATGCACATATTCTCTTTCTCTTCATGCTTATCTCTCCCCCTTTGACAATGTATTCAACAAGTCATATTCTCTCTCCAACTTTAGTTGTTATGAGCATATTATAACATATACATATAAACAAAGCTCATCCAAGTCATACTATCAAGTAACTTACACTATCGCATCAATGAGATACATAAAGTAGTGTAAGCCATGCTAGAGATCAAATGTAATTTTCAATTTAAGCAAGTCATGATCTCACAAACTTAACTATTTCAAAACCTGAAAGCATGACACTAGTTGCTGCATTTTATTTTTTTTCAAAGCATAAATTTAGATCATATGATATTTGCAAGAGATTATATGCGCATCTGCCTTATTCTAACCAACCAAGCCAAGCCTATGTCATTTGACAATCAGAAGCTTAAGGATATGGTTTTAGTCATACACAACTTCTTCCAAGTTCATATCTAAGTGCAATGACAAGCCATCTCAAAAGAAGAAGTGCGATGCATGCATATTCTCTTGATCTTTTCTCAATTTATATTTTTTCATAAAAACTCAACATGTGAGTTGATTACTTGATTAATTCTTTATGATTAAAAGCATTTGTGAGCATGCAACAAGTTCAAAACAGCAAGAAAGTTCGACCATGACCAGATTTAGTGTAAGTAATTATTCCAATTACTAGACATGGCAAAAACTACAAAATGTATAACACGAGTAATGTAGTAAGAACTTTTAGCATGTAAAAGGAATCACAAAGTCATATATGTATGAAATACTATGCTCATATTATGTTAATTTCAGATTCACACATAGACTTCCCAAGTTTCAAAACACTCCCCCTCAATTTAAGCCATGAGGATGCATAACCCCTATTTCACTATGAATGTAACAAAAACGAGTGAAATCCAAAGGTTTTGTAAAAATGTCAGCCAATTGTTGTTCGGTATCTACATGGTGAAGCACAATGTTTCCTTCTTCAACATTATCTCAGAGAAAGTGATACCTAATGTCAATGTGCTTAGTTCTAGAATGTTGCACGGGGTTTTTAGCAATGCAAATGGCACTAGTGTTATCACAAAACAGTGGAACACTATCTAGATCAACCCCATAGTCCTTAAGTGTTTGAACAATCCAAAGAGTTTGTGAGCAAGCACTAGCAGCAGCTACATATTCAGGCCCCCTTTGGCAGAGCTTCATGATGCTGATTCTCAGGCAGAATCAGTGGAGCTGTGCCAAACACTATTTTCAGGAGAAGTGATTCTTACGTGATTCTGTGAAGTGATTCTCTGAAATGAACTAAGAGGCTGGGAGCTGAAAAAAATAGTTTCTCCTGATTCTGTGAAGTGATTCTCAGAGTTCATTCTAGAAAATCATTGAGGATCACTTTCAGCCAAAGAATCACTTCATCTGAGAATCAGAAGTGAATTCGAAGAATCAGAAGCTGGGAGCTGTACCAAAGGGGGCCTCAGATTCGGCTGTGGATTGTGCAACTGAATTTTGTTTTCTAGAGGACCAAGCAACAAGAGAATTACCAAGAAAATGACAAGCACCGGAAGTACTTTTCCTATCAATCCTACAACCCCCAAAATCAGCATCCGAAAAAGCTTTCAAAGTAATGGTTGAGGAGGAAGGAAGAAAAATGCCAAATTCTTGGGTTCCATGTAAGTACCTAAGAATCCTTTTGACGGCTTGACGATGTGAAACATGTGGGGAAGCTTGAAACCGTGCACAAAGACATATGCTGAATTGTATGTCCGGTCTTTATGCCGTGATGTACAAAAGTGATCCGATCATGCTTCTATATTCTTTTTGATCCACGGGTTCACCATCTTCATCAAGTTCAAGTGTTGTTGCTGTTCCCATTGGTGTCCGAAGAGGCTTGCTTTTGTCCATGTTGAAGGGCCTTAGGAGGTCTTTGGTATACTTCGTTTGATGCAAAAGGTACCCTCCTTGGTTTGCTTGATTTTCAGCCCCAAAAAGTAAGTGAGTTAACCCATCATACTCATTTCAAATTCGGAACTCATTATTGCTGAAAACTTAGACACAAGATCATGAGAAGCACAACCAAAGATAATATCATCCACATACACTTGAACGAATAATGAGTCATTGCCATGTTTAAGCACAAAAAGAGTTTTATCAACCTTGCCCATGGTAAACCCCTGTTCAAGTAAGAATGTTTTTAACCTATCATACCCTGCTCTAGGGGCTTGTTTGAGACCGTACAAGGTTTTGGACAGTTTGTAAACATGATTAAGAAAATCTGGATTTTCAAAACCCGGTGGTTGTTTGACATAAACCTCGTCATCTATGTAGCCATTAAGAAAAGCACTTTTAACATCCATTTGATATAGCTTAAAGCCTTTAGATGCTGCAAAACTAACAAAATTCTTATGGCTTCTAATCTAGCGACAGGAGCAAACGTTTCATCAAAATCTAGACCTTCAACTTGAGTGAAACCTTGAGCAACCAACCTAGCTTTGTTCCTAACCACAACCCCATCCTCACTTTGTTTATTTTTAAATACCCATTTAGTTCCAATTAAAGTGTGACCTTGAGGTGGAGGTACAGGTTTCCAAACATTATTTCTTTCAAAATTTTCTAACTCTTCTTGCATGGCAATAATCCAAGATTCATTAGTGAGTGCGTGTGATATATCTTTGGGTTCAAAAGAAGCAATAGAAGCAGAATGAGCATGAGAGTTTGGATCGCAAAACCTGGACCGTGTGACTCGTTCATGCAAGCTTCCAATCATCTGTTGTGGGGGATGATCTTTGTAAAAAACGTTGGGGAACAGATGTCTCACAAGCTTTTTCTTCATTAGGTTCATCGCAGATTGATGAGCTTGTGACTTGTGGACGATCAGGACCAGCAGAGGTGACAGCCGAAGCTTGTTCAATGTCCGAAGCTGGACACATGTCATCTTCGGAACTACCAGGCAGTATCACCGGCTCTTCTTCATCTTCGAAAGTACCCTCCCCCTGAGGATACGGATCTGGTCCTGCAACACCGGAGCTAGTACTTGGGCTAGCTTCATCAAAACACTTCACAAGTCTCCACAATTTTGTTAGTGTCAAGTAAAAGCACACGGTAGCCTCTAGTATGAGATGGATAACCAAGAAACATGCCATCAATGGATCGAGGTTCAAATTTATCAAGATTACCATGTTTCTTAACAAAGAATTTGCAACCAAAGACCCAAAAATGTGTAACACTAGGCCTATGTCCAAACCGGAGTTCATATGGTGTTTTACCTAGCTTAGAACGCAAGAAAACATGATTTGAGACATAACAAGCGGTTGCTAACGCATCAGCCCAAAATTTCCTAGGAGTTTGATATTCATCAAGCATATTCCTAGCCATCTCAACTAAGGTTCTGTTCTTTCTTTCTACAACAATGTTTGTTGAGGTACATATGGTGAAGAGAATTGATGATCTATTCTATTTTGAGCACAAGAGTGATCAAAAGATTGATTTTTAAATTTAGTTCCATTATCACTTCTAATTGCTTTTAATGATCCTGGGTGATCAATTGATAATCTAAGAAATAAAGTTCTAAAGTGACTAAAAACTTCATTCTTAGACGCCATAAAGTAAACCCAAGAGTATCTAGAATAATCCTCAACGATAACAAGAACATACCATTTACCTCCGAAGGATTGAACACGTGAAGGTCCTATGGTGTCAAGATGCAAAAGTTGACATGGTTCAGTTGTCATGATCATTGTGAGAGGAGTATGTGAACCTGCAACCATCTTAGCATGTCTACAAGAAGAGCACACAATTTCTTTGTCCCCTTTAAGCTTAGGCAGTCCATGTATGCGATCAAGAGCACTAACACGCGTTAGGTGATCAAAGCCTACATGACCAAGTCTACGATGCAAAAAATATAAGTCCTTTGAATCATTAGCAACTAGACACCTATGCTTAGAGGAAGACATATCAAAATCAGCTTTAAAAACTCTTCCAAACCGAGACATGTTAAAAATAAGCTCACTATTTGAACCTATAATTTTGCAGCAGTTTTTATTGAAAATAATTTCTAGATTTTCATCTAGCAATTGTGCAACAAAAAGCAAGTTGTATTTCAAATTTTTGACAAGTGCTACATCCTTTAAAGTGTAGTGATCATTTACTCTAACCGAACCCTTAGCAATTACAGGAGTTGAAGAATTATCGGCAAAAGTAACATTTTCTACACGTGACACAAAAGAGAGGGCGGAGAACCGATCTTTGTTACCGGTCATGTGGCGTGAGCAACCTGAATCCACAATCCAAATGTTCTCCTTCCTCAAACGTGTAAACTACATAGAAGTACAATACGTCGATGGCTCAATACTGGGGTTAGTCAAAAGGCATTTAGGTATCCAATACTGAGTCACACGACGTGCAGCAGGAAAAACACGCGAAAGCTGAGATAAAACAGCAGGTTTATGAGTCAAAGATTGAGGTTTTCTGTTCTTAACAATTGATTTAGAAGTTGTTACTTGTTTAGAATGAAAACCAGTAGCTCCGGAGGTAAAAACAGCAGTTCCAAGAGACAAGGCTGAAGCTCCGGAAGCAAAAGCTAAAGTTCCGAAGGAAACAACAGAAGGTCCGGGAGCTCTCGAAGCTATCGGAACTATCGGAGCTGCTTTTGCGGATTTCTTACCAGAAGGTTCGGAAGCTACCCTTTCAAATTTCTGACTCACTAAAACAGGTTGTGTTTTTCTAATTGCATGAAAGTTATAAGATCTACCAATTTTTCATTCCTTTTTCTGTTGTTTAGCTAGTCTATAACAAAAATCTATGACATGACCATCTCTACCACAATAGGTACAATGAAATTTAACTTTGTGTTTATGTCTAGATGAGCAAGCAATATTTTTATTTGAAACCGAATGAGGCAACACTCCTGCAGATTTGAAAACAACTCCTTTTTGTTTAGGAACTGTTTGAATCAAACCACCTCCTAATGACTTTACAATTTTAGGTGGATGTGCCTTAGCATGATCATGAGAATCAAAACCTAAACCAGTTTTATCATTGCAAGACTTGGAAGAATTCAGCAGTAAGTTTAGTTTCTTATTCCCATTACAAAACTGATCTAATGTCCTATGCATGTCATCAAGTTTATTGGGCAGATCAAGGCATTTTTCACATGAAGTTTTTCCTTTTAGTTTGCAATTGGAACAAAATTTAACTTCATGAGAACGTAAAGCATTGTTCAATATAGAAATTTCTAGCATCTTGCAGTTTTTTATCAAGATCATCACAACTAGAACAATGAAAATCAATTGTAGAACAAAAAGCATCTTTTAAGTTTCCAATATTAAGTGCAGCAAGCTCTTTGTTCTTTTCAATTTCTTCATCAAGTCTATCTAGAGTGGAGGAGTGTGCACTTCTTAATGTGGACAATTGTTCATAGATTAAGTCACATGAGGGACATGCATCATCACTAGGAATCAAAGTTTTTAAACGGTTAATTTCAGATTCCAATGATTCAATTTTAGCAGTATTATCCCTAAGCTTTTTGTCCTTTTTCTTGACAATAATAGTTGCACGAGAAATAGCATCACACATTTCATTGCAGGTAGAACATACCTCATCGTCTTCACTGTTGTGTTCTGCATCCTCCTGACTTGATCTTGATCTTGTTTTGCCCGCCATGAAGCATAAGTTGGCCAGATCGTCATAATCTTCATCGCTTTCAAATTCTACATCACTTGAACTAAGTTCTTGAAGTGCGGTGATGAAGCTGTTAATCATCTTGCGTCCTATGGTACCCTTCTTTTTCTTTTTGTTGGAATTTCCAGAGGAGGTCCAGACCTTGCTTTGTTTTTCTTCCCAGGTGGTCGGACCTGAAAGGTTAGGGCATTCTGTATGAAAGTGTCCTGTTTTACCATATTCAAAGCAACGTTGAGGTCCGGAGCTTCCTCTCCTTCTAGTTCTCACATTTTGCAATGCTTTTGAGAATCTAGTAGAGATGAGTGCCAACTCCTCTTCTGGAAATTCTTCGATCTGCTCCAAGGTTAGTGAGGACAATAAAGCAAGAGTATTGCAAGATGATGATTGGCCGAAGCTAGACATATCACGTTGCGAAACAAATGCAATAGACTTATTTGGGTTCTTACGTGCTAGGATGTCAATTTCATGAGTTTTTAGTTTAGAATAAAGTACATCTAATGTAAGAGAACTCGTGACAGTTGATTCACGAATGGATGTTACTTTCATCTCCCATATTGACATGTCTAATGCACTAAGAAGTTGCCTAGCATTCTCAGCATCAGAAAAATTAACATTGACACTACGTAAGTTGCTGAGAATTTTATTGAAACGAGCAAAGAGGTCATTGATAGACTCACCTGGTTGCATCTCAAAACGCATATATTCCTTTTTGAACATATCTTGTTTTACCTCCTTGATTGTGTTGGAGCCTTCATGATAATCACAAAGAGCTCTCCAAACATCGTATGCTGAACGGAGGTGCGCGACACGATCAAAGTCGCTTTGAGTGAGTCCTTGGATGATCAAGTTTCGGGCTTTGTTGTTGTTGTCGACGTCCCTTAGGTTTGTGGCCATAACTTGATCATTGGGTGGCACTTCATAAGGCTTATACACCTCCCATATTGCAAAGCCTTGTGCCTGGATGAAAGCCTCCATGCGTGCCTTCCAAACCTGGAAATCAATACCAGTAAACACACAAGGTTTGGCGGAGTATTTCTCCATGATGATTAGTCAAAAACACGTGCAAATCTCAAAGATTAGAGCACCGTGGCTCTGATACCAATTGTAGGATCGAAGAGTACGTAAAAAGCTACTAGAGGGGGGGTGAATGGTAGATTTAAAAATCTTACGCAGTGGAAACAATTAAACCCCAAACCCTTTTGGCAAAAAAACAATCTCTTAAAGAAATCGTGTGTGAGACTAATCTAAATGTGTTTCACCATGACAAAAGTGATGGATATCAGAGAGAATCAAGTCATGAATACAACACAAAAAGAATCACTCAAATCCGACGAGAAAAACTCAAGTTATGATTGAAAGATCAAACAATGGTCAATCTGTCCTACCCGAGAAAAAACAGTTCTGGAATGATGAAAAAAAACTCGTGTAGATCATAGACCACAAATCCAATGACTGTGAAATTTTTACATATGATAGACAATCAAGTTGTGAAGACAACCCAAAAAGAATCACGTCAATTGGATCTGTACAACTCGAGTTATGATAAAACCACCAACGAAAGGTAGTGCTGTCCAGAAACTCGACGAATAAAACTTGTCTGGAACAAGTCTGACAAACTAGGCACAAAATTTCCTTCAAACTACGAATTTTATTCAATAGAACACAAGAGGAACAGCCCAAAAGTCATGCACCACGAGCTCTGGGCTCCCTTGCTTATATAACCAGCCCTTAGGCCAACCCAATATCAACTAGGACTCTAATCCTACTCAGATCACGAATCCTAACTTTCCATAACTGCTCAAGATTCTTCTATACGCAGATAGAAGCAATCTTAAGACTTCCAAACACCTTAGGAACGTATCCCACATTCCTAAACAACTCAAATTCGTGACACACACGAAATCCTAACATAACCAACTCGATACTTTCCATACCGAGCCATAACCGACTCCGCCGCAGCCAAAGTCATCAACCGGTACGATCCGATCCTTCCGACCAGATCTTTCCTTCCTTATCCCATCTTCGGAACCATGTTGCCACGTCATGCACCGCATGCATACGTGCGAACACCTTCCTTCGACGTTCAGTAACCTTCATATGCACTGCCCTTGATTCAATCATCCTGCGCGACCTCCTCATCAGCTCAACCACAGTTCCTCCCGAACTTGGTTGTTGGAACCTCATCTCCTCCCTGAGACTAGTCCAACGGATCCCGTCACCAGCCATGACTTGAACTCAAGCAACACCTGCACATGAATAAACAACCAATCCATACGAGCCCAAGTCCTCGACTTGACTCAAGTTAGTTCCGAACACAACACCCTACGTGAGAACCTCACATAAGCATGTTGCAAAACCACAGTAAAACGATATCATCCATATCAACCAAAACGCACCAAAAACATAGCAAATGAATACTAAGCAATCTTTCCAACAATGTAAAGCAAGTACGAAACATTGCAAATGAAAAGCAGAAGCACTGCGGTCAAGTTCCAGACCTTACCAGAGCAACCCGGAGCTTGAGCCGGAGCTTACCAAAACTAGTACAATGAAGCACCTGCCGAAGCTTACCAAAACTAGTAGATCCTAGCACCGGAGCTTACCAAAAACTAGTCAAAACTTAGTCAACCCAAAACCGGAGCTAGACAAAGTACGTCAGAGCTTAGCAAAAGCATGCCGGAGCTATCAAACATATGTCGGAGCTATCAAAGATATGCTGGAGCTAACAAAGTCATGTCGGAGCTAAAGATAAAGCTCACCGGAGCTAACCAAAGCTAGTCGGACCTTACCAAGAAGTCGGACCTAGCTTCGAACATAGCCGGAGCTACCCAAAACAAGCCGGACCTACCGTCGGACCTTGCTGTAGCTCGGAGCTAGAGTCGGACCTTGATAAAAAAGTGTTTTGGTGATATTCGAAACTTTTATCATCAAAGCCAAGTATATTCACTACAAGCCAATGTATTCAGCACATATAGGTCTTACAGCTGAACAGGCAGCACGTCTTTTGGAGCTCCAGCAACAGCAGGAGATGCAGCACCAGATCGCTCGCGAGAGGCGAGAGGACACTGACCGGCTGACGGGGCTGATAGATCAGATGCACCAGCGCTCCCTCGACCAGCAGCAGCAGACGCAACAGGCGATGATGGGCATCCTGGGGTTGATCACCAACCTCTACACCCAGACCGGGATTGCCCTGCCGTCACAGCTGCCAGGCTTTGCTCCACCCCCGCATGTCCTTGCTCCAGCTACAGCTCCAGTGCCGACCACACCGATCCCGACGATCAGCATGTCTCCACTGCTTGCTCCAGACGCACCGATCCACTCTCCGCTGCCGGCTACGACGTTGTTCCAGTAGATGTCGGCATCTGTTATCAGTGCCCCGTTGCCAGCGGCTCCGACTCAGCAGGCACCGATAGCGGCTCCTACGGCTCATACAACTCCCTCCACTTCCACTTCCACTCCAGCTTCAGCCGCAACAGCAGGCAGCAGCTCCGACGACAGCACCCCCGATGGTGACCAGTTTGTCATCGCTCCGAGCACTCAAGGTTCTTAGGCACTCGGATCCCTTTTTGGTGTCTTGATGCCAAAGGGGGAGAAGAGTTAGAGTAGAGTCAGGGGGAGGATAGCCTAGCCTCAGGGGGAGTGTCCTAGCTGTAGGGGGAGTTTATCTATATCTTTTGTAATTTGGTGTTTTTGCTACTCATTTGCTATTCATTGAGTATTCATGTGCACTTATTCTCTTGAGTTATTGATCGATTGAGCTTTCGCGTTATTAATCTCCTTTGAGTCTTCAAGTTTAAAATGCCATATCTTGTACTCATTGCATATCTTCTTGAGTATCGTACTATCAAATTCATTATTATTATGCTTCACTTGTTGTGTTGTCATCAATCACCAAAAAGGGGGAGATTGAAAGCATCTAGCCCCCCCTCCCCATGAGGTATGGTTTTGGTGATTAATGACAACCATTGGATTTTACTAATGAATTTGTGGATGCAAGGTCTCCCATATCACTCAATCAAATGAAATCTATATGAATATGAACATCAACTAATGATCATTGGAGACCCTTAAACAATCACTTTATGATATCAATCAATGTCATGAAGATTAGAAGTAAAAGCTCATATGTCAAAGTTATTCAACCATAATTGACAATACTCAATGCTTGACAATCATCAGAAGAATATTTACAACAAGTTCTAAGAGGTCAATCGAGAAAATTCCAAAAGAATCACTTAGAACAACTCGAAGAAAACAAAATCAACTCACCGGATCAACCGATGTTTCTAGAAAACAACACATCAGTCGAGTTGGTTCAGCAGAAGAAGAAGACCTCAGAACAAAGTACTCACCGGATCATCCGATGTTAAGGGCAATGTTACATCGGTCCATCAGTACAGTATGCAATATCCTTAGACCAAGTGTAGCACCGGATCATCCGATGTACAGCAATATACACATCGGTCAATCACTCCAGTAAGCATCAAGTCTGAACCAATTCTAGAGGAAGTGCCACCGAATCATCCGATGAGAAGACAAGAGTAACATCGGTCTAACAACAGTCATATCTGACATAGTGACATCAGCTAAAGTGAACTTGACCGATGATAACTGAAGGGAGAGCATCGGATCATCCGGTGTTCGCAGAGCAGTGATGTCAGCCTAGTGTAGTGAGAGCTGTAAGGGAGTGTCTCTTGGTGTTTGTAATTGAGAGAGACTTCCGGAGCTTGCCAAGACAATTGTGGAAGCCCGGAGGATCCAAGTTGTACAAGGCTTGAGCTCCACCTTGCCGAGGTTGGCAAACGGAGAAGAATAGTGAAGATCCCTAGTCTCGGTGACTTGGGTGTGGCTATACCCTTTGGTGGGTGCCACAACGTGGACGTAGGAAGATCTTGAAGATCTTGCCGAACCACGGGATAAATCCTCGTGTCTCCTCGGTAGTTTGCATTCTCTTCCTCTCCCTTACACTTATGCATTTCGTATATCGCAAAGTTACTATTCACTTGAATGGATAGGTTGTTTGCTTAGGGAATTGGGCTTTTAGTAATTAAGTTTTATTGCCTTAATTTTTGAAAAGAAGCCCAATTCACCCCCCTCTTGGGCATTCGATCCTTACTTCATCTAAAGAAGAAGAGGAGATGGCCACTATAGCTATCAAGAATCCTACCATAAAGTCCACTCTCTTCCCAACCATGTTAGCATGGAAGGACACCAACCAGACATGCCTAACGGCCAAGAAAGGAAAAAGAAAGGTTAACACTAAATCTTCCTCCTCACATTCCTTTACGAGTGATATTGATAATTCTAGTGATGATGAAGACATGTTTAGAGGTTTAGATAAAAATACTATAGCTAAAATGAAATTGATAAGGAGGAGCTAGTCAATCGCCAAGAAGATATGATCATTCTCCAAAAGGATAAATATCTTGAGATTGAAAAGCTTTTTGAGCTTGAAAAGGAGTGAAGTAAATGACTTGAACTTGAGTTAGCTTCAAGCAAGGATACTTGTTTGAAGTTAAAAGACTCAAACATCACTATAAAGGATGAACTTGCTAACTTAACCAAAGATAACAAGATCCTTGAGATGTAAGTTGAGTCACTCAAGCAAAGTGGTTCTTCATCCTCTTTAAGCTCACCTTCTCAACATATTGAATCTAAAAATGTCATAACTTGTACATGTGCTAAAAGTGACACTAACTTGAAAGAAAAGTCAAACTTGACAAAAGAGAAGCATACCTCCCAAAGTGGCATGTTTGACAAGGAGAAGGTCAAATATGCACGCAGTGCATACTTGGTCACAAGACCTCCTAATGTTAAACATGGCATTGAGTATTCTCATTGTGAAAGGCAAAAGCTAGAAGCCACAAGAATGACAAGGATCACATTGTTTTTGTCAAGGGAAACTCTTCCCATGTTGGAAAACATAATAATGTTGACAAATTTAACATTGTGAACTCTTATGAACAACAAATCTTGTTTAGAACTTTTGATGCTCCATATGTGCTTATGAAGAATAGTTTTGGAAAAGTTCATGCTAAATATGTTGGGCCACGCCATGAGAACACCAAGTCTCGTGTGTGGGTGCCCAAGTCACTTGTCACTAACCTCAAAGGACCCAAGCAAGCTTGGGTACCTAAGACCAAAGCATAATTTCTTTTTGTAGGAATATGCATCAGGTGGAGCAAAATGGTTCTAGATAGTGGATGCACAAATCACATGACTGGAGAAAGAAAAATGTTCATGGAGTATGAACAAAATGAAGACTCAAGCGAAGGCATCTACTTTGGTGATAATAGTCAAGGAAGGGTGCTAGGTACCGATAAAATAGCAATTTCATCACAACATACACTTTCTCATGTTTTACATGTTGATTTCTTAGATTATAACCTCTTGTCCATATCTCAACTATGTGACAAAGGTTATAATTGTTTATTCACTAATGAGGGTGTGACCATCTCTAGAAGGAGTGATAATTCTATTGCATTCAAGGGTGTGTTAAAGGGAAAGCTTTATCTTGTTGACTTCAACAAAGATAAAACCGAACTTGACACATGCTTGATTGCAAAGACCAACATGGGTTGGCTGTGGCATAGATGGCTAGCGCATGTTGGTATGAGGAATCTTCAAAAACTCCTTAAGGGCGATCACATCCGAGGTTTAAAGGATGTTATTTTTGAGAAAGACATGCCTTGTAGCGCGTGCCAAGCCGGGAAGCAAGTAGGAGCATCCCATCCCGCGAAGAATGTCATGACTACAACAAGACCGCTCGAGCTCCTCCACATGGACCTATTCGGTCCAATTGCTTACATAAGCATCGGCGGTAAGAAATATGATTTAGTCATTGTCAATGATTTTTCATGCTTCACGTGGGTTTTCTTTTTGAATGATACGACAGAAACTCAAGGAACACTCAAGAAGTTTCTCAGGCGAGCTCAAAATGAATTCTCATTGACGATCAAGAACATACGCTGTGACAATGAAACAGAGTTCAAGAATACTCAAGTTGAGGAGTATCTAGATGAAGAAGGAATAAAGCACGAATTTTCAGCACTCTACTCTCCTCAACAAAACAGGGTAGCCGAAAGGAAGAACCGAACACTCATTGAGATGGCGAGGACAATGCTCGATGAATACAAGACTTCAGACTGGTTTTGGGCTGAAGCGGTTAACACCGCTTGTCATGCCATACACCAACTATACCTTCATCATTTACTCAAGAAAATTTCATATTAACTAGTCACCGGTAACAAACCAAATATTTTATACTTTTGAGTTTTTGGTTCAAAATGTTATATTCTAAACAAGAAGCCTAGAACCTCGAAGTTCGCTTCAAAGTCTAATGAAGGTTTCTTACTTGGCTATGATTTGAACTCCTACGCTTATCGTGTCTTCAACAAAGTCTCTGGACTTGTTGAAGTAGCACATGATGTAGTGCTCCATGAAACTAATGGCTCTCAAGTAGAGCAAGTTGATAAGTGTGTGCTAGATCAAGAAGAAGCTCCATGTCAAGCATTGAGAAGAATGGTACTTGGCGATATTCGACCACAAGCATCACCTCAAAATCCGAGTGAAGAAAATGAACCACAAAAGGAGGAAATTGATCAAAGGGAAGCTTTCGCACCATATCAACCTCAACGAGATCAAGATAATCAAAACAATAATGAGGGCAACTATCTAGGAGGAGACGAAGAAGATGATGATCATGAAAATTCAAGACCACAAGTGCTGTCGGTACCCTAAAAACCATACACCCCATGAGGTTACAAAGATCTCAAGGGAAGGACGTCTACTCAAATTGAAGACCCTCGGAGGCCCACTTGTCAGACATAACCGGACCTGCTTCTCCAACATGGTTAACCCCTAGGTTGCCACGTGTACTGCCAGACCGGAGCTACTACCCACAAGGGTGAAGCTCCGGGCTAGGTACCGAAACGGCACCTCCGGACTTAACCCCTGACCGAGAGAAGCTCCGGACCTGACACGTGCCAGGTCACCCCGGAGCTTCCCGCTTCCCACAAGCAAGCTCCGGAGCTGCCACGTGTCCAAACGTCGGAGCTGGCCGCCTCAAACCTCCGGAAGACATTGTAACGACTCCGGATCTTCAAAGGATAGCCGCGGACTTCAAGACCCGATTAATTGTCATTAATCCAATGTTAATGACACTTAATCGGACAATCTTAACACCTGTAACGGCACTGTCGGAGCCCGTTACAGGGTTATTAACAACAATTAATCGTGTATCAATACTAGTAACCGCCGGGGCCACATGTCGGGCCAGGCTAACTTGTAACGGTTTGTCCTTGTACTATAAAAGGACAGACCGACGATACACGGGAGAAGAGGCTCTCGAACGCTCTCAGACACACAGGCATTGACGTGAGCTTTCTTACATAAACTAATACAACACCACACACCCGTGGAGTAGGGTATTACGCTCAGGCGGCCCGAACCACGTAAACCACTGTGTCTCTCGTGTCCAATCGTGATTCACCTTCTTGAGTCTCCGCGCACCCACACCGAACTACAAACTCCTTCAACACTTTAGTAGTGTCAGGAGATCTGCCGACTCCAACAGTCGACAGTTGGCGCGCCAGGTAGGGGTGCCTGAGATTTTCAAGAATGGTGAATTCTGCGGCTGGATCATCCAATGGGCAACCTGCTGCTCAGGCTGTCGGGGGCAATCCCTCCAACATGCAGCCACCAGCAGGAGCCTCAGCACCAGCAGGAGTCACACTCCCACCACCACCATCTTCTCCGGCAAAACGTGCCAGGCAACATGATGGTGCGCCGGCGTCACATACTACGTCGGCAAGTCATGACAACCCAGAACACGCACTCCATGCAGCGCGTGCTCTTCTCCAGCGACCACCACCTCCGGATGCATCTCGAGATGCCATGGAGCAATGGAGGGCTGATGTTGAGCATTTGGTCGCAGCAGCGGCCGAACGCCTCAACAACCAGGGTCCTCCTCCTTCAGGACGAGCCCCATCGCAGCGACGGACGTTGTCTGGAAGACTTGGTCTGCATGTCTCCAACAACCGAAGACGAGCTGCGTCACAGCAAGTGACGTCGTTGCCCTCTGGGGCACGACGCACCCATACGGTATCTCGGCTTTCGACACATGACCTCCGGGCGGAGCTTGATCGCCGATACCGCCAACAGGATGGCCGTGTCCATATCGAGCGAGCTCGAGAAAGACGGGATGCTCAAGACCTTTCTACTCTGGAAGGAGTAGGAGGAGGCTGTTCCGCCCTAGCCATGCACCTGCGCATGGTTAGATGGCCACAGAAGTTCCGGCCACACTTGCCGGAAAAATTCGACGGGACTGTCAACCCCGTAGAATTTCTGCAGATATACTCCACTGCAATCTTAGCAGCTGGAGGAAACGAGGTCGTAATGGCCAACTACTTTCCAGTGGCCTTAATTGGGACCGCCAGGTCCTGGTTTATGAGCCTTCCACCCAACTCTATCGACAGTTGGGAAGAGCTGTGCCGTCAGTTCACTGCCAACTTCGGGAGTTCATACACCCGACCGGGCACTGAACTAGACCTTTTTGCGGTCGTGCAAAAAGGGGGAGAATCTTTGCGGTCATTCATCCAGAGGTTCTCTCAGGTACGCAACACACTCCCTTCTATCTCAAGCGCTTCTGTCATTGTGGCATTCAGACAGGGTGTACGAGACAAGAAGATGTTGGAGAAGCTGGCGATCAAAGAGATCACCAGCGTCACGGAGCTCTTCAGCTTGGCAGACAAATGTGCCAGAGCTGCGGAGGGCCGTGAAATGCACTCCAAACCAGCCTTGGAAGATCACAAAAAATCCTCCAAAGAAGAAGCCGCTACCTCCGGGAGTGGCAAGAAGAAAAAGAAGACCAACGACAAGAAGAAGCCGTCGGCCGGCACATCCAACGTTGCAGCCACTGCAACTCCTGGTGGCCGGGGGCCACGCCCCGAGAAGCGACCTCGACCGTCTTCCGAAGATGGCGGCAAATCCAAAATGTGGTGCCCCATTCACAAAACGGGCAGCCACAGGCTGTAAGACTGCCGGGAGGTCCAAAACCTTGCCGAGCGCTACAACAAGCGCCGGGAAGGGTCTCCTTTCCGACAGAGGGAGGGAAAACAGAAGGTTGACGAAGCTCCGGCTGAAGAGGAGTTAGGGTTTCAGGACCCCAAAAAGGTCCTGAAAGCCGTCTACACCTCCGTCGACGATGACTCCGACGTCTCCGACAACGAGCGTCGGAAAACCATGAACACCATCTTTGGTGGATCATGGGACATCACTTCTCGTCGTGTCATCAAGACTATGCGGCGGGATATGGCTGCTGTAGCTCCTACAGCTAGACCGGAGCCACATCGAAAGTGGATGGACACACCCATCACTTTTGATGCTTCGGACTGTCCTCAAAGCATGGTCGGAGCTGGCCAATTACCCTTGATGGTATCTCCCACCATCAACAACATCCAGCTCCATCATGTTATGGTGGATGGAGGTTCGGGGCTGAACCTTATAAGCTTTGAAGCTTTTACCAGACTTCAGCTTCGACCTTCGGATCTTCAGCCCTCTCGACCATTCTCCGGAGTAGGTCCGGGGGCCATTACCCCACTCGGAGCTATAATTCTCCCCGTTACCTTCGGGACACAGGAGAAGTACCGCACCGAGAAGTTGGTCTTCGACGTCGCTCAGATCAACTTACCATTCAACGCCATCTTGGGTAGACCTGCCCTATACAAATTTATGGCAGCTGCTCATTATGGATACTTGGTGTTGAAGATGCCAACACCAGCAGGCATTCTCCGGATTCGTGGAGATCGCACCGCCGGAGTAACTGCTCTGGAGGAGCTCCATGCTCTCACCACTGCGCAAGAGGAGGACTCCAGACAGGGGCAAGCTCCAAAACCTCCGAGCATTCGGCAACGAGGCTCAACCTCTGCTCCCCGTGTGCAGCCAAGCGGCGACACCGACATCCCCGTCAAAGTCGTCCAAATTGGTTCCGATGTCACTCAAACCACCCGCATATCGGGTGGGTTGAATGACAAATAGGAACTCGCGCTCATCACTTTCCTCCGGGCTAACATTGACGTATTTGCTTGGCAACCGTCACAAATGCCTGGGATCCCCAGGGAAGTGATTGAGCACAATCTGAAGATTTACCCCGATGCTCGGCCTGTGCATCAGAAACCTCGGAAGCAATCTGTAGAGCGACAGAACTTCATCTGACAAGAAGTGAAGAAGTTGCTCGAAGCCGGATTTATCCGAGAAGTCTTCCATCCAAAATGGCTGGCGAACCCAGTCGTTGTGCCCAAGGCCGGCGGGAAACTTCGGATGTGCATCGACTACACCACACTGAATAAGGCATGTCCAAAAGATCCATTCCCACTACCTAGAATAGATCAGATAGTGGATTCCACCTCCGGGTGCGAGTTACTGTGTTTTCTAGACGCATATTCTGGATATCATCAAATCAGGATGTCTAGGGAGGATGAAGAGCATACTTCATTCATCACAGTGGATGGATTGTATTGTTACACAGCCATGCCGTTTGGTCTCAAGAATGCAGCTTCAACTTTTGTACGAGCTATGTACAAAACTTTCGAAGAACTCATCAGAGACATAGTGGAAGTGTACGTCGATGACATCGTGGTCAAAGTCAAGAACAAGGAGTCCCTCTTGGACACCTTGCAGGCTGTCTTCGACAAGCTGCGGGCCACCCACACGAAGCTAAACCCAGACAAGTGCGTCTTCGGGGTTAGTTCCGGAAAGCTTCTTGGTTTCCTGGTAAGTCACCGGGGCATAGAGGCTAATCCGGCGAAGATAAAAGCCAATGAAGACATGCGGCCACCAACCCGCATCAAAGACGTCCAAAAATTAACTGGATGTCTAGCAGCCCTCAGCCGGTTCATTTCATGACTGGCGGAAAGAGCACTTCCCTTCTTCAAGTTACTGAGGAAGTCCGGACCATTCCAATGGTCTGAAGAAGCAGAGAAGGCATTCCAGGAGCTGAAACAGTTCCTCACCACCCTACCAGTCCTGGTAGCTCCGAACCCTGGTGAGCCTTTGTTGCTTTACATTTCAGCTACTGACGAAGTCGTCAGTATGGTTCTGGTTGCAGAGAGACCGGAACTACCCAATACTCAGGAATCCAGACCCCTTCGGGAGGGTCCGGAGGTTCCTGAAAGCGGGTCTGGGTCCCAGCTCCCAGACTCAAACCCACAAGAAGCCACTTCAGAGGACCCGGACCCCTCTAAGAGGGTCCAGGTCATTTCTGAAGAAGCTCCGGGTTCCTCCACCCAGAACCCGGAAGTCCCCGAAGAGAGTCTGGACCCCTCCGAGAGGGTCCGGATCAATGAAGAGGAAGCTCCGGACCCCTCCGGGAGGGTCCGGACCATTCAACGCCCGGTATACTTCATCAGTGAAGTGTTACATGATGCCAAGACTCGATACCTAGAGGTGCATAAACTGCTTTATGCAGTTCTTATTGCCTCAAGGAAGCTTCGACACTATTTCCAAGCTCACAAAGTCTCGGTGGTGACCTCATATCCACTTCGAGCGATCCTGCATAATCCCAATTCAACTGGGAATATTGCAAAGTGGGCAGCGGAATTGGCTGAATTCGATCTTGAATTCATTCTGAGACAAGCAATCAAGAGTCAAGCGTTGGCAGATTTCGTGGCAGAATGGACTCCCTCTCCATTAAACCCTGGGGGCCCCAGCGAGCAGAAGACGGAACCTCAAGTTCCAACCTTCACTAAGCCTCACTGGACCCTTTACTTTGATGGCTCCATGCAGAAGCAGGGAGCCGGAGCTGGAATCCTTCTCCTCGCACCAACTGGGGAGAAGGTGAAATACATGGTACACCTTGACTTCAAGGCAACCAACAACATGGCGGAGTATGAAGCACTCATCTATGGATTAAAGGTGGCACTATCATACGGTGTCAAGCAATTGCTGGTCAAAGGAGATTCACAACTCGTCATCAAGCAGGTGAAGGGTGAATGCTCCTGCAATAATCTCCAGCTCGCTGCTTACCTCCTTGAAGTCCAGAGGCTTCAGAAGGACTTCGAAGTCCTAGACCTTCACCATGTTCAGCGTGCTCACAACGCTGAAGCTGACGAACTCTCGACCAAGGCGTCAACTGGAGCTCCGGCTCCTGATGGAACCTTTGTCCGGAGGTTGTCAAAACCCACAGTTCAGCCTGTCGAACTGAACGAAGGGGGCGAGATCAGCATCCCGAAGCTGACGGTCCCGATGGCCCTGTTACCATGGCAGCCATCAAGGGTCGTAGGTGCTGCCGGAAGCTCCGAGCAACCCAGCACGCAAGACTCAAATGCTCAAGTCAGTTCCGATGCATGGATCTCGGAGATCCGGAGCTACTTGAAAGACAACATCCTTCCTGACGATGATGTATCCGCTGACCGGGTAGTCAGATTGGCTAAAAGATACACGTTGGTAGAAGGGGATCTCTACCGGCGCGGTGCCAACGGCATCCTAATGCGGTGCATCACAAGGGAAGAAGGCTGCGAGCTCCTCGCAGAAATCCATGGAGGCGAGTGTGGGAACCACGCATCTTCCCGCACGCTGGTCGGAAAAGCCTTTCGGCACGACTTCTACTGGCCTACAGCGCTCCAGGATGCCACTGAGCTGGTGAAGAAATGCAAAGCATGCCAATTTCATGCAAAGCAAATTCATACACCTGCTCAGTCCTTACAAATGATACCTCCCACATGGCCTTTTGCTGTGTGGGGGGTGGACATCTTGGGACCCTTCCCTAGAGCCGTTGGAGGTTACAAGTTCCTGTACGTCGCAATCGACAAATTCACCAAGTGGCCGGAAGCAACTCCCGTTGTGACGATCAACAAACAATCTGCAATCAATTTTCTACAATCCATCGTGAGCAGATTCAGAGTCCCAAATAAGATCATCACTGATAATGGGACTCAATTCACAAGCTCCGCATTTCAAGGATATTGCGAAGACCTCGGCATACAAGTTTGCTACGCTTCCGTAGCTCATCCTGCCAGCAATGGACAAGCCGAGAGAGCAAATGCAGAGATCCTTAAAGGAATCAAAACACGCACTTATGAGCGCTTGAAAAAGCACGGAGCCAATTGGATCGAAGAGCTTCCGCCCACTCTATGGGCCAACAGGACTTCTCCAAGTCGGGCAACCGGAGAAACACCCTTCTTTCTGGTGTACGGAGCTGAAGCAATCCTTCCTCCAGAAATCACCTTGGGTTCCCTCCGAGTCCGGACCTTCGACGAAGCCGCGCAGGAACAGCTCCTGCGCGAAGACCTAGACCTCCTCGAGGAGGGAAGGTGCCAAGCAGCTATTCGGAATGCCCGATACCGCCAAGCTCTACGGTGCTATCACCAGTGGCATGTACACAACCGACAGCTCGAGGAAGGCGATCTGGTGCTACGGAGAATACTATCCAGAGAAGGGCAAAACAAACTCTCCCCCGGCTGGGAAGGGCCCTTTCGAGTGATCAAAGTATCCCGTCCCGGAAGCGTTCGCTTGGCTACCGAGGATGGGACACCTCTCCCAAATCCTTGGAACATCGAGCACCTCCGTAAGTTCTACACTTAATTCCACGGAGGTGAGTCTTAAGTAACTTGAAATGTATGTTATAGAGTCATTGTACAGAGTCGGGTAGTTCCTCCGGGAGAGCAGCCGGACCTTTCCCGAAAGGTTTGAAAAGCTCATGCAACACTTGACACAGTCTCCGGACTAAAAGTGTGGCTAACTACCCTGGGTCAAACGAGAAACCAAACAAACTTAGCCTGGTTCCGTACCCTAAGAGTGTACTTGTTTCCCCTGTACCCCGGACCTATAATGAAAGACATCTTCATGTGAAATAGACTCCACGTGCATTCATTTTTGCATAGGCTCGACATTTTTATTTTTCTTTTTCTTGTCTATAACAGAAACGTGCAATTCTTAAGAAGTTCTAGTTTGACCGGTTTACATACGATTCGAGTTGAATTGTCAGATTTTTTGGATTTAAATATCGTCTGTGGCCAACTCGCCTGAAAGCCGCCAAGCCATTCTAGGGCCGGAGTGCGCTATCGACTTAGCCTGGTCAAGCACCCTAAGTACGCCACTCTACCTACATCCCGGCAGGCCAAAGTAAGGTGGGTCCATGGACAATTGGATCTAAAAGAAAAGACAATTCATCCAGTCGTATTAAAAATCGTGTTCAACTTAAAATTTTCTTGAGAACCGTAAGCCGCGACGAAGTTATAGACAAGAAACGAATTTTACTATTTTTCTTGGCTTAAGTGTGCAGGAAAAATGAACCCTACGTTGATGGAGAAAAACCGGAGCTAACCAAGCTCCGACTCCCACCAGGGTGTCAACCGTCGGCGTTGACTAAAAGATGGTGAGAAGACCCCGTCACTGGAGTCTGTTGCCAACAAACCAAGTGTGGCAAAGGTCATTGCCGGAGCTGCTAAGCTCCGACACCTTGGAGTATTAACTACCGACACTCAACGTGTTGATAGAGGCTATTGCCGGAGCTACTAAGCTCCAGCGATGGACAGTGCCGGAGCTTCTAAGCTCCGACAACTTCAGGGGACCTTCACTATCAAAAACTTCGGACCTAAATTCCACAAGTTCGAAGCAAATTCGTCTTCAACAAAACTCAACATCCTTTTGGTACATGTCCACAATCAAATTGTGCACATCTACCAGGGGGCCAAGTGAAGATAAAGATGTTGAAGACAAAAAAAATGAAATTCGCAAAAAATTGGGGATTTCATTTCATCTGAAGACCGGAGATTACATCTGGAGACAAGGGATTACAAAATTGAGGAAGAAGAGAAGATACAAGTAAAGGTTAAAAGAGACGGTCCTAGACCCTATGGAAGAACTCGGCGACCTTCTGGGCGACCTCCGACACGCAGGCTCGGGTAGCTTCGCCTTCTCCTTCGACGGGGCATTCAGGCACCGGGTCCAGAGAAAATCGAGGGTTCCGGCTGGTGTAGCACGTCAACACATATTCTGTGACGTTCCTAGCCAGGGATTGCCCCTCGACCTCCAGCTGGTCCGCGATGACGTCGCCCACCTTGGAGAGCTTGCTGCCTGCGGCGCTCAACGCTTGCAACGCAAGGTCCGGCTCCAGCTCCGGATCATCCGGGTGCATGGGGCTGAAACCCATCGGCGTCAGCGCGTCGTCGGCCTTGCCCAGGAACTCCCAAATCTGCAGGGAGTCCGCCTTCCTCAAGTTCTTCATCTCTTCCAGGGATCTCCGGGCCGCCGTCAGCTCCGAATTCTCGCGGGCGAGGCGCTCAACTTCTTTGGCGTTTTGCTGGATCTTCGTAGCAACCCGCTTCTCAAGTCTTCCGAGCTCCTCCTCCCGGAGGTGGATCTTGTTCCGGCGGTCGACCAGGTCCTTCTCCCTAGCCTCCACTTTCTTCTCCCGGGCGACAAGGGCACACTCGTATTCGTAGAGTTCCTGCCCCCGCACCCAGGTCTTCTCCTCTTCCTCGAGGCAGCGCTCTTCCAATTTCTTAGTGCGCTCCTCGAGGCCCTTGTCCGCCAGAGCTGTTTTCTCGGCGAGCTCTTCTTCCCGTCGCAAGACGTCATCCCTTAGCTCCAGGAGTTTTTGCTCCTCGTCCTCGAGTCGTCTTTCCCTCCCTTCAAGTGCCTCTCGGCGCTTGATGAGTGCGGTGCTGATGGCCTCGAGCTGATCAAACCGAGCATTGGCCGCGTCGTTAGCAGCCTTAGCTTGGTTGTGGAACTCCCGGGATTGAGCATCGAGGGCGTGAGTCATGCTCTCCCTCTCGTCCAGCAGCTTATCCCAGAGCTCCAGGCGGATCTTCTCCGGCTTGATCCACTCCTTGTCATCCGCAAGCCTCGACTGCGCCAGCTTAGTCTCGAAGTGGAGCCGATTACGCCACCGCCTAAGGGTTTGGCGCTCCTCTTCAAGAGCCTTGCTGTCGTGGAAGAAGGCCAGTTGGACCTGACGTAGACTGGAGCAGGCGTTGTCGATGGACATCGACAGAGAGATGGGCTCCGGACCTGCTGGGATCTCTTTCGCTGGTTCCAGCGGGTCTTCACATACAAAAATTGGGTCCCACTCTACGAGAGTGGAACCCTGAGCTTCCAAAGCGCTAGGGCCTTCCTCCGGGATGACCTCAGTCGCCATCGAAGAAGGTCCCGCCGCCAAGTCTTCATTTGCCCCCTCAGGCTGGGGGCCGGCGACTTCGTTCAAGCACTCTGGCTCTGCCACAGGTACCATCGACGTCGTCGCCTCCGGAGCAGGAGCCGCTACTGGCTCCGACCGGGACACCTCTTCTGAGGGAGGCTCAAGCTCCCTCGCCTCTTCAGCCGCCGGCTCTGCGGCCGGCGCTCCAACAATCACCGGCTCTGCGACCGGAGCTTCAGAAGTAACCGGCTCAACTGCCGGAACTACTTCGACTTCCGGCTCGCATGACTGGGCTTCAGCCACCTCCGCCTTAATCGCCGGGGCTTCAGCACTTTCCGGCTCCGAAGCCGGGACTGCTACTTCCTCCGACTCAACAGCCGGAGCTTCTACTACTGCAGCACCAGGACCCGAAGCTTCCACTTCCGGGACGGGTGCCGCTGGCGCATCTTCATTCCCGTGGTCCGACGCTACCACGGGAACTTCTGGAGACGAGTCGAGGTCCATGACCACGACAGCCGGCGCCGGAGCTGTCGCAGCCTCCGCTTGGGGCGGCACCGGGACTGGAGCAGAAGCCCTCGCAGCCTCAGACACTGTGGCTGAGGGAGGAGCTTCACTCCCCTTCTTGGGAACGCTGCAGATGAAGAACAAAGAAATTGAGCAAACAGATGCTACAATTAAAAAGTTAATCTAGGTAAAAAAGAAAAATTACCTTGGGAGGCTCCCGCACCAGCTTGCGCGGAACCTCTTTCCCGGACGATCCGGGCTGGCCACAGTCGGCGTAGGAGCTCCGGGAGGACTCCCAGGACTTGCCACAGCCGCGGGCGTTTCCCGGGTCGGAGCTCTCCTTGATCGGGAGGAACTCCTGGACCTGGAGGCCCTCACCGCTCCAGATGCCGGAGTCGCGCGCCCGGAGCTAGCACCACAGGAGGGATCCACCACGGGGACAGTCGCACTCCGGGAGGATCCCACCGCCGGAACAGTAACGTTCCGGAAGGACCCCACCACGGGGACAGTCACCACGGCGGCGGAGGATCTTCCTTCCTGAGGAGGGGGAACCGAGGGGGGGGGGAGTGGCAGGCCCGATGGACCTTCCGTCAGCATGTCGCAGCTTCCTCTTCCGGCTCTCCGGCTCCTCCGCCAGCTCCTTGCCCTTGCCGATGACCTCAGCTCTTGGCTGTGGGACAAGGGCGGAGCCGTCTTCGGACAACCCGGGGATCGCCAACCGGGTGGTTGATCTTCTCTCGACGACACCCAGGTCGTCAAGCGCGGGCATCGTCCGCCGGAGCTCCCTGCTGAACTCAACTTCCACGTTTAGAGGGAGGAAGGCCGGCGGCGGAGTCAAGTAATCTCCGTCAACGTCGATGCCGTGCTGGAGTTTCTTGAGGTGAAACTCCAAGGTCTTCCCCACCATGCTGGACTTCAACCCGGTCTCAACCCGGTCCTCGTCCATCACGCTGTTGAGGGCCCAGGCGAGCTTCTCCCTCCTCTTCAGCGGCGCCCACCTGTTGGACAGGAAGTTGCAGAACACCGCCTGGGGAGTCAATCCTCCCTCCACACATTGGCGGATCCTGGTCAGGACAGGGTCGAAAGTTGCCGCCAGCACCGGAACTTCGCTCCATACCGACGTGTCAATGCCGGGCAGACCGTCTGGCAACTCCAACCGCTCATGCTCCTCCACCCGGACGACTATCCAATCTTTCTTCCAGTCATCCCACTTCCCGGAAGGGAATGACCGGAGATACTTGAATGGGCACTTCTTGCGCTTCACGAAGTAGTAGAAACCAAGATACTCATCGCTTCGGCCGGTGGTTTGGACGGTGAAGAAGGTTCGGAAGAGCTCGATGCAGGGAGGGATGCCCACCCACATCTCGCAGAAGTGGACAAAGATAGACACAAGGAGAATGGAGTGAGGGCCAAGGTGGTACAGCTGCAGACCATAGAAGTCCAGCAGCATCAAGAAGAAAGAAGAAAACGGTGGGATCAGCCCCACCATGGCGTACGAGGAAAAGTACACCATCTCGCCAGTGTGCTCCTTTTTAAAGGGGAGCTCTCCGCCGGCGCGGACCGAGCGGTTGAAGAAGTCCGAAGACCACCCCATGAGGGCCCGGGCCTTCTTCAGATCGCTGTCAGTCTTCAAGCGACTCTCACGCAGACCCAACTCCATCGCAGCACAGCTAGGCAAGAGAAGAGGAGCAAAGTACGAGTTGGGAGTTTGAGCGCAAGAATAGATGAGAAGCGTAAAGAACTCTCGACGGTGCGCTTTCCTTCTTAAGTAAGCCCTCGCAACGCTTGGATGGAAACTGCAGGGGAGTCAAGTATACTACTCAAGAATTCAACCCTGCCGATGACAAGAGGGCCCGGGACCACCCTGACGATCAAGTCGAGGCTCTTACCCAGGCGAACAGTTGTCATCACGAGGCGGGAAACCCAAAGGCGGCGACCTGACAAGGCACGCGGAACCGATACGGTTTTCGTATCGGGAACCGGCGACCTTCAATTGCGAGAGATCCGCACGTCAAAGATCTTATCTGCCGCCTGAGGTGTGCCACGCGGCGGGATTTAACCGTAAAGCCCCGCCAACGGCACCTCCGAAGACCCTTGAAGACCCAGTTCAAGAGTCGCGAGTATGGACCCACCTCCGACGGAATGACTTCACCCCGGTGACTTTCCCCGGAGGTAGGTCCAGGGGGCCACTGTCGGTACCCTAAAAACCATACACCCCCTGAGGTTACAAAGATCTCAAGGGAAGGACGTCTACTCAAATTGAAGACCCTCGGAGGCCCACTTGTCAGACATAACCGGACCTGCTTCTCCAACATGGTTAACCCCTAGGTTGCCACGTGTACTGCCAGACCGGAGCTACTACCCACAAGGGTGAAGCTCCGGGCTAGGTACCGAAACGGCACCTCCGGACTTAACCCCTGACCGAGAGAAGCTCCGGACCTGACACGTGCCAGGTCACCCTGGAGCTTCCCGCTTCCCACAAGCAAGCTCCGGAGCTGCCACGTGTCCAAACGTCGGAGCTGGCCGCCTCAAACCTCCGGAAGACATTGTAACGACTCCGGATCTTCAAAGGATAGCCGCGGACTTCAAGACCCGATTAATTGTCATTAATCCAATGTTAATGACACTTAATCGGACAATCTTAACACCTGTAACGGCACTGTCGGAGCCCATTACAGGGTTATTAACAACAATTAATCGTGTATCAATACTAGTAACCGCCGGGGCCACATGTCGGGCCAGGCTAACTTGTAACGGTTTGTCCTTGTACTATAAAAGGACAGACTGACGATACACGGGAGAAGAGGCTCTCGAACGCTCTCAGACACACACGCATTGACGTGAGCTTTCTTACATAAACTAATACAACACCACACACCCGTGGAGTAGGGTATTACGCTCAGGCGGCCCGAACCACGTAAACCACTGTGTCTCTCGTGTCCAATCGTGATTCACCTTCTTGAGTCTCCGTGCACCCACACCAAACTACAAACTCCTTCAACACTTTAGTAGTGTCAGGAGATCTGTCGACTCCAACAGTCGACAAGTGCCAAATCCAAGAGTACACCAAAGCATACAAAGAGATCACCCCGTCGACAACATACATGGTGACATCAAAAAGGGAGTAACAACTTGATCTCGTATAGCTAATTTCTGTGAATACTATTCTTTTGTATCCTCTTTAGAACCATACAGGGTTGAAGATGCACTAAGAGATCCTGACTGGGTGATGGCGATGCAAGAAGAGTTGAACAACTTCAAGAGGAATGAAGTATGGGAACTTGTAGAAAGACCCAAGGCCAACATCGTCGGCACTAAATGGGTCTTCCGTAACAAGCAAGACGAACACGGAGTAGTTACAAGAAATAAGGCACGGTTTGTGGCCAAAGGTTACTCACAAGTCGAAGGTTTGGATTTCGGCGAGACTTTTGCTCCTGTAGCTAGGATTGAATCAATTCGTATATTACTTGCATATGCTACTCACCATGATTTCAAGTTGTACCAAATGAATGACAAAAGCACGTTCCTCAACGGACCGATCAAGGAGGAGGTGTACGTGGAGCAACCCCCTGGGTTTGAAGATCAAGAGTACCCTGACCATGTATTCAAACTGCATAAGGCTCTCTATGACCTCAAAGAAGCTCCTAGAGCCTGGTATGAGTGCCCTAGAGATTTTCCAGTTGAAAATGGCTTCAAAATTGGTAAACCAGATTACACCTTGTTTACCAAGCACTTTGATGATGATCTATTCATTTGTCAAATCTATGTTGATGATATCATATTTGGTTCAACTAATAAATATTTTTGTCAAGAGTGACAGATAGGATGGAGATGTCCATGATGGGAGATTTGAGATACCTTTTGGGATTCCAAGTGAAACAACTAAATGAGCGAATGTTCATAAGCCAAACAAAGTATACCCAAGACATTATCAAGAAATTTGGCATGGACAAAGCGAAGCCCATAAAGACTCCCATGGCAAAAAATGGACACTTAGACGTGCTGCATCCCAGCAGGTGACTTCGCTGCCTCCCGGGGCACGACACACCCATACCATCAACAGGATTCCGACTCACGACCCGCGGTCAAAACTTGATCGCCGTTACTGACAGCAGGACGACGGCGTCCATATCGAGCGTGCTCGCGAGAGGCAAGAGCCTCGAGACAACCCTGCTCCGCAGGGAGTAGGGCGAGGCTGTTCTGCCATGGCCATGCACTTACGCATGGTTAGACGGCTACAAAAGTTCCGGCCTCAATTGATGGAGAAGTTCGATGGGACTGTCTACCCCAATGAATTTCTTTAAATTTACTCCACTGCTATACTTGCAGCAGGGGGTGATGAGGCCATGATGGCCAACTATTTCTGAGTGGCCTTAACCGGTACCGCTAGGTCATGGTTTATGAGCCTCCCGCCTGACTCCATCAACAGTTGGGCGAAGCTATGCCATCAGTCCACTGCTAATTTTGGGAGTTCATACACCCGACCTGGCACTGAACTGGACCTTTTTACTGTCCAGCAAAGTTTAGGAGAGTCATTGCAATCCTTCATCCAGCGATTCTCTCAGATACGCAATACCATCCCATCTATCTTGAACGCCTCTGTTATTGTTGCATTTAGACAGGACGTTCGGGACAAAAAGATGTTGGAGAAGCTGGCAATCAAAGAAGTCACCAGCATCACGAAACTCTTCAGCCTAGCAAACAAATGTGCTAAAATTGCAGAGGGCCGTGAGATGCACTCCAAGCCAGCTCCGGAGGCCAAAAAGAAGTCCTCCAAAACTGAAGCCACTACCTCCGGCAGTGGAAAAAAGAAGAAGAAATCCAACGACAAGAAAAAGCCATCGGCCGGCGCACCTACTGCTGCGGCTGCTGCAGCTCCTGGTGGCCGGGGGTCACGCCCAGAAAAACGACCTCGTTCTTCATCAGAAGACGGCAACAACACCAAGATGTGGTGTCCGATCCACAAGACAAACAGACACAGTGTGGAAGAATGCCGGGAGGTCCAGAACCTTGCCGAGCGCTATAACAAGCACCGAGAAGAAGCTCCTTTCCATCAGCGGGAAGGAAAACAAAAAGTCGACGAAGCTCTGGCTGAGGAGGAGCTAGGTTTTCAGGACCCCAAGAAGGTCCTGAAAGCTTTTTACAACACCGTCGACAACGACTCCGATGTCTCTGACAACGAGCATCGAAAGACCCTGAACACCATTTATGGTGGTTCTTGGGACATCACCTCTCGCCGCATCCTCAAGACAATGCGGCGGGACATGGCCGTTACAGCTCCCACCGCTAGGGCAGTGCCTCATCGGAAGTGGATGGAAACTCCCATCATTTTCGATGCTTCGGACTGTCCTTGCAACATGATCGGAGCTGGTCAACTCCCGTTGATGGTGTCTCCGACCATTAACAATATCCAACTTCACCATGTAATGGTGGACGGAAGTGCAGGGCTGAACCTCATAAGCTTCAAAGCCTTCGTCAAGCTCCAGCTCCGACCTTCGGACCTTGGCCCATCTCGACCTTTCTCTGGGGTAGGTCCGGGGGCCATTACCCCTCTTGATTCCATCACACTTCCGGGGATCTTTGGGACTCGGGAGAACTACAGAACCGAGAAGTTGGTCTTCGACGTCGTGTAAATCAGTCTGCCGTTCAACGCCATTTTGGGCAGGCCATCCTTGTACAAGTTCATGGCCGGCGCCCATTATGGTTACTTAGTGTTGAAGATGCCAACACATGTGGGCGTTCTTCTCATCTGCGGAGATCGCACCGCAGGAATCACTGCATTGGAAGAACTCTATGCGCTTACTACAACGCAGAAGGAAGCATCCGGTAAGGAGCCAGCTCTGAACCCTCCGAGCATTTGTCATCGAGGATCTACCTCTGCACCTCATGTGCAGCCAAGCAGCGACACCGACATTCCCGTCAAAGTCATCCAAATGGGTTCCGATGCTGCTCAAACTACCCGTATATCGGGAGGTTTGAACAACAATAGGAACTCGCGCTCATCACCTTGCTCCGGGCTAATGTCGACGTGTTTGCTTGGCAACCCTCGCAAATGCCTGGGATCCCTAGGAATGTGATTGATCACAATATGAAGATTTATCCCGACGCACGACTTGTACACCAGAAGCCCCGGAAGCAATCAATCGAGCGGCAAAACTTCATCCGACAGGAGATCAAGAAGTTGCTCGAAGTTGGTTTCATCCAGGAGGTGTTTCACCTAAAATGGTTGGCAAACCCAGTTGTGGTGCCCAAGGCTGGCGGGAAGCTTTGGATGTGTATCGACTACACACCTTAAATAAGGCATGTCCAAATGATCCATTTCCACTACCTAGGATAGATCAGATAGTGGACTCCACCTCCGAGTGTGAGCTATTGTGTTTGTTAGATGCATATTCTAGATATCATCAAATCCAAATGTCTAAGGAATATGAAGAGCATATTGTCTTCATAACAGTGGATGGATTGTATTATTATACTGCCATGCCCTTTGGTCTCAAAAATGCTGCTTCAACATTTGTGCGAGCTATGTATAAAACATATGGAGAGCTAATTAGAGACTTGGTGGAGGTGTACGTCGATAATATTGTCGTGAAGATCAAGAACAACAGGTCACTCCTTGGCAATTTACAAGTTGTCTTCGACAAGTCGCGCATCACGCGCACCAAGCTGAACCCGGACAAATGTGTCTTTGGGGTTTGCTCTGGGAAGCTTCTAGGTTTCTTGGTGACTCACCGAGGAATTGAAACAAATCCGGCAAAGATCAAGGCCATTTAAGAAATGCAGCCCCCAGCTAGCATCAAAGATGTCCAGAAATTAACTAGATGTCTAGCCGCGCTCAGCCGATTCATCTCAAGACTGGCAGAGCGGGCGCTACCCTTCTTAAAGCTATTGAGGAAGTCCGGACCATTTCATTGGTCTGAAGAGGCAAAAAAGGCGTTTCAAGAGCTGAAGCAGCTCCTCACCACACTACCAATCTTGGTAGCTCTGAACCCCGGTGAGCCTTTACTGCTCTACATTTCTGCAACCACAAAAGTTGTCAGCATGGTCCTGGTCATGGAACGACTGGAGCCACACCTAGTCCAGGAGTCCAGACCCCTCCGGGAGGGTCTGGAGTCACCTGAAGGCGTGTCTGGGTCCCAGCCTCCAGACACGGAACCTTAAGGTGAAATGTTAGGAGATCAACCTCACTCATCTGAGGGGGTTCACCTGGCCGTCCAAGACGATTCAGATCCTTCTAACAAGGTCCGGGTCAAACAAGAAGAAGTTTTGAACCCCTCCGGGAGGGTCCAAGAAGCTCAATGAGAAGTTCTGGACCCCTCTGGGAGGGTCCAAGAAGCTCAGCAAGAAGGTCCGGACCCTTTCGGGAGGGTCCGGGTCGATGGAGAAGAAGCTTCGGGCCCTTCTGAGAGCGTTCGGACCATCCAGTGCCCAGTGTACTTCATCAGCGAAGTGCTCCATGACACCAAGATAAGATAAATTGAGGTGCATAAGCTGCTTTATGCAGTTATTATTGCCTCAAGGAAGCTTCCTCACTACTTCCAAGCCCACAAAATATCAGTGGTAACTTCTTCTCCACTGCGTGCTATTTTGCATAACCCCAACTCTACTGGGAACATAGCAAAGTGGGCAGCGGAGCTGGCCGAGTTCGATCTCGAATTTGTGTCACGACAAGCAATCAAAATTCAAGCTTTGGCTAACTTTGTGGCGGAATGGACCCCCTCTCCATCAAACCCTGGGGGCCCCAGAGAGCCAAAACTGGAACCTAAGATTCTGGTATTCACCGAGCCTCACTAGACTCTCTACTTTGAAGGCTCCGTGCAGAAGCAGGGGGCCAGAGCTGGAATCCTTCTCCTTGCTCTGATTGGGGAGAAGGTCAAGTACATGGTTCACCTTGATTTCAAGGCGAACAACAACATAGCGAAGTATGAAGCTCTCATCTATGGACTCAAGGTGGCACTATCTTATGGTGTCAAACATTTGTTGGTGAAGGGTGATTCACAACTCATCATCAAACAAGTCAAAGTTAATGCTGCTGTGACAATCCCCAACTAGTTGCCTATCTCCTTGAAGTCCAGAGGCTCCAGAAGGACATCGAAGTCTTGGATCTCCACTATGTTCAGCGTCTTCATAACGCTGAAGCTGATGGACTCTCGACAAAGGCCTCAACTGGAGCTCCAGCTCTTCACGGAATCATTGTCCGGAAGTTATCAATACCAACAGCTTAGCTTGCCAAACTGAGCGAAGGGGGCGAGACCAGCACCGCGAAGCTGGCAGTCCCGGTGGCCCTGTTACCATGGCGTCCACCAAGGGTCGTAGGTGCTGCCGGAAGCTCCGAGCAACCCAGCACGCAAGACTCAGAAGCTCAAGTAAGCTCCAATGCATGGATCTCGGATATCCGGAGCTACTTGAAAGACAATATCCTTGCTGAAGACAGTGTATCCGCTGACTGGATTATCAGATTGGCTAAAAGATACACGTTGGTAGAAGGGGATCTCTATCAGCGCAGTGCCAATGGCATCCTAATGCGGTGCATTGCAAGGGAAGATGGCCGCGATCTCCTCGTGGAAATCCATGGATGCGAGTGTGGGAATGTAACACCCTAAATTTTCGCATCATGCATCGCATACATGATCATGCATTAAACATTAGTAGGATAAAAGATAGATAATAAAAGATAAAACATACATATATGGCGTAGCAAAAAGAGGAAAAAAGAAAATAATAGCGTAAAACATGTATTAGGGAATAAATATAAAAATAATAATATAAAAAAAATAAATATATATAAATAAATTATATATAATAAATATATATATATATATTAAATAAATAAAATGAATAAGATAAATACAATAAATAAAATAAATAATAATAATAATATAAAAAGAATAAATAAACAATAATATATTAATAAAAAAAGAAAAAAAGAAAAAAACCCACCCGCCGGCCAGGCCAAACGGCCCAGCCAGCGAGCACCTCCCGCTCGCGCCGGGCCACGTGCCCTGGCCCCACCTCGCCGCCTGCCACTCCCGAGCCCGCGTAGCGCGCGAGCCAGCGCGCCCGCCACCTGGCCCCACCCCGCCGCCTGACGCCCGCGCGCGAGCCCGGCGGCACGCGCCCGCGCGCCCTGGGCCCCGCACCGCCGACTTCCGCCCGACGCCACCCGACTGCGACCGGCATCGCCCAACCCGCGTGCGGAACTCACCCAGTTCGAGTCGGCCGTACGTTCCGTGGCCGATCAGGAGACTGCCGATCGCATGTCGCGTCCCGCCGCTATAAAAGAGACCGTAGGTGTCGTAGAGTTTTTCCCGAGCGCAGAAGACGCCGACGCCTTCCAAAGAAAACGCCGCCGGTACAGGGGAAAAAGCACCTGAGGGCTGTGCCACAGGGAAGAAAAGGAAGAAAAAGAGGAGGGTGCCGTCGTCCGCTGGAAATCGTCGTCGCCGTCGTCGTGTCGCCGGAGGACCCCGCGCCATCCACTTCGTCTTTGCGTCATCCTCATCCTGCGATCTTCGAAGCCGTCGTATCTACGGTAGGATTCGTTTTTCCGATGCGAATTTTAGCGACGTATTAGATATAATAGACGTAATTTAACCGTAGTTGCACCATGAATTTATTTTCAGCAGTATTAATCCCCGCTAAAACCCCCGTAAACTCATATGAACACGTACGAACTAGTTGCATCTAATTAATAAATAACTGTAGTTAATTAATAATTGAACCTTGCATGCATGCATATCATCGCATGTTGATTAATGTGTGTGCATCATGTTGATTTGTATGTATATTCTTGTATGTGTGATCACTAGTAGAGGGAAGTGCTCAAGAGATCGTGTACGAGGATTTTCAGAACCAAGACTTCGAAGCGCTTGAGCAACCCTATCCGCCGGAGCAAGGCAAGTGTCCTTGAAGCATATTGATCCTGTTTTTAAAATAAATGTTTTGTTTGCAAACTGCATGCTTGTGTCAAATTGACGGGAATCCTATGGTAGGAAGTTTACTAGCTTTGTTTAACCACCCTTGTCACCTGGAATATATGGTAGAGAGTCAGGAAGGGTTTCTACCTTTTTGCTTCGCTTAATTAATTGGGATGGCAAACCACACTACACATTTAATTATGCATCAATGATATTCTGGTTAATGTGAACTGGTCAATACGATATGGTAATGGGTGATCTAAGCAAGCCTGGTATGTGGATGGGTTGGATGTTATGGTGGTTTGCTTGCTTTAGATCTAAGGACCGGTTCATGCGAGAATAGGCCAGGACTACAGTGCCACCACGAGGCCAAGTATGGGTGTGGCGTAGCTGATTAATTAGGGCTTTGCTAGTGCTGTTTGGACCATTGTGGATGCTCGGGGAAGGGGTAGTCGGATTGGGTTTGTTGATGATTGGCGGGACTACCCTGGGATCCGAATGGCTCAAGAGGGGGCCCTTGGTTGAAGATGTGCTCAGTGGGAGACATTGCCACCGGTGAAACCTCAGTGGGGTCTGAATAGACTAGTAATCCCTTTGTAAAGGCTATTTTGTGATCTCTTGGCCATACACCAAAGGAAGTGTAATTGGCATAAGGGAGGTTCTTTAGTCGCCGACGGGTGATGAAATCACAAACACGTGGGTAAAGTGGTACAAACTCTGCAGAGTATTAAAACTATCATGATAGCCATGCTCCCGGTTATGAGCGCCTGGATGACCTACATGATTAGAGGGAAATTGGTATTTGGGATGGTTATGGTTGGTATTATGGTTATGGATTAATTTCTGGCATTGAATATGGTTATTGGCAATGGTGAAATCTGGAATTATTGATGATAGTAGTAAATTCAGATTGGTATTATGATATTACTTATGATTATGATGGGTTTACTTCACATACATATAATATATTGCTTTTCAAATGTTTTAATGTACTTTTCAGCACTTAACTATTATTATTGTCGTCATTTGAATAAGCCACATGTCATACTTTCCACACTTGTTGAGTACGACATGTACTCACTCTTGCAATCCCCCCAACAGTTGCAGGTCAGGATTGGGAGTTTAATAGTGATAATGCAGAGTTCTAGGCCGTGTCTACCGTCAGCTTTGCCTGTGGTGTTGATTGGAGCTGCGATATACCCTATTGCTTATGCTACTTAGTTGTTTAGTTTGCATAATTAGTTTATTCCCGCTGCATTAGTTGAACCTGTCATTAATATTCATTAGAGCTTGTATTCGAGGATAATATGGTTTGTGTAATAAAATCTGATAATTAATCTTGTTCTGTGGTAATTTTCTGTATACTCTTTTGTGATTGCACTCGTGTATGTGTGTTGAATATCCTGGGCACACATATGCATTAGCTTGGTTCAGTTTTCGGAACCGGGCGTCACATATTGGTATCAGAGCCACAGGTTGACCGTAGGATGCAGCCTAGATAGAATGGACACTTAGAGCACATAGGAGCACTCAGGAATCAATGTGTGTTTTGGTTGGTGTGCTGTTTGCTATATATATTGTTTGCTTGTGTGCTTAATAGAGGATTTTGGGATGCTTTAGCATTGCCATGTCCACCTAGACTAGTATAGCTAGTTGGTTAGCTTCATATCCCTTGATGCATATAGTTGGGGACGTTTCTTAATTCTTACCTATTGCTCTCCTTCAGATGGTGAGGACTCGCAATCAGGGGGATGCCAATGGTGAGGAGGAGAACCATGGAGTACCTCAGAACAATACTGACAAGGACCTGCTCATGGAGCTATCAATATTGAGCAGCTACTGGCTATGCAGAACCAGCTCATGCAGACCATGATACAAACTATGGGACAGCTGCAGGCTGGCAGTAACATCAACAATCAGCCCCACATGCCTCCACCGCCACCCCCGCCTCCTCATAACCAGTTGGGAGAGTTTATGAGGACTAGGCCGCCAACCTTTGCTTAAGCTGCTGACCCTATGGATGCGTATGATTGGCTCAAGTCCGTGGAGAAGAAACTTGCTATTGTCCAATGCAGTGACCGAGAGAAGGTCCTATTTGCTTCTCATCAACTCGTTGGAGCAGCTACCGATTGGTGGGATTCACTATGCAATGCTCATGAGGATCAAGAGAGGATCACCTGGGCGGAATTCAAGGAGAGTTTCCGTTCTCGTTATGTGCCGGAAGGTGTTATGCTCTTGAAGAGGCAAGAATTTGAGAATTTGAGGCAAGGAAGATCAAGCGTGAGTGAATATCTCAATAAATTCACTCAACTCTCAAGGTATGCGCCTGAGGATGTTAGTCGGGACAGCCGAAAACAATACTTGTTCATGAAGGGCTTGAACAATGAGATCCAAGTGCAATTGCTCAAATGTGATTATGTCAATTTCCAGAAGCTTGTGGACAAAGCAATTGTGGTGGAGAACAAGGTTCGTGAGATGGAGCAAGACAACAAGTGGAAGGCGCCATACCAAGGACAACAACAAGGAAGTAATGTGCGCCCTCGCTTTGCGCCGCCCAATGCGCCTTACTTCGGCTCTTCTGAGCCTGCTCAACGCCCTGGATTTGCACCGCGCCCAGCTCAGTTTGTGCAGCAGCGCCCTGTCATGCAAGAACCTAGGCCTCCAATGCCTTATGCACCTCGTGCTAATTTCCCAAATGCAAATGCTAAAAACCAAGCTCGTCCCAATAATTTTGGTGGAGTTAAGAAGTGTTATACTTGTGGAGAAGCTGGACACTTTGTGCATCAATGTCCTAAGTCAGGCCTTGGTCAAGAAAGCAATGCGTCGAGGCAAAACCCAAGACCCAATGGAGGGCAGCCACAAGGAAGTCGTGGACAGCAGAATTTTGCTCGTGGCAACGTGAACCATGTCTCTACGGAGGATGCTCAACAAGCGGATGACGTGGTCATTGGTATGTTTCTCGCCAACTCCAACCCCACGACTATGTTATTTGATTCTGGAGCATCGCATTCATTCATTGCATCGAAGTATGTTGCCAAGTATAGTTTGCCTATCTCTCATATGAAGTTTACTCTGTTGGTTAAGTCTCCTGGAGGAGAGATGAGGACAAATATAGTATGTCCAAAAGTAAGCCTTAGAATAAGGGGGGTAGACTTCTCCGCCAACCTCATTGTTTTAGATTCTCAAGGGTTGGATATTATACTTGGTATGGACTGGTTGAGGAAGCACAATGGAGGTATTGAGTGTGCCACAAAGACGGTGAAGTTGACTAATGAGGAAGGGATCACTGTAGAATTTGAAGCATCTCAAACCGCACCGAAGCAATTGGAGCTGAATCATGTGGGCGGTGCCGCAATTGAGGAGATTCCGGTAGTGTGTGAATTTTTGGATGTGTTTCCAGATGAGTTGCCAGGTATGCTGCCTGATCGAGACATTGAGTTTGTTATTGATTTAATACCTGGAACTGCACCTATAGCTAAGAGGCCGTATAGGATGCCTCCTATGGAATTAGCGGAGCTCAAGAGCAACTAGAGAAAGGTTTTATTCGCCCTAGTTCTTCACCTTGGGGAGCGCCTGTGTTGTTTGTGGACAAGAAGGATGGATCTCAAAGGATGTGCGTGGATTACCGAGCTCTCGACGAGGTAACAATCAAGAACAAGTATACCTTGCCACGCATAGAAGACTTGTTTGATCAGATGAAGGGTGCTTGTGTCTTCTCTAAGATTGATTTGATGTCGGGATACTTTCAAATGAAGATTAGACCATCGGACATACCCAATACAGCTTTTAGGACACGGTACGGATCTTATGAGTACACCGTGATGTCTTTTGGATTGACAAATGCGCCTGCCTACTTTATGTACCTCATGAATAAGGTCTTCATGGAGTACTTGGATAAGTTCGTTGTGGTGTTTATTGACGATATTATGATCTACTCGAAGGATGAGAAACAGCATGAGGAACACTTGAGGCTTACGTTGCAGAAATTGAGGGAGCATCGATTGTATGCCAAGTTCAACAAGTGTCAGTTTTGGTTGAAAGAGGTGCCATTTTTGGGCCATATCATCTCAGGAGGAGGAGTATCAGTTGACCACGGTAAAGTGAGGGACGTGTTGAAGTGGGAACCACCACAAAACGTAAAGGAAATAAGGAGTTTTCTTGGAATGGCTGGATATTACCGTCGATTCATCAAGGACTTTTCCAAGATAGCCAAGCCCATGACAGAATTGCTAATGAAGGGGAAGGCTTTCCAATGGACTGAAGCTTGTCAAAACAGTTTTGTGGAGTTAAAGAAAAGGTTGACAACCGCGCCGGTGTTAGTATTACCGGACGTGAGCAAGAGTTTTGATATATATTGTGATGCATCAAGACAAGGACTCGGATGCGTGCTTATGCAAGAAGGTCAAGTGGTCACCTATGCGTCAAGACAATTGAAGAAACATGAGCAGAATTACCCAACAAATGATTTAGAACTTGTAGCCGTGGTACACGCATTGAAGATTTGGAGACACTATATTCTTGGACATAGGTGTGAAATTTATATGGATCACAAGAGTCTTAAGTATATTTTCACACAAACGGATCTTAATTTGAGGCAGCGAAGATGGTTGGAGCTCATCAAAGATTATGATTTGGGGATCAACTATCATCCATGAAAGGCCAATGTAGTGGCCGATACCTTGAGTCGGAAAGGAGTAAGTAATCAACTCACGGTTCGAGAATTGCCATCTGAGCTATGTAAGGAATTCGAAAGGTTGAACCTCGAATTCGTGAATGAGATGGGACTAATGGAGTTAAATTCAACCTTGGAGCAAGAAATTCGAGAAGCACAAACCATGGATGAAGAGATCAAGGAAATCAAGGAAAGGACCGAAGAAGGGAGAGAATTCAGATTTGATGAGGACGAACGTGGTACCTTATGGCTTGGAAAGAGGATTGTGGTACCTAATGTTAGACATATTCGGGAAACAATATTGAAGGAGCACATGACTCACCTTACTCAATTCATCCCGGTTGTACAAAGATGTACAAGGACTTAAAGACATGCTATTGGTGGGCCAACATGAAAAAGGACATAGCTGAATATGTTGCATTGTGTGATGTGTGCCAATGAGTTAAAGCAGAAAACCAAAGGCCAGCTGTATTATTGCAGCCATTAAAGATTCTGGAGTGTAAGTGGGAAGAGATTGGTATGGACTTTATAGTTGGATTACCACGTACACAGTCCGGATATGACTCGATTTGGGTAATCGTGGATCGATTGACAAAATCAGCTCACTTCATTCTTGTCAAGACCACATATACCACAGCGAAGCTAGCAGAATTGTATATGGAGCATATTGTGTGCCGACATGGAGTTCCAAAGAAAATAGTCTCGGACCGAGGTTCTCAGTTCACCTCTAGGTTTTGGCAAAAACTGCATGAAGCTATGGGTACAAGGTTAAATTTCAGCTCATCACATCACCCTCAAACGGATGGACAAACCGAGAGGACCAATCAAATTGTAGAGGACATGTTAAGAGCTTGTCCTTAAAAGCATGGGAAATGTTGGGATAAGAGCTTGTCATATGCAGAATTTTCATACAACAATAGTTACCAAGCCAGCTTGAAAATGTCACCCTATGAAGCACTATACGGAAGGAAGTGTAGGACACCTTTGTTCTGGAATGAGACAGGAGAGAATCAAGTATTTGGTCTGGATGTGTTACAAGACGCTGAAAGACAAGTTCAAATAATACGGGAAAACTTAAAGGATGCCCAGTCTCGACAGAAAGGTTATGCTGATAATAGGTGAATGAGTCTGACTTTTGAAGTTGGAGATTTTGTATACCTCAAAGTGTCACCTATCAGAGGTCAGCGACGGTTTAACGTCAAAGGAAAATTGGCACCACGTTACATCGGACCGTTCAAGATTTTGGACAAACGAGGAGAAGTGGCATATCGACTAGAGCTGCCGACGTATCTCTCCGATGTACACGACGTGTTTCACGTGTCTCAACTCAAGAAGTGTTTGAGAGTACCGGAAGAACAGGTGCCGATGGACGAGTTAGAACTTCAGGAGGATTTGTCTTATGTCGAGCAACCTATCAAGATCTTGTACATGAAGGAAAGGGTCACGAGGAATAAGAAAGTCCGTTGGTGCAAAGTGCAATGGAAACACCATACGGAAGTCGAAGCTACATGAGAACGTGAAGAAGACTTGAAGGCAGAATTCCCTCATCTTTTCTCCACGCTATCGAATCTCGAGGGCGAGATTCACTTCAAGGGGGGTAGGTTTGTAACACCCTAAATTTTCGCATCATGCATCGCATACATGATCATGCATTAAACATTAGTAGGATAAAAGATAGATAATAAAAGATAAAACATACATATATGGTGTAGCAAAAGGAGGAAAAAAGAAAATAATAGCATAAAACATGTATTAGGGAATAAAAAAAGAAATATATATAAATAAATTATATATAATAATATATATAATAAATAAATAAAATGAATAAGATAAATAAAATAAATAAAATATAAATAATAAAATATATTACAATAATAATATAAAAATAATAAATAAACAATAATATATTTATATAAAAAAAAGAAAAAAAAAAAGAAAAACCCACCCGCCAGCCAGGCCAAACGGCCCAGCCAGGCACCTCCCGCTCGCGCCGGGCCACGTGCCCTGGCCTCACCTCGCCGCCTGCCCTCCCGAGTGCGTGTAGCCACGAGCCAGCGTGCCCGCCACCTAGCCCCACCCCGCCGCCTGACGCCCGCGCGCGAGCCCGACCGCACGCGCCGCGCGCCCTGTGCCCCGCACCGCCGACTCCTGCCCGACGCCACCCGACCGCGACCGGCCTCGCCCAACCCGCGTGCGGAACTCGCCCAGGCCGAGTCGGTCGTACGTTCCGTGGCTGATCGGGAGACTGCCGATCGCATGCCGCGTCCCACCGCTATAAAAGAGACCGTAGGTCTCGTAGGGTTTTTCCCGAGCGCAGAAGACACTGCCGCCTTCCAAAGAAAACGCCGCCGGTACAGAGGAAAAAGCACCTGAGGGCTGTGCCGCAGGGAATAAAAGGAAGAAAAAGAGGAGGGTGTCGTCGTCCGCTGGAGATCGTCGTCGCCGTCGTCGTGCCGCCGGAGGACCCTGCGCCATCTACTTCGTCTTCTTGTCATCCTCATCCTGCGATCTTCGAAGCCGTCGTATCTACGGTAGGATTCGTTTTTCCGATGTGAATTTTAGCGACGTATTAGATCTAATAGACGTAATTTAACCGTAGTTGCACCATGAATTTATTTTCAGCAGTATTAATCCCCGCTAAAACCCCCGTAAACTCATATGAACACGTACGAACTAGTTGCATCTAACTAATAAACAACTGTAGTTAATTAATAATTGAACCTTGCATGCATGCATATCATCGCATGTTGATTAATGTGTGTGCATCATGTTGATTTGTATGTATATTCTTGTATGTGTGATCATGAGTAGAGGGAAGTGCTCAAGAGATCGTGTACGAGGATTTTCAGAACTAAGACTTCGAAGCGCTTGAGCAACCCTATCCGCCGGAGCAAGGCAAGTGTCCTTGAAGCATATTGATCCTGTTTTTAAAATAAATGTTTTGTTTGCAAACTGCATGCTTGTGTCAAATTGACGGGAATCCTATGGTAGGAAGTTTACTAGCTTTGTTTAACCACCCTTGTCACCTGGAATATATGGTAGAGAGTCGGGAAGGGTTTCTACCTTTTTGCTTCGCTTAATTAATTGGGATGGCAAACCACACTACACATTTAATTATGCATCAATGATATTCTGGTTAATGTGAACTGGTCAATACGATATGGTAATGGGTGATCTAAGCAAGCCTGGTATGTGGATGGGTTGGATGTTATGGTGGTTTGCTTGCTTTAGATCTAAGGACCGGTTCATGCGAGAATAGGCCAGGACTACAGTGCCACCACGAGGCCAAGTATGGGTGCAGCGTAGCTGATTAATTAGGGCTTTGCTAGTGCTGTTTGGACCATTGTGGATGTTCGGGGAAGGGGTAGTCGGATTGGGTTTCTTGATGATTGGCTCGACTACCCTGGGATCCGAATGGCTCAAGAGGGGGCCCTTGGTTGAAGATGTGCTCAGTGGGAGACATCGCCACCGTGAAACCTCAGTGGGGTCTGAATAGACTAGTAATCCCTTTGTAAAGGCTATTTTGTGATCTCTTGGCCATACACCAAAGGAAGTGTAATTGGCATAAGGGAGGTTCTTTAGTCGCCGACGGGTGATGAAACCACAAACACGTGGGTAAAATGGTACAAACTCTGCAGAGTATTAAAACTATCATGATAGTCGTGCTCCCGGTTATGAGCGCCTGGATGACCTACATGATTAGAGGGAAATTGGTATTTGGGATGGTTATGGTTGGTATTATGGTTATGGATTAATTTCTGGCATTGAATATGGTTATTGGCAATGGTGAAATCTGGAATTATTGATGATGGTAGTAAATTCAGATTGGTATTATGATATTACTTATGATTATGATGGGTTTACTTCACATATATATAATATATTGCTTTTCAAATTTTTTAATGTACTTTTCAGCACTTAACTATTATTATTGTCGTCATTTGAATAAGCCACATGTCATACTTTCCACACTTGCTGAGTACGATATGTACTCACTCTTGCAATCCCCCCCAACAGTTGTAGGTCAAGATTGGGAGTTTAATGGTGATAATGCAGAGTTCTAGGCCGTGTCTACCGTCAGCTTTGCATGTGGTGTTGATTGGAGCTGCGCTATACCCTATTGCTTATGCTGCTTAGTTGTTTAGTTTGCATAATTAGTTTATTCCCGCTGCATTAGTTGAACTTGTCATTAATATTCATTAGAGCTTGTATTCGAGGATAATATGGTTTGTGTAATAAAATCTGATAATTAATCTTGTTCCGTGGTAATTTTCTGTATACTCTTTTGTGATTGCACTCATGTATGTGTGTTGAACATCCTGGGCACACATATGCGTTAGCTTGGTTTAGTTTTCGGAACCGGGCATCACAGGGAACCATGCTTCTTCCTGCACGTTGGTTGGTAAAGCCTTCCGACATGGATTCTACTAGCCTACAGCACTCCAGGATGCGGTTGAGCTAGTGAAAAAATTGAAGCATGTCAGTTCCATGCAAAACAGATTCATACACCGGCTCAATCACTGCAAATGATACCTTTTACATGGCCATTCACTGTGTGTGGCATGGAAATCTTGGGACCATTCCCAAAAGCCGTTGGAGGTTATAGGTTCCTGTATGTCGCCATCGACAAATTCACCAAGTGGTTGGAAGAACTCCAATTATGACAATCAACAAGCAATCAACAATCAAGTTCTTGAAGTTCATTATATGTAGATTTGGAGTTCCAAACAAAGTCATAACTGACAATGGAACCCAATTCGCAAGTGCTGCATTTCAAGAGTATTGCAAAGGTCTCGACATTCAACTCAGCTACGCCTCAGTAGCTCACCCAGCAAGTAATGGCCAAGCCGAGAGAGCAAATGCAGAAATCTTAAAAGGACTCAAGACGTGCACGTACGAGCGCCTGAAAAAGCATGGAGCCAACTGGATTGAAGAGCTTCCATCCACATTTTGGGCGAATAGGACAACACCTAACCGGTCAACTGGAGAAACACCTTTCTTCTTGGTGTACAGAGCTGAAGCAGTCCTTCCTCCAGAGATCACCTTGGGGTCCCTCCAGGTCCGAACCTTCGACGAAGCCGTGCAGGACCAGCTCCGGCATGAAGACCTTGACCTCGTTGACGAGGGAAGGTGCCAAGCAGCTGTTCGGAATGCACGTTATCGCCAAGCGCTCCGACGCTATCATGAAAGGCATGTGTGCAACCGACAACTTGAAGAAGGTTATCTAGTGCTTCAGAAGATACTAACTCGTGAAGGAATGAATAAACTTTCCCCCAGCTGGGAAGGTCCCTTCCGAGTGATCAAAGTATCCCGTCCCGGATGCGTTCGCTTGGCAACTGAGGATGGGACTCCACTTCCTAATCCTTGGAACATCGAGCAACTCTGTAAGTTTTATGCTTAGAATCACATAGGTGAGTCTGTAATTACACACAATGTGTGTTATAGAGTCAGTATACAAAGACGGGTAGGTCCTCCGGGAGAACATCCGGACCCCTCCGGGAGGTTCCGGGAAGTTCAAGTAACACTTGATACAATCACAATACTAAAAGTGTAACTACCTGCCCTGGGCTGGTACAAGATGTATAGCGCACTTAGCTTGGTCCTGCACCCTAGGTGTGTCCTTGTCTACCTTGTAATCCGGACCTATAATAAAAGATATTGTTGTGTGAAAATAGACTCCACGTGCATTTATTTCTGTACAAGGCTCGACAATATCAAATTATTATTTTTACCCTGCTTGTCTATAATGAAGTTGTGCATTTCTTTTTAAGTTTTAGTCTAAGTAATTCATATGCATTACAAGTTTTATTGATAGTCTCTTTAGATCCTAACATTGCTGCATAGTCTACTTGCCTGAACGCCAAGCTAACATAGGTCCGGAGTGTGCTATCGACTTAGCCTGGTCCTGCACCCTTGGTCCTGCACCCTAAGTACTCTACCTACATTCCGGCAGGCCTCTGTATGGTGAGTACTAAAAAAGGCATGCGGATCTAGAAAGATTATACCAATATACTTGTTATTATGTCGAGTTTCTTTGAATCTAGAACTCAGATAATAACAACAAATCACAAACTATTTATAGACAAGAGGACGGATTTTACTCTTTCCTTGTCTTTAATGTGCAAGAAAAACGAAAATTCATAGCAATGGTGGACGACGCCGGAGCTACTAAGCTCTGACATCCTCCAAGGGGGTCCGCCATCAACATTTTATACGTTGACAGTGGGTATTGTCGGAGCTACTAAGATCCGACAACCTCAGGAGGCCTACCTTCAATGATCCGTGCCTTGACATCGGGAGCTACCAGACCTATCAAGCTTCAATAAATCTCAGGGGGCCTGCCGTAGACATGTCATATGTTGATGGAGGGTACCATCGGAGCTACCAAGCGCTGGAAATCCCAGGGGTCCAGCTGTCGACGTGTCGAAAATAAAGACTTCAGACCTAAAATCTACAAGATCGAAGCATTCAAGTCATCAACATACTGTCAAATCCTTTTGGTACATGTACACACTTGAATTGTGCACATATACCAGGAGGCCAACAAGACAGAGCATAGTATATTGAAGGCAAGACAACAATAAAGTGAAAAACATGGCAAAGTGGATTCATTAATTCGAAGCACTAGATTACAAAATTGGGATTATAGCAGAAGGCAAAAGGAAAAAGTCCTAGCTACCGGAGGGTCTAAGTCCTGCGGAAGAATGAGGCAAATTTCTTGGTAACTTCTTGGACGCTGGCTTTGGCGGCGTCCTCCTCTTCAGCAACGGGACCCTTGAGCACCGGGTCCAGGGAGAATTGGGGGTCTCAGCTCACATAGCATGTCAGCACATATTCCGTGATGTTCGTAGCGAAAGACTTCCCCTCTATCTCCAGCTGGTCCACAATGACGTCGCCCATCGCGTTGAGTTTGCCGCCAGTAGCATTGAGGGCCACTATCACTCGGTCCAAGTCCAGCTCCGGATTGTCTGGACATACAGGACTGAAGCCTCGTGGTGTCAGTGCGTCATTGGCTCGACCCAAGAAGTCCCACATTTGAATGGACTGCGTATCCCTCAAGCTCCGCAGCTCCTCCAGTGACCTCCGGGCGGTTGCAAGCTCCGAACCTTCCCGAGCGAGGCGCTCGACCACTTTGGCATGCTGCTGCATATTCTCAGCAACTTGCTTCTCGCGATCGGTCAGCTCCGTCTCCCGGAGGTGGATACGGTTCTGCCTTTCTGCCAGGTCTTTTTCCCTGCCTCACTTTCCCTTCCCTGGTAGCAACATCAGATTCTCTTTTCGAGAGCTCCTGCCCTAGTTTCCAGTACTTCTCCTTTTCCTCTTTACTCCACTGCTCAACCTTCTTTGAGCGATCCGTCAAATTGTGCTCCCCCATAGTTAGCTTCTGGGTGAGCTCCTCCTCCCTCTTCAAAAGATCCTCCTACTGTTCCAGGAGCTTTTCTTCCCTTGCCTCTAGGTTCGCTCAGCGCTTCAGGAGGACCTCGTTTAACTCATTGAGGTTTTCATGATGCTCATCAGCAGCATCACTCCTCTCCTTGGCTTGCTCAAGGATCTCCCTAGAGTTAGCATCGAGCACCCTGATGACAACTTCCTTCTCCTCCAGCAGCTTGTCCCAGTATTCCATCCATGCCTTTTCCCTCTTGATCCACTCCTTCTGGTCAACAAGCCTTGTCTGAGCAAGTCTGGTCTCAAAATGGAGCCTTTTACGCCAACGACTTAAGGTGTTGCACTCCTCCTCCAGGGCTTTGCTCTCATGATCAAAGGCGACCTGAACTTGTCGAAGGCTTGAGTAGGCATTGTCTATGGACAATGCCAGAGGGATAGGATCCAGGCCTGCTGGGGTCAATTCCGCTGACTCTAGGGGGTTTTCCATAACAAAAATAGGGTCCCACTCTACAAGTGTGGTCCCTTGAGCTTCTGCAGCACTAGGGTCGCTCTCCGGAAGCCTTTCTGCAGCAGTAGAGGAAGAACCCATTGGGGGAGCTTCCACCTCCGAAGCAGAAGTTGAAGGTCCTGCTTCTAGGCCTTCAGTTGCCGGCCCCGAGGGTGGAGGACCTGCTGCCACTTCTTCATGCTGCACCGGCTCTGACCTAGATACCTCCGGGGCAGCTACCTCCGGGGCAACGGTTGGAGCTTCATCTGGTGCCTCTTCCACCGCTGGCTCAGGAGCCGACACGTCAACCACTTCCAGATCAGCAACCGGAGCTTCAAGTATTTCCTGCTCAATAGCCAGACCTTCAACAACTTCCGGCCCAACGGCCGGAGCTTCAACCATCTCCGACTCGATGGCCGGGGCTTCAACTGCCTCTAGCTCAGCGGCCAGGGCTTCAATGACTTCCGACTCAAAGGCCGGAGCTTCAACCATCTCTGACTCCATCATAGGAGCATCAACCTCCAGCACTGTTGCCAGAGGTACATCCTCAACTTCTCCCGATTGGTCCGGCGCTAACACGGAAGCTTCCGGTGAGGACTCTGAATCCAAATCCACAACAGCTGGCACTAGAGCTGTCGTGACTTCTGCCACCACTTGAGGAGGAGGCTCGGTGGTCAAAGCCAGAGCTTCAGCTTGCGCAGCCACAGTCGCTGCAACAGATGCAGAACTCCCTGGCTCCTTTCTCGACACCCTGGAAATAAAGGGATGAGAAGATTAAAGACACAACAAAAACAAGATTAGCATTTTAAGGTGAGCACACGATGCTTACCTTGGGATGCTAATGCCCCAGTCGTCGTGGAACCTCTTCTTCTAAGGACCGGAACTAGAGCCCACCATGTCTGGTGAGACAACGACTTCGGACCTCAGCTGGGGACCACTTGCAGCAGCCGGAGTCCTCTCGGCTAGAACTTCTCTTGGTTTGGAAAAACTCTTAGGCCTAGAGCTCTTAGCCGACACTGAGGACGGTGTTGACTGCCCGGAGCTAATGCCTCTCTGAGACGCCTGCGCCGGAGAAGGTGTAGCCGCAGAAGACCTCCTTTGTCGGGGAGAAGGGGCCGTTGTAGAAGGAGCAGGCCTGACGGACCTCCCATCAGCGTGCTTCAGTTTTTTCTTCCGGGTGGAAGGTTCGGCTGGCTCCTAGCCCTTCCCCTTGCCAATGTCTTCAACCCTCTGGCTTGGGGCAGAGGTAGGCACTCCTTCAGAAGCTCTGGGGATCACAACCCTGGAAGTTCGATGCTTCTCCACTACACCCATGTCATAAAGCTCCGGCATCTTCCTTCGGAGCTCCTTGCTGATCTCTGGAATCATGTTCAAGGACAAGAAAGCAGTCGGCGGAGCCAAGTCGTCACCGTCGACTAGCCCATGCTGAAATTTCTTGAGATGAAGCTTCAGAGCTTCATCATCCAAGTTGGACTTCAGACCAGTTTCAATCCGGTCGTCATCCATCACACTGTTGAGAGCCCAGGCGAGCTTCTCCCTCTTCCTTAGCGGACTCCCACCAGTTGACCTAGAAATTTCCGAAGAGAATCTGAGGGGTCACTGCACCCTCCACGCATTCTCAGATCCTGGTCAGGACGGGGTTAAATGCACCCGAAAGCTCCAGAACTACACTCCTGGCGTCAATATCAATGTTGGGGAGTCCTTGGGGCAGCTCCAACCTGTCGTGCTCCTCCACTGCAATGATGACCCAATCCTTCTTCCAGTCATTCCATTTGCCGGAGGGGAATGACTTCAAGTACTTGAAGGGGAAGTTCTTGTGCTTCACGAAATAGTAGAAGCCAAGAAGCTCAGTCCCCTTGCTGGTGGTGTGAACCATGAAGAAGGTACGGAACAGCTCGATGCAGGGGGGAACAATCACCCACATCTCGCAGAAGTGGATGAACATCGCCACTAGCAAAAGAGAATGGGGGACAAGATGATACAGCTGGCGACCATAGAAGTCCAGCAACATTAAGAGAAAGCTTGAAAAAGGTGGGATCAACCCCACCATGGCATACGCTGAGAAGTACACTATGTCGACATTGTGCTCCTTCTTGAATGGGAGCTTGCCGGCGTGAATCAAGTGGTTGAAGGAATCACTGGACCTCCCCATATAGGTCCAAACCTTCATCAGATCATCCTTGCTCTTGAGGCAGCTCTTGGGAAGACCCAACTCCATCGCGGCAAAGTGGAGCAAAGGAAAGGAAAGCTAGGTGAAGATTGGGAGGCTCTGAGCGTGAGTTTGATCGAAAAGCGTAAAGAGCCCTCAAACGGTGCATACTTTCCTTCTTAAGTAAGGCTCCACAACGCTTGGATGGAAACCGCAACGAGAGCAGGGTCACATTTCAAAAAAATCTACCTCGTCAATGACGAATGGGCGCGGGGCCACCCCGACGAAGAGATCGAGGTTATTACCCCAGGTGAACCATTGTCATGATGGGCGGCGGGAAACCCAAAGGCGGCACCCTAACAAGTCACGCGGAACCGATACATTTTTTGTATTGGGAACTGGCGACCTTCAATTGCGTGAGATCTGCACGCAAAGATCTCATCTGCCGCATTCACAACAAGCCACGAGTCGATGGTTTAATCCCGGACCATCGCCCCAATGGCACATCAGAATACTTTTGAAGTCGAGGAGCGTGAATCGAGGATGGCCCCAACTCCGATAGAATAACTTAACCCAAAGGGTTTCTTCCAAAGGTGGGCCCGGGGGCCACTGTCGTTACCCTGCGTACCGGGTACCCCACAGTACTGCAAGAAGTGCAAGAGAGTTCCACCTGTCAAAGTTAATGGTCTCCTCAGGCCCCACATGTCATACTACACCGGAACCGTGTCCCTCATATGGGTAGCTCTGGGGATTGACATGTGTAATGTAAGTTCGGAGCTAAACTCCCAACACAGGGAAGCTCCGCAATTAACACGTGTATAACGACCCCAGACCTAACCCCTAGCAGAGGGAAGCTCCGGTACCGACACATGTATAGCAGCTCCGAAGCTACCTCCTCGTAAGGGGAAGCTCCGAAGCTGCCAGGTGTGGAGCCTCCGGACCTATACTACCAACAAGTACACTGGCAGATCTCCAGCAACACAGACATTCAAGGGACCATTAAAGCAGCAGTTACCAAACCTGATTACGTGTCATTAATATTGTGTTAATGACACACGATCAGAGCACTGCTAATAGGGATAACACAGCCAATAAGGCACGTTATCACACTATTAACCACGCTTAATACTCATAGACAGTGTATTAGGCTATTAAATACGCTGGGGCCAAATGTCGGGTCAGGCAAATTTTGTAACAGTCAGTCCTTGGATTATAAAAGGACTGCGCCGCACGATACAAGGATGATGGAAGCTAAGCCAGGCGCTACGCATTCTATTGATACTCAATACAACAACACAAACCCCGTGGAGTAGCGTATTATGCTCAGGCGGCCCGAACCACGTAAAATTCCTATGTCATCATCTTGATCTTGATCTCTGCACGCCCAAATCTAAACAAGAACCTCCGCGGGCTACACTTTAGTAGTACCAGAGGAAGTGTCGTAGCCACACTTCGGCAACTCCCAAGGTGATTTTCCGAGATCTCCATCAAATCTTCACATCTTTCTGTGAAATCAATATTTATTGCAAGGGGATCGAAGACCCCGGACTAATCCGCATCAAAAACTCTCCAAACCTTTTGGGTCGAAGGATTTGGTAATTTTCTCACCAAACCCAAACTGTTTGATTTTCCTTGGTATTGCTCAATAAGTTTGATTCCTATTGCCCATACATGTTTCCTTGATGCATTGCAACTACGCGTTGTCACTATTACACTCTTGTATTGTGAAACTCTAAAATTTGTTTAGCTAGGGTTTGAATAGCAGCACAACATACTAGTCCTATCTGTGCGGACACGTCTGGTGCTCCAGACTAGTCCGCACATGAGATACAGACAAGTTCGGTGTGTTGCTGATTAAATCCCTAGCTTATCCACTCTCAATGCATTTCTTGTCACCGATTCTTATCAATGGCATGTATCTCCCCTCTGTTAGGGAAAATGTCAACCTCCTCAAACAAGAATATCTCCAACTATGAGGCCGAAATGGATCAAGAGATATTGCCTCGTGCTACAGAGGATCGTATCAAGAAAAGGCAAGATCGTGCTGCTGACTCTTCACCCACTCCACCTCGTGTGCGATGAAAGGTCCCAACAAAGAAACCACCTGCAAAGGGTAAAGAAGTGGTTGGATCTAGCTCGGCGGCTCGCCGCCAAGCTAAGGGCAAAGAAAAAGGGATTGCCTCTGACCCGATTTGTCCTCTGAATATGGGACCTCCTAGACAAATAAATTGGAGTTCCTCAGAGGAAAAATTCACTGGAAAGGGTAGCGATGTTGCCTGGAAGTTCAGGAATGTCGACGCTTACAACAATGGGAAGGTAGCTACTGATCCGAGGTTTTGGAGTGATTTCCACTCGGATTACTACATCAACGTCTACCTCAACATGAAGACCATAGTGGTACGCAACCAATGGATAGACTGGAACTACTTTGGAAGAAAGAGTTGTGCTGCATTTGATGAGGTAGTGGTCACTGTAGAGAGGCATGGTCTGAAGGATCTGTTATCCTTTAGATACAACTGAAATGATGAAGTGATACCCCAATTCTATGCCACTTGTCACTTTGACGAAACGGGTGAAGAAAGAGTAACCTGGATGACTCATGGATCAATCTACTTTATCACCTATGTTGACTTTGCAAAGTTGTTACATCTTGAGGATATTGGGAACAATGAGATCGTTATCCACAATGACAACCCTTTGGAGAAGGACAAGATGAAGTTCCTCTATGACACTCGTCTTCCTTACTATTCCCCATCAACCAAGAACATGAAGCCATTCTTCATGGTCCTCAATCGAGTGCTTCAGAAGACCATTGCTCCTAAGGATGGGGATGCGGGCAGTGTCCAAGGGTACTTGAGAACCCTGATTAAGGTCATAAGCAGAAGTAGAAGGTTTGATGTGTTCAACTATATCTAGAATGACATGGTGAACATCTCTTGTAGTCCCAACCGCTCCTGTGGCTATGAGCCATACATTATGTTCATGATTGAGAAGGTCATAGGAATCGAGTTTGTGAAGGACATAGAGCACACTCCCTTGAGGCCTCAGAAGCCGCCTAAGCTGCTCTCCGAACATCTCCTTCTCCCACGTCAAGTGAGGAGCGCCCAAGGAAAGACCAATAAGAAACAAGGGATCCCTCTAGCTCTGGGGCCTCTCCATCTCACAAGGGGTCCACTAGTGTGAGACCTATGTGTGCATACTGAATATATTGGTTTTGATGATATAAGTTCTAAAATTCTGCCAAAACACCCTTTTTAGCAAGGTTCGACTCTAGCTCTGAGCTTCTGCAAGGTCTGACAATAGGTCCGACTTGCTTTGTCAAGGTCCAACATGTTTTTGGGTAGCTCCGGTGAGCTTTGTCTTTAGCTCCGACATGTCTTTGATAGCTCCAGCATGTCTTCGTTAAGCTACGATATGTTTTGCTAGGTCCGACTTATGTTGGTGAGCTCCGACATGTTTTTCTAGGTCCGGCTTTTGGGTTGACTAGTTCCGACCAGCTTTGGTAAGCTCTGGTGCTAGGTTGTAATAGCTTTTGTAAGCTCCAGCGCTAGGTTGTACTAGCTTTGGTAAGCTCCGGCTAAAGCTCTGGTTAGCTTTGGCAAGATTCGGAGCTTGATCGCAATGTTCCTGCTTTTAACTTACAATGTTTCGAACTTGCTTTATATTCTTAGAAAGACTGCTTAGTATTCATTTTCTAAGTTTTTGGTGCGTTTTGGTTGATATGGCTGATATCATTTTGCTATACTTTGCAACATTCTTATGTGAGGTGCTCACGTAAGGTGTTGTGTTTGGAACTAACTTGAGTCAAGTCACGGACTTGGGCTCGTATGAATTGGTTGTTTGTTCATGTGCAGGTATTGCTTGAGTTCAATTCATGGCTGGTGACAGGATCCTTTGGACTAGTCTCAGGGAGGATATGAGGTTCCAAGAACAGAATTCAGGAGGAAATTGTGGTTGAGCGGGTCAGAAGGTTGCGCAGGATGATTGAATCAAGTGCAGTGCATATGAAGGTTACTAGACATCGAAGGAACGTGTTCGCACGTATGCATGCGGTGCATGACGTGGCAACATGGTTCCGAAGATGGGCTAAGGAAGGAAAGATCTGGTTGGAAGGATCGGATCGTATCGGATGATGACTTCGGATGCGGTGGAGTCGGTTATGACTCAGTATGGAAAGTATCGAGTTGGTTATGGTAGTTTTCGTGTGGGACACGAAGATGAGTTGGTTCAGGAATGTGGAATATGTTCCTGGTTTGTTAGGATGTCTCGAGATTGTTTCTATCTGCGAATAGGAAGATCTTGAGCAGCTATGGAAAATTTCGATTCGTGATTCGAGTAGGATTAGAATCCTCGTTTGAGTTGAGTTGGCCTTCGGGCTGGTTATATAAGCAAGGGAGGCTAAAGCTTGTGATGGAAGACTTTTGGGCTGTTCCTCTTGTGTTCTATTGAATAAATATCGTAGTTAAAAGGAACTTTTGTGCCTTGTTCGTCCAACTTGTTCCAGACAAGTTTTACTCGTCGAGTTCCTGCACAGCACTACCTTTCGTCGGTGGTTTAATCATAACTCGAGTTTTTCAGATCCTATTGACGTTATTCTTTTTGGGTTGTCTTCACAACTTAATTTTCTATCATATTCTAAAATTTCACAGTCATTGGATTTGTGGTTTCTAATCTACACGAGTTTCTTTGACGAAAACAGAACTGTCTTACTCGGTAGAACAGGTCGATATTTGTTCAATCTTTTGATCGTAACTTGAGTTTTTCTCGACGAATTTGAGTGATTCTTGTTGTGTCGTCCTCGTTACTTGATTATCTCTAATATATATCACTTTTTTCATGGTGAAACACGTTTAAGGTCATGTGCACACATGGTTTATCAATAGTTTGATTTTCTACCTAAGGGGTTGGGATTTAATTGTTTCCGCTGCGTAAGATTTTTAAATCTACCATTCACCCCCCTCTGGTAGCTTTTCACGTGGTCTTCGATCTTACAATTGGTATCAGAGCAAGGTTGCTCTAATATTTGTGATTTGCATGTGTTTTTTGACTAATCCTCATGGAGAAGTACTCCGCAAAACCTTGTGTGTTTATTGGCATTGATTTTCAGGTTTGGAAAGCACACATGGAAGTTATTATTCAGGCGCAAGGCTTCGGCATATGGAAAAAGGTATACAAACCTTATGAAGTGCCACCAAACGATCAAGTTATATCTACGAACCTACGGTACGTCGACAACAACAACAACAAAGCCCGAAACATGATCATTCAAGGACTTACTCAAAGTGACTTCGACCGTGTTGCACACCTCCGATCGGCATACGACGTGTGGATAACGCTTTGTGACTATCACGAAGGATCCAACACGATCAAGGAGGTGAGACAAGATATCTTCAAAAAGGGGTACATGCATTTTGAGATGCAACCCGTTGAGTCTATCAATGACCTTTTTGCTCATTTAAATAAAATTCTCAACAACCTGAGTAGTGTCAATGTTAACTTTCTGATGCTGAGAATGCTAGGCAACTTCTTAGTGCATTAGACATGTCAATCTGGGAGATGAAAGTTACATCTATTCGTGAATCAACTGTCATGAGTTCTCTTACATTATATGTGCTTTACTCTAAACTAAAAACTCATGAAATTTACATCTTATCACGTAAGAATACAAATAAGTCTATTGCATTTGTCTCACAACGTGATTTGCCTAGCTCTGACCAATCATCATCTTGCAATATTCTTGCTTTGTTGTCCTCACTAACCCTGGAGCAGATTGAGAAATTTCCATAAGAAGAACTAGCACTCATCTCTACTAGATTCTCAAAAGCATTGCAAAATGTGAGAACTAGAAGGAGAGGAAGCTCCGGACCACAGCGTTGCTTTGAATGTGGTAAGACAGGACACTTCCGTACAGAATGCCCTAATCTTTTAGGTCCTACTACCCGTGATGAGAAGCAGAACAAGGTCAAGACCATCTCTGGAAACTCCAACAAGAAAAATAAGGGTACCATAGGACGCAAGATGATAAACAGCTTCATCACTGCACTTCAAAAGCTCAGTTCAAGTGATGTAGACTTTGGAAGTGATGAAGATGATGATGATCTGGCCAACTTATGCTTTGTGACGGACAAAACAAAATCAAGATCAAGTCAGGAGGATGCAGAACACAACAGTGACGATGATGATGTATGTTCTACATGTAATTAAATGTGTGATGCAATTTCTCGTGCAACTATTATTGTCAAGAAAAAGGACAAAAATTTAGGGATAATGCTGCTAAAATTGAATCACTAGAATCCAAAATCAATCGTTTGAAAACCTTGATTCCTAATGATGATTCATGTCCCTCATGTGACTTAATCTATGAAAAATTGTCCACATCAAAAAATGCACACTCCTTCACTCTAGATAGACTTGATGAAGAAATTGAAAAGAACAAAAAGCTGTCCGATTTTAGTGTTAAACACTTAAAAAATACTTCTTGTTCTACAGATGATTTTCATTGTTCTGCATGTGATAATCTTGATAAGAGACTAAAAGATGCAATGAATGAAATTCCCATTTTGAACAATGCTTTACGAACACATGAAGTTAAAAATTTTTCTAACTGCAAACTTAAGGGTAAAGCTTCATGTGAAAACTGTCTAGACTTGTCTAAAAAGCTTGATGACATGAACAGGACACTAGAGCGGTTTAATAATGGGAATAAGAATCTAGACTTGTTGTTGAATTCTTCTAAACCTTGCAATGATAAAACTGGTTTAGGTTTTGATTCCCATGCTTATTTTAAAACACATCCACCACACGTTGTAAAAACCTTTGGAAGAAGTTTAATCAAAACTATCCCTAAACAAAAGGATGTGTTTTTTAAATCTGCAGGAGTGCTTTCTAATTATGTTTCTAATGTTGGATGCTCATCTAAACATGATTAAAAAATTAGATTTCATTGTACTTACTGTGATAAAGATGGTCATATCGTAGATTTCTGTTATAGACTAGCTAAAAAAATTAAAAAGGATAAAATGTCTGCTAGATCTCAACTTTCATGATAAATCTGCCATGCTTGCTAAACAAAAAATTAGAAACATGCAACCTACTTTAATGAGTCAGAAATTTGCAAAGGTAGCATCCGAACCTTCTCGTAAGAAATCTGTAAAGGTAGCTCCGGTAGTTCCAATAGCTCCGAGAGCTCCCGGACCTTCTGTTGTTCCCTCTGGAACTTCAGTTTTTACATCCAGAGCTTCAAATTTTGCTACTGGATTTTCTGCATTTACCTCCGGAGCTACTGATTTTCGTGCTAAACAAGTAACAACTTTTGAATCAGTGGTTAAGAACAGAAAACCTAAATTCTTGACTCATAAACCTGTTGTTTTGTCTCAGCTTTTGCACATTGTTCCTACTGGACGTCGCATGGCTCGGTACTAGATTCCCAAATACTTATTGACTAACCGCAACATTGAGTCATCGATGTATTGTGCTGCTGTGTAGGTTTCACGCTTGAGGAAGGAGAACATATGGATTGTGGATTCAAGTTGCTCACGCCACATGACCGGTAACAAATAATGGTTCTCCTCCCTCTCTTTTGTGTCACGTGTAGAGAATGTTACTTTTGCCGATAATTCTTCAACTCCTATTATTACTGAAGGATTGGTTAGAGTAAATAATCACTACACTTTAAAAGATGTGGCACTTGTTAAAATTTTGAAATACAACTTGCCTTCTGTTTCTCAATTGGTTGATGAGAATTTAGAAATATTTTTCTCAAAAAATTGCTGCAAAGTTATAAATTCAAATAGTGAGCTTTTGTTTAACATGTCGCGCTTTGGAAGAGTTTTTTAAGATGATTTTGATATGTCAACTTCTGAGCATAGGTGTCTAGTTGCCAATGATTTAAAAGATTTATTCTTCTGGTATCGTAGACTTGGTCACGTAGGCTTTGATCACCTCACTCGTGTTAGTGCTCTTGATCGCATAAGTGGTTTACCTAAACTCAAAGGGGACATAGATTTTGTATGCTCTTCGTGTAGACATTCTAAGATGGTTGCAGGTTCACATGCCTCTCTTACGACGATAATGACAACTGAACTTGGTCAACTTGTGCGCCTTGACACCGTTGGTCCGACACGTGTACAATCCTTTGGAGGTAAATGGTACGTGCTTGTAATTGTTCATGACTATTCCAGGTACTCTTGGGTCTATTTTATGACATCTAAGAATGAAGCTTTTACTCATTTTAGGACTTTATTTCTTATACTATTAATTGATCACCCAGGGTCATTAAAAGCAATCAGAAGTGATAATGGAACTGAATTTAAAAATCAATCATTTAATCACTTTTGCACTGAACATGGAATAGAATATCAATTTTCTTCACCTTATGTTCCTCAACAAAACGGTGTTGTAGAAAGGAAAAACGGAACCTTAGTTGAGATGGCTAGTACTATGCTTGATGAATATCAAACTCCTAGAAAATTTTGGGCAGATGCAATTGCAACAGCTTGTTATGTTTCAAACTATCTTTTCTTGTGCACTAAGCTTGGTAAAACACCTTATGAACTTCGGTTTGGACATAGGCCCCATGTTTCACACTTTAGGGTTTTTGGTTGCAAATGCTTTGTCAAGAAACATGGAAATCTTGATAAATTTGAAGCCAGGTCCAAAGATGACATGTTTCTTGGTTACCCATCTCATACTAGAGGATACCATGTGTTTTTACTTGGAACTAACAAAATTGTGGAGACTTGTGAAGTTTCTTTTGATGAAGCTATCCCAGGTACTAGCTCCGATATTGCAGGACCAGATCCATATCCTCATGGGGAGGGTATTTTCGAAGAAGAAGAAGAAGAAGAGTCGGTGATATTGCCTGATAGTTCTGAAGCTGACACGTGTCCAACTCTAAACTTTGAACAAGCTCCGACTACAACCTCTGCTGGTCTTGATTGTCCACAAGCCACTAGCTCATCAACCTGCGATGAAACTAATGAAGAAGAAGCTTGTGAGACATATGTTCCCCTACGGATTTACAAGATTCATCCCCCACAACAGATAATTGGAAGCTTGCATGAATGAGTTACAAGATCCAGGTTTTCCGACCCCAATTCTCATGCTCATTCGACTTTTGTTGCTTCTTTTGAACCCAAAGATATATCACACGCACTAACTATTGAATCCTGGATTATTGCCTTGCAAGAAGAGTTAGAAAATTTTGAAAGAAATAATGTTTGAAAACTTGTACCTCCACCTCAAGGTCACACTTTAATTGGAACTAAATGGGTGTTTAAAAATAAACAAAGTGAGGATGGGGTTGTGGTTAGGAATAAGGCTAGGTTGGTTGCTCAAGGTTTCACTCAAGTTGAAGGCCTAGATTTTGATGAAACTTTTGCTCCTGTTGCTAGATTAGAAGCCATAAGAATTTTGTTAGCTTTTGCTGCATCTAAAGGTTTTAAGCTATATCAAATGGATTTTAAAAGTGCTTTTCTTAATGGCTACATAGATGAGGAGGTTTATGTCAAACAATCACCGGGTTTTGAAAATCCAGATTTTCCTAATCATGTTTACAAACTATCCAAAGCCTTGTATGGTCTAAAACAAGCCCCTAGAGCATGGTATGATAGGTTAAAAACATTCTTACTTGAAAAGGGGTTTACCATAGGCAAGGTTGATAAAACTCTTTTTGTGCTTAAGCATGGCAATGACTCATTATTCGTTCAAGTGTATGTGGATGATATTATCTTTGGTTGTGCTTCTCCTGATCTTGTGTCCAAGTTTTCAGCTATGATGAGTTCAGAATTTGAGATGAGTATGATGGGAGAACTCACGTACCTTTTGGGGCTGCAAATCAAGCAAACCGAGGAAGGTACCTTTGTGCATCAAACGAAGTATACAAGGGACCTTCTCAAGCGCTTCAACATGAACAAAAGCAAGCCTCTTCAGACACCAATGGGAACAACATCAAAACTTTAGCTTGATGAAGATGGTGAACCGGTTGATCAAAAATAATATCGAAGCATGATCGGATCACTTTTGTATCTCACGGCATCAGGAATGGACATACAATTCAGCGTATGTCTTTGTGCACAGTTTCAATCCTCCCCACGAGCTTCACATCGTCAAGATGTCAAACGTATTCTCAGGTACTTACATGGAACTCAAGAATTTGACATTTTTCTTCCGTCTTCCTCAGCCGTTTCTTTGAGAGCTTTTTCCGATGCTGGTTTTGGGGGGCTGTAGGATTCATAGGAAAAGTATTTCCAATGCTTGTCATTTTCTTGGTAATTCACTTGTAGGTTGGTCCTCTAGAAAACAAAACTCAGTTGCACAATCCACAGCTGAATCTGAATATGTAGCTGCTGCTAGTGCTTGCTCACAAATTCTTTGGATTGTTCAAACACTTAAGGACTATGGGGTTGATCTAGATAGTGTTCCACTGTTTTGTGATAACACTAGTGCCATTTGCATTGCTAAAAACCCCGTGCAACATTCTATAACTAAGCACATTGACATTAGTATCACTTTATCCGTGATAATGTTGAAAAAGGAAACATTGTGTTTCACCGTGTAGATACCGAACAACAATTGACAAACATTTTTACAAAACCTTTGGATTTCACTCGTTTTTGTTTCATTTGTAGTGAAATAGGGGTTATGCATCCTCATGGATTACATTGAGGGGAAGTTTTTGAAAGTTGAGAAGTCTATGTGTGAATCTGAAATTAAAATAATATGAGCATAGTATTTCATATATATATATATATATATATATATATATATATATATATATATATATATATGACTTTGTAATTCCTTTTACATGCTGAAAGTTCTTACTACATTACTCGTGTTATACATTTTGTATTTTTTGCCATGTCTAGTAATTGGAATAATTACTTACATTAAATCTAGTCATGATCGAACTTTCTTGCTGTTTTGGACTTGTTGCATGCTCACAAGTGTTTTTAATCATAAAGAATTAATCAAGTAATAGACTCACATGTTGAGTTTTATGAATAAATATAAATTGAGAAAAGATCAAGAGAATATGCAATCACACTTCTTATTTTGAGATGGCTTATTATTGCACTTAGATATGAACTTGGAAGAAGTTGTGTATGACTAAAACCATGTCCTTAAGATTCTGATTGTCAAATGACATTGGCTTGGCTTGGTTGGTTAGAATAAGGCAGATGCACATATACTCTCTTGCAAATATCATATGATCTAAATTTGTGCTTTGAAAAATAATAAAATGCAGCAACAAGTGTCATGCTTTCAGGTATTGAAATAGTTAAGTTTGTGAGATCATGACTTTCTTAAATTGAAAATTACATTTGATCTCTAGCATGGCTTACACTACTTTATGTATCTCATTGATGTGATAGTGTAAGTTACTTGATAGTATGACTTGGATGAGCTCTGTTTATATGTATATGTTATAATATGCTCATAACATTTGAAATTTCTCTTTTGAACCTTGCTGAATACATTGTCAAAGGGGGAGAGATAATAGATAATATGTGAATTTTTAAAGATAAGCATGCAAGAGGGAGAAATTTATCACACGTTGCATATACACAATTGTTTTGGCACGATTCTTCTCACACAATTGTTTTGGCACGATTCTTCTCACACAATTGTTTTGGCACGATTCTTCTCAGGGGGAGAATTTGTTTTTTTTTTCTCATTTTATTTCTATTTTACAAAGGGGGAGAAATTGTTTTCAAAACATGTTTTCAAAACTTTTCATGTAAATAAGCCAATGTTCAGATTTTAATGGTGTTGCCAATGCATTCATCAAGGGGGAGATTGTGAGGCCTATGTGTGCTGAATACATTGGCTTGTACTGAATACATTAGCTTTTATGATATAAGTTCTAAAATTCTTCCAAAACACCCTTTTTAGCAAGGTCCGACTCTAGCTCCGAGCTTCTGCAAGGTCCGACAATAGGTCCGACTTGCTTTGTCAAGGTCCAACATGTTTTTGGGTAGCTCCGGTGAGCTTTATCTTTAGCTCCGGCATGTCTTTGATAGCTCCGACATGTATTTGTTAAGCTACGATATGTTTTGCTAGGTCCGACTTATGTTGGTTAGCTTCGACATGTTTTTTCAGGCTCCGACTTTTGCGTTGACTAGTTCCAACCAGCTTTGGTAAGCTCCGGTGCTAGGTTGTAATAGCTTTTGTAAGCTCCGGCGCTAGGTTGTACTAGCTTTGGTAAGCTCTAGCTCAAGCCCCGGTTAGCTTTGGCAAGATTCAGAGCTTGATCGCAATGTTCCCGCTTTTAACTTGCAATGTTTCGAACTTGCTTTATATTCTAAGAAAGATTGCTTAGTATTCATTTGCTAAGTTTTTGGTGTGTTTTGGTTGATATGGCTGATATCGTTTTGCTATGCTTTCCAACATGCTTATGTGAGGTGCTCACATAAGGTGTTGTGTTCGGAACTAACTTGAGTCAAGTCATAGACTTGGGCTCGTACGAATTTGTTGTTTGTTCATGTGCAGGTGTTGCTTGAGTTCAAGTCATGGCTGGTGACAGGATCCTTTGGACTAGTCTCAGGGAGGAGATGAGGTTCCAACAACCAAATTCAGGAGTAATTGTGGTTGAGCAGGTCAGGAGGTCGCGCAGGATGATTGAATCAAGGGCAGTGCATATGAAGGTTACTGGACATCGAAGGAAGGTGTTTGCACGTATGCATGCGGTGCATGACGTGGCAACATGGTTCTGAAGATGGTATAAGGATGGAAAGATCTGGTTGGAAGGATCAGATCGTATCGGATGATGACTTCAGCTGCAGCAGAGTCAGTTATGACTCGGTATGGAAAGTATCAAGTTGGTTATGGTAGTTTTCGTGTGGGACACAAAGATGAGTTGGTTTAGGAATGTGGGATATGTTTCTAGTTTGTTAGGAAATCTCGAGTTTATTTCTATCTGCGAATAGGAAGATCTTGAGCAGTTATGGAAAGTTTCTATTTGTGATTCGAGTAGGATTAGAATCCTCGTTTGAGTTGAGTTAGCCTTCGGGCTGGTTATATAATCAAGGGAGGCCAGAGCTTGTGGTGGACGACTTTTGAGTTGTTCCTATTGTGTTATATTGACAAAAAATCGTAGTTAAAAGGAACTTTTGTGCCTTGTTCGTCCGGCTCGTCGAGTTCCTGCACATCACTACCTTTCGTTGGTGGTTTAATCATAACTCGAGTTTTTCAGATCTGATTTACGTGAATCTTTTTGGGTTGTCTTAACAACTTAATTTTCTATCACCTGTTAAAATTTCATGGTCATTGGATTTGTGGTCTAATCTACACGAGTTTCTTTGACGAAAAACAGAACTGTTTTACTCGGTAGAACAGATCGATATTAGTTCAATCTTTTGATCGTAACTTGAGTTTTTCTTGACGAATTTGAGTGATTATTGTTGTGTCGTCTTCGTGACTTGATTATCTCTGATATATATCACTTTTGTCATGGTGAAACATGTTTAAGATCATGTGCACAGACGGTTTATCAATAGTTTGATTTTTTACCGAAGGGGTTGGGATTTAATTGTTTCCGCTGCGTAAGATTTTTAAATCTACCATTCACCCCCACCCTCTGGTAGCTTTTCACGTGCTCTTCGATCCTACAGCTAGTGGGATATTGAAGTATCTTGCTGCAATCTTTGGTTCTTGCCGCAAATCAGAAGTGAAGCTACACAAGATCAACAAAGCAAGCAAGGAGCAAATGTGATACATGAAAGAAAACGTCAAGGCCATTTGTCAAAAAATGGTAATTGAGCCTGTGGGGTCTCCTATCATCTCCGAAGACTCCGGATCTGACTCCTCTGAGCTTCCTCCTCTCATAAACTCTGAACTTGCTTACTTTGGCCATGGGGGCATGATGAGTGGTTCTCCTCCTCCCCCTCATCAGCATGATGAAGAAGAAAGTGTGGAAAGGACCGAAAGCAAGGATGGAGCCGACAACGACAGGTAGATCCCTCCTTCTCTTCCTTTTTGGTGTTTTGATACCAAAGGGGGAGAGATTGAGGAGGAGTCCTAGGTTTTAGCTTAGATTAAGGGGGAGTCATAGGTCTTAGCTTATGTCTTTATGCTCTACCTCTTTTAAGACTGTTTTATGCACTTGGTCATGTAAGACTCTTTTATGCATTTGGACATGTAGTTTGTGTTCTCTATGATCTATGCATTATGCTTTAAAGTTGCTATGCGTACTTGATAATCTTTATGATGTTATGATTATGCTTTTAACCTCATTCACATCAAAATTCTTGCTCACACACACATAGGTCTGAGCCCCACCATAAAGAGTGCACATATGAGTGGTACTTCTACATTCACAATTTTTCCAAAAACTCATATGTGCACACTTTATGAAAATCTGAATTTTTGATCATATTTGTGTAATCTCAATTGGTTGTTATCAATCACCAAAAGGGGGGAGATTGAAAGTGCATCTAGGCATCCTCGGTGGGTTTTGGTTGATTAATGACAAACAAATGAGATCCTAACAAGATTGTTGAGGTGAGAGCAGGTTTTAAGAGATGAGAAAGAAGTCACAAAAAGGAAGGAGAATGAGGATACAAAAGGAAAAAGGCTCAAGATTTGAAAAGAGTAGATTTAATTTGTCAGGTGTGTGTCAGAGAAACACATCCCAAGAGCTCAAGGACGAGATCAAACTCACTGCACAAACTTCAGAAATAATGGACTAGTCTGATATTGATTGGACTAGTACGAAATCTCTCTGGATAAAAACGGACAAGTCCTCAAAGTGCGGACTTGTCCGCAACTCATCATGATTTGCACAAGAGCGGACTAGTCCGATATTGACCGGACTAGTCCGAAAGTTCTCTGGATAGAAAATGGACAAGTCCTCCAAGTGCGGACTGGTCCTCAGTTCTTTACATTTGCACCAGAGCGGAGAAGTTCGATATTAACCGGACTAGTCAAAAAACTCTCTGAGTAAAAAACGGACTAGTCTGCACCATAACAGACTAGTCTAGTATCCTCAACACTTAGGATTTTTCACAAACGCACACCAGACTAGTCCGATATCCAAATGGACTAGTCCGCACTTCACAAAATCTAACAGTAATTTTTGGAAACCCTTGTATAAATAGAGGTGCACGGCCATGCAACCCTAACTCTCGAACCCCTGCGCTGTCACACCTTCCAAGTGTAAAAGCCCAAATTTTCATAGCGCAAAGTTCAGTTAGATGTACTAAAAATTTTGAATGTGAAAAAGAAATAAATAGGAACTGGAAGATCAAATGCTTTCAAACCCTAATGGAGGGAATTCAAAATTCAAAAATGGCTCATGTTCAAATGATGCAAAAATACAAATTTGATTTCATCATAATTTTCAAATATCCCAAATAGTACCTCTGCAAAAATTAAGAATTTTGGAAGATGGTTTGCTACTTAATTCAATAGCTACATTGAATTCTACTCAAATTCAAATCCAAGTTTGAATTCGAATGAAACTTGGTCAAATCAATAATATGAATTCAAAATCAAACTCTCCATAATTAATTTGGACATCCCACAAATAGCTAGCAATTTTGGAACAAATTAGGTGAGTGAATTGACTGTCCAGAGGTGAAGATGAGAGTGAAAAATAGTGGGACCCACCTGTCATAGACCCTCTTCCTCCTCTGTTTCTCAGCTCAACACCTCACGGCATGCAAATGCCACCAAGCTAGCTACTTGCCTGCTTCATAAGTTGAATCCAGCTGCAACCAAAAGATCTTCACATCCTAATCTTCTTCTCCAAGCACCAGAGACCAAATTTTCTCAGCTCTCCTGCAGTTCATCGGACAGGAGCTGGAACACCACGAGTTCCTCCATCTCTGACCCAAATCAAGCCAAGGTACTCGGGTTTGATCACTTTTCTTCATCTCTACTTCCTCACCAGCATCTTGCGCACCTGTATGATCAATCCCTTGCACAGTTTGAGCCTCCCCAAAGGTGGACAAGGCGACTTGCCGGCTGCCGTGCTCTGTTTTTCAGTGGCCGCCCTCTGCTCCCTCGACACCCCAACAATGCAAGTATCTTCTCACCACGGTCCTTGAAGACAAAAGGTGCGCCAACACTCCTAGTTTCAGCTCGCAAAGTTTCAGCTCGTGTCATCCCTCCTAGCTCGAGTATTAGCTATTCTCCCAACGAGTTCAACATATGAGCATAGTTAGGTCCTCGATAAAATTCTGATTCTATGTATGATTATTCCTCGTGGCCATGATGATTTTATCTTCCAGATGTCCAGGCACACACCCTCAAAGAAAAACCATTGAATTTCATCGAGTAACCACGCCGGATTTTCGAATTTTCTAGCCGCCAAGTTTTAGCTCGTCGGCTCACCGTCGACGTCTTGATTCCTTTTGTTCCATGGCTCTTGGCCCCTATTTTCGTGTTCTACATGCATCAAGAAGTAATTTGGAGTTTATCCCGTGCAATATGGTGCACCGTAGGGCCCGACCGACATGGCCGGAACCCTAGCTCTGCCCGCCGCCGTCGCACCGCCATTGCTGGCCACCTATCGCCGGTTTGGACTGCACCATCGAGTTCTCCATCAAAAGTTAGGTGGGGCCGGCGAGTTGGGGGTGCTGCCATGCCCTGGAACAGCCACTGGCGTGGCACCACCTTTGTGCGCCGCCGGGTGCATTTTCGGCGCCGCCTGCCCGAGGTTGGGGATGACCAAGCGGGCCCCGGCTGTGAGCCACAGGGGCGCGTTGCCCGGATCTGGTGTGGCTCCGGGATCCAGTGTGGCTACATCCCTGATCTATGTGGCCCCCATGTGGCTTGAATCCCACTGGTGGATTTTAAACCGTGCCCCCCCTGATTATTCAAACTTTTCCAATTCTGTTTTAATTCCAGATTTCCATCAAACTTTGAAATTCAATATCTCCTAGGATTCTTGTCAAAAAATTCCCAAATAAATTTTTTTAGAATCAGGATGATCTCTAGTTCCAAGAAGTGCACTTGGATCTGTATGAAAATCCTTAATTTGTCCTTAATAATTCCATACAGCAAAGTGCTATTGGAATTAATTACTAATGCTACATTCCTTCAAAACTTCCCAAACTTTTCCAGATCGTTCCTCATAATTCCCTTTAATCCCAGTAAATGTTTCAGGTCCATTGAAGCTGATTTAAAGGGCCAAATTGTGTTCCAAATCTGTATGTACCTGAAAATTCCAGAATGTCCAGAAACTTTTCAGCAAATTGTCCAAATTTGTAAATTCAATATCTCACAGTAGAATCCTTAGAAAATTATGAAACCAATTTTTTTGGATCTCTCTGGACCTCCTATAAACAGAAAACTAAGTCTTGGCCATGTCAAAGCTGCAGATTTTTCCTCAAAATCCTGGGAAGTGTTTAGGTTCATTGATTTTTATACAACAGAGACTTCCAAGAAGTGATACCAATTTTGGCAAGGAACTCACTCGTAGTACCTAGTATCCTATGTAAAATTTCCAGAACTAGTGGGCTTAATTTCATATACTTAAGTGTCTTTCTTTTGAGCTATATCATAATATCGATATTGATTCACTTGCATCATTCTTTGCATATCGATTAGTTGCCGAGCTCGAGAGGACCCCGGAGCCACTTGAAGTCATCCCTCTGGAGATTAACTTTGATATCGTCTTGAAGCCAGGCAAGCCCCGGTTTGCATTTAAGTGCTATTACAAAATTTTGATTTGTATCACCTATGTCTAGGTTGAATTATGTGCATTAGGGCTAAGGTGATTGAAAATCCACATGCATGACCAGATCACCCCATGGAGTATTTGGGTAGTTTTTAAGTCATCGTGTAGACTATGCTATGCTAAATGTTGTATAGGATTCGGTAGAAGTCGAGTAGTTAGAATCTACTCGCATGGCTAGGACTTAATTCACACAGGATTGGCTCAAGAAATGGAGTAGTAGTCTGAATATGAGACTGGGCAGGGGCGTAGGATGCAGCAAGACGTGGTCTTGCGTGTGTAGCACTGCCTTTGTCGGTTAAGGACCGATCTGTATGCCGCCCTGCTGAGCAAGTTTGAACTGTATCGGAGTCAAAACTGGATATATGGAGTCCAGGAAACCGATGTACCTTGGGAAGCCTTTGTTGAGACTTTTTCGATCGGCTCAGGCTTTCGGCCGCAGCATAGTAGAAGAAAACCTGCTCACGACATCTTCACAGTGGAGGGTGCACCGTGAGTGGGAATACTGTCCTAGACGATTGAATCCATTCAACTTGGGTGGGACTTGGGAAAGGTTGCTGCGTACGACGTCCGTGGAGTGCACCTACGTGACTTCCAGTACGGGCGTACGTGTTGTGTATTCCGGGTACCTTTGATTCCGTCCCTCGCGGATATGAGTACTACTTGTTCACTGAGTTGTGACATAGTAATTACTTGAACTTGAGATGAGAAATAATTACTGTTGTTATGAACATTATATTATCATTCTATTGCTATGTTGTATGTATTAGTATAGTGCTCACTGAATTTATTTCCACATTGGGCATGCAACATCGTGATGAAGCATTTCTTGTTTGATTGTGAAGTTACGATTTTGCCCCGCACAAGGTTTAAGCTGCTGCTAATAAATCTGAAAATAAGGACCCACACTTAGGCAAGTCCATTATGCAAATATGCCATCCTATGTTTATGTCCTTACCCTGATGTAGAGTTGCATGTTTAGGTGAGATGGTTAAGTCTTGCTGTGCCTTCGTGCTCACGGTTGCTATATAAGTTGTTTTTCAGGTACTAACCTTTATGCTTATGATTATGGTTGTTCGATGAGACTCGGAACTCTTTGAGCGATATACTCATGGAGAACCATGTCATTGCTGTTTGATCTTCGTGGCTAGTGAGGAGCATCCGTGGGTTGGACTACTTCTCTTTTGCTTATTATACTTGAGTATGAGAGTTGTAATCTTATCTTTTGCTTTCATTTATTTTATCAAAAATATTTGTAAACTGAACAAATTTGTAAATTTCGGCAAGTGATTTATGTAATACATGTTCCTTTACATGTGTGCTGTTGGGTGCCGCATCGCACGACACCACCCAATGTGATTCCTGGAAAGTGTGGACCCCGGTCCTCAAAGCCTGGTATCAGAGCCGCATTGGGAATAGCATACTAAATAAAGATCATGTTATGAGAAAAACATAGGACACGGTGAGATTACGGTACTAGGCCCACATAAGGATTGTATTAGCATAAGTTATTAAGGTGGAAAAACTAACCTATGTGCTATTATATTCAGTAACGACGCTCCGGCGTTAGGTAAGAGGTAAGGTACGCCACCGCAAGCAGATCAATTGCAGTAAGCTCTCCCTACGAGAGGTAGTACGATGATTGTCCCCCGTGGCTTGGCACGGGAGTTAATATAAGTTCTGAACCTTCTCATGGTTCTGGGAACATATGAAAACGCTACACTGACCACGTGATCGTATTGCGCTTAGAAAATGTTTGTGAGTGAACATCATTAAGGCCACCATTAAGACGTATGCCAGAATACCGGCTTAGAATTTTCACTTTTGTGAGGCACGTAGTACCGGCATGTATTCCATTGATGCATTAACCAATTTTCTTTAAAAAGGACTAAGAAGATGTAAGAATACTTATATTAGCTATCGAGCTCTGATTTTGAACTAAGTTTTCAAAATTGGAGTAGGTTTTGAAGTGGCAGATTCCAAATCAGAGTGTTCTGTTTTCAGCCAGAAAAAGACCCGACTTTGAGAAACCATATCTTCCAGTAGAAAAATCCAATTAAGGTGTATCTTGCATGGATAAAAATTTTAGGAAGTCCTTTAAAACTTTTATATTCAACTCCAGAGCTGAATTCCCCTCTAACCTATCCAAAATTTCTAAGTTCCAAAATCTGCCAAACTGGACAGAAACTGGAACCCTCTCTGGACTCCTTACTGTTTTGACCATACCTCACCCTAGAAAAATTGAACAGGACCGTGCAAGACATTTCTGAAATCCTTGTCATTTGTATTACAAATCTGTAAATTGTGGCTTTTGTAAATTCTGCTGTTTTATATCTGGAAATTGTGGCCCAAAATCAGCATAAACAAAGGAGATGCTGTCAAAATTTCCAGAAAAACTGTCAGCTTTACAATACCATATCTCATCAACCATAAATGATTTGGAGGCAAACCAATACTTTTTTGGAAATGCCTTGAAGTTTACTTCAACTTTGTACTTCACCTCAAGATCTGATTTTGTCATTTACTGGGTTAAATTTGTGTTTGAGTACAAGCTGGTCAGGTTTCAACAGAAACTTCATCGGTTTGACATAATTTGGTCTTGTTATGAATCTGGTCCTCAATTTCACTTCGAGAAGTGTAGTAACAGACCGGTTTCGATACTCAACCATTTACCAGTGTAATTGAGGGTTTGACACACTCAAAAATCTTTTCTTTTTATGACCATGTTTGTATCATATTAAAGATAAGAGAGTGTATTCGCACGATAACACGCATAACGTCCCCTCGCGACCAATAATAGTCAAAATGAACTTCAATCTATGGAGTTTATTATTTTGGAGCTCGCTATTGTGACATTGGTCCAGGGATAATATATTTGGTATAAAGTTTACACTTTATCAATATATGACCGTTATGCAAGTTTGGTTATCAATACACACACTATTGTTTTCATTCTATTGTGATCTTGCAATATCACGTCTCATGTTGGATTAATGACTGTGACTGCAAAATGATGTGCACTCGCACAACATACGAGGTCAGTGATTCAAGTCAGGGAGGGGATGACTCCCGAGAGCTGGAACAGCCGGCGCAACAGCCACCTCCATCTCCGCTTACATTGGCGGATAATATCGCAGCCATGGTGGGTTCGCGCAACAAACGGACCGAGTCGCTGCGAACCCTTGTGCAGATTACGTCCTTTCAGGGGGGACGTCAGGCCGAAGGCAATCGTAACCTCAGCAAGCAACATATCTAGAATTCTCGGCGACTGCACCCCCTGTGTTCAGTGGTGATGGTGAACCTCTGAATGCGGTCCATTGGCTCCGCACCATTGAAGCTAATTTCAGACTGCTACAGTGCAGTGATCATATGAAGGTTTTATATGCAGCACAACAACTACATGGCATCGCTGGTGCTTGGTGGACGAACCACATCGCCTCCTTGGCCGCTGGACAGCAAGTCACTTGGACAGAGTTCCGGGAAGCATTCCACGCCTATCATGTTCCTTCCGCCATTATGAGAAGGAAGCTTCAGGAATTCCTTGATTTGAAGCAAGGAGAAATGAGTGCTCAAGAATACTCCAAAGTCTTTGTTAATCTGGTGCAATATGTGTTGGAGTATGTGAGTACGGAGGATCAGAAGCGAGAGTATTTCTATCGGGGTCTAAGCCCCATGTTGAAAGACAAACTTGCATTGTTCAACCATGGCTCGTTCAACGCTATGCTTAATGCCGCGATTATGCAAGAGGATGCCACACGTGAGTGTATCATTGAGGAGTCAAATAAGAGACTTGCCATGCAGGACAGCACACATAATGTTCCTCAAAAGTACCGTGTGGTATACCGATCACCGTCCAGTCAGAGATGGCAGCCGGCTGTACAACCGAGTTTATATCAAATTCATCAGTTTGGAGAATCCGGTTTTCGACCAGCAGTACAACAGCAGTAAGAACAGTCCCAATTTGTTCCACGGGCATTTGTCTCACCGCAAGTTGCAGAAATATTCAGGCCTCAAATCAGTGGGACATCAAATTAGTATAAGTGTTTCACATGTGATCGTGTTGGGCACTATACCAAGGATTGCCCAGAAAAGATGTTGAGCAGCGGGCAAATACCAGTAAAACGGTATATTCAGCCCCGTATTCAACCAGAGAGGACAGCACTGCAAACCGGAGTTGTTCAACATATAGCGATCGAGGGTGTTCCGGAGGGGGCACCGGTGTTAGCGGGTATGTTTGCTATCAAAGACATACCCGTCCTCATACTCTTCTATTCCGGTGCTACCCGCAATTTCATCAGTAAATCATGTGTTGATCAGCACCAGTTATCCACCAATACTCCCAAGAATAGTTATCTTATAAGTTCAACGGGAGGAAGTATCTCTGCCAGTAAGATTGTTCCCCGAGCAGCTCTATGTTTGGGAGGCAAAATATATCCAATGTCACTGATTATATTGGATGGAAAAAATATCGGCATAATATTGGGGATGTCATGGTTAAACCATCACGGTGCCGTTCTTAATATCGGTACCCGGACGGTCCAAATTGACTCTCCGATGCACGGACGGCACACACTGTTTTTGGAAAGCATGGAGTAGGACAGTGCAGCTGCATATAACACGGAAGGAACTAAACTTGAAGATATTTCGGTGGTTCGTGAGTATCCCGATGTGTTTCTTGATGACTTAACGGGCATGCCGCCCGAACGTGACGTTGAGTTCAAGATTGAGCTTGTTCCAGGAACCACACCGATTTTTTGAAGACCATATCGAATGGCGCCTAATGAGCTAGCTGAACTAAAGGAGCATTTGAAGGATCTTTTGGACAAGGGTTTATTCACCCAAGCTCGTCACCTTGGGGCTGCTCGATGCTGTTCGTTAAGAAGAAGGATGAAACATTGCTATTATGCGTGGATTATCGACTGCTCAATGCCGTGACTATAAAGAACAAGTACCTGTTGCCCCAAATCGACATTCTATTGGATCAACTTGTTGGTGTGAGGGTGTTCTCGAAGATGGATCTTTGGTACGGATATCATCAAATCAAAATCCGACCGGAGGATATACTCAAGACGGCATTCTCGACGCGATATGGATTCTATGAGTATCTTGTCATGTCTTTTGGTCTCACCAACGCTCCAGCTCACTTTATGTATCTCATGAACTCGGTATTCATGCTGGAGTTGGATAAAGTTTGTCATGGTCTTCATCGACGACATCTTGGTTTATTCCAAATCGGAGGAAGAACACGCCGAACACTTGCATATCGTGCTGCAACGATTGTGAGAACATAAGCTCTATGCAAAATTCAGCAAGTGTGAATTTTGTATCAGTCAAGTGCCATTCTTGGGACACATTATTTCAGCCGAGGGCATCTCTATGGACCCAAGTAAAATTGTTCAAGTGCTGAAATGGCAATCTCCTATGTCCAACATGAAGTCCGAAGTTTCCTCGGTTTAGAGGGATATTATCGGAGGTTCATCCCGAGCTTCTCAAAAATCGCTAAACTGATGACGGAGCTGATCAAATAGGGCACCAAATATATTTGGAGTTCAGCTTGTGAAGAAGCGTTCAAGACATTAGTGCAACACCTTACAACAGCCCCGGTTCCTGCTCAGACGGACACGACAAAACCGTTCGACGTTTATTGTGATGCATCCGGCATCGGACTTGGCTGTGTTCATATGCAAGAAGGATGTGTGGTCGCATATGGATCTCGACAACTCCAAAACCACGAGCAGCACTATCCGACTCATGACCTTGAGCTTGCTGCCGTGGTATTGGCATTAAAGATGTGGAGATATTACTTGCTTGGAAATCTTATACACCTCTACACCGACCACAAGAGTTTGAAATATATTTTCACGCAGAAGGAGCTGAATATGAGACAAAAAAGATGGCTAGAGCTGATCAAGGATTACGATATTGAAATTCACTACCACCCTGGTAAAGCGAACGTGGTTGCTGACACACTTAGCCGGAAAGCCCATGTCCACAACGTCACCATGGCTGAAACGGAAGTTGAGGAACCAAGTCTATATGTGACTCTATATGGGGCTCTCAATAATCTTGCTTTCATTCCCACCATCCAAGAGGAAATTATTGAAGCCCAAAAGAAGTACAAGGGCATGTCACATATACGAGAAACAGTGGACAACGGGGAGGTAAAATGTTTCCGGAAAGATAATCACGGTACATTATTGCTCAAGGACCGGATAGTTGTACCCCGGGATGTTAAGCTCCGGAAGAAAATATTGGATGAATCTCACATGTCAAAATTTTGTATTCATCCAGGCGGCAATAAAATGTATCAAATTTTGAAGACCAAGTTTTGGTAGACACGGATGAAGCGGGAAATAGCGAAGTACGTATCTGAATGTGATACGTGTCGGCGAGTGAAGGTTGACCATATGCGTAAAGCGGGACAGCTACAACCGCTGGATATTCCGGCATGGAAATGGGAGGATGTGAGTATGGACTTCATCATTGGATTACCACTCACATTCCGGGAGCATGATTCGATTGGGGTGATAGTCGACTGACTAACCAAATCAGCACACTTCATTCCGGTCAATGTTGGATTTGTTGCTAAATAGTATGCAAAGTTGTACATTGAACGGATCTTATGCTTGCATGGTGTTCCGAAGACAATAATTTCAGATCGGGGTGCGCTGTTCATTGCTCATTTCTGGGAGCAGCTGCATGCATTGTTGGGTACTAAGCTGATTAGAAGCTGCGCATATCACCCACAGACTGATGGATAAACCGAGAGGGTGAACCAAGTCCTTGAAGACATGTTGCGTGCATGTGCTATCCACCACGTAAAAATTGTGATGATCATTTACCATTGGCGGAATTCTCATACAACAATGGTTATCAAGTGAGTATGAAGATGGCACCATACGAAGCTCTCTACGGACGAAAATGCCGCACACCGCTGAATTGGTGTGAGTCCGGTGAGAGGGTGACCTTCGAAATTGATCTAGTCAACGGATCCGAAGAACAAGTTCGGATCATCCAAGCAAATCTGAGAGCGGCCCAATCTTGACAAAAAAATTATGCAGACAAGAGGCATCGCCCGCTGCACTTCAATGTGGGTGATCACGTTTATCTCAGCATGTCTCCGATGAAAGGAATTCATCGGTTTGGAGTAACAGGGAAGCTCGCTCCCCGATTTATTGGTCCATTTTCTATCATGGAGAAGTGCGGACCTGTGGCTTATTGATTGGAATTGCCGGCATCTCTCGCTGGTATACAAGACATTTTCCACGTATCTCAGCTCCGGAAATGTCTCAAGTTCACAGCTGCAGTTAACACGGATGAAATCGGTGAATTGCAACCGGATTTTACGTACTCCAAACATCCGGTTCAGATTTTCGACGAGAAGACTCAAACCACGCAGAACCGCATGCTGTGGTTTTATAAAGTGTTATGGAGCAACTATATCGCCGAAGAAGCGACATTGGAAACTGAAGAATATCTCCGCTCCAACTATCCGGATTTCTTATCATGTCATATTCAGTAATTTCTCTCCTACTTTCGTCTTCATTTTAATCTCGGGCAAGATTCCTTTAAGAGGGTAGGAATGTAAAAGCCCAAATTTTCATAGTGCAAAGTTCAGTTAGATGTACTAAAAATTTAGAATGTGAAAAAGAAATAAATAGGAACTGAAAGATCAAATGCTTTCAAACCCTAATGGAGGGAATTCAAAATTAAAAAATGGCTCATGTTAAAATGATACAAAAATAGAAATTTGAGTTCACCAATAATTTCCAAATAGTACCTCTGCAAAAATTCAGAATTTTTGAAGATGCTTTTCTATTTAATTCAATAGCTACATTGAATTCCACTCAAATTCAAATCCATGTTTGAACTCGAATGAAACTTGGTCAAATCAATAATATGAATATAGAATCCAACTCTCCATAATTAATTTAGACTTACCACAAATAGCTAGCAATTTTGGAAAAAATTAGGTGAGTGAATTGACCGTCAAGAGGTGAAGATGAGAATGAAAATAGTGGGACCTACCTATCATAGACTCTCTTCCTCCTCTGTTTCTCAGCTCAACACCTCACAGCATGCAAATGCCACCAAGCTAGCTGCTTTCCTGCTTCATAAGTTGAATCCAGCTGCAACCCAAAGATCTTCACATCCTAATCTTCTTCTCCAAGCACCAGAGACCAAATTTTCTCAGCTCTCCTGCAGTTCATCGCACAGGAGCTGGAACACCACAAGTTCCTCCATCTCTGACCCAAATCAAGCCAAGGTACTCAGTTTTGATCACTTTTCTTCATATCTACTTTCTCACCAACGTCTTGCGCACCTGTATGATCAATCCCTTGTGCAGTTTGAGCCTCCCCAACGGTGGAAAGGCGACTTGCCGGCTGCCATGCTCTGTTTTTCAGTGGCTGCCCTCTACTCCCTCGACGCCCCCAGCGATGCAAGCATCTTCTCACCACGGCCCTTGAAGTCAAAAGGTGTGCCAACACTCCTAGTTTGAGCTCGCAAAGTTTCAGCTCGTGTCATCCCTCCTAGCTCAAGTATTAGCTATTCTCCCAACGAGTTCAACATATGATCATAGTTAGGTCTTCGATAAAATTCCGATTCTATGTATGATTATTCCTCATGGCCATGATGATTTATCTTCTAGATGTACAGGCGCACACCCCGGAAGAAAAACCATCGAATTTCATCAAGTAACCACACCGGATTTTTGAATTTTCTAGCCGCCAAGTTTCAGCTCGTCGGCTCACCGTCGACGTCTTGTTTCCTGTTGTTCCATCACTCTTGGCCCTTATTTTCGTGTTCTACATGCATCAAGGATTAATTTGGAGTTTATCCCATGCAAAATGGTGCACCATAGGACCCGGACGACATGGCCGGAATCCTAGCTCCGCCGGCCGCCGTCGCACCGCAATTGCTGGCCACCTATCGCCAGTTTGGACTGCACCATTGAGTTGTCCATCAAAAGTTAGGTGGGGGCCGTGAGTTGAGGGTGCAGCCGTGCCCTGGAACAGCCACCGGCGGGGCGCCGCCATTGGGCGCCGCTGGGTGCAATTTTCGGCGCCGCCTGACCGAGGTAGGGGATGACCAAGCGGGCCCTGGCTGTCAGCCACAGGGGCGCATTGCCCAGATCTGGTGCGGCTCCGGGATCCCGTGTGGCTACAGCCTGATCTATGTGGCCCCCGTGTGGCTTGAATCCCACTGGTGGATTTTCAACCGTGGGCCCCTCTTGATTATTCAAACTTTTCCAATTCAGTTTTAAGTCCAGATTTCGATCAAACTTTGGAATTCAATATCTCCTAGGATTCTTGTCCAAAAATTCCCAAATAAATTTTGTTAGAACCAGGATTATCTCTATTTTCATGTGGTTCACTTGGATCTGTATTAAAATCCTTAATTTGTTCTCAATAATTCCATAAACCAAAATGCTATTGGAATTAATTACTGGTGCTACATTCCTTCAAAAATTCCCAAACTTGGTAAGATCGTTCCTCATGGTTTTCTTTAATTCCAGTAAAAGTTTGAGATCCATTTAAGTTGATTTAAATGGCTAAATTGTGTTCCAAATCTGTATGTACCTGAAAATTCCAAAATGTTCAGAAATTTTCAACAAATTGTCCAAACTTGTAAATTCAATATCTTACAGTAGAATGCTTAGAAAATTATGCAGATCTTTATGCCGCCCTGTTGAGCAAGTTTGAACTGTACCGGAGTCATACTGGATATATGGGGTCCAGGAAAACGATGTACCTTTGGAAGCCTGTGTTGAGACTTTTTCGATCACCTCACGCTTTCGGCCGCAGCACAGTAGACGGAAACCCGCTCACGACATCTTCACAGTGGAGGGTACACTGTGAGTGAGAATACTAACCTAGACGATTGAATCGATTCATCTTGGGCGGCACTTGGGAAAGGTTGTCGCGTACGACGTCCGTGGAGTGCACCTACGTGACTTCGAGTACAGGCGTATGTGTCGTGTATTCCAGGTATCTTTGATTTCGTCCTTCGTGGATATGAGTATCACTTGTTCACTGAGTTGTGACGCAGTAATTACTTGAACTTGAGATGAGAAATAATTACTGTTGTTATGAACATTATATTATCATTCTATTGCTATGTTGTATGTATTAGTATAGTGCTCACTAAATTTATTTCCACCTTGGGCATGCAGCATCATGATGAAGCGTTTCTTGTTTGATTGTGGAGTTACGATGTTGCCCCGCACAAGGTTTAAGCTGCTGCTAATAAATCTCAAAATAAGGACCCACATTTAGCCGAGTCCATTATGCAAATATGCCATCCTATGTTTATGTCCATACCCTGATGTAGAGTTTCAGGTTTAGGTGAGACGGTTAAGTCTTGCTGAGCCTTCGTGCTCACGGTTGCTATATAAATTGTTTTGCAGGTACTAACCTTTATGCTTATGATTATGGTTGTTCGATGAGACTCGGAACTCTCCGAGTGGTATACTCATGGGGAACCATGCCGCTACTGTTTGATCTTCGTGGCTAGTGAGGAGCATCCGTGGGCTGGACGGCTTCTCTTTTGCTTATTAGACTTGAGTATGAGAGTTGTAATCTTATCTTTCACTCTAGTTTATTTTACAAAAAATATTTGTAAACTGAACAAATTTGTAAATTTCAGCAAGTGATTTATGTAATATGTGTTCCTTTACATGTGTGCTGTTTGGTGCCGCATCACACGGCACCACCCAATGCGATTCCTGGAAAGTTTGGACTCCGATCCTCACGGCCTGGTATCAGAGCCGCATTGGGAATAACACACTAAATAAGGATCGTATTACAAGAAAAACATAGGATACGGTGAGATTACGGACATGTTAATGCTCTTGATAATACTCCTCTATGGACATGTTGCCTTGGTCTAAGCACTGCAATTTTTTGCGAAGGTCCTGCTCAAAAGAAGGAGGAACAAATCGAACCCGCATAGCTTCTTTTAATCTATCCCAAGTTGGAGGATCAATTCTAGTTTTAACAAGTTCATTCCACCATATGACAGCAAAATCCTTAAACGCACTAGTGGCTTGACGAACTCTATGTTGTTCAGGAAGAAGATGGGCATTAAATTTTTGCTCTAGTGTCATCTCCAAATCAAGAGAGGTTATAGTAAATTTCACTTTAGCAAAAGGGTCATCAGGAGGACGGTTATAATTATTATCGTGATTATTGCCTCCCATACCTCGACGATAAAGTGGAAGTCATGATTGATGATTATGATCTTCCATATCATCACAAGCATTGTCTTCATGTCCTGCGAGAGGCAGCCAGGCCTCAAGATTATCCATCTGAAAAGCAAGGTCATCAAGTTTGTGAGTCAAGTGCGCCAATGATTCCGATGTTGCTGCATTGTTTTTGGTGAACACCTTCGCCATATCATTCATCATGTTACGCAACTCAACATTTGAAAGTCCATCACCATTATTTCTGCCATTGTTAGTAGTACAAAAAAAAAACAACAGGAATATGTTATCCCTATCAACTACAAAGGACAGTGGCAATGTGACTGGTGGAAGGAAAAAAAACAATCTCTCCCACTCAAGTGTCTTACCAAGCTCTTACAAGTGTTCTTACCGACACAACAGGTGGTGTGGACAGTGAGATGAACCAATAAAGTGTGGGATGATTGCAAAGGTACCTATTCTGCCCAAGAGAAAGTGGAGCTTGGATGGCACAATATATGGTGGCTAATCAGCAGAAAACATTAAAAGTTAAACAAGGTTGAATAAGAATACAATGGAGGAAACTGCTGCTGGTTAACCAAGTGTTCTAGACCTAGCACAACATAGGTAAGTAGCAAGGCAAAAGAAAGATAGAACAAAATAACGAACAATCACATCACAAGAGGTATACGCCAATTGCTTGCTTTAATATCCGTGCTCTTCACTATTTTTTCTTTTTTTGTTTTACTTTTTTGATATTTTTCTTTACTCAGGAGCACAAAATAAGGAAGCACACAAATTTGCAGCTCAATTGGATGTTATATGCGGTCTATAGAAAATTAGGAAGATTCTTTAAAATTTGTGTTGAAACTTCGGAGGCCCAATAGCTATTTTCTGAGGGGAATTCAAGCCATCTAATTTCACCCAACGCGGCAAAGCCGCATAAAATTAGATGCAAAATTTTTCTTAGATAAATTATTTTTTTGCCTGATTTCGAGTTCGTATGTGAAAGTTATGGCCATTTTAATGTTGGATGTCCGAGTTATGGTTTTTTTGGATATTGATTCCAACTCGGTTTGAGAACAGATCTCGCAATCGGATATAAAAACAGTCAGAAATTTGCACGGCGACTGATGGGGTGGTGTGTGATGCTCCAAGGATGACTGACACAAAGGTTTGTTAACTAATCTAGAGCTTGCGATGCACGAGTTCACGCAAGACGGGTAGCTAGGGCAAACCGATGAATGTGGTGGATCAGTTTGTTGTTTCAGGATGGTGGAATAACTGTCGAATAGCAAAAAAACAAGGACGAAACACGATAACTAGGACTCAAAACACAAAGCTCAACCAGCAACAAGAATCGACCACACGATTGCAAACTCAACAATGCAAACCAAAAAACAAAACTGTAGGCACTATAGGCTAGGAAGCGGTAAAAACGATATTTTTGTGGCTTTTTTTGTGGACTCTAGGTATGAAAACAAAATTAATCTAATGGAAAAATGAATATACCTCACGGACAACCTAGAAATCTGATACCAATTGATAAGGGGTTTAGGCCCGATCTTCTGAAGTTAAGTCGATTGAGGTGGAGAACTCGACGTTGATGATCCGCGGCACTCGAGCAACTCAAATACCTCTGCAATCAGTACACCACTGCTCTGTTGGTTATTAACCATGCTACACATGCTTGACCCCACCAAGAAGGTTAATCCCTACAAGTGCAATCGAGAACAAAAGCAAGAACGTAGAAGACACGATCTTAAATCGTGAAGTTGGGTTTTCACAAACCGTAGAACGGCATTATTATTAATCTAAAAAACCCACTGACTATGGCTGATGGATGCAGTATGTAAAGGCTAGGGTTCATCCAAAAAGACTCTTAGACGCTTCCCTAATGGACCCTTACGGGATACAAGGCCCCAAGGCCCAATACAGTCGCGCAGCATTGGACAAAAATCTGGACTCGACTTGTTTCAATTATTCCCAATGACTTCGAAGGAATTTTGATGTGGAACTAGAGCCATTGGAAATTTTATCTTCTCCTCCTTTCGTGCATATGTAGAACGTCAAAAATGGATTATGTATGCATCTTGGGCGTCCGTTTTAATGTGGACTGCTTCTGGACTCCGAGTTGAACTCGAGTCTGAGTTGTAAACTGTTTCCATCAACTTGTGGATGTCCCACCTAGTTTTCCATGTTCCCAAGTCCTCCTCCCTTCACTTTTTGATCATCCCCATTGTTCCTAATAATAATTAAATAATTACATAGCAATTTATCCTCAAACTCACATGAAAAGGAAGTTAGGAACAAGTTCACCTGCTGATTTAGTAACAATGCTCGTGCTCTTGTCATTGGTCCTTATTGTTCAATGTGTGTGTCTGCTACTGTGATGTCCTCATCAGCTGGCCCACTGGGAGGTGCCGGACCTAGATGCTCCGGCGGCGCCCACTATCAACGTGAGGAAACATCGATAGCGGGCCCCTGCTTTGTGTGTCTGCTGTTGTGATGTCCTCATCACCTCTCCTTTCTCTTTAGTTTTGTTATGCCTTATGGTCCTGGGCTGGTATGCGGGGATTGGGTAATTTGGTGCACCAGTGTCTGGGGCTCAGCTCCCGCCTTACCTAAGGTGTGACTCTTCTACCCCCCAGTACTTAGCTGTAGCGTTGGGGGGCAGAGTGTGCACGCTTAGAGTATAGGACCAGACTAAGCAGGCTATACACCCTGGACTTGGGCCCAGCGTAGGCCTTTGTGGGAGACTATCTGGCGTCACAGGACCCCAAGCAAGGGGGCAGTCGTGAGACTCCAAAACACATTGCAGGTACTTCAAACGAGCCCGCCTGCAGCAGGATTGCATACCTCCACCATAGCGATACAGTGAGACAGAGTGACCGAGCATATGACAGAAAATGCGAGAACGAGCATGATTTGATGATCATAAAATTAATGCGTAATTATATGAACATAAACAGAGCATAGGGCAAGACAGTGGTCTTCTAACGTGATAATCATAGGAGGAGGCAGTCTTTACAAGAAGGCAATGACCCACTCCGGATGACAAGATAGGCAAAGTGTACATGATTAGGGTTTGGAACTAGGCTAAGCACGCCGAACATTGTGGACCGCCCCCCCCCCCCCTGCAGCTTAGTTGCTTCGACCGCAGCTCCTAGACGCTATGACAATCTTTTCAGAAAAAAAAAAAAAGAAAAACCATGCTACCGCTGCGAGGGTGAAGCTTACTGAAGTGGCGCTATGGAGGCAAAGTCTACACGCTTAGGGTGCAGGACCAGACTGAGCAGGCTGCACACTCTGGACCTTCCACCGTGCCAAGACTAAAACTTACAACGGTAACGTCGGGGAAGCAAAGTGTACATACTTGGGTTGCAGTACCAGGCTAAGCAAATTGTACACTCTGGACTTCCAACGTCGTCATGGGTAGACCTTACCGTAATGCCTTGATGACGTTGTTGTCATCGTGGTGGCGATAGTCACCATTGCAGGTGTGGCACCCATGTGGCCGCTCTCCCGATTGGACAAACCCGCTCTGGAGCGGGGAGTGGTCTAGTCCTCGCCCGCTGTGATGCATCGGGGCAGAGAGGAACTAATGATGGAGTGGAGATTCACCATTGTTGCAGGTGCAGACTTCCAGAGAAAAATACCCTACTTCTCTGCAGGGTACCGGCAGGAACTATCGGCGGTGTGAATGATAAGAGAATGAGAGGAATAACTCAAAGAAGACAAATTGGTATGAGAAGGAGTCATATGGAATGAAGCACCAGAATCAAGAATCTAAGGACAGGTACCTGGAGCAAAAGTGGAATTTGTCTTTCAGTGGAAGATTGAGAAGCAGCAGTAGAATTCGAAGGTGCACAAGGTTGAGTCATAGAATCAACAACTCTTGATGGTGTAGAGGTAGCAAGGCGACGAAAAAGCATAAGCAATTGTGCATCTGTAGTAACAGAACTCCCCTGCAGAACTCCCTTGGAACCTCCAGTACTAAAGCGCCTGTGAAGAATGTTGAGCCTTAGCCTTCCTCTTCCTAAAACAATATGCCTACACATGCCCATATTAGCCACAGTAGTTGCAGTGAAGACTACCACGCCCTTCAGATCCAGAGGGGAGAGCGACTGAAGAAGATACTATCAGTGAAGGAGCACTGTGTCTGAGAGTGGAAGAACGAGCAACCAAAATTGAATGAGACTGTAGCAGATCATCAACACAAAGACAAGTCTCTTTATTATGAACACCAGCCGGATCATCCATAAGAGAGACACAAGGGTGACGAGCAAGCAATGAGCACGAAGAGGCTCAAACTCCTCACAATGTCGGGTCAAGAGGTCATAGGTGCGCCAACACTACAAGAAAACAGCAATAGGACGTCGGGTATCTTATAAACGTCGGGGCCGATGCATTTAAATGAAATAGAAACATCAGGAAAAAGAAAACCGACAGCAACAAATAAAGACGTCGGCCTCCCGATAAAAGCCAACGACTTTAATTAAAAGCGTCGGGATAGCAACACAAACCGACAGTCATAAAAGTGTAACCATCGGCTGGTTTTGAATGGCCGACGGCAGTAGATGTGGGGCCACACTAAAGCTTAAAAGCGTCGGGACTTGAAAATAGCCGACAGCTACAAATTTAAAGTCGTCGGCTTCTCTCTGTCACCGACGGCCATACTCGCGAGCGCACAGCGTGCGAGGCGCAAACTTTTTTTTAAGCAAGCGAGGCGCGAAGTTTTTATATTTGCCCACACCCACGCCGGCCTCTTTTTATATTCGCCTGAACCCTAACCGCAGAGCATGCGTGTCCACCCCGCCGCCGCTGGCTCCCGCACACCACGAGCGCAGCAACGTGCCGCCACACTACCACCACGCCGTTGGCTCCGTTGCACACCACCACACGATCTCAGCACCACACCGCCACAGCACGCGAGTCCCGGAGCTGCCGGACCAGACCACCACCCAGCCGCCGCCCACCCAGATCTGGTTGCGACCCACGGCCACTACGGCGACCACTACGGAGTGGATCCGGCGGCTCCCGCGGTCACCCGGCGCGGCCTCCCACGGGCGTGGCCTTCCGCGGCCCACCGGCGCTGCCTCCTCAGCCTCCCACCGGCGCGGCCTTCTCGGGCGGCCTACCAGCGCGGAGGCCACGGCGTGGCGATCTACTGGTGCGGCGGCCATTGCGCGGCGGCCTCCCACCCTGACACAGACTCGCGGTGCAACGCGACAGACTCGTGGTGCAACGCGGCTTCCCGGCGATGCCTCCCAGCAGATCCGGCCTTCCACGCGAATTTGGATCAGATTTGGAGCTCTTAGTTTGTGTTTATAATTTTCTTTTTTCAGATCTGTTCAATCTAGATTTTGGGAGATATTGTGTGTTTGAACTGAGATAGATATGTGAGATATTTTAAATCATGTCCTTGTTTGTGCTCGGTGCATGTTTGTGTAAGTCAGATTGTTAATAATGTTTGTGTTTCTTTGTTCGTGTTCATTGTGGATTTGAACTGAGACTAAAATTAGAAAAAAATGAACCAAAGCGTCGTGTGGTTTAGAAAAATCCTGTTGTTTAGAAAAGAAACAGCTAAAGGCGTCGGGCTGTGCAGCACCGACAGATGTAAGATATTTAAAGCGTCGGTCTGGCAACCGATAGTTTTAACTTAATAAAGACGTCGGGTATTCAGACCGACGGCTTTAGTTCATAAATGCATCGAGACCGATGCTTTTAAGAGTTAAAAACGTGGAATATAAGACATCGGCTAAAGCCGTCGGTAGACCGACGCCTATAATTTATAGATGTCAGTTTTAGTAGGCAACCGACGGCTATAAAGCCGACGTCCTTTTACTCATTTCTTGTAGTGCAAAGCTCAAGTGCATCCTTCTAATTCTAACAAGATGGACATGTATCTAGTGACAATTGAGGATCAAGAGTGCTAAGCAGATGCCAAATAGCAGACATAAAGAACTCATCCAATATAGCATATTCTTATTGTAATAGCTGATCATGATGAATAGCAGCAATATAGGTAGACTGACCAGTAGACTCACAACGGTAACATAGAAAAGCCCACATTTGATATGCATGCTCAAACTCCAATATATCAGCGGGCAGATAATCCTCCGTATTAGCAGCAAGAATAGCACATGCGTGAGCATTCTCATACAAACCACATCCTCTATACACTGAACTAAGATTCATAAGAAGCCAAACGATTCTCATAATCTGCAAATAACTTCTGGTTTCATCATGAGTAGACTTCTCTCGAATGACGGGCTGTGAAAGAACAGCAGGATAAAACGGGCATTTGAGATCAACTATGAGAAACTCCCAGAATCGTAGACCACGCATACGTAGATGCATGTGAGAAATTCAGTCGCGATAATTGATGTCATTGAATAACACCAAACATCGCAAGACTGGAACATCAGCGGACGAAGAAGTCATCATGACAGTACAAGTGGCGACAGCTAGAGCACAAAATATGCAGCAGCGAGCGATGGTGAAAGCGTAAAAGAATAATCTACATAAACAGTAATTTTTTTAACTCTAACTTGAACCGAATGAGTGCAAGCTCAACTTCCTAGTGGCGGTGCAGATTCTTGCCGAGCGCAAAACAACACGCAACACGGAGGGCGATCAGGAGGCCCACCACGGCAAGAGCTCCACACATTTGGGCGAGACAGAAGGCAGCCCAGGCACCATAGCTGCGGATCGAAGCCAGAAGGAGGAGATCGAGCGACTCACGCAGGCAGAGACCAACGAGCGACACGCACAGAGGCAGGGATCGAGTGCACATTAACTGAATCCGGGGGCGGTGAGCGAGGACCGGATCCGTATTGGCGGCGGAGCAGCCGAGGCAGGTCCATGAGGCGGTGGCGGCAGCGGATCCGCGCGTCAGAAACCCAGACAAATCGAGGACGAAGAGAATCGGTCAGATGGAAGATCTGACGAGAAAATCGGCTAGATGGAAGAACCGGCGGAGGTGGCGCAAAAAGAAGCGGGTAGTAGAGAGAAACTAGCCATAGTTTTTGGCTTTGTTACGATGTTATCAACAAATTTGTATTATTATAGAAGCAGGAAACTCTATTATATAATGTACATGAGGATTACAAATATGCAGAAAATCTTTAAATATGTTATCCCTCTAACAACTTTTATGGGACCGGTTGGTGTAGCCAGTGTCTTTGGCACTGGAGGTTATCTTTTCACTTATGGTAGACACCTCTCTCCATCTTTTTCGCGGACAGAGGCTAGTCAATGAATTTTTTGGGTGTCCTAAGCGTGTTGCCGTATAATCAATCTTGACAGTGGTGGAGGCACAACATTTCAGTTAAATTTCGTGCCAATTGCGAAATCCAAATGTTGCTGGGCACAACATGTGTATCAGGTTGTAATCAGTAGTGAAGGGTATAAAATTCACTTACACTTGAATATTTCTCACGTGGAACATGAGTCAGTTGTAACTTATTTAATAAATCTTGCATGTTAGGATCTGAATTCGATATATGTGTCCTTGATGCCATAGTTAGCCTACTATAAAAAAACTCAACCCACTACTACAAAAAAGTTTTACAGACGCCTCGATTTTTTTTACACAGGCGGGCTGTTAAAAATACTGCATGTGTTGTCGAATGAGTTAATAGCCGCATGTGATAATTAAACTTCATATGCAGCTCACGTAAATGATCCGTATGTGCAAATTAACCTATTTCTATATACGACTTTTAAAGAACGAGTCACCTGCATAGTATACATTAATACACGTAGCTGATGCGACCGGGTGCACCGGGCGCGCGCGCCTGATGTGCTTTAAACGCGCACAGCGCATGCACATGTTTGAATTCAATTTGAACCACTCCGCGTCCCATCACCACTGCGCGCGTCGAGAGACAAATCGTCAGGCTGCTGCTATAAGATCAACTGTGTGCGTCGTCTTCTCCACACAACCACTCTTCCCTGTTCACAAAACCGCGCTAAGAACACTATGGCCGACAAGAACAACCCTCCGCCAAGCCCGCCAAAGGACCCCAAGAGGAAGCCACTGCGTTTGAACTCCCCCCCCCCCACCTGAACATGGAGTGGGCTCTCCAGAAAATGGCGCGCGATGTATTTTACAATACATCGCGCTCCATGCACCGCTTTGGGCTCGGTCCCCTACCAGTGTATACTGGAATGGGGACCACGGGACACTACGTCTTCGACATGACACACTTGGCCAGTTACCTCGACGCCCTCTGGGAGACGCTGACGGTCGAGCTCGGCGTCGGCCGCTGCGATGACCTCGTGGCAACAATGTTCACGAAACTGGGCATCGAGTCTCCGCCGCAAAAGGCGCCCCAGGCGCCACCCGCCTGTAGTCAACAGCCCAAGGAGGAGCTTAAGGAGGAGGAGCTTAAGGAGGAGGAGTAATTTTTTTCTTTTCTTGTTTTTAGTTCTGTTGTTTTTCTTTTTTCTTGTTCTGTAATATATTATTTTTTATGGTAATGAACTTTATGTTGCCGTCCTGACGATCATGCAGTTCGGTGTGAAAAATAGTTCTAATCATGCTGTCGTAACGATAAACTACTTAAAATGAACTAATAACGTGGTGTCATAACGATAAATAAAATCTTTATAGATATGTATTATAGAAACATAAACTAATGGACTATTTATCAATTTCATGGATGTGTTACACATTGTTGATGTAGAAAATAATTATAGATATGTATCACATAAGTTGATCAAAAAGTGTATTAAGTTTTCACAAGCGGTTCTTATCCAATAAACGCATGTGAAATGGTATCCTTAGGAAGCGACTGTTCAGCTTCCCAGGCTGTTATTAAGACTATGCCACCTGAGAAAATTAGTTTTATGATTTATTTAAAACATTTCCCAGGCGGTGATTAATCAATTGTCGTCCGTGAAAATATTTTCTTTATAAGTGAAGCAGTGGCATGCTCCGCAACCCTAACAATTCCATTTTGCCCCAAGCCCTCCCCTACTGCCTCCAAACCCATCCCATTGTCGTCCTTACCCTTGCCGTCGCTGTCAACGTCGAGCGTCGTCCTCACCCTCGGCGTCGCTGTAAACTTCAAGTGTTGTCCTCACCCTTGCCGTCGTCATCCATGCCGAGCGATGTCCTCACCCTCGTCGGCGATGCCGAGGGTCATCATCGTCGAGCCCCGTACTCACCCTCGTCGTCACCGCCAAGCATCGTCCTCAGCCTCACCTTCCTCGTCCATGCAGAGCGCCATCTTCACCCTTGGCATCGCCGCCGAGTGCTGTCTTTACCCTCGCAATCGTCCACCGAGCGCCGTCCTCACCCTCGCCTTCGCCGCCAGGTCTGCCCCTCTTCATCTATCACGTATGCGCCTTCATACTATTATAGTGCAGTAAGATACTGTTATATATGTTGTTGTTCTTTATATTATTACGGTCTTATATATTGTATAGTGCATAAAATGCTTATCTTCTGTAATATACTATTAGATATATTTGTGTTCTTTGTATTGTTACTGTTGGATACTTATATTCTATAATATATTATTATAGTGCAGTAAAATACTGTTAGGTACTTATCTTCTGTTAGAAAAGAAAGTTATTGTTCTTTGTATTGTTACGGTCACAATTGGCCTTCTTAGTCTTGCAGTAAGATATGTTGCACAATTCATTTTGTAGTAACGATTAAGAGGTCATGCGAGACTAGACTTGGTATAGACAACAAGTATGGACAACCAGTTGCTCAATGCATCAATCCCAATTCCAATATAGACAACCAGTATTATCGAAGTGTAGCAATGATACTTCCCTTGGTACTACTAAAGTGTAGTCCACGAATGTTTGTATTTAGGCGGGACGCGTAAGATCAAGAACAAGAGGTGAACTCTGAGGGCTTTTACGTGGTTTGGGCCGCCTGAGCGTAATACCCTACTCCACGGGGTAATTGTTGATTGTATGAGTGTGTATGCATTGCGAGTGTTTGAGATTGCTTGTCCTCTACCGTATAACACATCCCTTTTATATGCCAAGGACTGGCTGTTACAGTTTATGTCTGGCTCGACAAGTGGCCCCGGCTATCATAAACACCCTATACACGATCTACTGGTGTTATGGGTGATTAACAGTGCGATAACGTGACTTAATGGCAGTGTTATCAGTCTTGATATCCCTCTGATTGTTCGTCATTAATACAACATTTATGATGTGTTAACCAGGCCTTGTAACGGCTGTTTAATAGCCTCTTGAGGCCCTGTTTGGCATAGCTTCTGCTGCAACTTCTTCATAAAACTAAGCTGAGGGTGTGCCAAACAGGAAGCTTCTGTAACAGTTTATTAATTAGTTCAGCTGCTTCTCAGAACGAACTAAAAGCAGGACATAAGCAGAAGCTGCTTTCCACCAGCTTTTCAAACAAGATGCTTTTGTAACAAGTTCCAGTTGTGCCAAACAGGGCCCGAATGTCCATAACGTTGGATATCCAACTGTCTTCCTGTTGAGGCTTAGTTTCGGAGGTCTAACACGTGGTAGCTCTAGAGCTTCCCTCTGCGGGGAGGCATATCTGAAGCTACTTGATATGTGGTAGCAGTGGAGCTTCCCTCTATCGAGGGTTAGGTCTGGAGCTATTGGACACGTGGATGCACTAGAGATTCCCTGTGACGGGAGGTAGGTCTGGCCCTGCAGGACATGTGGTAGCTCCAAAGCTATCCAAATGAGGGAGGCAGGTCCACTGCTGCAGGACACGTGTTGCCTTTGGAAGACTTCAAAATTGGAGGGCGGAACTCTCCCGGGTACACCTCTAGGAGAGGTCTCGCTAACAAAGGTGGGGCCATCATCGATTCCCGTGTTTCTACTTCAAAGGTCTTTTCCTGGGCAGTTGGGACGGCGACACACAGTTATGCCGTCGCCGCGTTGCCCTTCTTGATATGGTGAGTGGGATCTTGGCATGCGGATCTCACGCAATTGAAGGTCCCCGTTTCCCAATAAGAAATTCATATCGATTCCCAGCGTAATCTTTGTAGCCCTGTCAGGCTACCGCCCCCGGGCTTCCAACTTTCCATCATGACAACAGTTCGCCTGGTGCGACTTTTTTAACAAAGTGGACTTGGGCTCCCTTGTCATTGACGAGGTCATTTGAGATTCGAGTCCGGAGGTAGTTTCCATCCAAGCATTGCGGAGGCCTACTAAAGGGAGAAAGTCCGCTCGGGGAGAGAACTCTTTACGCCTTCATCTGATCTTGCGCTTAGAGCTCTCCGTCCTTGCAACCTTTCTCCCACTTCTGCTCCACTTTGCGATGATGGAGTTGGGTCTTACTCGCAGTCGGATAAAGAAAGATGAAGATTTGTCGAGGGTCCGTACCTACAGGGGGTGGTCAAGCGACTACTTCAACAACTTGATTCGCCTCGGCAAGTTCTCCTTCAAGAAGGAGAACTTCGGCGAGATCATGTACTTAATGGTGTTTGCCATGGTGGGGCTCATCCCGCCGTTCTCCAGCTTCCTCCTGATGCTGCTGGAAGTCTACAGCCTGCAACTCCACCACCTCGGCCCCCAATCCTTCTTGCTAGTGGCGACATTTGTCCACTTTTGCGAGATGTGGGTGGGTGTGCCGCCTTGCATCAAGCTTTTTCGGACCTTCTTCACAGTCCATGCAATCGGGAAGAGCAATGAGTTTCTTGGCTTCTACTACTTCTTGGCTTCTACTACTGGGTGGTCATCACGGTGGATTGCCACGATATGCTGGAGTTGCCTGACAGCCTTCCGGCCGCTGACACCAATGCCTAGGAGGTGGTTCCGACGCTGTCAGAGGAGTACAACCCGTTCTTGACAAGGATTCGGGAGTGAGTTGAAGGATGGGTGACTCCCCTGATGGTCATCGCCAACTTCCTGACCAACCGGTGGGCTCTGCGGAAGAAGAGGGAATGGCCTGGGTGGGCATTTGGTGGAGAGATGGATCCATACCGGATTGATACTGGTATCCGGTCCAATTTGGATGAAAAGGATTTGAAGCTTCATCTCCAAAAATTGCACCACGGAGCCATTCGCCCCGATGATCTGATAGCTCTGGCGGAGTTTTTGCAGTTGAATATGGTGCCAGAGTTCAGGAGGGAGCTGCGGAAGAAGATGCCAACACTTGATGATCTGGGCCTTGTGGATAAGCGTTGGAGCACCCCTCTACCGGGGATTGTGATCCCCGGAGCTCCTTGCTCTCATGAAGGCTCTAGACCTACGCCAATCAGCGGCAAAGGAAAAGGTCCTGCAGCTTTAGGTCACAAGAAATTAAACTCCACTCAAGGCAAAGAGAAAGCTCCCGTCAAAGTTTCAAGTCGAAAGTGGAAGCTGATAAGGAGCGAAGGGAGCAGTGTTAGGGAAGCTCCAAAAGGAGTGACCCCTCAGCCTCAGCTTAGGTCCTTGGTGGTCGTTCCCCAAGCTCCGACTGGTGCTTCGGCTCCAGTGCCCACAGAGGGAGCTACCTCCGGCAAGTCGACTCCGGACCCTATGCCAGCAGAGGGCTCTGGGTCCGGAGCAATTCCTCCTTCAATGGAGGTACCAGACGTGGCAGCACCAGCAGCTGCCTCAACACCTGGTTCGGGGCCTGGAGCATCCACCACACCGACGACGGCAGGCTCTAGCTCCAAGCGCCCGAGGAAGAAGATCTGTGCCAATTGGAGCGGCAATACCCCTAGGTAAGTGTCGTCTCTTTAGCTTTTGTCTTGATTTTTTTTCTTGCTTTGTATTGAATTCCCTACTATCTGCTTCCAAAATGTGGAGAACGAGTACAACAGCTCTTGTGCCTACTGCAGCTTCAGAGGCTACATCGGCTGAAGCTCCTGCCCCTCCTCCCGTGGTTGTGGCAGACGACACAAAAGCTCCGGCGCCAGCTGTCGTGGAGATTACTCCTATGCTGACACACGAAGAGCCCGTGGTAGTGCCGGACCACGAGGAAGAAGTCCTTGAGCAAACTCCGACTGTCTCGAAGCCGGTTGTGGAGGTTCCGATATCAATGCCAGAAATTGATGAAGCTCCAGTGGAAGTACCAATGCCAGCTCTAGAGGTGGCAACACCGGAGGTATCCCGCCCGATCCTGCACAAGGGGATCCGGTTATGGGACCTTCTACTTCTGGGCCGATGGATGAGGTTCCGGCTGTAGGACCCTCATCATCCCCTCTGGAGGCAGAAAGTCTGGTCGCGGGACCTTCTTCACCCGCACCGGAGATGGATTAATTGCCGGAGACTGGCCCCACCGATGTCGAGCATCTAGAGTCCATGCTTGTGCCATGGGCTGCGACGTCCGTCCCGGAAGACTTGGAGGAATTGGAGTACGATCCTCAAGCAGGTCGGGAGCCAACCTCCCTGGAGCTGTCAATTGACAATGCTTGGTCCAGCCTCTGACAGGTTCCGCTTGCCTTCGACTATGAGCGGAGGTCTCTTGAAGAGGAGTGCACCATGCTATGGCGTTGGCACCAAAAGCTCTTCTTCGAGACGAAGCTAACGCAGTCCAGGCTCGCCGACTAGAAGGAGTAGGTGGCTTGGAGAAGGCCCGACAGTCGCGCCTGAACAAGGCGTTGGATGAACGAGAGGCTGCTATTAAGGCCCTCGACAAGAAGACTCAAAAGATCTATGAGCATGCGCAGAGGGCCAGTGAAATGGACAACAGCCGCTCGTAGAGTCCCGAAGAGTTGAGGGCAACTCTCCTCAAATGCCGCAAAGAGCTCGATAATAAGGAGGTCAACCTCCAAGAGAAAGAAATTGAGATCCAGCAGAGGCAGGATGAGCTCTCCCAAAAGTTGACACACAGTGTGAAAGAATTTGAGGCTTGGTGCAAACAGGAGAAGCACCGGTTGTGGTAGGCGGGTCAAGATGTCAGCGGAAGAGAAATTGTTGTCTCTCCCCGGGAGGACAAAATGAAGGCAAAGGAAAAGGACCTTGCAGACAGGCGAGGCCATATTCACCTCCGATAAGAACATTGTTGTCCAAGAAAAGCTTTCTTGGCTCAGCGAATTCAACATCATACCAAGGAGGTCAAGCACTTCTCAAAGGAGGGGTCCGCGGAGCTATCTTCTGCTAGGAGGTCACTGGAGGAGCTCCGAAGTGCTAGAGCAATTGAGTCCCAGCAGATCTGGGACTTCCTCGGACGGGGCAAATGATGCTCTGGTACCTTTCGGATTCAGCGTGGTTCGACTGGCTAATCCGGAGCAAGAGATGGACAAGGCCCTGGTGGCACTCAACTCCGTAGGCGCAAAGCTGGAAACTATCGGAGATGTAGTCGTTGATGAGATCGAGACTGAAGGTAAGTCGCTAGCTCGAAAAATTGTAGAGTATGTGCTGACATTCTTCCAGAGCCGGGACTCTTCAATGGCTCTATCTCCCGTGTTCGAGGGACCCATCATTGAAGAGGAGAGAGCTGCCAAGGCCAGCATCCAAGAAGCCGTCGAGAAGGTTGCTTCATTCTTCGTGAGGAACTCCAGTAGCTAGGACCTTTCTCTTTGTACCCTCAACTTGTAATCCTCCACTTTTGAAAGAATGAAATCTCTTTGAGTTCAATTGAATGTGGCATAGAGGGGGGTGAATAGGCTTTGAAAATTTCCTGCACACTTAATAGAGTCGTCAAAAAATTGTTTGATCGGACTAGTCCGGTTGTGTGGGCGGACTAGTCTGGTGTGCTGAAATATGTGAATTGATTAAATGTTATTTGGGAAACTAGATTCTTTCAGCAGCGGAAATGAGAACAACAGATACTTTGATTTAAGATTATTGTAAGAATGCACGTGAAAACTTTTAAGCAACTTAAATTGATGTTTAGCAATCAAGTGATCTAATAAACAAATGTAAAAGAAATAAGGCACAAGAGACACGAATTTTTACCGAGGTTCGATCTCCCCGAGAGATCTACGTCCTCATTGAGGAAGCTCACACAAAGTCGGGTCTCTAACCCTTTCCCTCTTCAAGTCACCACAAATGCCGACTTGATTCCACTAGCACAGGAAATCACCGAGTTTGTGGGGCAACCTCACACGTTGAGGGCTCCCACGAGAATTACAACGAAAGAAGCGATCAAATACACTTGAAAATATTACAATGAAGAATATGAGTGTAGAAAGATCAAACCCCAAGAGCTCACAACGAAAGAACGACGATCTCACAATCCCGAATCCAAGTGTTCAATTGATTTCACCCTTTTTGCACTTTAGATGTGTGGGGAGATGTGTTTTGGGCTCTTGGGACAAGGTGGCGGCGCTAGGGTTTGTATTTTCAAAAGAATTAGACGTGTGTCAACTGAGGAAGGCCGTGGATCCTCTTTTTATAGGGTTTCCAAAAAGTTACCGTTGTAAAACCTAATACCGGACTAGTCCGGTGCAAGTTCGGACTTGTCTGGTCACAGTGGAACTCGATGTCCAGAAAGTTTGGCGGACAAGTCTGGTTGGAAAACGGACTTGTCCGGCCCTTTGTGAAGATAGAATCCAAAAAGTCTGGCGGACTAGTCCGGTGAACACGCGGACTAGTCCGTTTAGGCAATAGAGGGTTTAGCGGATTAGTCCGATGCACTGTGAGATGTCAGGTTAATTTCAAAACCCTTACCCCTGCGCAAGGTCGTGAGCTCTTGGAGTGTGTCTTTCATACACACCCTATACATTTAAAATCTAATTTGTTCTTCTAAATTCCATCAAAGTATTCCTCTTTGGACACCACTCCATTTTTCACCTTTTGTGTGCACCGAGCTATTTCACTTTGTTTGTCCTGCAATCATCTCAATAGTTTCATTAGGATATCATATGTTCGTCATCAATTAGCCAAAACCCACAAGGGATATCCTAGATGCACTTACAATCTCCCCCTTTTTGGTGATTGATGACAACCATTTGAGATATCACAACTGAGAATAAAATTTTGATTTTCATAAGGTGTGCACATATGAGAATAACGATTAATTCACAAAAAGCTTCTCACATATGCACACACCTTATGGCGGGGTGCCTAACAGGTGTGTGATCAACAAAATGTGATGAACTAAAGATAAATAATAATGAACATAGAAGTAAGCATTAGAGCAACTATAAGCATCACACATAGGCAAACAAATATTGAAATAGGTACATGTCCTCGATCACAAAAGCTTAATAACTAATACTAGATGATAGTTAGAGTCTCAATCTAGTCTCAATCTCTCCCCCTTTGGCATCAGGGCACCAAAAAGGGAAAAATCGAGGGGAATCACTCATCGCTGCTCCCTCCTTCAGATTCAGTCCGATCTTCATCTTCACCATCATTGTCATTCACGGGAGCAGGATCTTCCTCTGAGTCCTCGGAGGCGGGCGGTGATCCAACCGGCTCAATCTCAAGCTTTTCACATATAGACTTGATATTGGCATTCACATATTGTTGATGTTTCTTCCTTGCCAGTTTTTCTCTACGCTGCCTGTCTTCGATCTTGCGGCAGCAGGCAAAAATGGAGGAGAGCATTTTGAAGATGCCCCCAGAGGGTTCATGGATAGGAGAAGAGCCAGGAGGAGCAACTGCAGACCTTGTGGCATCCTGAGATTGTTTAGACCTCCTCTCTGCTACGGGGGAGGAAGGAGCAGTTGGTGCTGAGGGAAGGGTGTACTCGGTGGGCTTTTGTGGCTTCAACCCCGTACGAGAAACATCCTTGACAAACTCGAGTCCGGTCACTTTCTCAATCATGAACATGATGTACGGTGCATACCCGCAAGACCTATTGGGAGTGATTGAGATGTTTACAATGTCGTTGTAGATGTACTAAAAAACAATGAACGGTCTCCTTCCACTAATGACCTTCATTAGGGTCCTCAAGGTTCCTTGGATAGTCCCCGCATCTCCATCTTTTGGGGCTATTGTCTTCCTCAAGACTCTGTTGAGGACCACAAAAATGGGCTTCAGATATTTGATGGTAGGAGGAACATATGGCATCCTTGTGTCATAGAGGAACTTAAGATCCTCCTTCTCCAAGGGTTTCAGATTGTGGATGACAATATCATGATCCAGAGTGTGTTCAAGGTGAAGAATCCTTGCAAATTCATCATAAGTGACACTATACTTGGAACCATGAGTCATCCAAGTAAGACTGTCTCCATCATCACGAGCAAAGTAGAGGGTGGAGTAAAATTAGGTAATGACTTCATTGTTCTAGTTATACTCAAAGGAAAGCAGACCCTTCAGACTGTGCCTCTCCAAAGCCTCAACCATCTGATGAAAAGTAGGATACCTCTTCGACTGCAGGTATCCAACATTCAGCCATTGACTCTCCGCTACAGGATTCTTCATCTTCATGTACACGTGCTCATAGTAGTCTGCATGGAAGTTGCTCCAGAATCTTGGGTCAGAGCATTGTTTAGGTTGATTATACACTTCAATCTTTTTGAATGTTGGGATTCAGATGTCAGAGACCGGACTTGTCCGGTTTCAGAGTGCGGACTTGTCTGCATCTGAGTGTCGGACTAGTCTGGCCTGGCATAAGAACCCTAACGATTTCCTTTGAATCAAAACTTCTATCTAAAGACACTAAAAGGGCAGGAAAGTTGTAGGAATACATCTCTGAAGCCAATGTACAACCTTGGAATCAAGGGAAACGAGCTAGAACGAGAAAAGTTGAGAATTTGGTTTTAGGGTGAAATTTACCAAGATTTGAAGATCTGCGCTGAAGAAGCAAGAATCTGTCTGGATGTGTCCGGAGGGGAGAATCTACTCGTCGAGGAGAGGATTTCCCATGGAGAAAACTTTGATTTTGAGGGCTCAACCCGAAAATCACTTTGGGGGCTAGGATTTAGGAGAAAAGAGGGAGACCAAGTCCTTATGACTGGAAAGAGAGGTCTGGGCCGGCCAACCGCTTATATACGCGACGAACCGGATTAGTCCGGTGCCCCTGGAATAACCTAAGTATTTCGTCTGTCCGGACTAGTCTGGAGGTAAAACGGACAAGTCCAGTTTCAACAGACCTGATACATATAGAAATGATTAATAGTGATCCAAGGAAATAATTTTACAAATAATCTTGGTAATTACGACCAGTAGGAAAGTAACAATGAAAGTGGTCATACTTCATTAAAATAGTTTTCTTAGAAGAAAAAGAGATGAGGAGCAGTTTTAACAATAAAAAGTAACATTTGAAGTTTCAACCAGGTATGCAACGTTTCAAGCCACATTTCAAGAGTCAAGAATGTTAAGCTCATTCCTAAGATCACAAAACCTTTTCTCATCTAATGGTTTGGTAAAAATATTCGCAAGTTGTTTTTTAGTCCTAACATGTGAAATAGCAATGTCACCTTTTAATGAATGATCTCTAAGAAAGTGATGACGGATATCTATGTGCTTAGTTCTTGAGTGCTCTACAAGGTTGTGTGCAATTTTTATAGCACTTTCATTATCACATAGAAGCGGGATATGGCTTAGATTGTAGCCGTAGTCCCTAAGAGTCTGTCGCATCCAAAGTAGTTGTGCGCAACAACTACCGGCTGCAACATACTCTGCTTCCGCTGTGGAAAGAGCAATGGAGTTTTGCTTTTTAGATGACCAAGAAACTAGGGACCTACCAAGAAATTGACAAGTCCCTGACGTGCTCTTTCTATCGACTTTGCATCCTGCATAGTCGGTGTCGGAATAGCCTATCAAGTTAAACTTAGATCCTTTGGGATACCAAAGGCCCAAGTTGGGTGTGTGCACAAGGTACCTTAGGATTCCTTTTACAGCAATTAAGTGACACTCTTTAGGTGCGGCTTGAAACCTTGCACACAAGCAAACACTAAGCATAATATCTGGCCTAGATGCACGTAAATAAAGTAAGGAGCCGATCATAGACCGATATACCTTTTGGTCCACATTTGGACCGTCTTCATTGAGGTCGAGATGTCCTTTGATGGCCATGGGTGTCTTGATGGGCTTGGCTTTGTCCATATTGAATTTCTGGAGAATGTCCTGTGTATATTTGGTTTGGCTTATAAATGTACCTTCTATCAGTTGCTTCACTTGGAATCCCAAGAAGAACTTCAATTCACCCATCATTGACATCTCGAACCTATCTGTCATAATTTTGCTAAATTCTTCGCAGAAAGACTTGTTAGTGGATCCAAAGATAATGTCATCAACATAAATTTGACATACGAACAGATGATCATCACAATGTTTAGTGAAGAGTGTATAGTCAGCTTTACCAATTTTGAATCCATTTTGAGTCAGAAAATCTCTAAGGCACTCATACCAAGCTCGAGGAGCTTGTTTGAGGCCATAGAGAGCCTTACGCAGTCTGTAGACATGGTTGGGATACCTTTGGTCTTTGAATCCTGGTGCCTGCTCCACATAAACTTCTCCTTTATCGGACCATTTAGGAAGGCGCTTTTGACGTCCATTTGATACAGCTTAAAATTATGGTGAGTGGCATATGCCAATAAAATACGAATGGACTCAAGTCTAGCTACAGGAGCAAAAGTTTCATCAAAGTCCAAACCTTCAACCTGAGAATAACCTTTGGCCACCAATCTCGCTTTATTTCTTGTTACTACTCCATGTTCATCTTGCTTGTTCCGAAAGACCCATTTGGTTCCAACGATGTTCGCCCTTGGTCTCTCCACCAGCTCCCACACTTCATTTCTTTTGAAGTTGTTCAACTCCTCTTGCATTGCAATCACCCAGTCTGGATCCCTTAAGGCTTCTTCTACCCTGTATGGTTCCAGAAAAGACACAAAAGAATAGTATTCACAGAAATTTGCAACTCGAGATCTAGTAGTTACTCCCTTAGCAATATCTCCAATGATATTGTTGACAGGATGGTCTCTTTGCACGCTCTGATGTACTCTTGGGTGTGGAACTTGTGTAGTTGCTTGTTCTTCATTATCTTCATGTGCATTGTCTCCCCCTTGATCATTGCCTCTGTGTTGAAGTTCATCTTGTGCATTTGAGTCTAATGTTTGCTCTTGCGGTAAGATATCACCAAGTGCCATTTTCTTCAGCGCTTCATATGGAGCTTCCTCTTTATCTAGCATACACTTATCGACTTGCTCCACTTGTGAGCCGTTAGATTCATCGAACACTATGTCACGTGCTACTTCAACAAGGTCGGACACCTTGTTGAAGAAATGATAGGCGTATGCATTCGATTCATATCCATGCAAGAACCCTTCATCAGACTTTGAAGCGAACTTCGAGGCCCTCGGTTTCTTGTTCAGAATAAAACATTCACAACCAAAGACTTTGAAATAAGAAACATTAGGATTTTTACTGGTAAGAAGCTCATATGGAGTTTTCTTCAGTAGTCGGTGAAGGTACAACCGATTTGTGGCATGACAAGCGGTGGTCACCGCTTCTGCCCAAAATCAATCTGATGTCGTGTATTCATCCAACATAGCTCTTTCCATTTGGATCAATTTTCTGTTCTTCCTTTCGGCCACTCCGTTTTGTTGAGGGGAGTAGGGTGCCGAGAACTCATGCTTTATCCCTTCTTCATCGAGACACTCTTCAACTTGGGTGTTCTTGATTTCTGTCCTGTTGTCACTTCTGATATTCTTCATGGTTGATGAGAATTCGTTCTGAGCTCTTTTCAAGAACTTCTTGAGAATTCCCTGAGTTTTTGATTTATCATACAAGCAAAATACCCAGGTAAATCTTGAAAAATCATCAACAATTACTAAATTGTATTTGTTACCGCCAATGCTGATGTACGCAATTGGACCAAAGAGATCCATGTGGAGAAGTTCCACCAGTCTTGCGGTAGTCATCACATTCTTGGCGGGGTGTGGTGCTCCGACTTGTTTTCCTGCTTGACAAGCGCTGCACGACCTGTCTTTTTCAAAAACCACATCCTTAAGACCACGGATGTGACCACCTTTTAGAAGTTTCTGCAGATTTCTCATCCCAACATGGGCTAGCCGTCTATGCCACAACCATCCCATGTTGGTCTTAGCAACCAAGCAAGTGTTGAGTTTGGCTTTATCTTTGTTGAAGTCAACAAGATAAAGCTTTCCCTTCAACATTCCCTTGAATGCAATCGAGCCATCGCTTCTTCTAAAAATGGTCACACCCTCATTAGTGAATAAATAGTTGTAACCTTTGTCGCATAGTTGAGATATTGACAAAAGATTATAATCTAGAGAGTCTACATGTAAAACATTAGATAAGGTGTGTTGAGAGGATATTTCAATGTTACCGCTACCAAGGACCTTTACTTGGCTGTTGTCTCCAAAGTATATGCCTTCACTTGGATCCTTGTTGTACTCGTACTCCACAAACATACCTCTCTCTCCGGTCATGTAATTTGTGCATCCGCTATCTAGCACCCATTTAGATCCACCGGAGGAGTAAGCCTGCAAAATAGAATTATCCCTTGGTTTTAGGTACCCAAGCTTGCTTGGGTCCTCTCAGATTAGTCACAAGAGTCTTGGGCACCCACACACAAGATTTCAAGTTCTTGTGGCGTGGCCCTGTATATTTAGCAATGACTTTTCCATATTTGTTTTTCATAAGAACATAGGAAGCATCAAATGTACGAATCAGTATTTGTAAATCAGATTCATGGGATTTTTCCTTAACAAAAGCGATTCTATTCTTAGCATGATTAGGAGTAGACATGTGTTTGTTCCTGTCAAAACCAAGACCATATTTGACATTAGGAGGTCTAGTGACCATATATGCACTGCGTGCATATTTGATCTTCTTCTTATCAAAGATGCCGCTTGTGGAAGGATGCATATTATGAGAAGTTGAAGTATTAGAAATAACATTCTTCTTACTAAAGCAAGTGCAGGTTCCGATTGTTGTCGAACTCATATCTTTGGAGGAAGATCTCGTGAAGGAAGAGGAGTCACTTTGCTTGAGCGACTCAACTTGCACCTCAAGGATCTTGTTAACTTTTGACAAGTTAGCAAGTTCTTCCTTGATTGCAATATGCGAGTCCTCTAGCTTTGAGTAAGTTTCCTTACTCAAGGCTAGCTCAAACTCAAGTGACTTTTTCTTCTCTCTTTCAAGCTCAAGAAGCTTTTCAACTTCTTGATATCTCTTCCTTTCTCGGATGAGCATATCTTCTTGTCGGTTAACAAGTTCCTCCTTTTCAAAGATTTCGTTTGACAACATTTCCATTTTCTTTAAAACAATTTTACTTAATCCTCTAAACATTTCTTCATTATCACTAGAGCTATCAAAGTCATCAACAAAGGAATTTAGCGTAGGAGGAGTAAGTCGATCCTTTTTCTTGCCTTCCTTAGCCATAAGGCAAGTGTGGTTGTTCATATCCCGTCCTCCCATGTTTGGGAAGAGTGTGGCTCTCATAGTAGGTTTCTTGACTGCAATAGTGGCCATCTCTTCATCTTCATCGGAGGAGGACTCATCGTTTGAGTCCCACTCCTTGCCAATGTGAGCTTGATGGGCTTGTCTTCTTTTTCTGAAAATTTTCTTTTCTTGAGGTCTTGTTTCCTTCTTCTTTTTGTTTTCTTCATAAGTGCAGTCCACCATGAAGTGACCATACTCTCCCCAGTTGTAGCAAGTGCGTCGAGGCTTGAATTTCCCTTTATCCTTGCTTTTGCCTTCATTTGAATTGTTGTCGTGTCTTCTTTTCATCATGCGCTTGAACTTCTTGATAAAGAGTACTATTTCTTCATCATCAATATTGGTACTCTCGTCGCTTGTATCTCCGTCGTCTTGGTCTTCACGAGTTTCTTTGAGTTTGGGTCTGCACGTTGCTTTGAGAGCAACTTCTTTCCTTTTGGAAGAGGTGAGTTCGGCTAAGTGTTTGACATATTGAGCCTCTTTCTCCATCATTTCGTGATTTATATCTTCCCCAATAACTCATCAGGAGTCATTTTATGAAATCTGGGGCTTTCTCTAATCATTGAGCAAATTGTGACATTTCTTGGCATGAAGGCTCTAATCATTCTTTTGACCACCTCATGATCCGTCCATTTCTTACTTCCACAGGCACAAATTTTGTTGATGAGTGCCTTCATCCGGTTGTACATGTCTTGAGGTGATTCGCCTTCTTCACTAGCAAATCTCCCCAACTCTCCTTCAAGCATCTCAATTTTAGCTTCACGAACTGACCTATTTCCTTCGTGAGCTGTCTTAAGTGCATCACAGATTTCTTTTGCACTTTCTAATCCATCGATCTTGGTTAATTCCTCTCTGCTTAGTGATGATGTGATCACCGCGATGGCTTGTGCGTTTCTGTGAATCTCTTGTTCTTGTTCTGGAGTGAGTTCCTCATCCGTGTCTGGGATATATATGCTTGTGCAAACAATGTGCCACAGACTAGGATTCAGAGATATTAGATGCATTTTCATGTTGTACTTCCACATGGTGTAGTCACTTCCGTCAAACTGTGGAGGTTTCCCATAGGAATAGAGAGATAGTGATTGTTTGAATTGAGACGGTTGTAGTTGTAAGGATATCGGGAGTAGTCGTGATGACCACTCCCAGTCGTCTTCTCTTCTTCTTTTCCTTTTTGTGCCAGCAATTTCTTTCTCAAGAGTGCCTTTAGCTGTCGCACCTCTTCATCATCATGTGGGCTTTCTTTCAGCACATCAAAGGCTTTAGCTTCTTGTTCCTCCTCATTGATGTTCGTCTTCGGGATATCGTTGTTCTTCTCAAAGGCCATTGATCTCACCGAGATGTGAGTCTCGTTGACAGAGAACCTTGCTCTGATACCAATTGAATGTGGCCTAGAGGGGGGGTGAATAGGATTTGAAAATTTCTTGCACACTTAATAGAGTCGTCAAAAACTTGTTCGACCGGACTAGTCCGGTTGTGTGGGCGGACTAGTCCGGTGTGCTGAAATATGTGAATTGATTAAATGTTATTTGAAACTAGATTCTTTCAGCAGCGGAAATGAGAACAACAAATACTTTGATTTAAGATTATTGTAAGAATGCACGTGAAAACTTATAAGCAACTTAAATTGATGTTTAGCAATCAAGTGATCTAATGAACAAAATGTAAAAGAAATAAGGCACAAGAGACATGAATTTTTACCGAGGTTCGATCTCCCCGAGAGATCTACGTCCTCGTTGAGGAAGCTCACACAAAGTCGGGTCTCTAACTCTTTCCCTCTTCAAGTCACCACAAAGGCCGACTTGATTCCATTAGCACGGGAAATCACCGAGTTTGTGGGGCAACCTCACACGTTGAGGGCTCCCACGAGAATTACAATGAAAGAAGCGATCAAATACATTTGAAAATATTATAATGCAGAATATGAGTGTAGAAAGATCAAACCCCAAGAGCTCACAATGAAAGAATGACGATCTCACAATCCAGAATCCAAGTGTTCAGTTGATTTCACCCTTTTTGCACTTTAGATGTGTGGGGAGATGTGTTTTGGGCTCTTGGGACAAGGTGGCGGCGCTAGGGTTTGTATTTTCAGCAGAATTAGACGTGTGTAAACTGAGGAAGGCCGTGGATCCTCTTTTTATAGGGTTTCCAAAAAGTTACCGTTGTAAAAACTAATACCGGACTAGTCCGGTGCAAGTCCGAACTTATCCGGTCACAGTGGAACTCGATGTCCAGAAAGTTTGACGGACAAGTCTGGTTGGAAAACGGACTTGTCCGGCCCTTTGTGAAGATAGACTCCAGAAAGTCTAGTGGACTAGTCCGGTGGACACGCGAACTAGTCCATTTAGGCAACAGAGGGTTTAGCGGACTAGTCCGGTGCACTGTGAGATGTCAGGTTAATTTCAAAACCCTTACCCCTACGCAAGGTCATGAGCTCTTGGAGTGTGTTTTTCATACACACCCTATACATTTAAAATCTAATTTGTTCTTCTTAATTCCATCAAAGTATTCATCTTTGGACACCACTCCATTTTTCACCTTTTTGTGTGCACCAAGCTGTTTCACTTTGTTTGTCCTGCAATCATCTCAATAGTTTCATTAGGATCTCATATGTTCGTCATCAATTAGCCAAAACCCACAAGGGATATCCTAGATGCACTTACATCAATTTTTTGTGTGTCTTCAATGCATTACCCTTTCTCTTATTGGCCCCTGGTAGATGTGCACAATTTAATTGTGAACATAGACCAAAAAGATTTGACAATGTCTTGAAGACTTCACTTCAAACTCATAGCCAAAATGATAGCTCCAAGGTCTGAAGTTTACCTCTGGCATCTCCAAGGACCCTTTGTTATGTCAACGGAGGTCCCCCTGGGAGTTGTTGGAACTGTATAGCTTCGAGGACACCCAGTGTCAACACTTAGAACATTGGTGGTGGGCCCCTTGTGAGTTGTTTAAGCTTCATAGCTTCGACGACACCCACTGTCAACACTTAGAACGTCGACAACGAGCCCCCTGGGAGTTATCGGAGCTTCATAGCTTCGACTTCACCCATTGTCAATTCTTAGAACGTCGACGTTGGGCCCCCTGGGAGTTGTCGAAGCTTCATAGCTTCAACGGCGCCCACTGTCAATGCTTAGAATGTCGACGGAGGGCCCCCTAAGAGTTGTCGGAGCTTCGTAGCTTCGACGGCGCCCACTGTCAACGCTTAAAACATCGATGGTGGGCCCCCTGGGAGTTGTCGGAGCTTTATAGCTTTGACGGCGCCCACTGTCAACGCTTAGAACGTTGACGGAGGGCCCCATGGGAGTTGTCAGAGCTTCATAGCTTTGACAGCGCCCATTGTCAACGCTTAGAATGTTGACGGCGGGCCACCTGGGAGTTGTCGAAGCTTCGTAGCTTCGATGGCGCCCACTGTCAACGCTTGGAACGTCAACGGCAGTCCCCTGGGGGTTGTTGGAGCTTGGTTGCTTTGACGATGCCCACTATCAACGTGTTAGAGCATCGACGGTGGCCCCCCTGGGGGTTGTCGGAGCTAAGTGCTCTGGCAGCATCCACCATCGCCGAGCAAACCGCCATCGGATATTCTTTTTTCCTGCACATAAGAAGCAAGAAAAGCAATAAAATTCGTCCTCTTGTTTATAACTTATTTGCGGCTTATTATCCTTCTTTAAATTTTAGGTCCTATGGAACTCAATGGAATAACACAAGTGTAATGGTTAAATCCCTTTAGGACCAAACGCCTTCCGGACCCAACCTACTAAGACCTGCCAGGACATAGGTAGAACGGTGTACTTAGGGTACTTGACCAAACTAAGTCGATAGCACACTCTTGTCATTGACCTTTGGTTTTCAGGCGAGTAGACCATTAGTACTAGGACCTACAAGGAGATTACCAATACAACTTATATATCACAAGAATATCCAGGACTAAACTTCAAAGGGACTAGACAACATTTCTATAGATAAGAAGGAAAAGATGATAAAAGTAATGAGCTTGCACAAAAGTAATGCACATGGAGTCTGCCTCCACAAAAAAATGTATTTCATTATAGGTCCAAATAATAGGGGAGACAAGGACACACTTAAGGTACGGAACCAAGTTAAGTGTGCTATTCATCTTGTTCTAACCCAAAGAAGGTAAAGACACACTTAAAGTACAATAACCAAGTCAAGTGTGCTTTTTAACTAGGACCTACCTGACTCTGTTCATAGACTCTATAAGGTACATTATGTGCAAATACAGACTCACCTTCGTGAAAATAAGCGTAAAACTTACGGAGGTGCTCGATGTTCCATGGATTGGGAAGCGGGGGTCCCATCCTCTGTTGCCAAGCGGACGCATTTGTGACGGGAAACTTTAATCACTGGGAAGGGACCTTCCCAACTAGGGGAGAGTTTGTTCATCCCTTCACGAGTTAATATTCCCCGCAGCACCAGATCGCCTTCTAGCTGCTAGTTGTGCACATGCCTTTGGTGATAGCACCAGAGCGTCTGGCAGTATCCTGCACTCCGAACAGCCGCTTGGCACCTTCCCTCATCAATGAGGTCCAGGTCTTCACGTCGGAGCTTGTCCTGCGCGGCTTCGTCGAAGGTCCGGACTCGGAGGGACCCCATGGTCATCTACGGAGGAAGGACTGCTTCGGCTCCGTACACTAAAAAAAGGTGTCTCCCCAGTAGTCCGACTAGGTGCTGTCCTGCTTGCCCACAGATCGGACAGAAGTTCTTCAATCCAGTTGGCACCATGTTTCTTCAAGCGCTCGTATGTGCGCATCTTGAGTCCCTTGAGTATCTCTGCATTTGCTCTCTCAGCTTGGCCATTGCTTGGCGGGTGAGCTACTGATGTGTAGCTTACTTGTATGTCGAGATCATCGTTGATGGTTGTTATATACAAATTTCACACGTCAATATAACTCAATTATATGAAGAAAATATCATTGCTGGCACACATCACCTTTCTATTTAACCCTGGAGAAAGTAGTGCACGCAGGGATTCTATGCTGAATTGAAGTGAAACAAGGGGATGAATCCTATAAAATATCATTCCAACCAATCAGGTGACGCCGTGTGGCACCACATGGATCAAATTGCCCACAAACAGAAGTATCCGAGACCATCCAACATTGTAGCACCAATATCAGTAAATGGGACCCACCTGATAGAGAACTATGGGAAGCACACCGCAAAAGGGGCCAAGACCAGGTCGACCGACCCCCCTAGTTGGCCGACTAGGTCCTGGCGCTTTTCGCGGTCAAACGCCACGTGTTGGCTCCTTCCGGATAAAGAGGTCATGGGTGACTGATTCGCGCGCTTTTGGTGGCGGGAACCGACCCTTCTCCAAGCTATAAATAGGACCCCTCACTTTAACACACACCACTTGAGTATTCATCCATTATATCCACTACTCTCCATAGTTTAGAGGAGTATAGGCTGTAGAGAGGAAAGTCTCTAGTCTTTAGTCCAAGTAGGAGAGGAGTAGAAGGAGTCTCTTCCCAATTCCTAATTGGAAAAGGTATGGCTCTTATATTCCTATTTGTATTTGTGACTTTATTCTTAAAAAACATGTTATCTTTAGTCTTCCATTGTTCATATACTTGGATGAAGCATTTCTTGTTTGATTGTGGATTCCATGTATGTGGTAGGAGTAGTATTTATGATCATGCTATATCATTGTCATTATATCATCATAAACACTACAAACCCCCACTATAGTCTAATTAGCTATGATATGATTATGTTAACATGAATAACTTATTCTATGAATTAACATTGGTTCAACGATGATTTAGTTCATTGCCTTAGGATGGCTTGTGCCTAGGCTTCTAAGGTAACTACTTAATATGCTAGCTTTGTGCTAGGATAGAGAGTAGCATTGAATGTCTCGTAGACCCACAGATTGAAGAGGTAGGCAGTAGGTGGTGAAATCCCTATCTATCATTTGTAATCCTCCACGTTTGGCTATGCTACATGCTCCTGGCAGGAGTCGTCCTAGGATTGCTAGGGGTAAACCCGTGTCCGATGTGTTAATCCACTTAGCATGAGAATTCATAATTGACATGATCATTAGTAACTAACTTAGGCTATGTATATGTACATTAGAAGCATCGTAGGAGTCTCTAGCTAACTCTTAGCCTAGTCCCTCTTTACCCCATTTATCCCCTTAGGATAGAATGCTATTGTGTGTGTCACACTACTCCAATTTATCATGTATCCATCCTTGCTAGAACCTTGCCTAGATCACCGTAGCCTTTCCACTTGATGATTGTTTTACTTCCATCTAGCCTTCCTTTGGGAGAATATAAATGGCACCCTTTGGGAATACTCTTAGAGGGGAAATGCTACAACGATAGTTTTCGTGCGCTTGCGAATTTACATGTACAATCTAAAATCTATTAACAAGCATTTCTGGCACCATTGCTAGAGATGAATTGTTAGTAGTGCGTAGGAAATATCAACAAGCAAACCGTCAACGATCGTCACAGTAATCATGAAAGGTTGCACTTGTGAATTGGGTTCTGTTGTCACAAGAACTTGATCGCAGATTGTTTATTGATTGTCACAATTGGAGTAGCTTCTGGCCATTTTGTGAACTTGTCAATGGCGACATACATGAACCTGTAACCTCTGATGGATTTTGGGACAGGTCCCAAAATGTACATCCCCCACACAGCGAATGACCACGTGGAAGGTATCATCTGCAGTGACTGAGCTAGTGTGTGAATCTGCTTTGCATGAAACTGGCACGATTTGCACTTCTTTACTAACTCAACTGCATCCTGGAGTGATGTAGGCCAATAAAAACCATTCCTAAAAGCCTTACCGACCAACGTGCGAGATGATGCGCGATTCCCACAATCGCCTCCATGGATCTCCACGAGTAGCTCACAACCTTTTTCCTCAGAAATGCACCACATTAGAACACCGTTGGCACCACGTCGGTAGAGATCCCCTTCTACCAATGTGTATATTTTAACCAAGCTGACGACTCGCTCAGCGGAAGCACCATCTTCGGGAAGGACATTATCCTTCAAGTAGCTCCGGATCTCTGAGATTCATGCATCGGGGCTAACTTGAGCTTCTGGATCTTGCGTGCTGGGTTGCTCGGAGCTTCCTGCAGTGCCTATGACCCTTGGTGGGCGCCATGGTAACAGGGCCACTGGGACCGCCAGCTTCGGGGTGCTGGTCTCGCCCCCATCACTCAGTTCGGCAGGTTGAGCGGCAAGTGATGACAATCTCCAGACAAAAACCCCATCGGGTGCTTGAGCCCCGGTTGAAGCCTTCGTCGAGAGATCATTGACTTCAGCATTTTTGAGACGCTGGACATGGTGGAGGTTGAGGACATGGAAATCCTTCTGCAGCTTCTGGACTTCAAGTAAATAAGCAGCAAGTTGAGGGTTGTTGCAACTGCATTCACCTTTGACTTGCTTGATGATGAGTTGCAAATCACCATTCACCAGGAGCTGGCGGACGCCGTATGATAGTGCCACCTTGAGTCTGAAGATGAGAGATTCATATTCTGCCATGTTATTAGTTGCCTTGAAATCAAGGTGCACCATGTACTTGACCTTCTCCCCGGTTGGAGTGAGGAGAAGTATTCCAGCTCTGGTCCCCTGCTTCTGCGTGGAGCTGTCGATGTAGAGACTCCAGTGAGGCTTAGTGAAGACCGAGACCTTGGGTTCCGGCTTTTGCTCACTAGGACCCCCCATACTTGATGAAGATGGAGTCCATTCCGCCAAGAAGTCTGCAAACGCTTGACTCTTGGTTGCATGTCGCAGTAGGAATTTGAGATCAAATTCTGCCAACTCCGCTGCCCACTTGGCGATATTTCCTGTAGAATTGGGATTGTGTAAAATAGTGCGCAGTGGATAAGAGGTTACCACTAATATCTTGTGGGCTTGGAAGTAGTGACGAAGCTTCCTTGAGGCGATAAGAACTGCAGATAGCAGCTTATGCACCTCAATGTATCAAGTCTTAACGTCGTGAAGTACTTTGCTGATGAAGTACACCGATCGCTGCACAGTCTGGACCCTTTCGGAGGGGCCCGGAGCTTCCTCTTCATCAACTCGGACCCTCCCGGAAAGGTGATGAGCTTCTTCTTGTTCAGCCTAGACCTTCCCAGAGGGGTCTAGACCTTCTTCTTGAACTGCAAAAACTCCCTCAGTTGAGAGAGGTTGATCCACAGGAATCTTGCGTTTACGATCCATGCCTGGGGGCTGGGACCTAGACTTGCCTTCAGATAGCTCCGAACCATCTCAGAGGAGTCTAGACTCCTGAGCCGATGATGGCTCTGGTCTCTCCATAACCAGAAACATTCTGACAACCTCTATAGTTGCCAAAATATAAAGCAGAAGAGGCTCACTAGGTTCTGGAGCTACCAAAACTAGTAGTGTGGTGAGGAGCTGCTTGAGCTCCCAGAATGCCTTCTCTGCTTCTTCAGACCACTGGAATGGTCCAGACTTCCTTAATAAGTTGAAGAAGGGAAGCGCCCGCTCTACCCTCCTTGAGATGAACTCGCTGAGTGTGGCTAGACACCTAGTTAGCTTCTTGACATCCTTGACGCGGGATGGAGGCTGCATCTCTTCAATGGCTTTGATTTTGGCCGGATTTGCCTCAATTCCTCGGTGAATCACCAAGAAACCAAGGAGCTTTCCAGAGTTAACACCGAAGACGTACTTGTCTGGGTTGAGCTTCGTACCCTTCAAGCGCAGCTTGTCGAAGATGGCTTGCAGATTATAAAGGAGTGATTCCTTGTTCCTCAGCTTGACAATGATGTCATCGATGTAGACCTCCACCAAGTCCCTGATGAGCTCTCCGAATGTTTTGTGCATGGCTCGCACAAAAGTTGAAGCAACGTTTTTGAGACTAAAAGGAATGGCAGTGTAACAGTACAACCCATCTACTGTAATGAAGGAAGTATGCTCTTCATCTTCCCTAGACATTTGAATCTGATGATATGTAGAATATGCGTCTAGGAAACACAGTAATTCACACCTGGAGGTAGAATCCACTATCTGATCTTTTCTAGGAAGTGGAAATGGGTCTTTGGGCATGCATTATTCAAGATGGTGTAGTCGATGCACATTCGAAGCTTCCCGACGGCCTTTGGTACAACGACTGGGTTTGCCATCCACCGAGGATGGTGGACCTCCCGGATGAAACTAGCGTCGAGCAGCTTCTTGATTTCTTGTATAATGAAGTTTTGTCGCTCAACAGGTTGCTTCTGGGGCTTCTGATGTATTGGTCGTGCATCGGGGCATATCTTTAGGCTATGCTCAATCACCTCCCTAGGGATCCTAGGCATCTGTGATGGTTGCCATGCAAACACGTCGACATTCGCCCAGGGGAAAGTGATGAGTGCGAGTTCCTATTTGTCGTCCAGACCTCCCGATATACGGGTGGTCTGGGCAGCATCGGAACCAATTTGGAAGACTTTGAAGGGGATGTCGGTGTCGCTGCTTAGTTGCGCACGAGGCACAGAGGTTGAGCCGCTGACACAAGGTGAAGGTTGTTGAGATGGACGCTCCTTGCAAGATTCTTCTTCTTGCGCCGTTGCGAGCGCATGAAGTTCTTCCAGCACGGTGACTCCAGCAGTGCAATCCCCATGGATCCGAAGGACGCCTGAAGCAGTCAACATCTTCAACACCAGATAGTCGTAATGGGCTACGGCCACGAACCTATACAGGGCTAGCCTGCCTAGGATGGCGTTGAAGGGAAGGCTGATATGTGCCACATCAAACACCAGGTTCTCATACCTACAGTTGTCCCGAGTCCCGAAGGTCACCGAGAGTGTAACTTATCCGAGAGGAGTGGTGGCTCCCGGACCTACTCCGGAGAAAGAACATGAGGGCCTAAGGTCCAAAAAGCTGAGCTAGAGCTTCACAAAAGCTGCGAAGCTGAGGAGGTTGAGCACCACACCTCCGTCCAGCAGGAAATGGTAGAGCTGGATGTTGTTGATAGTAGGAGAGACCATCAAAGGCAACTGACTAGATCCGGTCATGTTCTTTGGGCAATCCGAATCATTGAAGGTGACGGCAGTATCCATCCACTTCTGATGAGGTTCTGCCTTAGCGGTGGGAGCTGTGGCAGCCATCCCCCGATGCATTGCCTCGAGGATACGCCGGGTAGTAATGTCCCAAGACCCTCCATAAATCATATTGAGAGTCCACCGACGCTCATTGTCTGAGGTGTCGGAGTCATCGTGAACAGTGTTGTAGACCGCCTTTAACGACTTCTTGGCGTCTAGAAGCCTAGCTCCTGATCATACGGAGCTTCGTGGACTTTCTGTTTCCCCTCCCGTTGGTGGAAAGAGGTTTCTTTTTGGCGCTTGTTGTTGCGTTCAACAAGCCGCTTGACCTCACGACAATCTTCAAGGTTATGGGTGTTCGATTTATGGATCAGACACCACATCTTCTCACTGTCACCATCCTCAAACGATGGTTGGGGTCGTTTCCCGGGGCGTGGCCCCCGGCCACCAGGAGCTGCAGTAGCAGTAGCAGTAGGCATGCCGACCAACAACTTCTTCTTGCTGTTGGACTTCTTCTTCTTTTTTCCACCGGCTTACGCAGTAGCTTCACCCTTGGAGGACGGTTTACCAGCCTCCGTAGCTGGTTTGGAGTGCATCGCTCGGCCCTCCGCAGCCCTAGCACATTTGTCAGCTAGACCGAAGAGCTCCATGACACTGCTGATGTTTTTTGTTGCCAGCTTCTCTAACATCTTCTTATCTCGTACCCCCTGTCAAAATGCGATAACAGAGGTGTTGGAGACAGAAGGAATCGTATTTCGTACCTGAGAAAACTGATGGATGCACGATCGCAGTGACTCTCCCGCCTTCTGTTGTATGGCGAACAAATCCAACTCAGTGCCAGGCCAGGTGTAGGAGTTCCAAAAGTTGGCGATAAACTAGCGACAGAGTTCCTCCCAACTATAGATTGAGTCAGGAGGTAGACTCATGAACCAGGATCTTGCGGTCCCAGTCGGAGCCACAAGAAAATAGTTAGCCATCACGGATTGACTCAAGCTGCGAGGATGGCAGTGGAGTAAATCTGAAGAAACTCGATGGGGTTGACTATCCCATCATATTTCTCTAGCAGATGAGGCTAGAACTTAGGTGACCAATCGGCCATGCAAATATGCATGGCAAGGGCCGAACAGCCGCCCCCCCAGTCCCAGTGGAGAAGGGTTTGCTCGACCCTCTTGCCTCTCTCAAGCGCATTCGATATGGACGCGGCCGTCCTGCCTCATGTAGCGGTGGTCGAGCTCTGATCGGAGGTCCTACGTCGGGAGCCTCGACGCTGTATGACTGCGGCGAGCCCCGAAGGGCAGTGACATCACTTGCTGGGAGGGCACACATCTCTTGTGTTGCGACGCCTAAGGACCAAGTCTACCACACAAGGTCCTGTTCCTTGTAGGTGCCTACCCAACATGGGGCGAACCTTGGTTGCTGATGGCATTGCCTGCAGCTACAAGAAAATGCTCCACATCAGCACGCCACTATTCCAGCGCGGCGGGAGGAGCTCCCTGCGTTGGTGGATGCTGAAGAAGAGTCCGCACTGCTTTAGCGCGTTCTCAGCGTTGTTGGTCGATGCAGTGACCAAAGCAAACACACCATCTTGATGGGATGGTAGAGGTGGTGGTGGAACGATACCCGTCGGGACAACAGCATTGGTTGGCTACTGCACGTTGGAAGGATTTCCTCAAGTAGGCTGCTCAGCCAAACCGTTGGACGAAGCAACGGCGGAATTCACCATCTTGAGATCTTAGGCCCCCCTACCTGGCGCGCCAAATGTCGAAGTGTAGCAATGACACTTCCCATGATACTACTAATATGTAGTCCGTGAAGGTTTGTATTTATTAGGCGGGGCGCACGTATGATCAAGAACAAGAGGTGAACACCGAGGATTTTTACGTGGTTCGGGCCGCCTGAGTGTAATATCCTACTCCACCGGGTGGTTGTTGATTGTATGAGTGTGTATGCATTGCGAGTGTCTGAGATTGATTGTCCTCTACCGTATGGCATAGCCCTTTTATATGCCAAGGACTGGCGTTACAGTGTATGTCTGACCCGACAAGTGGCTCCAGCTGTCATAAACACCATATACATGATCTACTGGAGTTATGGGTGATTAACAGTGCGATAACGTGACTTAATGGTGTTGTTATCAGTATTGATATCCTTCTGATTGTGCGTCATTAATACAACATTAATGATGCATTAACCAGGTCTTGTAACGGCTGTTTAATAGCCTCTTGAATGTCCGTGTTGTTAGAGATCCAGCTATCTTCCTGTTGGACGCTTAGTTCCAGAGGTCTGACACGTGGGAGCTCTCGAGCTTCCCTCTGCGGGGATGCAGGTCCGAAGCTACTTGATACGTGGCAGCACCAGAGCTTCCTATACTGGGGGTTAGGTTCGAAGCTACTGGACACATGGTAGCACCGGAACTTCCCTGTGACGAGAGGTAGGTCCGGCCCTACAGGACATATGGTAGCTCTAAAGCTACCCAAATGAGGGAGGCGGGCCCAGTGCTGTGGGACACATGTTGCCTTTGGAATTCTTCAACATTGGAGGGTAGAACTCCATGACTTTATCCACGGTATCAGGGGGTACCTGGTATCCAGGGTACCGATAAGTATTTTGAAAATGTTGCCCTTAAAATCAATGTGAAGGTCAGTGCATTTTGCAGCCATGTCTGTTGTCCCCTTTAGCAATGTTTTTTGTCTGCTTTGGATATTAATATGTATATATTATATGTATCAGGTTGGAGGATGCAATTGCAAAGAATCTACCATTCATCTCAAAATACTATGAATAATTTACCAGTCCTCCTTGATGGCTATGATAGTGTGGAAGTAGTGCCTTTCCGCTATGTCTTTATTAGGCACCAAGCTAGAAACGGAGAAGACATTGATGCTACAAAGTGGGAGGTTGAACTTCAACAATCATGACTTCTGGATTGCAATGTTAAGGAGAGTAAGCTATGAATTGCAATGTATGAACTATGAATTATATATAGATTCGAGCTGAGAGAAACTATGAATTGTTATGTATACTATATTTTTGCAATGTACACACTATGAATTGCAATGTATGAAGCTATGATTTCCAATGTATGTACTATGAATTGCATTGTAGAAATTATGAATTACATTGAATATATTTGTGTTTGTTGTTATTTAAATTTGATTAGGAAATTATAAATCATAGGGTTTAATTATGACTGTTGTCGGTACTCGACATACCGGGTACCCTCGCGCACAAGCTAGAGCTGCCTAGGTAACCCGCCTTCCAGCAGAGGCGAGGCCCGAGTGCACCACGTGTTCAGAAGGTTCGGACCCATCTGCCTCTGATGCGGGATCCGGGGTACCCACATGAGACCCCGAAGAAGAGTTCAACACCCTTGGAGACGAGCTCCAAAGCAGCCACGTGTCCAGCAGCTAAGGATCCCCCCTCCCCCGTGAGATAGGGCCCTGGTGCTGCCATGTGGTCCGAGGTATTAGACAGGCCTCCTCCCGCGTGGGCGGGCTACAACGCTGCCACGTGTCCCACAACCTTAGAGTCCCTGCTCTACTCAGGAACGGGCTCCGGGGCTGCCACGTGGTCCGTAAGACGAGACCCGACCTCCTCTGCAGAGGTGAGCTCCCGAGTTGCCACATGGTCCGTGAGGCAGGACCCGACCTCCTCTGCGGAGGTGAGCTCCCGAGCTGCCACGTAGTCTAGCCACTTACCTTGACAGAGAGTTGTGGGAGCTAAGAGGGTTGTGCGCCTTGTCCCTGTCAAGGATTGAAGATACGTGGCTTCCCCAGACGCATGGCATGACGCACGCCTAATGTCACATACCGCTATGACCAATCGCATCGCCGTGAAGATGTCGCAGGACTATCCCACTCCGCCAAGTGTGTAGCTTACGGCAATAGAGACAGTTGCGGGACATCCCCTGCCATTGTCAGCAACGGTGCATGGGCCACTAGCAACTCAAGCGACAAGACGACGAGTCTTCAAAGCCATGGTCAAAGAAAGCTTATGCAAGAATCTTTGGATCAATAGGATAAGATCGCCCCGAGACCACATGTCGGGCCCCGAACCCCACTTGTAAGGCGTCTGACCTTGTCTATAAAAGGACCAGTCTGCCACCGTTACAAAGGACCAGAATCCAATCCTCGATACACACATGCATTCAGACACACTAGCAATACAAACCACCGTGGAGTAGGGTGCTACACTCCTTGCGGCCCGTACCACGTAGAAACCATTGTCTCATACACTCTCATACGCGCGAACACTCGATTGAGGTCTAAGCCCGCCGAACAAGAACCTCTACAAGCTGCTCCTTAGCAGATCTGGGAGAAGTGTCGTATTAACACTTCGACATTTGGCGCGCCAGGTAGGGGATTTTCCCTCAAAAAAGTGGTAGAGCTTTCACCATCATGGTGTTCATCAAACCCGTAGATGGCGATTTCCGAGGCCGTCGTCCGGTGACTAGATCCATCGCCCGATCAATGCACTTTGGCCCGTCATGCCCCCACACAGATGCAGCTGGCCAAGGTGGCACCTCCGGGCACATCCTGACCCAGTAAGCGCCCCCACAGTCGTCGGCTGGGAGTCTGGAGAGCGCTCTGGTAGTAGCCAGGGCCCTGCTTCACCACCCACCGTCGATGAACGTTGCTTAGGGAGCGGCTCAACAGTGGGTCCACGACATGGACCAGTTGGTCGTGGCGGCCCTCACCTCTCCCAACAGAGGGAGACATCATGTGTCGCTATCACGCACGCCGTCCATCGACCATCGCACCGCCGACTCTAGATCTACCAGGCCTACATGCTGGCAAGATCCCCATGGAGGACCTGGGGGCTGAGCTTGACCGTCATCATTGAGCAGCCTTGATGCTGAGTACGGGCCTCGAGGGCCTGAGTAGGAAGAGTCCTCCGTTCGAGGAGCACCTCAGGTAAACCATCCACCGCTGCCATCAAACCAGGACTACGTTGGGTCGACTGCACCCCTGTACTACTCTGTAGACCAGGTGCCGCAGCACTTTCCACAATAGCAGGCTCCACAGCAGCCACACATGGTGTAGCAAACCCCCCTGGCGTAGGTTGTCCCGTACGCCTCTTTGGTAAAGCTTGTCGGAGGGTACATGGCCTTGGCGCCATACCTCCGACTGGCGACGTGGCCGTGCAAGTTTTGGCCACACCTGCTGGAAAGGTTCAATGGGAGCATCAACCCAGCAGAGTTCCTGCAGATCTACAGCACGATGCTCCTTGCTGCAGGAGTGGATGAGTCCGTCCTGGCGAACTACTTCCCCATCGCCGTAATCGGCTCAGCTTGGTCATGGCTGATGAACCTGCCCGAAGGGTCCATAACCTCTTAGGATAATCTCTACTGATAGTTCACGGTGAACTTCAGCAGCTCCTACACGTGCCCCGGCACTGAGCTCAACCTCCACGTCGTGCGCCAACGACCCAAGGAGACATTGCAATCATCATCCAGCGCTTCTACTAGGTACACAACTCCATCCCCAACATCCCGAATGCTTCTGTCATAGTAGCGTTCCGGTAGGGAGTGCGTGACCGTGACCGGAAGATGTTCGAGAAGCTAGCCATGCACAACATGCAAGATGTTTTAGAGCTCTTGTCCATCACCGACCGATGTGCCCATGCGGTGGAGCGCCGTGACTGGCACACCCAGACTGCCCTCAGAGTGGGCAGAGCTGGCCAGACTGGCGATGGTTCCATTACCCCGAGTAGCGTCAAAAAGAAGAACAAGAACTAGGGCGGCGGCCAGAACAAGCTGCTGCATGGGTCTCTCATCGCTGCAACAGCAACGGCCAGAGGAGGAAGACACCCATGCTCCGACAAGCGCAAACGTCAGCCACCTTCTACTGACGACGGCATCAAGCCCTGCCTGATGCACAAGACTCACGAGCACATTGTGAGCGAGTGCCAGGAGATCAAGAGATGCGCTGAGCGATACCAAGAGCGAGCATAGCAGTGTCCTGACAGTGCTCCCTTCCGCCAGGGGAGGGCAAGCAGAAGGGTGACCCCAAGGCCGCCGACGACAATGAGGAGATGGAGTACCAGAAGCAGGATCGGACTATCAAGGTGGTCCACCAAGACGAGGACTCCAAAGCCAGCAGCGACCAAGAGCATCGCAAGACTCTCGACGTCATTTTTAGGGGGCTTGGGATCCCGCGTCTCGGAACGCGACCAAGACCCTGCGCTGAGAAATGGCTTCGATAGCCCCAGCTCCCGCTCCAGCGCTCCACCACAAGTGAAATGAGATGCCGATCAACTTTGATGCCTCTTACTGCCCCAAGAAAATGGCGGGAGCCGGGATCCTACCTCTCCTGGTCACCCCCACCATTGCCAACGTCAAGATCCATTTTGTCTTGGTAGATGGCGGGGCCGGCCTCAACCTCATCAGCGGTGCTGCTTTTGACCAACTTCAGATCCCAGTTTCGAAGCTCACCCCCTCGAGGCCATTCTCGGGGGTGGGGCTAGGGAACATCGTCCCGTACAACAACATCAACCTTCGGGAGACCTTTGGGACACCTGACAACTGCAGGACTGAGAGCATCCTATTCGACGTTGCAGATGTCAGGCTTCCCTTCAACACCATCATCAGCAGGCCAGCCCTATATCAATTCATGGTCGTAGCCCACTACGGCTACCTTGTCCTGAAGATGCCGACTCCCTCCGATGTCCTCAGGATCTGCGGAGACCGCACTGCTGCGGTGTTAGCCTTGGTGAAGCTCCAAGCCCTCACAGCAGACCTAGCACCAACCGAGGGTGGTGCTGGACCGAGTCAGCCTCCGCCAAGCACGCGCCAGTGCGGCTCACCTGCAGCACCCCGTCTGCAGCCTTCCGACAGCACCTACACTCCTGTCAAAGCTGTCAAGTTCAGTTCCGGCTCTGCTCAGACCCATGACAAGGCGGGGATACAAGACAGAAAGTAGGGACACCTGTTCAACGGCCCACCGGTAGCCATTGACGACAAGTTGCTAGGCAACCGTCACAGCTACCATCGGAGCTTTGGGCACCCTATATATATTAGCTTAATGGGATAGTGTAAAGGTGTTCATAGTGTCTAGGAGCAGCATTTGGGACAACCAAGCTCCGGGAGGGTCAGGTCCAGAGTGCACAATCAACTTAGCTTGGTCCCGAACCCTAAGCCTGTGTACCCTGCCTCCCTCTTTGTAAAAGTTTGCCTCCTCCTATGAATACCGATTTAAAAGAATCATTGTCTTACTTCATGTTTCCCTAAACAATATTCATTTAAATTACGTGCTAATTTTATGATCAACCATGCTAAATTCATTTACTGTATATTCCTTTCATATACACGACTGAACACTCTGTATCTCTCACCCTTGCTAGAGTTGTGCAATCCTACTACAGGCGGGCTTGCTTGAGGTACATGCGATGTGTGAAGGGCTCTCAGGGCTACCCTCATCCTTGGAATTCTGTGAAGCCGGATGGCCCCCAAGGAAAGGCCTAGGCCAAGCCGGAGGTCCAGGACGTGTGAACTACTTAGCATGGTCCTGTACCCTAAGCACGCACATCCTGCCTCTCAACACCGTGGCCGGGTACTCGGGGTCAGAAGGATTGCACCCTAGGGACGGCGGGAGCTGAGACCCGAAGCACTAAAGCATTGAATTACCCAACCCCTGTGTCAACTCAACACATTAAGACATGACAAAGCTAAGGAAGAGAGATAGGTAAAATCGATGAGCAAACTAGTGCATCCTTTAACATGTGCGGGACAGCCAGCTCCGGCACCATCCAAGGGACCTACTGTCGACGAATCTTTGACGATGGTGGACGACGTCGGAGCATCCAACTCCGACACTTCCCAAGGGACCTGCCATCGACGAATCTTCAATGATGGTGGACGACGCTGGAGCATCCAGCTCCAGCACCTCCCAGGGGACCTACCGTCGACGCTTTTGTGAAAATGGTGGACGACGGTGGAGCATCCAGCTCCGACATCACTTAAGGGGTCTGTCGTCGACATCCAAGCATGTTGACGATGGCAACAAGTGCTGATAAGTGAGTACACTCTCCTATCCCACTCATGTTGCTAACAAGGTTCTCTTGTGGTATCCTGTACACCAAGGGCTTGCCATCAACGCATCTACAACGGTGGTGGGCGACGCCAGAGCAACCAGCCCCGGCACCACCCAAGAGGTCTGCCGTCGACGAATCTACGGTGATGGTGGGTGATGTCGGTGCAGTCAGCTTCGGCACCACCCAAGGGGCCTGCTGTCGATGAATCATTGACGATGGTGGACGACGCCAGAGCATCCAGCTTCGATACCTCCCAAGGGGCCTGCCGTCGACGTCCCCGCATGTTGATGACAACAACAAGCGCGGATAAGTGAGTACACTCTCCTACTGCGCTCTTGTTGCTAATAGGTTTCTCTTGTGATATCTACAGCACCATCCAAGGGGCTTTCCATCAACGAATCTTCGACAACGGCGGGCAACACCAGAGCATCCAGCTCTGGCACCTCCCAGGAGGCTTGCCGTCGATGTCTCTGCGATGATAGAGAGCGACAATGAAGCAGCCAGCTCCAGCACTTCCTAGGGGGCCTGCAGTCAACATCAACACTCAGACAAAGTTCAGCGCCCATGGAAGGACCACACTGAGGTCAGCCACTCATGCTCCCCTGCTCTGCTAGGTGCCAGTCGAAGACATCCTGCGCTCAAGTGGTAGGCGTACATAGCAACCTGGCCACGCCTACCAAGGGGCCTCTAAGGGGGATTCATCGACATGATGTCAACTAACGACAAATTGGCCATGTCAACTGTGCAAACGTTGGTTCCTCAAAAGCTAACGACATCAAGAAAATCTCTTCAAGACCTTACGTGGCTAAGGACTTGGGGTAACAAGTTGAGAAGCACACGACTAGCCAAACAAACACAAAGTCAAATTCATTGAAGAATATTTACAAAGGGGCAAACCCCGGATACAAAGACGGGCCGCCAGCCTCAATCCCTAGCAAATTGCGCGACGACATGTTTGGCGGCATTCTTGACCTCTGCCGCTGCCGACTCCTCGTGCTCTTCAACGGGACCTAAGAAACCTGGCTCCAGTGGCAGATCAGGGTACCGGTTCTGGTAGCACACCAGGACATGGGATGCCATCGTCTGTGCCACCACCCTACCCTCGGCTTCCAAACACTGAGCCAGCTGATGCTCGTACAGATCAAGCTCCCGGGCACGCTACTCCATCGTGTGCTCCTGGGCTTTGATGTTGAGATCACGTAGGAGAAGTTTCTGACCCTCAGCTAAGTGCTACGCCCGATCTCGTACCAACTCCCTCTCCCAGAGCTCAAGATCTTCAAGGCGGGATTGTAGCCTGTCCCGATCTACCTCAGCCCGAGCCATCATCGCTTGGGCCACCACCTCTTGCTCGGCGACAGCAGTCTCCCGCTTAGCAACAGCAGCTTCACGGTGACCTAGGGCCTCTCGACCCTCTTAAAGGGCGCGCAGGCATGCGTTAGTCGTGTCATTGGCTACCTTGGCGTCGGCTAGAATCTTCTGGGACATTGCGTCCATGGCCTTCGCCAAGCGGTGCCTTAGCTCCAGCTCCTTGCTCTCCTTTTGTTACTTCGCGTTCGCCTCGGCGATCCTGGACCTCAGAAGGTCCTCCCAGCCGAGGTTGAAGATGACCCAGGCGGGCCCCGCATGTTAGCATCTTTATTCACTCCCTCAGATATGTTGTGGCCATCGGATCAGGTGTGGCTGCGTGGTTTATGTGGCCCTCGGCGTAGCCCCAATCTGGTTGGCCCATTTTAAATGAGTGGGACCCAGCCGGATTAATTCAAACTTTTCCCTTTCCAAATAATTTCAGATTTGGAGCAAACGTCTAAATTCAATTAATCCTAGTGTACTTGCTCAAATAATTCTAAATAAATTCTGGTAGACTCATCTTGATCCCAATTTTATAGTGGCGCAATTTTTTGGGCATGAAGGTCCCAAAATTTTCATAATTAATTCCTTTGAGCTAACTTCTTAGGAAATTAATTACTCCTGTTTTGCTCATTGGACAATCCCTAATTTTGGTCAGAACAATATTAAAAGTACCACGGACCTCCAGTAAAAATTTCAAGTTCATTGGACTTCAATTACGTGGTGAATCAGTGTTCCAAATGTCTATGTAGTTTGAAAATTGAGAAATGTACATAAACATTTCCAGAATTTTCCCAAACTTGTAAAATCAATTCCTCCCTGTAGGAAGCTCATAAAATTATAAAACAAAATTTCCTAGAATAAGTGGGACCTCCTCTACCATGATCACCTACTGTAAGCCATGACAAAGTTCCAGATTTAACACAAAATTTCAGGGACGACTTTTATTTGTCGGAATTTTAGAGACAACAAGCTTCCTTGAACATCTCCAATTATTGGTCCTGTTCTTCCTCATAGAACCTAGTATCCACTGTAAAAATCCCAAAACCAATTAAAATCATTTTCTTACCTAATCAGTGTTTATAAGATCTTTTATATAGTTTCACTATCACTCATGTACTTTATATATTGCATATCATATCGTGACCGAAATCGAGGAGGAGCCGGAGGCCTTGGACAGCATCATCCCAGGAGCTAACTTTGATACTCACTTACAACCAGGCAAGCCCCGGTTTGCATTTAAGTGCTTTTGTAAAAAATTTATTTGTATCACCTATGTCTAGGGTGAGATATGTGCATTATGTCTAAGGTGATTGTAACTCCACTTGCATGACCCACAAATCCCATGGAGTATTGGGTAGGTCTACAGCCTGACGAGTAGAAAATGCTATGCTAATGTTTTTAGGAATCCGGTAGAAGTCAAGTAGTTGGAATCTACTCGCGAGATAGGATTTTATCACACGGGATGGATTTGATCAAAGAATGGTTTATGAATATGAATTTGAGAATGAGCAGCGGATAGGATGCAGCGAGATGTGGTCTCACGTGCATAGCCCTGCTTGTGTCGATTGAGGACCAATCCGTGTACGGCCCTGCTAGACAAGTTTGAACTGTATCGGATGCATAGTGGCTATATGAAAACCAGGAAACCAATGTAATTGGTTAACCTGGGTGTCGAGGCTTACCCTACCATTTTATAGGAGTGGGTTGAGGGAAGCAAGGTGTAAATTTGCTGGCGGGAACAGACACGCTCCACGCGGGGACCTCCTGCCCGTTACGGAAGGACCGATTCAGCATTTTGGTTTCCTCTGAAATGTTGTTGCATACAACATAGTATTGAAGTGTGATTCGCTCCACTTCCTAAATGAGTGTATGTGACGTGTTATACGGGTGTCTATTGATTGCAATCACCGTCCCTTGTGGTTATTTGAGTACCGCTTGTTCACTGCACTGTGACGTAGTAAAATTGAAGAAGTCAGGAGAATATGATGTATTGAATTATAATTTGTTTACATCTATGATTGTTGTAGTATATTGCTCACTAAAGTTACATTCTGAACAATTAAATTGCTTCTAGTAACTTGGAAGTAAGGATCCACTTGTAGGCGAGTCATTTATGCAATATCACTGCCTATGTTTATATGTATCCCTGCATGTAGAGTTTCATGCTTACATGAGACGGTTCAGTCTTGTTGAGCCTTCATCCTCACGATTGCTATATTAAGTTGTTTGCAGGTGAGATATATGAGGAAGGGCCTGAAGATGAGGCGATGCCCCCGTCGGGGTATACCGTCGAGTGGGACCCCTACACGCCACCGTGATCTGTTGTGTGGTGTGTAGTGTCCCTGGGCTGGACGGCTGCACTTTTGCATAGCTAGGCTGAGAATTTAGCTATGAGTATTATCTTCTGCTGTATATTAAGTATTGTAAAAGACTTCCGCTGTTTCTATAGATAAAACTTTGTATTTTATCGTATTCTTTTTGCGTGTGTTGTTAGGTGCCGCATCGCACGGCACCACCCTCTGCGATTTCTGGAATGTGTGGACCTGGTCCTTACAACCTGGAATCAAAGCCGCATTGGGAATAGCACGTTCGAAAAGAGCCTATTTTGAAAACTTAGAAGTAGTCGAGTGAGGATTAGTTACTATGCCCACATAAGGTCTATTATAGTATTATTACTTAAGGTGGCAAGCTAACCTATGTGTTATTATATTCTGTAATGATGCTCCGACGTTAGGTAAGAGGTAAGGTACGCCACTGCAAGCGGATCAATTGCGGTAAGCTCACCATGCGAGAGGTAGCATGTGATTGTTTCTGTGGCTTAGCGCGGAAAGTCAATATGAGTCTCTGAAACTCTCCATGTTTCTGAGAACATATGAAATGCGGTACCCCGGCGTGATTCAAAATTAGTGGGAGCCCCCATCAGGTGGGACATAACCCGATGCGCCTCCAACTGGTGCAGCATTATGCAAAGACTTGGGACCCCGTTTGGTGGTAGAAAACCCGGTCATGTACCTTGAGACGTGGCTTAGCTCGGGGCAGCCCGTATGAAATAATACGGGACGAATGTTTTTACTTTCATATATATTATTGTGACTGTCTGAAATGATCGCCCGTGCAGGCTGTGCCGTACGACACCATATGATTGATCAGTAATTTGTGTGTAGTTGCAGGACATTAATCATGTTTTAAGTATCTCGGGTCGAAAACATTTGTGAGTGAACATCATTAAGGCCGTCGTTGAGACGTATGTCGGAAAACCGGCTTAGGTTTCTTTGATGAGGGTGTGGTACCAATTGCATTCGAATTTCATTAGGCACGCCGACGTCGATATCCGTGCTGCGGGTGTGACTCGACAACAAGTAAAAATTTCCAACTTAGGACTAAGTTTGAATTTGTAATCTCTATTTTGGAGCATGCTGGTCAGATTGACAATTAATCGTGTGTTCGCTGTGATAAGCAGGCCTATGGTTTGGGAACTTGAGGAATTCATCCACAAGTTTCATTTTCAGCTCCAAGGCAGATTTCAAGATTTAAAACTGAAATTTCATTTGAACTTAAACTGCCAGGTTCCTGATTCAAACTAAGAATCTGGCAGCAAAATGCTTAATTTTGAGATAGCATAACTCTCTGTAGAAAAAAACACTGAAATTCTTCCATACATGGTTCGAAATTTTAGAGAGTCCTCTAAAATTATTATGTTCAACTCCAGATCAGAAGCTCCCTGTAAACTAATGAAAAAAATCAAATTTTCAAACTCTGTTAAATCTGGACAGAGACTGGACAGTTTCTGTATCCTGTCACTGTTATTATCATATCTCTTAGTAGAATCGATGAATGACTTCATATAATACATTTATGTAATTCTAAGAATGTATGCAACAATGTTATAATTTATTATTTTTGCATATTTGGATGTTTTGTATCTGGAAAAATGTGGACAAAATCAGCCTTAAACAGAGGAGATGCTGTCAAAATTTTTCCAGAAACACTGTCAACTTGCAAAAGTCATATATCCTCATACAGAAATTATCTGGAGGCAAATAAATACATTCTGGAAAGATCTTTGAGTGTACTACAACTCTGTAGTTTAATTCAAGTCTTGAATGTGCCTCTAACTGGATGAAAATTTCGAATTTCTCCAGACTGGTGAGAATGAACAGAAACTGAGACAGAATTTCAGTGTTATGTTTCATTTGGCATTTGAATTTGAATTCACTTTCATAAATCAGTTATAACATCTATGATCGGTGTTTGTTGAATTTGAGTTTTTGACTCATTCAAATACTTCTTTTATAGATGACAGATGTGATGCTATTGTTGCCGGATGGATGAGTGTTCTTCACGTGCAGCAACTGCCCGGGCTTCCCGATCATGCTGCGGGAAGTGCTCCAACAGTTTGGCTTCATCGAAATGCCAGACTATTGGGATCAAGACATGGATGACAGAGGCGTACTGTCGTGCACTGTCCGTGTTGATGTTCCTGCTAGTCCACTTTCTCCTGGATGGGCTCCTTTTTCGATCACTACCTTGGGAGCTTGTTTGGAGGATACGTGGGCCTTCACAGTGGGCGAAGCGCTTATGAAGATTTGTGAGCTTCATCAAGATGTCATGGTTGGGACACAGTTTGTCCTTCTCTCGGTCTGTGGTGCGGCTGGTCTGTAGTGGCAAAGTCGAATGACGGAGACCTATCAACCGAACGGCGACACGACTTCGATGACACTAGGGACCTGTGCTGCTGCATCCAACATGGTGGTTATTACACAAAGTGCAATCATTCAGCAGCGGGTTGATGCCTTGAGGCAAGCGATTGAACGGGGTGACACTCTTGATACATCAATGAGAACCTACGTTCGTTGCTGGCTCTGACAAATCACCGGCTGAATCAGCACGAGAATCAACTGCATCACACTCGCAATAAACTGCGGAAAGCTCGTGTTGAACTGTGGCGAGCTCACAAGGAACTGCATCAAGCTCGTGGTGAATTGAAGGCGAGTCAACTGGTGGTGCAGCAACAGCAAGAGCAGTTGTTGGTGATCACCGAGGAACGAGATGAAGCCATCAACAAAGCTCAGGGTTGGGAAGCCGAAGCAAGCCAACATCAGGAGGACTTGTGGGAGGCTGAGGCACACTTGCCGACCAGTTGTGTATCCACCGGCTGAGGACATCTCACTGAACATGGGCGAGCAGGTGCTTCTGTGTCCTGAGGAGGAGGAAGATCTTGAGTTACTCGAGTTCGCCGATGAGGATGAATCGAAGTAGGATGGGGCAGCACTACTGCCATCACGGGGCAACACATAGTTAACGGTTGCTCGTGTTTATTTTGTAGCCGTGTTTGTATCATATTATAAATAATAGTGAGTGTGTATGGGGTGACAATGGGTGTAAGACATCTCATGGAGACCAAGTATAGTTGAGATGCACTTCCGTAGTGGGAGTCCGTCATTTTGGAGTTCACTATTGTAAACTTGGTCATCAGATAATATATATTGTGTAATGTTTGTACTTTATCAATATATGTGAATGTTATGCAATTATCACATTGTCAATGCTCGCACTACTATGGTATGGACTGGATGAAGAAAACAAACATGTTGCTGATTTTTAAATCATGTGGATGCAGAATGGTGCATAAACGTTCTACGCTCGAGATGAAAGGCTCTAGCCAGGGTCGTGGTGATGACGACACGGGAGCAAACCACGACCTGCAGCAACAGGCTCCTCCACCACCACCACCTGAACCTCCAAGGACTCTCGCGGAGATTCTCGCCGTAGTGCTTGGCTCGCGCGACGAGCAAACCGAGTTGCTGCGGATGGTGGTGCAAAATTTGTCCCGTCAAGGGGGGCAACAAGACAATGGGCAACGCCAGCCCAAGCAGAGTTCGTACTCGGACTTCTTGGCGATGCATCCACCGGTCTTCATAGAGGCCGAGGAGCCTTTTGAGGCGGACAACTTTATCCGCACACTCAAGGCAAAGTTCGGTCTGCTATGATGCACCGAACAGCAGAAGGCTTTGTTCGCAGCGCAACAACTTTAGGAATCCGCCGATGCTTGGTGGGCGAACTACATCGCATCACTGCTGGCTGGTCATGCGGTCACATGGTCCGTGTTCTGGGAGGCGTTCCGCGCCTACCATATACCTCCCGGTATCATGAAGAAGAAGCTCCAAGAATTTCTGGAACTGAAGCAAGGCGGAAGGACTACTCATGAATACTCCTCCGCATTCAATCATTTGGCACAGTACGCGCCAGATTATGTGGGGACGAAGATAAGAAGTGAGATACATTCTTTCGGGCCTTAATTCCAAGATGAAGGTCCAACTCACACAATGCAATCGCGGCACTTGAACGACATCGTCAATGTCGCGATAGTGCAAGAAGACGCTCAGTACGAGCTCGTTTCTAATAAGAGGAAACGTAGCGCGCCATCGAGCAGCAGCGGTGGTGGTCTACAGAAGTACCGTTTGGTGTATTGCTCACCATTCGGGCACTGATGGCAGCCACCGGCGCGACCGCAGAAGTTTCGCGGTCGTTCTCTCAACGCACCACGTTTCTGACCGCCATTTCCACAGCAGCAGCAGAAGCAAAGGATGGTTCTGCGTGCGTATCCACCTCCACCATATGAACCAGGATTCCGTCTGCAGCTTAGAGGGAACCCAGCACAATACACGTGCTATACGTGTGGCCGTGTCGGGCATTTTGCAAGGGACTTCCCCGAGCAGCGACAGGGCATCGGACAAACACCATATCAGGGTGCAGCTCAACCCCGCAATCAGCCCAAGAAACCAGCAGCAAAACCCGGCAACATCTACCACCTAGCTATCGAAGACGTGCTGGAAGGCAAACCCGTCCTTGCGGGTACGTTTTCTCTACTCCAAAATCCCGTAGTCATATTATTTGACTTCGGTGCCACCATACTTTCATAAGACAATCATATGTCATCAAATATCAATTACCTATCATTCGCTTAAAATGTCCATATTTGATTTGCTCTGCGGGTGGCAAAGTAGCAGCCGATAGGATGGCCTATCGAGCACCACTTGAGATGGGTCGAAATCTATATCCGACTTCTCTAATTATATTAGAAAGTCAGAAGCTTGATATCATCTTAGGAATGTCATGGCTACACCATCATGGTGCTGTTCTCGACATCGTTCAACGTGTGGTCCATTTAAATTCTTGACTACATGAACCACACACTCTCATTCTAGACCGCCTTATCCAAGAAATTCAGTCACATTCAACACGGAAACCACAAAGCTTGAGGATATTTGTGTGGTCCATGAATATCCGGACGTGTTTCCCGACGACCTTCCGGGTATGCCACAGGATAGGGACATCGTGTTCAAGATTGAACTTACTCCGGGAACCACACCTATTTCTCGAAGGCCGTACAAGATGGCACCAAATGAGTTGGCAAAATTAAAGGAGCATTTGAAGGACATGCTGGACAAAGGTCTCATACGCCCAAGTTCATCACCTTGGGGCTGCTCCACATTATTTGTGAAGAAGAAGGACAATACATTATGTCTATGTGTGGATTATCGTCCACTCAACGCTAGGACAATCAAGAACAAGTATCCACTACCTCGCATCGCTATTTATCCGATCAATTAGTGGGTGCTAAGGTTTTATCGAGATGGATCTTCTGTGCGGATACATCAAATAAGAATCCGACTGGAGGATATACCGGAAGACGGCATTCTCGACGAGATTCGGGCTCTATGAATATCTCGCCATGTCGTTTGGACTTACCAACGCGCCGCTCACCTCATGTATTTGATGAATTCAGTGTATATGCCAGAGTTGGACAAGTTTGTTGTGGTCTTCATTGATGATATTCTGGTTTATCCTAAATCAGAGGAAGAACACGCCAAACACTTGCATATCGTGCTCCAATGATTGTGAGATCACAAGCTTTATGCAAAATTCAGCAAGTGCGAGTTTTGGATCAGCCAAGTGCCATTCTTGGTCACATTATTTCAGCGGAGGGTATCGCTGTTGATCCAAGCAAAATTGTGCAAGTGCTGAAATGGGAGACTCCAAAGTCCCCGTCCACGAAGTTCGCAGCTTCCTCGGGTTAGCGGGATATTATCGGAGGTTCATTCCGAGCTTCTCAAAAATTGCTAAACCAATGACGGGGCTTCTGAAAAAAGGGACCAAATATATTTGGAGCAAGGCATGTGAGGATGCATTTCAAGCATTAGTGAAGCATCTCACAACAGCCTCAGTGCTAGCTCAGCCGGATACGACCAAATCTTTCGACGTTTATTGTGATGCATCTGGCATTGGTCTCGGCTGCGTGTTAATGCAAGAAGTCCGCGTGATCGCATATGGCTCACGGCAGCTCCGAAATCATGAACAACATTATCCAACTCATGACCTGGAGCTCGCTGCCGTGGTGCTGGCTTTGAAAATGTGGAGGCATTATTTACTCGGAAATCTAGTGCATCTCTACACCAATCACTAGAGCCTAAAATATATCTTAACTCAGAAGGAGTTGAATATGTGACAGCAAAGATGGTTAGAGCTGATCAAAGATTATGAGATTGAAATTCACTACCATCCCGACAAGGTCAATGTGGTTACCGATGCGTTAAGCCGCAAGTATCACGTCAATAATATGTCCATCCCTCCAATGGGTGAGGAGGAGCCGAGTTTATACTTTGTTCCATATGTAGCATTATATAATCTTGATCTCATTCCTACCATATGAGAGGAGATTATGAAAGCTCAAAAGAAATATGTGAGTATGTCACACATTCGGAGGAGGATGAAGAATGGGGAAATGAAGTGCTTCCGGAGTGAAGAACAGGGTACTCTGTGGTTCAAAGACTGTATAGTAGTACCACGTGATACGGAACTTCGGAAGAAAATCTTGGACGAAGATCACTTCTCCAAATACTCTATTCATCCGGGCAGCAACAAAATGTATCAAGATCTGAAAACCATATTTTGGTAACGGATGAAAATAGAAATTGCAAAGTACGTATTCGAGTGTGATACGTGTTGGCGGATGAAAGCCGGACAGCTGCAACCATTAAACATTCCAGCCTTGAAATGGGAGGACATTAGTATGGACTTCATTGTTGGATTGCCTCTCATGTTCCACAAGCATGATTCGATTTGGGTTATAGTCGATCGACTAACCAAATCAGCTCATTTCATCCCTATACATACTAAGTACATTGCCAAGAAGTATGCGGAGTTGTATGTTGCAAGAGTCATGTGCTTGCACGGGGTTCCCCAGATAATTATTTCAGATCGTGGTGCGCTGTTCGTTGCTTGCTTCTGGGAGCAGTTGCACGCGTCATTAGGGACGAAACTGATCTGAAGCTCCGCATATCACCCGTAGACTGACGGTCAAACTGAGCTGGTGAATAAAGTCCTTGAAGATATGCTACGCGCTTGTGCCATCCACCACGGTAAAATTGGGATGATCATCTACCATTGGCGGAGTTCTCATATAACAATGGCTATCAAGCTAGCATCAAGATGGTGCCATATGAAGCTCTCTACGGCCGGAAATGTCGCACACAACTCAACTGGTGTATATCCGGTGAGCGAGTGATATACAATATTGATCTCATGAATGAAGCTGAAGAACGAGTGCGAGTGATCCAAGCCAATCTCAATGCTGCTCAATCTCGGTAGAAAAGTTATGCGGATAAAAGACGTCGACCTCTCCACTTCGACATCGGAGACCACGTTTACCTTCGTGTCTCTCCAATGAAAGTAATTCATCGCTTTAGAGTGAAGGGAAAGCTTGCTCCACGATTCATTGGTCCGTTCTCCGTCATTGAAAAATGCAGACCTGTGGCCTGTCGTTTGGAGTCACCAGCATCGCTTGCTGGTTTTCATTATGTATTCCACATATATCAGATGTGGAAGTGCCTTAAATCTCCAGCTGAAATCCACACCCAAGACATGGAAGCTCTCCGACCGGATCTCACATACTTGGAGCATCCGATCCGGATTATTGATGAAAAGACTCGCACCACAAGAAACCGAACTTTGTACTTCTACAAAGTCTTATGGAGTAACCATACCGCTGAGGAAGCGACATGGGAAAGTGAGGACTATCTCTGATCCAATTATCCGGACTTGCTATCATCGCATATCCGGTAATCTTTTTACCTCCATCTCTTTCATTTGTAATCTCGGGACGAGATCATTTTAAGGGGGGAGGATGTAAAAGCCCAAAAAAAATTCATAGTTCAATGTTCAGATAAGAGACTTAAAATTTTAAATGGGAAAAGAAATAAAAAGGAAACGGGCAAAATAAAAAGGATTTAAACCCTGCATGAGGGAATCCAAAAATTCAAAATAGCTCATGTTCAAACCTTGACAAAATAAAATTTTGAGTTCACCATTAGCATCCAAATAGAATCCATGTCAAATTTCATAACATTTGGAGCAAATTTACTATTAAGTTCAATGTGTACATTGAATCCCATTCAAATTCAAATTCAAATTTGAATTTTAGATGAATTTAGTCCAAATTTGAAATCAAATTCCAGAATCTGAATCTACACCTTTGATTTGGTCCCTCCACAAAAATCTAGAAATTTTGGACAATTATTTGTGGGAGAATTGAAGGAACAGAAGGATGCGGTTGAATCAAGGTGGGACCCACTGGTCAGCCTCCCATTTGCTTGAACCGACACTGGGCTCTGTTCCCGCCGTTCAATGACGGTGCAGCTGCTTCCCAGCTCACCAAGCAGGCAAGCACACTGCTGGGTGGTTAAATGGGTTTAAGACGTGCTCATCCCTTTCCTGGTTCACTTCCTCACACTATCGACCAGAGCAGTGTGCCGCTCGTTTTTCCTTTCTCCCGTGAAACAGAGCACCACCGTCTTCCTTGTCTCCCTGGTGGGCACCTTTGTCTCGCCCCCTTTCTCTTCGATGCAAACAGCAAAAATGATGCCAAGGCTATGCTCTATCATCTCCACCATTTAGTTCGTCGTTTTGCTCACTGGTTCGCCGGTATTTTGAGGTTTCGCGGACGCTGCCAGTCGCCGCCAAAGTTGAACCTCTCTGCCTCGAAGTCACGCCGGTGACCCAGCCCAGTTCGTGGGACGACTTCAACAGAAGAAACAAGTGCAACTTCACCCTCTATCTCACGGTGAAAACCGTTCCTAGGTTAATCCCTTATTGAGCTCAAAATCTTCATTTCCTTTTCGGCGTGCCTTTAGCCTTCTTGTTATTTGTACCTTTCATTTCATTTTCTAGATGTAACCATCTTCTAATTCAGTTGGATAATAGTTTACTAACCTCCTTGTGCGTCTGCTCGAACAAAAACCTAAGAGAATAATCAAGAAACGGCTGGGCTCTGCTGATTTTCGTGGCCGCCATAAAAAAGGCCACGGTTCACCGTCGAAGTCAGACTTTGCCGGTTATTCCACGCCTTCCCCCCCCCCCCCCCCCCCCCCATGTTCAACTTCCTCATGCTCCTATAAAAAGTTATGATCAATTTCCAGGAGAGTTGAGCAACATGGCGGTGGCACCTGCATCGCCGGAACCCTAGCCGCCGCGGTTGGCACCGCGCCACCATTTCCGACCCTCCTCAGCCCAAACTGTCATCCTCGTTGGAAATTATGAACAGGCGGCCAAAATCAAACTTAGAGGCGTCAGGAGCAGCCGGGCTGGCTAACTCGCCGGCGAGCGCTGCTGCGCGCCGCAACGGCCACCCCCCCCCCCCCCCCCCACCGAGCCGAGGTTGAAGACGACCCGGGCGGGCCCCGCGTGTCAGCGTCTATATTCACTCCCTCAGATCTGCTGTGGCCATCGGATCAGGTGCGGATGCCCGGTTTAAACATGTGGCCCTCGGTGTGGCCCCAATCTGGTTGGCCCATTTTAAATGAGTGGGACCCAGCCGAATTAATTCAAACTTTTCCCTTTCCAAATAATTCCAGATTTGGAGCAAACTTCTAAATTCAGTTACTCCTAGTATAATTGCTCAAATAATTCCAAATAAATTTTGGTAGACTCATATTGATCCGAGTTTTACAGTGGTGCAATTTGTTGGACATGAGAGTCCCAGAATTTTCATAATTAGTTCCTTTTATATAACTGCTTGGGAAATTAATTACCCATGTTCTGCTAATTGGAAAATCCCAAATTTTTTCAGAACACTCTTCAAAATACCCTGGACCTCCAGTAAAAATATAAAGTTCATTGGACTTTAATTTGTAACACCCTCAATTTTTGCATCATGCATCGCATTGTATATATATATTCATGCATTAAACATTAATAGAGGAAAAGGAATAAAAATAGCCTAAAACTTGTAATAGGGAAATAGTATAAAAAATAACAATAATAAAAATATATATATATAAATATATATATAAATATATAAATAATATATATAATAACTGTATAAAAAATAATTAAATAAATAAAATATAAATAGTAAAATATATTATAATAATAATAATATAAAAAGGATAAAACAAAAAAAGGAAGAAAGTATATATATAAATAAAAAAGAAAAAAAGAAAGAAAAAAAAGGAACCGCCGGCCAGGCCGCCCGAACGGCCCATCCAGCGCCCCAGCCCCGCCGCCCCGCGCAGTGCGCGCCTCCCGCCGCCTGCCACGTGGCCCCACAGCCGGGCCCCACCGCGCGCGCTGCCACGCCACCCCGACGCGCGCTCTCGCGCCCGCACCGCTGCCTTGGGCCCCGCGCCTTGGCCCCGCGTTGACTCCCGCACCGCACCTCGCGATCCCGAGTCGGTCGCCCGACGCAGCCCGACCCCGACGCCGCCATGCGCCCGAACTGCAACCGAATCGGTCTCTGGCCTGATGTCGCGTCCCGTACTCTATAAAAAGGACCGTTGGTCCCTAGGGTTTTCCCGATCCAGCAAACCGCCGCCGCCCAGAGAAGAAAAGAAACGCCGGTACAGAGGAAAAAGGGAGGCACCAGAGAGCTGCGCCGCTAGGGAACAAGAGGGGAAGGAGAGGAAGAAAAGGAGGAGGGCCCCACCATTCGCCGGAGACCGTCGTCGCCATCGCGTCGCCGTCGTCGTGCCGCCGGAGGACGCATCTACTTCTTCTATGCATCGTCCCCATCCCGCGATCATCGAAGCCATTGCATCTATGGTAGGTCATGTTCCCGATGCGAATTTTAGCGATCATATTGAAGCTAATAGGCGTAACTTGATCGTAGTTGTGTCATCTTTTTAATTTCAGCAGCATTAATTCTTGCTAAAACCCCCGTAAACTCATATGAACACGTATGAACTAGTTGCATCTAATTAATAAACAACCGTAGTTAATTAATTATTGAATTATGCATGCATGCATGTCATTGCATGTTGATTATTTTGTGTGCATCATATTGAATTGTATGAATTTTCTTGTATGTATGATCACGCGTAGAGGAACGTGCTCAAGAGGCCGCATACGAGGATTTCCAGAACCAAGATTTCGAAGCGCTTGAGCAACCCCATCCGCCGGAGCAAGGCAAGTGTCCTTGAAGCATATTGATCCTGTTTTATTAAATGTTTTGTTTGCGAACTTGCATGCTTGTGTCAAATTGATGGGAATCCTATGGTAGGAAGTTTACTAGTTTTGTTTGACCACCCTTGTCACCTGGAATTTATGGTAGAGAGTCGGGAAGGGTTCTTACCTTTTTGCTTCGCTTAATTAATTGGGATAGCAAACAACACTACACATTTAATTATGCATCAATGATATTCTAGTTAATGTGAACTGGTCAATACGATGGGTGATCTAAGCAAGCATGGTTTTGTGGATGGGTTGGATGATATGGTGGTTTGCTTGCCTTAGATCTAAGGACCAGTTCATGCGAGAATATGCTAGGTCAACAGTGCCACCACAAGGCCAAGTATGGGTGCGGCTTAGCTGAGTAATTAGGAGCGCTGCTAGTATTGTATGGACCATTGGATGGCGCGGGGAATGGGAGTTGAGGAGGACTGCCCTGGGATCCGCATGGCACACGAGGGGGCCCGTGGGTGGGAGAATGGAGATTCAAGCCTGCCGGTGAAACCTTAGTGGGCCCGTACATACTAGTAGTCCCTTTTGAAAGGCTATTTTGTGATCTCTTGGCCACACACCTACGGAAGTGTGAGATGGCATAATGGAGGTTTCTTAGTCATCGAAAGATGATGAAATCACAAACATGTGGGTAAAGTGGTACAACCTCTGCAGAGTGTTAAAAACTATCATGATAGCCGTGCTCCCGGATATGATCACCTGGATGACCTACATGATTAGAGTTGAAAATTGGGATTTGGGATTGTTATGGTTAACATTATGGTTATGGTTAACATTATGGTTATGGGTTGGTAATGGTTATGGATGGTTTTTGGCTTATGGTTACGGATATGAAATTGAGTTATGGTAACTGGACATGGATAATGATGATGTTGGCAATAATTGGATATGGTTTATATTTTGTTAATATGATGGTTATGATGGGATTGTTTCATATAGACATAGTATAATGCTTTTCAAATGTTTTACTGTATTTTTCAACACTTAGCCATTATTACATTCGTCATTTGAATCAGCCACATGTCATACTTTTCACACTTGCTGAGTATGACATGTACTCACCCTTGCAATCTCCCCCAACAGCTACTGGAGACAATTGGGAGTACCCTGAGGATCACGTGGAGTACTAGGTTGCGTACCGCCGTCAATTGCCTGTGGATTGGAGTCGTACTGCTTAGTTTATTTTCCGCTGCATTATTTAGAGTTTTATCATTCGTGAGCTATTGGACTATTGTAATAAAGTACTTATTTATTAGTTAAGACATGGTTAAATTTTGTATATCGTTTGTGATGCAACTGTATATGTGTGATGAACTTCCTGGGCACACATATGCGTTACGCTGGGTTCATATTCGGAACTGGGTGTCACAAATTGGTATCAGAGCCAGGTTGACCGTAGGACGCAAGTCTAGGTAGAATGGACACTCTAGAACACTTAGGAACACTCTTCTAATCTGCTATTTTTGAAAAAAATTGCTGCTGTTTTGTCCCCTTATTTTCAGCCGCAAAAAGTATTGATCGCTTCTGCGTTCTTGATAAAAATTTTCAGAAGTGAGCAATATTAATGTTGCTGTTTTGCTGCTTAAATTTTCGCAAGAAAGTGTGTTTTGCTGCTGTTATGTGTGGGCAAAATTATTGTGTTGGCTTCTGCATTTTTCTCTCTATTTTTTTGTTCTTTTGGAACCGCTGCACCGCTCTTTTTCCGCCATTTTAGCTGCTGAAATTTTCAGATTCGTATTTCATTATTTTTTTCCTCTAATGTATTCTTGTTTTTTGTAGATGGCCCGCACCAAGACAACCCCCGTAAGTCGACCGGTGGACTTGTGCCCCCGCGTAGGTTGGCCAGTCGCTCTCCAGCCATCGACCCCCGTCACCCCGTGGTGATCCGTTCTGACGGCAGGGCCGTAGGACAACTGTGACATCGCCTCCGTGCCCTACTCCATGAGGCTGGCTACCGTCACCACAGCCTCTCGCTCTCCTACCACACCACTGGAGTGCAGCGCCCCGGCAGGAAGGAGTGGAGCTGCAAGATCTACATCTACTATGGTGATGAGTTGGTGAAGACCCATAGCAGTCCTGCTTGGAGGAGCTCCCGCCGATCTGCGGAGCAGGATGCTAGTTGCGAAGCAGCCACCTTTTGGAGCCACGCCTGCCGTTTCCGTCTGGAGGACACGGTGCACGCCTTCGTTCCGCAGCGTCCCAGTGGCACTGCGCGCTTCGTCTCCAGGCACGTGGAGGGACCACTGGACCTTCCGCAGTCTCGTCAGACTGTTGACGACGTGGCCCAGCTCAGTGCCCGACTTCAGAGGGCGCAGCAGGAGATTCAGGATGGACGTGACCTCGCCCAGCGTCACGAGGCAATAATCAGGAGGTATCGTCGGATCACCGACGAGGACCCGGATGACTACGCGTCCGACACCCCGACGTGGACCCCAGACTCTCCAGACCGTCGCAACGGTCAGCATGAGTCGTCTTCTGAGGAGTCCTCTGACGAGGAGCCTTCCAGTGTGGCGTCTGCCGCACCACCGCCGCCTACTGCCTCACCACCACAGGACCCCGAGGACCCCGACGACGACGACGACGACGAGGACCCGGATGAGTTCCCGCTTGACGACGAATAGTCCTCGACCTATGCCACGACTCAAGGATAGGCACACCCCCATTAGTTAAATAAGAGCGACGTAGACATACTTGTGTGACCTTGAGTTGTGTTACTTCTTTTAGGATTTTTGTCAATTTTGTTTGGTGCTTGTTTGAGTGCTTGTGTGCTTAGTAAAGAGTTGTGGGATGCTTCGGCACTTGTCCACATCCTCATATAGGTCTATATTAATAAAGGATTATTTAGTTTCACATACCTTGATGCATATAGTCGGGACGTTTCTTTCCAAATTCTAAATCCTTCTGCCCCCACCTTTCTTTCGCCAACAGATGTTGAGAACTCGTAACCAGAGGGATGCCAACGATGAGGAGGAGCGCAATGAAGTACCTCAGAACAACCAGGGACATGCTCATGGAGCTATCAATATTGAACAGCTGTTAGCTATGCAGAACCAGCTCATGCAGACCATGATACAGACAATGGGACAGCTGCAAGCTGGCAACAACAATCAGTGTCATATACCGCCACCGCCACCACCCCAGCCACACCACAATCGTTTGGGAGAGTTCATGAGGACCAGACCGCCTACCTTTGCACAAGCCACAGACCCAATGGAAGCTGATGATTGGCTGAAGTCCGTTGAGAAGAAACTTGCTATTGTCCAGTGCACTGATAGGGAGAAGGTTCTCTTTGCATCACATCAACTAGTTGGAGCAGCCGCTGACTGGTGGGAAGCTCTTTCCAATGCTCATGATAATCAGGAGGCAATCACTTGGGCTGAGTTTAAGCAGAGTTTCCGTTCCCACTATGTACCTGAAGGAGTTATGATACTGAGAAGACAAGACTTTGAAAATCTCAGGCAAGGAAGGATGAGCGTGAGTGAGTATCTCAACAAATTCACTCAATTATCAAGATATGCTCCAGAAGACATCAAAACTGATAGTAGGAAGCAGTATCTGTTTATGAGGGGTCTCAACAATGAAATTCAAGTCCAGTTGCTCAATACTGATTATCCAAACTTCCAAAAGCTAGTTGACAAGGCTATTGTGGTTGAGAACAAGATTTGTGAGATGGAGCAGGACAACAAGAGGAAGATGCCACATCATGGACCGCAGCAAGGAAACAATGTTCGCCCCCGCTATGCACCACCTACTGCACCATGCTACAACCCATCTGCTCCTGCATATCGTGCTGCTTATCCGCCCCGCCCAAATCAGCCACCACAGCAACGCCCTGCCATGCAAGCGCCTCGCTATCCTGTGCCACCTGCGCCGCGTCCTAACATGGCGGCAAATGCTCAAAACCAGTTGTGCCCAAACTTCCCTAATGCTACAGGCGGTAAGACATGCTATGTGTGTGGAGAGCCCGGACACTTTGCAAGTCAATGCCCCAGGAGAAACTATGGACCTATGAACAATGCACCAAGGCCAAATCACCCGCGACCCAGTGGAGGAGCACCACAAGGCAATCGTGGACAGCAGAATTTTGCTCGTGGCAATATGAATCATGTCTCTACTGAGGAAGCCCAGCAAGATGATGACGTCGTGATTGGTATGTTTCTCGCCAACTCCAATCCCGCGACTGTTTTATTTGATTCGGGAGCATCTCATTCATTCATCTCGTCAAAGTATGTTGCCAAGTACAATTTGCCTATATCTCATATGAAGTAAACTATGCTAGTAAGTTCTCCTGGCGGAGAGATGAGGACAAATATAGTATGTCCGAAAGTAAGCATTAAAATAAGGGGGTAGACTTTCTCGCAAACCTCATAGTATTGGACTCCCAAGGAATAGACATAATACTTGGAATGGACTGGTTGAGCAAGCATAATGGAGTCATTCAATGTGCTGAGAGGATTGTGCAGTTGACAAGTGAACATGGTACACGCATCGAAGTTGAGGCAGCCCGACCTGCAAGAGAGAAAGCGATACTGAATCACGTGGAAGAAGTGACATTGGAAAGCATTCCGATCGTTCGCGAGTACCCGGACGTGTTTCCAGATGAGTTGCCAGGTATGCCACCTGATCGTGACATAGAATTCGCCATTGAGTTGATACTCGGAATTGCACCTATAGCTAAGAGGCCGTACAGGATGCCTCCTAAGGAATTAGCAGAGCTCAAGAAACAAATTCAAGAGCAGCTAGAGAAGGGTTTTATACGCCCAAGCTCATCCCCGTGGGGAGCCCCAGTGCTCTTCATAGATAAGAAGGATGGAAACCAGAGGATGTGTGTGGACTATAGGTCTCTCAACGAAGTGACAATTAAGAACAAGTACTCACTGCCCCGTATAGAGGATTTGTTCGACCAAATGAAGGGTGCCTGTATCTTCTCCAAGATCGACTTGCGGTCAGGATACTTCCAAATGAAGATTAGACCATCGGATATACCCAAGACAGCATTTCGGACACGATATGGATCTTATGAGTACACCGTCATGTCATTTGGATTGACGAACTCGCCTGCGTACTTTATGTATCTCATGAACAAGGTCTTCATGGAATATCTGGATAAGTTTGTCGTAGTGTTCATCGATGACATTATGATATACTCGAGAAGCGAGGAAGAACATGAAGAACACTTGAAGCTTACATTGCAGAAGCTATGGGAACACCAACTGTATGCCAAGTTCAGTAAATGTCAATTCTGGTTACGGGAAGTTTCTTTCTTAGGCCATATTATTTCCGGAGGAGGAGTATCAGTTGACCCAGGGAAGGTGAGGGATGTGCTTAAGTGGGAACCGCCACAGAATGTCAAGGAAATTCGGAGTTTCCTTGGAATGGCTGGATATTACTGCTGATTCATCAAGGATTTCTCCAAAATAGCCAAGCCTATGATCGAATTACTCATGAAAGGGAAGGCATTCCGATGGACTCAAGCTTGTCAGGACAGCTTTGAGGAGTTAAAGAAAAGGTTGACAACCGCACCGGTGTTAGTATTACTGTACGTGAGCAAGAGTTTTGATATATATTGTGATGCATCAAGACAAGGATTAGGATGTGTGCTCATGCAAGAAGGCCAAGTGGTAGCTTATGCATCAAGGCAACTAAAGAAACATGAGTTGAATTATCCTACACACGACCTTGAACTCGCAGCCGTGGTACACGCCTTGAAGGTATGGAGACACTATGTTTTTGGTCACCGATGTGAGATTTATACGGATCACAAGAGCCTCAAGTAGATATTTACGCAAACGGATCTGAATCTGAGGCAACGCCGATGGTTGGAGCTCATCAAGGATTATGACGTGGGAATCAACTATCACCCAGGGAAGGCCAATGTAGTGGCCGATGCTTTGAGCCGAAAAGGAGTAAGTCATCAACTCACAATTCGAGAGCTGCCATCCGAGTTATGCAAGGAGTTCGAACGGTTGAACCTTGGATTCATAAATGAGATGGGAACGACGGAAGTCAACCCAACATTAGAGCAGGAAATACAGGAAGGACAGACAAAGGACAAGGAAATACAGGAAATCAAGGAAAGGACCCAAGAAGGAAAAGAATTCAGATTTGATGAGGACGAAAAGGGTACCTTATGGCTTGGAAAGAGGATTGTGGTACCTAATGTCAGGCATATTCGAGAAACAATATTGAAGGAGGCACATGACTCGCCTTACTCAATTCATCCTGGATGTACAAAAATGTGCAAGGACTTAAAAACATGTTATTGGTGGGCCAGCATGAAAAAGGACATAGCCGAATATGTTGCACTTTGTGATGTGTGCCAACGAGTTAAAGCTGAACATCAAAAGCCAGCCGGATTGTTACAACCATTAAAGATCCCGGAGTGGAAGTGGGAAGAGATTGGTATCGACTTTATAGTTGGATTACCGTGAACTCAGTCTGGCCATGATTCAATATGGGTTATTGTGGATAGGTTGACAAAATCAGCTCACTTCATCCCTGTCAAGACCACATATACCACTGCGAAGCTAGCAGAATTGTATATGGAGCATATTGTGTGTCGACACAGAGTACCGAAGAAGATAGTCTCGGATAGAGGTTCCCAATTTACCTCCAGATTTTGGCAGAAATTGCATGAAGCAATGGGAACAAGGTTGAACTTCAGTTCGGCGTATCACCCTCAAACAGATGGACAAACCGAGAGGACCAACCAAATTTTGGAAGACATGTTAAGAGCTTGTGCATTAAAGCATGGGAAAAGTTGGGATAAAAGTTTGTCGTACGCTGAATTCTCGTACAACAATAGCTATCAAGCAAGTCTAAAAATGTCACCCTACGAAGCATTGTACGGAAGGAAGTGTAGGACTCCCTTGTTTTGGAATGAAACCGGAGAGAATCAAGTGTTTGGTCCCGACGTGTTACAAGAAGCTGAAAGGCAAGTCCAAATAATACGGGAAAACTTAAAGGCTGCCCAGTCTCGACAGAAAGGTTATGCTGACAATAGGCGAAGGAGTCTGACTTTTGAAGTTGGAGATTTTGTATACCTCAAAGTGTCACCTATCAGAGGTCAGCGACGGTTTAACGTCAAAGGAAAACTGGCACCACGTTACATCGGACCATTTAAGATTCTGGACAAGCGAGGAGAGGTAGCTTATCGACTTGAGCTGCCGACGTATCTCTCCGATGTGCACGACATATTTCACGTCTCTCAACTCAAGAAGTGTCTCAGGGTATTGGAAGAACAAGTGCCGATGACGAGTTAGAACTTCAAGAGGATTTGTCCTATGTCGAGCAACCTATCAAAATTTTGGACATAAAGGAAAGGGTCACGAGAAATAAGAGGATCCGTTGGTGCAAAGTGCAATGGAAACACCATACGGAAGCCGAAGCTACATGGGAACGTGAAGAAGACCTGAAAGCATAATTCCCTCATCTTTTCTCCATGCTATCGAATCTCGAGGGCGAGATTCACTTTAAGGGGGGTAGGTTTGTAACACCCTCAATTTTTGCATCATGCATCGCATTGTATATATATATTCATGCATTAAACATTAATAGACGAAAAGGAATAAAAATAGCCTAAAACTTGTAATAGGGAAATAGTATAAAAAAATAACAATAATAAATATATATATATAAATATATAAATAATATATATAATAACTGTATAAAAAAAATAATTAAATAAATAAAATATAAATAGTAAAATATATTATAATAATAATAATATAAAAAGGATAAAACAAAAAAAGGAAGAAAGTGTATATATATAAATAAAAAAGAAAAAAAAGAAAGAAAGAAAAAGGAACCGCCGGCCAGGCCGCCCGAACGGCCCAGCCAGCGCCCCAGCCCCGCCGCCCCGCACAGTGCGCGCCTCCCGCCGCCTGCCGCGTGTCCCCGCAGCCGAGCCCCACCGCGCGCGCCGCCACGCCACCCCGACGCGCGCTCACGCGCCCGCACCGCTGCCCTGGGCCCCACGCCTTGGCCCCGCGTTGACTCCCGCACCGCACCTCGCGATCCCGAGCCGGTCACCCGACGCAGCCCGACCCCGACGCCGCCACGCGCCCGAACTGCAGCCGAATCGGTCTCTGGCCTGATGCCGCGTCTCGTGCTCTATAAAAAGGACCGTAGGTCCCTAGGGTTTTCCCGATCCAGCAAACCGCCGCCGCCCAGAGAAGAAAAGAAACGCCGGTACAGAGGAAAAAGGGAGGCACCAGAGAGCTGCGCCGCTAGGGAAAAAGAGGGGAAGGAGAGGAAGAAAAGGAGGAGGGCCCCACCGTTCACCGGAGACCGTCGTCGCCATCGCATCGCCGTCGTCGTGCCGCCGGAGGACGCATCTACTTCGTCTACGCATCGTCCCCATCCCGCGATCATCGAAGCCATCACATCTACGGTAGGCCATGTTCCCGATGCGAATTTTACCGATCATATTGAACCTAATAGGCGTAACTTGATCGTAGTTGTGTCATCTTTTTAATTTCAGCAGCATTAATTCTTGCTAAAACCCCCGTAAACTCATATGAACACATATGAACTAGTCGCATCTAATTAATAAACAACCGTAGTTAATTAATTATTGAATTATGCATGCATGCATGTCATTGCATGTTGATTATTTTGTGTGCATCATATTGAATTGTATGAATTTTCTTGTATGTATGATCACGTGTAGAGGAACGTGCTCAAGATGCCGCATACGAGGATTTCCAGAACCAAGATTTCGAAGCACTTGAGCAACCCCATCCGCCGGAGCAAGGCAAGTGTCCTTGAAGCATATTGATCTTGTTTTATTAAATGTTTTGTTTGCGAACTTGCATGCTTGTGTCAAATTGATGGGAATCCTATGGTAGGAAGTTTACTAGTTTTGTTTGACCACCCTTGTCACCTGGAATTTATGGTAGAGAGTCGGGAAGGGTTCTTACCTTTTTGCTTCGCTTAATTAATTGGGATGGCAAACAACACTACACATTTAATTATGCATCAATGATATTCTGGTTAATGTGAACTGGTCAATACGATGGGTGATCTAAGCAAGCATGGTTTTGTGGATGGGTTGGATGATATGGTGGTTTGCTTGCCTTAGATCTAAGGACCGATTCATCCGAGAATATGCCAGGTCAACAGTGCCACCACAAGGCCAAGTATGGGTGCGACGTAGATGAATAATTAGGAGCGCTGCTAGTATTGTATGGACCATTGGATGGCGCGGGGAATGGGAGTCGAGGAGGACTGCCCTGGGATCCGCATGGCACACGAGGGGGCCCGTGGGTGGGAGAATGGAGATTCAAGCCTGCCGGTGAAACCTTAGTGGGCCCGTACATACTAGTAGTCCCTTTTGAAAGGCTATTTTGTGATCTCTTGGCCACACACCTACGGAAGTGTGAGATGGCATAATGGAGGTTTCTTAGTCATCGAAAGGTGATGAAATCACAAACATGTGGGTAAAGTGGTACAACCTCTACAGAGTGTTAAAAACTATCATGATAGACGTGCTCCCGGTTATGAGCACCTGGATGACCTACATGATTAGAGTTGGAAATTGGGATTTGGGATGGTTATGGTTAACATTATGGTTATGGGTTGGTAATGGTTATGGATGGTTTTTGGCTTATGGTTACGGATATGAAATTGAGTTATGGTAACTGGACATGGATAATGATGATGTTGGCAATAATTGGATATGGTTTATATTTTGTTAATATGATGGTTATGATGGGATTGTTTCACATAGACATAGTATAATGCTTTTCAAATGTTTTACTGTACTTTTCAGCACTTAGCCATTATTACATTCGTCATTTGAATCAGCCACATGTCATACTTTCCACACTTGCTGAGTACGACATGTACTCACCCTTGCAATCCCCCCCAACAGCTACTGTAGACAATTGGGAGTACCCTGAGGATCACGTGGAGTACTAGGTTGCGTATCGCCGTCAATTGCCTGTGGATTGGAGTCGTACTGCTTAGTTTATTTTTCGCTGCATTATTTAGAGTTTTATCATTCGTGAACTATTGGACTATTGTAATAAAGTACTTATTTATTAGTTAAGACGTGGTTAAATTTTGTATATCGTTTGTGATACGACCGTATATGTGTGATGAACTTCCTGGGCACACATATGCGTTAAGTTGGGTTCATATTCGGAACCGGGTGTCACATAATTACTGGGTGAATCAGTGTTCCAAATGTCTATGTAGTTTGAAAATTGAGAAATGTACAGAAACATTTCCAGAATTTTCCTAAACTTGTAAAATCAATTCCTCCCTGTAGGAATCTCAAAAAATTATGAAATTTTTTTTCCTATAATCAGTGAGACCTCCTATACCATGATCACCCACTGTTAGCCATGACAAAGCTCCAGATTTAATACCAAATTTCAGGTGCGACTTTTAATTGTTGGAATTATAGAGACAACAAGCTTCCTTGAACATCTCCAATTCTTGGTCCAGTTCTTACTGATAAAACCTAGTATCCAATGTAAAAATCTCAAAGCCAGTTAAAATCATTTTCTTACCTGATCAGTGTTTATAAGATCTTTTATATAGTTTCACTATCACTCATGTACTTTATATATTGCATATCATATAGTGACCGAAATCGAGGAGGATCCAGAGGCCTTGGATAGCATCATACCAAGAGCTAACTTTGATACTGAATCGCAGCCAGGCAAGCCCCTGTTTGCATTTAAGTGCTTTTGCAAAATTTTGATTTGTATCACCTATGACTAGGGTGAGATATGTCCATTATGTCTAAGGTGATTGTAACTCCACTTGCATGAACCACAAGAGTATTGGGTAGGCTGAGAGTTTAGCTATTAGTATTATCTTCTGTTGTATATTAAGTATTGTAAAAGACTTCTGTTGTTTCTATAGATAAAACTTTGTATTTTGTCATATTCTTTTTGTGTGTGTTGTTGAGTGCTGCATCGCACGGCACCACCCTCTGCGATTTATGTAATATGTGGACCCAATCCTCACAAAAGTGAAGTTAAAAATGCTCTTTTTGGAGTGGAAAGAAATAAAGCGCCAGGTCCTGACATGGTTCCAGTTGAATTTATCAAGCTTCTTGGGATTTCATTAAAAAGGATATAATGGATCTATTTCAGCTTTTCTATGATGGTAGTTTAAGAATGGATAGGCTCAATTATGGAATTATTACTTTATTACCTAAGGCGAAGGATGCTGATAAGATTTAGCAATTTCGTCCAATTTGTTTGTTAAACTGTCTTTATAAGTGGTTTACAAGGGTTCTCACTGTTAGGCTTGAACCTTTAGCTAATAAGTTGGTTCATAAGGTATAATCTGCTTTTATCCCAGGAAGGAATATTATGCATGGTATTCTTGTCTTCATGAATTGATGCATGAGGCTAAAGAAAAGGAAAGGGAATTATCTTTAAGATTGATTTCGAAAAAGCTTATGATAAAATTAATTGGAAATTTTTATTAAATTGTTTAAAGGCTAGAGGGTATAATTCTAAGTTGTGTAGATGGATGGAGATGGTTCTTATGCAAAGAACTTTGAATGTTAAGATGAATGATTATGTAGGTCCTTATTTTAAAAGTTTTAAAGGGGTTAGACAAGGTGATCCTATGTCTCCCCTTCTCTTTAATTTGCATGTTGATTGTCTTTCAAGAATGGTGCTATGTGCGCAGAAAAATAAGTTGTTTACTGGTTTAGCTAGTAACCTAGTTGATGATGGAATTGCTTTGTTGCAATACGCGGATGATACAGTTTTATGTTTCAAGAAAAAATCTCAGGATACTCAGCATGTTAAACTTCTTTTAGCCCTATTTGAATAGGTTTCTGGATTGAAAATTAATTTCGATAAAATTGAAGTTCTTATTATTGGTGGAGATAATAAGCTAGCTCAGAATTATAATGAGTTGTTTAATTATCAAATAGGTCCTTTTCCTATCAAGTATTTAGGTGTTCCGGTTGGGCCTACTAGGCTTCATGTCAAAGATTGGAAGAATGTTGAGCAAAAGGTTCAAAAGAAGATTGATGTTTGGAAAGGGAACTCTCTTACTATGGCTGGGAGAATAAGCCTTATTAATGCTAGTCTGTCGAATGTCCCTACGTATCATATGTCTATGTTTTTATTTACTAAAACAGTTATACATAGGATGGAGAGTTACAAAAGATAAAAAGAAGGGTGGTCTAGGTATTAAGAATTTGAGATGTATGAATATTAGTCTTTTAACAAAATGGTGGTGGAAACTAGAGTCTGAGACAGGTCTCTGGCAAAGTCTAATTTACAAAAAAAACATTAAAGAGGTGCCTATTGGTGCTCTTAAACATAGGTATTCGGATTCCCCTATTTGGTCAGATCTGCTCAAGGTGAGGGACATTTATATGTCTGGTCGAAAATTTAATATTGGTAATGGGAAGAGAGTTAGATTTTAGGAGGACATTTGGTTGATGGATAAACCTCTTTGTCAACATTATATACTGCTTTATGAGCTTTCTGTGGAAAAGAATGAATATGTGGCGTTCTTTGCTTCATCAGGATGGAATTTAGATTCTTGATCAATCTTCCTGATGTCTTACAGCTTCAGTATTCTGAACTTAGGTCCAGACTAAGTGAAATCGGGTTGTCCAATAATATGGATACAGTTTCTTGGCGCTAGACCAAGTCTGGTATTTTCTCTGTTAGATCTGTTTAAAAAGATTATCAGTTAATGAGTTTGGTAATGATTTTAGAAATATTTGGAAAGCAAAGCTACCGCAAAAAATTAAGGTCTTTTTGTGTTTTTTGTATAATGATGCTATCTTAACTAAAGAAAATCTTTCTAAAAGAAAATGGCAGGTTCTCGTTGTTTCTGTGACAGTTATAAAACAATGGATCACTTGATGTTCTCTTGTCAGGTTATAAAAGTGGCATGGGGAGTTGCTGCCAAGTGTTTTCATTCCAAAGTATTTCCTTTAAATTTAAATCAATATTGGAATTGGATTTCTCAGGTACTTCCAAGTGGACAACACGTGTATTCTCTAGGCTTAGCTGCTATTTGTTGGGCAGTTTGAAAACTAGAAATAGGGCATGCTTTGATAATAAGCTCATTTCTAATCCTTGTCAAATTATTTAATGCATGTTCTTTTCTGAAATCTTGGGCAAGAATGTATACTCAAGAGATGCAAGATATTATCTCTGCAGGAGTCGAATCTATGCTGCAGGCACCACCATATTCAGGTTGAAAGTCACACAAGAATTTCTTCAAATGCAGGAAAGGTTGCTGAAGTATCTTCTGTGTTGGTTATCCTACTATATTTCTAGAGACCATCAAGTTGTAGTCCTGTTATGTTTCGATCATCATCTACCTTTTTTGAAAGAACTTGTTTTGAAGCTGGCTAGTCACTAGAAGTGCCTAGTATAAGAACTTGTAGTGGAGCTTACTAGTCACTAGAACTGCCTACTATGAGAACTTGTAATAGAGCTTACTAGTCACTACAAGTGCCTGGTAGCTTACACTGTTATGTACTGTGACCTCCGTTTTAATGGAGCTGGGACTTGTCCCGATTGGAAAAAATCAACACTCAAGCTTACACAAACTCATACAATACACAAACACCTCGTGGAGTAGGGTATTACGCTTATGGGGCCCGAACCACGTAAACTCCCTGTGTCTCACTGTCTTGGATCTGGATTAGCGTCCCGACTAAATATGAACCTTCGCGGACTACTTTTAAGTAGTATCGGAGAAAGTGTCATTGCAACATTTCAAAAATATCTTACAGATTCAAAATTGAGACTTATAGATCTGATAAAATGTTATACACAATTAATTAAGGTGATAAAAAGGATTAATAACTCATACTTCAACACTTCTATGTGCAAGCTCACGTATGTTGTAAACATGAAATAGGAGTCAAAATATCTAACTCTGATTATTACATTGAGCTACTTTGTACTGATAATTTGCATAAAAAATCTTAATATGGGGAAGAAGGGATAAACAAATCACTTATTTTTAATAATAATTACTCTGTCTGTTCCAAAATTAATATCGTTAGGATAATAAATATAATTTAAAATTAAACGAAGATTATTATATTAACATCAATATTTAAGAACGGGGTGAATGACTATCACAAATAAATGTGGTCAAACTGAGACCTGAGCCACACCGTTTGACAACGAGACCACGCACATGTGCGGCCTAATTTCGTCAACGATCAGGCGCTCGTGGATGCTAGGAGTAATTTCTAACGAGAAGCCCTCTGTCTCGGTCACGGTGCTGGTGCTGGGCGCCTGGGCACACACATGGTTGACCTGCAGCAGCAGCAGCTCAATGCATTTATAACTTTGATAATCAAGAGAGTTGCAAACAGAAAAATCATTTCCAGCATCAGACTATGGTCAAATGTGTCACATGTTTTCTTGGTTCGCGGTTAAGTGTCCAAAAGAACTAAACTTTAGGGGTAAATTACACTTCTTTCGTACAATTGATAAATTTTGCTCAAACAAGCAAAAAAGATACATTTTTTACTGACTTCAGAGTACATATATCCGTCATCACGCACAGTTGTTGTTACGCACGTAATTGGAATTAGACAACACGCACGTACGCATCATTGATTCTAGAAATTGCTTGCTGAACTAGCTTAATCTTTACCCGTTTGAGTAACCAGTGCTTGTAATTGTAACTGTTCCCCCTTATAATACAACCAGTGCTAGCCGGAGTTTTTTTAAAAAGGTAATAAGTGTATATTCTTTCCATTCCAAATTACTTATCACATAAAACAAAAAGTTTAATTCGTTTTAAATAAACTTTTTGTGTTAAGTGGCAAGTAACTTAGAGATGTACGGAGTATACTGTACCAAGCACACCACGCTAGTAGCAGCAATTAAATGACCAAGGTGTCGCCTTCGACGTCGTTGATCCAGCTGAATTTGTCCATGTACGGGTTCACCAGGCTCTTCGGCGGGTAGCTGTCGATGCAGTCTGCCCACGCCCCCTTGTCGGCCATGTCGCCGGTAACCTCCCACATGCAGCTGTTGCACTTGAACCCCGACCCGAAGGTCAGCATGAGCACCTTGTCTCCCAGCTTGAGCCGCCCCTTGGCCTCCATGTACGAGAGCACGTACCACAGGCTGCTCGCCGACGTGTTCCCCCACCGATGCAGCGTCATCCGCGCCGGCTCCACGTCATCGTCGTGGAGCCCGAGGCTCTGCTTCACCGAATTGATGACGGCCGTGCCTCCGGGGTGGAGGCAGAAGTGGTCGACGCCGGTCCTGAAGTTGATCTTCGGGCCAGCCTCCGTCTTCTTTCTCTGCGGCGTACCACGGGGCCGGAGCCGCTTGGCGATGAGGTGCACGGCGAACCGCGCGAGCTCGGAGACTGGGAGGATGCGCGGCGCGAGTGTCCGCAGGTTGACGGCAAAGGCGCGCACGGCTGCCTTGGGGAGCGCCTTGCTGAGGCTGATACCAACTCGGCCCTCGTCGTCCTCGCGCTGCAGCGCGCAGACGTGCGCGTCGTCGTTGTCGGCGATGTTGGCGCGCACGAGGCAGCTGAGCTCCATCTTGGCGTGGCCACGGAGCGCCGGGTCGTTGGTAAGCAGCACCGTGGAGCCGCCGCTTCGGAACAGGCAGTTGGCGAGCATCATGGACCTGTCGTTGCCGGAGTACCAGTTGGGCGCGATGGACTCGGATGACACCACGAGCGCCAGCGCTCGGGGCCGCGTCCGCAGCGCGTTGCGCGCGAGGTCCAACGATATAAGCCCGGCGCTGCACCCCATCCCGGTGAGGTTGTACGCCGCGACGTCCTCGCGCATGCCGTAGCGACGGATGATCCGCGACACCAGTGACGGCGCGGGCGAGAACATGCATACGTTGACGACGAGCACGTCGACGTCGCGGGGGCCGAAGCCGGACTTGGCGAAGAGCTGGGAGATGGACTCGCCGAAAAAGGCGTCCATCTCGTCTAGCGAGTCCTGGTGGGTGGGCGAGTCCTCGCGGCACTCGAGGATGTTGCGCGGGCAGTAGGTCTCCTCGCCGATGCCGGAGCGGACGATGACGCGGAGGAGGAAGCGGTAGTCGGGCAGGCCGAGGCGCTTGTTGCGCTCGATCATGGCGCCGGCCGTCTCCGTGCACACCTTGCGCTCGTCGGACGGCTTGTGGCAGACGTAGTCTAAGAGGTAGCACCGGGAACGGCGGCGCCGCTCGTATGCCGTCCAGGCCAGATAGACCACGGCGTGCGCCAGGAGGATCAGCGTGAGCAGAGGAAGCAGCTCCATGGCTAGCTGGATGATCTTCCTCGATCAAGAGAGCTGGGCTACTAATGATGAAGCAGTGCGGTCGTTGGGAGTATACTACTTGCATGCTGATACAAGGCGGGGCGAGGGTATATATAGGCCTTTTCGGCCACACAATCTAAGCTTCCAAGAATTTTAAGTCTGGGCTGATACTCTTCGCACTTATTTTCATCTAGAATGTTTTTTAAGTGAATAATATTTTGACCGTGTAAAAGATTATATCCTCTAGCTAGAATACAATATTTGCATTTGTTCTTATTTATATTCTACTTTATAATCACTACAGGAAACGCGAACATTTATGTCGGCCAGAGCAACTTATGTATGTCAGCCGACGTAAGTTATATAAATTACGTCGGCCCTGGTAACCGACGTAAGTTGCCTAAATTACGACGGTTGCAGTCTCTCGGCCGACGTAAGTAAAACAACCGACGGCAATAAAAGGAAACTGATGTCGGTCGTTGCCTGCAACCGACGTAAGTAATTAGGCCGACGGAAGTTAACCTTTATTTACGTCGGCCGACGTAAATAACCGCGACTAACGTAAGTTCAGAATTTAAGCTAATCGCGTGACCCGCGCGCGCACGCGCGCCTCGTTCATTTTCCCCGCCGCGTCTCGCTTTCCCCACGCTGCTGCACGCCGCCCCGGTCGCGCCCCACCGCGCCGCCCCAGCCGCACCCCACCTCTGCGGCGCCGCACCACCGTGGCCGCACGAGCCGGAGCGCCACCGCCTCCTCGCAGTCTCGACAGGTAAGACCTCCGCCTTCTCCCTTCGCTCCACCACCTCCCTCCCTCCCCCCTCCACGTCGGCCTCCACGCGCCCTCCCTTAGCCCCCCCCCTCACCACCGCGGCGCTGCCTCCTCCCTCCCCCCTCTACGCCCGCCTGCAGCCCCCCTCCCCCTCCCCCTCCCCCTCCCCCTGCCCCTTCCCGAGCCCGCCCCCCCCCCCCTCCCCCTCCCCCTCCCCCTGCCCCTTCCCGAGCCCGCTCCCCCCTCACCCCCACTTTCAGCTGCTCCAATACCCTCACCCCCTCACCTTCCCACCCCCCTCCCACCCTACCCCCCCACCCACCCTCACCCTCAGCTCCCCAAGCACCCCCCACCCCACAACCGGCCATTTGAAATTCAAATTTCAATTTGAATTCAAATCAAATTCAATTTTGAAATTGAAATTGAACTTAATTGTTTAAATTATGCTGAAATTTCTTAATTATTTATTTAATTATGCTTAAGTGGTTAATTTGCTTATCTATGCTTAAGTGGTTTATTTAATTATGCTTAATTTGCTTAATTATGATTAAGTAAGCTTAAGTGGTTTATTTAATTATGCTTAATTTGCTTAATTATGCTTAAGTGGTTTACTTAATTTGCTTACTTATGCTTAAATTGCTTCAATTTGCTTAATTATGCTTAAATGGTTTATTTAAGTGATTAATTTGCTTAAGTGGTTAATTGTGCCATGAGGAGGGCGGCGTCGGGGGCGACCGGCTCTTGGGTGTCATGGCGTCGCCGGTAGCTCCAGGAGAGAGAGAGGGGAGGTGGTGGTAGCGTTGTGTGAGGAAGATAAGAGAGGTGAGTCTTGTGTAGGGGTAAGCAGAGGAGATCGGGGCGGCGGTGCAACTCGGGGCAGCGATGCAGCTTGGGGCGGCAGACGGCATGAGGAGTTCGCGCCGATGGAGGAGCTCGAGGCAAAAAAATTTGTCGTGCATAAATTAACGAAAAACTAACGATAATTTGTCCGGCTTTAAACTTTAGAGTCAAACATAGGCGAAGACTGTAGTTGGATGTATACTGGTTGGAAGAGCAGAACTGGTGGTCACTCAGATGAGTGGTACGCCAAGACAGAAGCTTTTGTGGAATGATCTTTTTCGTTGTCAAATAACGATAAGGCGCGGTGCCCATGTATGAAATGCCGGAACGGAACGTTTTTAGACAAAGTGGAACTTACGATTCACTTGTACCGAAACGGATACGTGTCACATTATGAGTTGTGGAACTTCCACGACGAGACAGCTTCTCAAGCTATACAAGAAGTGGAAGCGGACAATGATGATGCCATGGAGGTTGACATGATGGATGAGATGTTGGAAGCAATACGATCAGAGCTTACGGAGGATCCTCAAACAGCGGAGGTTAAAGAGTTCTTCAAACTTCTCAAGATTCAGAACAGCTGCTGCATGGACACACTAAAATGACAATCCTCAATTTTGTAACTAGACTTATGGCAATTAAGTCTAAGTTCTTCTTTTCTAATAACTGTTACAACTCATCAATTTGTTCAATGATGCCCTTCCACAACCCAACAAAGTGCCTAAAGATATGTATAAGTTGAAGAAAATTCTTTCCGGTCTCGGTATAAACTACGAGAAGATTGATGTGTGTCCGAACAACCGCAAGATTTTCTGGAGAGAGCATGCCAATGAGAACAAATGTTTAAAATGTGTTCAACTGAGGTTTGTCGAAGTTGTTAATAATGATGGTGATACTGTGACGACGGAAGTCGCACGTAAGTAGCTTTATTACTTACCCGTGACACCGATGTTGAAATGGTTGTTCCTTTCAAAAAAACGGGTAGACACATGAGATGCCATAAAGAAGGTGAGCGTCAGAACAATGGAGTCATGACGCACCCGTCCGATGGTGAGGCATGGAAGGCGATGGACCAGTTCGACTCAGAATTCGATCGTGAAGAGATAAATATTCGCATCGGGTTAGCTACAGATGGGTTCACGCCATTCGGCACAAACGTCACACCATACTCCTATTGGCCCGTCTTTGTCATCCCGTACAATCTTTCACCGGCTTTTTGCATGAAGAATGAGTTCATGTTTCTTAGCCTCATTGTACCTTGGTCGGATCATCCTGGGTCACGTATCAACGTGATGTTGAAACCGTTAATCGAAGATTTGAAAATGTTGCGGACAGGAGTCGAAGCTACAACTGTTAAAAGAAGTAGAAATTCAACCTTCGAGCTACTTATTTGTGGTCCATCCATGATTTTATGACATACGACATGTTTTCTTGATGGAGCACTCATGGTCAGTTGACGTGTTCGATATGTGCCTCGGATACCGATTGCTTTCGACTTACCCATGGAGGCAAGATATCTTACTTCGATTATCATAGACTGTCGGTATCCTAGAAACCGTACACCCCTTGAGGTTATAAAGACCTCAAAGGAAAATCATCTACTTGGTTTGAAGACCCTCGAAGGCCCACATGTCAGGGGTAACCGGATCCGCTTCTCCAACATGGTTAATCCCTGGGTCGCCATGTGTACTACCAAACCGGAGCTACCGCCCACAAGGGGGAAGCTCCGGACCACGTACCGAAATGGCACCCCCGGACTTAGCCTCTGACCGGGAGAAGCTCCGGACCTGACACATGTCGGACAGTCCCGGAGCTACCTGTTTCCCACAGCAAGCTCCAGAGCTGCCACGTGTCCAATCGTCGGATCTTCAGCTCCTAACCTCCGGAAGACCCTACAACAGCTCCGGATCTTCAAAGGAGAGCCAAGGACTTCAAGACCCGATTAAGTGTCATTAATGCCATATTAATGACACTTAAACGAACGATCTTAATACCAGTAACAGTGCTATCAAAGCCCGTTATAGGATCATCAAGAGCATTTAAACGTGTATCAATACTAGTAACCGTCGGGGCCAGGCCAACCTGTAACGGCCTGCCCTTGTACTATAAAAGGACAGACCGACGATACACACGGGGACGGACACGCGCTTCATACGCTCATTACAAGCTCAAACAGCTAATACAACACCAACACCTCCGTGGAGTAGGGTATTACGCTCAGGCGGCCCGAACCACGTAAATTCTTGTGTCTCCTGCGTCAATTCTTACTCACCTTCTTGAATCTCCGCGCGCCCGCGCCGAACATCAAACTCCCCTATCACTTTAGTAGTGTAGGTAGATCTGCCGGTTCTCAACCGCCGACAGTTAGCGCGCTAGGAAGGGGGCGCCTGAGATTTAGAGAATGGTGAATTCTGCTGCTGAATCATCCAATGGCCAACCTGCTGCTCAGGCTGTTGGAGGCAATCCCTCCAACAGGCAGCCACCAGCAGGAGCCTCAGCACCAGCAGGAGTCACACACCCACCACCACCGTCTTCTCCAGCAAATCATGTTGGGCAACGTGATGGTGCGCCGGTGTCGCTTACTGCGTCGGCAAATCATGACAATCCGGAACACGCGCTCCATGCAGCGCGTGCTCTTCTCCAACACCCACCACCTTCGGATGCATCTCGGGATGCACTGGAACAGTGGAGGGCCGATGTGGAGCATCTGGTTGCAGCAGCAGCCGAACGCCTCAGCAACCAGGGTCCTCCTCCTTCAGGAAGAGCCCCGTCGCAGCGGCGGACTTTGTCTGGTAGACTTGGTCCGCATGTCTCCAATAGCAGGAGACGAGCTGCATCGCAACAAGTGACGTCATTGCCCTCCGGGGCTCGACGCACTCACACGGTATCCATGCTTTCGACTCACGACCTCCAGGCGGAGCTTGATCGCCGATACCGCCAGCAGGATGGCCGAGTCCATATTGAGCATGCCCGTGAAAGACGGGAAGCTCAGGACATTTCTACTCTTGAAGGAGTAGGAGGAGGCTGTTTAGCCCTGACCATGCATCTGCGTATGGTCAGATGGCCACAGAAGTTCCAGCCTCATCTGCCGGAAAAATTCGACGGGACTGTCAATCCCACCGAATTTCTTCAGATATACTCCACTGAAATCTTGGCAGCTGGAGGAAACGAGTCCGTGATGGCCAATTACTTTCCAGTGGCCTTAACTGGGACTGCCAGGTCCTGGTTTATGACCATTCCACCCAACTCTATCAACAGTTGGGAGGAACTATGCCATCAGTTCACTGCCAACTTCGGGAGTTCCTATACCCGACCAGGCACTGAACTAGACCTTTTTGCGGTCGTGCAAAAAGGGGGAGAATCCTTGCGGTCATTCATCCAAAGGTTCTCTCAGGTACGAAACACTATCCCTTCTATCTCTAGCTCCTCTGTCATTGTGGCATTTAGACAGGGCGTACGGGACAAGAAGATGTTGGAGAAACTGGCGATCAAGGAGATCACCAGCGTCACGGAACTCTTCAGCTTGGCAGATAAATGTGCCAGAGCTGCGGAGGGCCGTGAAATGCACTCCAAACCAGCCGCGGAGGATCACAAGAAACCCTCCAAAGAAGAAGTCGCTACCTCCGGGAGTGGCAAGAAGAAAAAGAAGACCAACGGCAAGAAGAAGTCGTCGGCCGGCACATCCAATGTTGCAGCTGCTGCAGCTCCGGGTGGCCGGCGGCCACGCCCCGAGAAGCGACCTCGACCATCTTCTGAAGACGGTGGCAAACCCAAAGTGTGGTGTCCCATTCACAAGACGGACAATCACAATTTAGAAGACTACCGGGAGGTCCAAAACCTTGCCGAGCGCTACAGCAAGCGCCGGGAAGAATCTCCTTTCTGACAGAGGGAAGGGAAGCAAAAGGTCGATGAAGCTCCGGCTGAAGAGGAGTTAGGGTTCCAGGATCCTAAAAAGGTCCTTAAAGCCGTCTACACCTCCGTCGACGATGATTCTGACGTCTCTGGCAATGAGCGTCGGAATACCATGAACACCATTTTTGGTGGATCATGGGATATCACCTCCCGTCGCGTCATCAAGACTATGCGACGGGATATGGCCGATGTAGCTCCTACAGTTCGGCCGGAACCTCATCGAAAGTGGATGGACACAGCCATCACTTTCGATGCTTCGGATTGTCCCCGGAGCATGGTTGGAGCAGGACAGTTACCCCTAATGGTATCTCCTACCATCAAAAATATCCAGCTTCATCACGTCATGGTAGATGGAGGTTCGGGGCTTAACCTCATCAGCTTCGAAGCTTTCACTATGCTTCAGCTCCGGCCTTTGGATCTCCACCCCTCTCGACCTTTATCCGGAGTAGGTCCGGGGGCCATCACCCCACTCGGAGCTATTACTCTTCCTGTGACCTTCGGGACATGGGAGAAGTACCGCACCGAGAAGTTGGTCTTCGACGTTGCTCAGATCAACTTACCCTTCAATGCCATCTTGGGTAGGCCCGCCTTGTACAAATTCATGGCGGCTGCTCATTATGGCTATCTGGTGTTGAAGATGCCAACGCAAGTAGGCGTTCTCCGGATCCGTGGAGATCGTACCGCTGGAGTAACTGCACTGGAAGAGCTCCATGCGCTCACCACAGCACAAGAGGAGGACTCCAGGCAGGAGCAAGCTCCAAAACCCCCGAGCATTCGCCAACGAGGCTTGACTTCTGCACCTCGAGTGCAGCCAAGCGGCGACACCGACATTCCCGTCAAAGTCGTCCAAATTGGTTCTGATGCCACTCAAACCACTCATATATCGGGAGGATTGAACGACAAATAGGAACTCGCGCTCATCACTTTCCTCCGGGCTAACGTTGACGTGTTTGCTTGGCAACCGTCACAAATGCCTGGGATCCCCAGGGAAGTGATTGAGCACAATCTGAAGATCTACCCCGATGCCCGGCCTGTGCATCAGAAGCCTAGGAAGCAATCCGTAGAGCGACAAAACTTCATCCGACAAGAAGTGAAGAAGTTGCTCGAAGCCGGATTCATCCGAGAAGTCTTCCATCCAAAATGGCTGGCAAACCCAATCGTTGTTCCCAAGGCTGGCGGGAAGCTTCGGATGTGCATCGACTACACCACATTAAATAAGGCATGTCCAAAAGATCCATTCCCACTACCTAGAATAGATCAGATAGTGGATTCCACCTCCGGGTGTGAATTACTGTGTTTCCTAGATGCATATTCTGGATATCATCAAATCAGGATGTCTAGGGAAGATGAAGAGCATACTTCATTCATCACAGTAGATGGATTGTATTGTTACACAGCCATGCCCTTCGGTCTCAAGAATGCAGCTTCAACTTTTGTACTAGCTATGTACAAAACTTTTGAAGAACTTATTAGAGACATAGTGGAAGTGTACGTCGATGACATCGTGGTCAAGGTCAGGAACAAGGAGTCACTCCTTCACACCTTGCAGGCTGTCTTCGACAAGCTGCGGGCCACCCGCACGAAGCTAAACCCAGACAAGTGTGTCTTTAGGGTTAGCTCCGGAAAACTTCTTGGTTTTCTGGTAAGTCACCGGGGCATAGAAGCTAATCCGGCGAAGATTAAGGCCATTGAATACATGCGGCCACCAACCCGCATCAAGGACGTCCAAAAATTAACTGGATGTCTAGCAGCCCTCAACTGGTTCATCTCAAGACTGGCGGAACGGGCACTTCCCTTCTTCAAGTTATTGAGGAAGTCCGGACCATTCCAGTGGTCCGAAGAGGCAGAAAAGGCATTCCAGGAGCTGAAACAGTTCCTCACCACCCTACCAATTCTGGTAGCTCTGAACCCTGGTGAGCCTTTATTGCTTTATATTTCAGCTACTAACGAAGTCGTCAGCATGGTTCTGGTTGCGGAGAGACCAGAACTACCCCATACTCAGGAATCCAGACCCCTCCAGGAAGGTCCGGAGGTTCCTGAAAGTGAGTCTGGGTCCCAGCTCCCAGATTCAAATCCACCAGAAGTCGTTTCAGGAGACCTAGACCCCTCCGAGAGGGTCCAGGTCTTTTCTGAAGAAGCTCCGGGTTCCTCCAGCCAGAACCCGGAGGTCCCCGAAGAAAATCCGGACCCTTCCGAGAGGGTCCGGGTCAATGAAGAGGAAACTCCGGGCCCCTCCGGGAGGGTCCGGACCATTCAACGCCCGGTGTACTTCATTAGTGAAGTACTACATGATGCCAAGACTCGATACCTAGAGGTGCATAAGCTGCTCTATGCAGTTCTTATTGCCTCCAGGAAGCTTCGACATTACTTCCAAGCTCACAAAGTCTCGGTGGTGACCTCCTACCCACTACGAGCAATCTTGCATAATCCCAATTCAACTGGGAATATTGCAAAGTGGGCAGCGGAATTGGCTGAATTTGATCTTGAATTTATTTCAAGACAAGCAGTCAAGAGTCAAGCATTGGCAGATTTTGTGGCGGAATGGACTCCCTCTCCATCAAACCCTGGGGGCCTCAGTGAGCAGAAGACGGAGCATCAAGTTCCAACCTTCACCAAGCCTCACTGGACCCTTTACTTCGATGGCTCCATGCAGAAGCAGGAGGTCGGAGCTGGAATCCTTCTCCTTGCACTAACTGGGGAGAAGGTGAAATACATGGTACACCTTGACTTCAAGGCAACCAACAACATGGCAGAGTATGAAGCACTCATCTACGGACTAAAGGTGGCACTGTCATATGGTGTCAAGCAATTGCTGGTCAAAGGAGATTCACAGCTCATCATCAAGCAGGTGAAGGGTGAATGCTCCTGCAACAATCTCCAGCTAGCTGCTTACCTCCTAGAAGTCCAGAGGCTTCAGAAGGACTTTGAAGTCCTAGACCTCCACCATGTTCAGCGTGCCCACAACGCTGAAGTAGACGAACTCTCGACGAAAGCGTCAACTGGAGCTCCGGCTCCTGACAGAACTTTTGTCCGGAGATTGTCGAAACCCACAACTCAGCCTGCCGAACTGAGCGAAGGGGGCGAGATCAGCATCCCGAAGCTGACGGTCCCAATGGCCCTGTTACCATGGCAGCCATCAAGGGTCGTAGGTGCTACCGGAAGCTTCGAGCAACCCAGCACGCAAGACTCAGATGCTCAAGTAAGTTCCGATGCATGGATCTCGGAGATCCGGAACTACTTGAAAGACAACATCCTTCCTGACGACGATGTATCCGCTGACCGGGTAGTCAGATTGGCTAAAAGATACACGCTGGTAGAAGGGGATCTTTACCGGCGCGGTGCCAATGGCATCCTAATGCGGTGCATCACAAGGGAAGAAGGTTACGAGCTCCTCGCAGAAATCCATGGAGGCGAGTGTGGGAACCACGCGTCTTCCTGCACGCTGGTTGGTAAAGCCTTTCGGCACGGCTTCTACTGGCCTACAGCACTCCAGGATGCAACTGAGTTGGTGAAGAAATGCGAAGCATGTCAATTTTATGCAAAGCAAATTCACACTCCGGCTCAGTCCTTACAAATGATACCTCCTACATGGCCCTCCGCTGTGTGGGGGATGGACATCTTGGGACCATTCCCAAGAGCCGTCGGAGGTTACAAGTTCCTGTACGTCGCCATTGACAAGTTCACCAAGTGGCCGGAAGCAACTCCAGTTGTGACAATCAACAAGCAATCTACTATCAACTTTCTGCAGTCCATTGTATGCAGATTTGGAGTCCCAAACAAAATCATCACTGATAACGGGACCCAATTCACAAGCTCCACATTCCAAGAATATTGCAAAGACCTCGGCATACAAGTTTGCTACGCCTCCGTAGCTCATCCAGCCAGCAATGGCCAAGCCGAGAGAGCAAATGCTGAAATCCTTAAAGGACTCAAAATGCGCACCTATGAGCGTTTGAAGAAACATGGAGCCAACTGGATCGAAGAGCTTCCGCCCACTCTATGGGCCAACAGGACTTCTCCAAACCGGTCAACCGGAGAAACACCCTTCTTCCTGGTGTACGGAGCTGAAGCAATCCTTCCTCCGGAAATCACCTTGGGTTCACTCTGGGTCCGGACCTTCGACGAAGCCACGCAGGACCAGCTCCGGCGTGAAGACCTAGATCTCCTTGAGGAGGGAAGGTGCCAAGCAGCTGTTCGGAATGCCCGATATCGTCATGCTCTACGGCGTTATCACCAACGGCATGTACACAACCGGCAGCTCGAGGAAGGTGATCTGGTGCTACAGAGAATACTATCCAGAGAAGGGTTAAACAAACTCTCCCTCGGCTGGGAGGGGCCCTTCCGAGTGATTAAAGTATCCCGTCCCGGAAGCGTTCGCTTGGCTACTGAGGATGGGACACCTCTCCCAAATCCTTGGAACATCGAGCACCTCCGTAAGTTCTACACTTAATATCACGGAGGTGAGTCTTGAGTAACTTGAGATGTATGTTATAGAGTCATTGTACAGAGCCGGGTAGTTCCTCCGGGAGAACAGCCAGACCTTTCCCGAAAGGTCCGCAAAGTTCATGTAGCACTTGTCACAGTCTCCAGACTAAAAGTGTGGCTAACTACCCTGGGTCAAACGAGAAATGAAACACGCTTAGCCTGGTTCCGTACCCTAAGAGTGTACTTGTTTCCCCTGTACCCTGGACCTATAATGAAAGACATTTTCATGTGAAATAGACTCCATGTGCATTTATTTTGTACAGGCTCAACATTTTGATTTTTCTCTTTCTTGTCTATAACGAAGACGTGCAATTCTTAAGAAATTTTAGTTCGACCAGTTTATATACAAGTCGAGTTGTATTGTCAGTTCTTTTGGATTCAAATATCGTTCATGGCCAACTCGTCTGAAAGCCGCCAAGCCAATCTAGGGCCGGAGTGTGCTATCGACTTAGCCTGGTCAAGAACCCTAAGTACGCCACTCTACCTACACCCCGGCAGGCCGAAGTAAGGCGGGTCCGTGTACAGTTGGATCTAAAATAAAAGACATCACATTCGATTGTATTTAGAATCGCGTTTGACTCAAAATCTTCTTGAGAATCATAAGCCGCGATGAAGTTATAGACAAGAAACAAATTTTACTATTTTTCTTGGCTTAAGTGTGCAGGAAAAATAAAATCCACGTTGATGGAGAAAAGCCGGAGCTAACTAAGCTCCGACTCCCCTAAGAGGGCCGGCCGTCGACGCCAAATAAAAGATGGTGAGAAGACCCCGTAGATGGAGCCTGCTGCCAACAAACTGAGTGTTGGCAAAGGTCCCAGCTGCCAAGCTCTGACACCCCAGAGGGTTAACAATCGATGCTCTACGCGTTGATAGAGACTATTGCTGGAGCTACTAAGCTCCAGCGATAGACAATGCCGGAGCTTCTAAGCTCCGACAACCTCAGGGGGCCTTCACCATCGAAGACTTCGAACCTAAATTCTACAAGTTCGGAGCAAAAGAGTCTTCAACAATGCACAATATCCTCTTGGTACATGTTCACAATCAAATTGTAAACATCTACCAGGGGGCCAAGTGAAGATAAAAGTGTTGAAGACAAAAAAGTGAAATTCGCAAAATTTGGGGATTTCATTTATCTGGAGACAGGAGATTACATCCGGAGGCAAGGGATTACAAAATTGAGGAAGAAGAAGAGAAAATACAAGTGAGGATTACAGAGATGGTCCTAGACCCTATGGAAGAATTGGGCGACCTTCTGGGCGACCTCGGATACGCTGGCTTGGGTAGCTTCACCTTCTCCTTCGACGGGGCCTTCAAGCACCGGGTCGAGAGGAAATTGGGAGTTCCGGCTGGTGTAGCACGTCAGCACATACTCTGCGACGTTCTTCGCCAAGGATTGCCCCTCAACCTCCAGTTGGTCCGCGATGACATCGCCCACCTTGGAGAGTCTGCTACCTGCTGCGCTCAACGCCTGCAGCGCTAGGTCCGGCTCCGGCTCCGGATCATCCGGGCACACGGGGCTGAAACCCATCGGTGTCAGCGCATCGTTGGTCTTGCCCAAGAACTCCCAAATCTTCAGGGAGTCCGCGGTCCTCAAGCCCTTCATCTCTTCCAAGGATCTCTTGGCCGCCGCCAGTTCGGAATTCTCACGGGCGAGACGCTCAACCTCTTTGGCGTTTTGCTGAATCTTTTCAGCAACCCGCCTTTCGAGTTTTCCGAGCTCCTCCTCCCGGAGGTGGATCTTGTTCCGGTGCTCGACCAGGTCCTTCTCCCTACCCCTCACTTTCTTCTCCCGGGCAACAAGGGCACACTCTTGTTCGTAGAGTTCCTGCCCTCGCACCCAGGTCTTCTCCTCTTCCTCTTGGCAGCGCTCTTCCAACTTCTTGGCACGCTCCTCGAGGCCCTTGTCAGCCCGAGCTACTTTCTCGGCGAGCTCCTCTTCCCTCCTCAGGACATCATCCCGCAGCTCAAGGAGTTTATGCTCTTCATCCTCGAGCTGTTTCTCCCTCTCTTCAAGTGCCTCTCGGCGCTTGATGAGTGCGGTGTTGATGGCCTCAAGCTGTTCGTGGCGCGCATCGGCCGCGTTATTGGCAGCTTTGGCCTGATTGTAGATCTCCCGAGATTAAGCATCGAGGGAATGAGTCATACTCTCCCTGTCATCTAGCAACTTGCCCCAGTACTCCAGGCGGGTCTTCTCCCGTTGGATCCACTCCTTGTCATCCGCTAGCCTCGATTGAGCCAGCTTGGTCTCGAAGTAGAGCCGGTTACGCCACCGCCTAAGGGTTTGGCGCTCCTCTTCAAGAGCCTTGCTGTCGTGGAAGAAGGCTAGCTGGACCTGACGCGGACTGGAACATGCGTTGTCAATGGACAGCGACAACGGGATTGGCTCCGGACCTGCTGGGGTCTCCGCCGCTGGTTCTAGCGGGTCTTCAGATACAAAAATTGGGTCCCACTCTACAAGAGTGGTCCCCTGGGACTCCATGGCACTAGGGCCGTCCTCCGGGATGGCCTCAGTCGCCATCGAAGAAGGCCCCGCCGCCAAATCTTCGTTCACCCCCTCAGGCTGGGGGCCAGCGACTTCGCTGGGGCGCTCCGGCTCGGCCACAGGCACCTCCGACATTGTCACCTCCGAAGCTAGAGCCGCTACTGGCTCCTGTCTGGGCACCTCTTCTGACGGAGGCGCAAGCTCCGTCACCTCTTCAACCACCGGCACAGGAGCCGAGAGATCTTCAACGTCGCTCGAACCCGTGACCGGAGCTCCAACAATAACTGGCTCAGCTGCCGGTGCTTCAGAAGTAGCCGGCCCAACTGCCGGAACTACCTCATCTTCTGGCTCGCATGTCGGGGCTTCAGTCACCTCCGGCTCAACCGCCGGGGCTTCGACAATTACCGGCTCAGAGGCCGGGATTACTTCTTCCTCCGGCTCAACAGCCGGAGCTTCCATCATCGCAGCACCAGAACCCGGAGCTTCAACCTCCAGGAAAGGTGTCGCTGGCATGTCTTCACTCCCGTTGTCCGGCGCTACCACAGGAACTTCTGGGGACAAGTCGAGGTCCATGACCACGACAGCCGGCGCCGGAGCTGTCGCAAACTCAGCCACTACTTGAGGCGGCGCCGGGGCAGGAGCAGAAGCTCCCACCCCCGCAGCCTCAGACGCTGTGGTCGAGGGTGGAGCCTCACTCCCCTTCTTGGGGACGCTGCAGACGATGGATGAAGAAAATTAATAAACTGTTGCTACAATTAAATAATTATACAAGGTAGAGATTAAAAATTACCTTGGGAGGCTTCCGCACCAGCTTGCGCGGAACCTTTTTCCCGGGCGCTCTGGGCTGGCCATAGTCGGTGTAGAAGCTCCGGAAGGCTTCTCGGAACTTGTCGCGGACGCGGGCGTTTCTGGGGTCGAGGCTCTCCTCGATCGGGAAGAACCCCCAGACCTGGAGGCCTCCACCGGCCCAGGTGCTGGAGTCACACGCCCGGAGCTAACATCTCGGGAGGACCCTACTGCGGGGACAGCCGCGCTCCGAGAGGACCCTATAGCAGGAACGGTCTCGTTCCGAGAAGACCTCATTACGGGGACAACCGCCGCGGTTGCGGAAGACCTTCCCCTCCGGGGAGAAGGAGTCGAGGCGGAAGTAGCGGGCCTGACGGACCTCCCGTCGGCATGCCGCAGCTTCCTCTTCCGGCTCTCGGGTTCATCCGCCAGCTCCTTGCCCTTGCCGATGACCTCGACCCTTAGCTTTGGGGCAGGGACGGAGCCATCTTCGGGCATTCCGGGGATCGCCACCCGGGTGGTTGATCTTCTCTCGATGACACCGAGGTCGTCAAGCACGGGCATCTTTCGCCGAAGCTCCCTGCTGAACTCCACTTCCATGTTCAGAGGGAGGAAGGCCGACGGGGGAGTCAAGTCATCACCGTCGACGTCGATGTCGTGCTGGAATTTCTTGAGGTGGAACTCCAAGGTTTTCCCCACCATGTTGGACTTCAACCCGGTCTCAACCCGGTCGTTGTCCATCACGCTGTTGAGGGCCCAAGCAAGCTTCTCCCTCCTCTTCAGCGGCGCCCACCTGTTGACCAGGAAATTGCAAAATACCGCCTGAGGAGTCAATCCTCCCTCCACGCATTGGCGGATCCTGCTCAAAGCGGGATTGAAAGCTTCCCAGCACCGGAACTTCACTCCAGATCTTCGTGTCGATGCCGGGAAGACCATCGGGCAGCTCCAGCCTCTCGTGCTCCTCCACCCTGACGACTATCCAGTCTTTCTTCCAATCATCCCACTTCCCAGAAGGAAACGACCGGAGGTACTTGAATGGGCACTTCTTGCGCTTCACGAAGTAGTAGAAGCCAAGGTACTCATTGCTCCGGCCAGTGGTGTGGACGGTGAAGAAGGTCTGGAAGAGTTCAATCCAGGGGGGGATGCCCACCCACATCTCACAGAAGTGGACGAAGATAGACACGAGGAGAATGGAGTGAGGGCCAAGGTGGTATAACTGCAGACCATAGAAGTCAAGCAGCATCAAGAAAAAGGAAGAAAAAGGCAGGATCAACCCCACCATGGCGTACGAGGAAAAGTACACCATTTCGCCGGCGTGCTCCTTATCGAAGGGGAGCTCTCCGCCGGCACGGACTGAGCAGTTGAAGAAGTCCGAGGACCACCCCATGAGGGCCCGAACCTTCTTCAAATCGCCCTCGGTCTTCAAGCGGCTCTCGCAGAGACCCAACTCCATCGCGGCACAGCTAGGCAAGAGAGGAAAAGTGAAGCACAAGTTGGGAGTTTGATCGCAAGAACAGATGAGAGGCGTAAAGAACTCCCGACAGTGCGCACTTTCCTTCTTAAGTAAGCCCTCGCGACGCCCGGATGGAAACCGCAAGGAAGTCGAAGGTACCACCCAAGAATTCCACCCAGCCGATGACAAGCGGGCCCGGGACCACCCCGACGATCAAGTCGAGGTTCTTACCCAGGTGAACAGTTGTCATCAAGAGGCGGGAAGCCAAAAGGCGGCGGCCTGACAAGGCGCGCAGAACCGATACGGTTTTCGTATCGGGAACTGGCGACCTTCAATTGCGTGAGATCCACACGCCAAAGATCTCATCTGCCGCACCGGGATACGTCACGTGGTGAGAATTTAATTCCAAGTCCTTGCCAACGGCACCCTCAAAGACCCTTGAAGACTCAGTTCAAAGGTCGTGAAGATGGACCCACCTCCGGCAGAACGACTTCCCCAGAGGTAGGTCCAGGGGGCCACTGTTGGTATCCTAGAAACCGTACACCCCTTGAGGTTATAAAGACCTCAAAGGAAAATCATCTACTTGGTTTGAAGACCCTCGAAGGCCCACATGTCAGGGGTAACCGGATACGCTTCTCCAACATGGTTAATCCCTGGGTCGACACGTGTACTACCAAACCGGAGCTACCGCCCACAAGGGGGAAGCTCCGGACCACGTACCGAAATGGCACCCCCGGACTTAGCCCCTGACCGGGAGAAGCTCCGGACCTGACACGTGTCGGACAGTCTCGGAGCTACATGTTTCCCACAGCAAGCTCCGGAGCTGCCACGTGTCCAATCATTGGATCTTCAGCTCCTAACCTCCGGAAGACCCTACAACAGCTCCGGATCTTCAAAGGAGAGCCAAGGACTTCAAGACGTGATTAAGTGTCATTAATGCCATATTAATGACACTTAAACGAATGATCTTAATACCAGTAACGGTGCTGTCAAAGCCCGTTATAGGATCATCAAGAGCATTTAAACGTGTATCAATACTAGTAACCGTCGGGGCCACATGTCGGGCCAGGATAACCTGTAACGGCCTGCCCTTGTACTATAAAAGGACAGACCGATGATACACACAGGGACGGACACGCGCTTCATACGCTCATTACAAGCTCAAACAGCTACTACAACACCAACACCTTCATGGAGTAGGGTATTACGCTCAGGCGGCCCGAACCACGTAAATTCTTGTGTCTCCTGCGTCAATTCTTACTCACCTTCTTGAATCTCCGCGCGCCCACACCGAACATCAAACTCCCCTATCACTTTAGTAGTGTAGGGAGATCTGCCGGTTCTCAACCGCCGACATAGACGTTGGCTGCCCCCGAATCACTTGTTTAGAGAACAGGGAAATGTCTTTAAAAAGAATACCGTTGTCACTAAAGGACCACCGAAACGTCTTGGCGTGTCAGAAATATCTAATATGTTGCACAAATTGGTACCAGATGAAGGTCGTCCTGGATATTTTGAAGGTTACGGAGACAAACACAAATGGACTCACATATGTGGACTTTGGGAGCTACCGTATGTGAAGTCGTTGATTCTAAGGCACAACATTGATGGCATGCATCAAGAGCGTAACAGGACCGAATGTATCATAAGCACATGCATGGACATGACGGGCAAAACAAAAGACAATTTAAAGGCTCAAAAGGATCTCGCTGATCTTTGTAACCGTCAAACTCTTAAGCTCTCCTAAAATGATGGTAAACCACATGCTCCTTTCTGTCTTGGACCTAAATAAAAGAAAGAAGTTCTCGAATGGTTGCAAAGGTTGACATTCCCATATGGTTATGCAGCTAGTCTTAGATGAGCCATGAATGTGAAAATGGGAAAGCTCATTGGGTTGAAGAGTCATGATTACCATATAATCATGGAAAGACTTCTGCCTGTTATGTTTTGAGGCTACTTTGACGATGCGGTGTGGAAGGTGTTAGCCGAGCTTAGCCACTTCTATAGGAAACTCTGCGCCAAAGAAATCATGCCAGAGATGATGACTAAGTTGGAGAAGGAGATTCCGGTACTTTTTGTGTAACATGGAATTTTTTTCCTCTAGGGTTCTTTAATCCAATGCAACATCTCTTAATTCATCTTCCATTTGAAGCGAAAGTGGGCGGTCCCGTGCAATATAGGTGGATGTATTATATTGAAAGATCACTCAGATATCTGAAACCAATGGTTGATAACAGGGCAAGGGTTGAAGGTTGCATTGCCGAAGCTTTTACTCTTAAGGAAGTGGGATACTTCTCAAGTGTTTACTTTGCAGAGGAACACAATGTTAATACTTCGGTAATGCGGTACAATATGGATGAGCAACCTCCTTGTAGCGATCTCTCCATTTTTGCAACAAGAGGCACAACTGTTAGTAGTTACACTTCCTACGACGTTAGCAGAAAAGAAAGGTGTGTTGCTTTCTTCTACTTGTACGCTAATATGGATGAAATGGATGAATATTTCAAGTAAGTGTTTCTCCTACACTTATGCTTTTCAGCATCTTTTGCAGCACATCTATTCTAAAAGGTTCTCTTTTCGTGAAGTGTGTTTGACAAGCAAAATTGGAGGCATAGACATCAACCCACGAGCAAACAAATAGAACAGATTCGACGGGAAGGAATAAATAGAGGATCTAATTTTCTTTCCTGGTTTTGAGATCATGTAACGATTTCTCGTTAACTTAACAATATTAACAACATTTTCTTATAACTTAAGAGTGCTTACGTTTTCTAATAACTTCATATTTGGTACAGTGCAAAAAAGATGCCAACGTCCATGAAGATTTGCGACAACTATCCTATGAAGTGGTTAACATTAGAAGCTATGGTCGATATGACGTCAACGGCTTTCGATTCCGTACAACTCAATTTGAATCTCTTCGTCCTTTCGCGGCAACATGTAACACCGAAGTTGTGATAAGGGCAATCGATTCACAAGAACGTGAAAATCATTACTACAGGATTATTACAAAAATCTTTGAATTCACTTTTGTCGGAAACAAGACAATTCGAGCAATATTCTTTGACTGCAAATGGTTTGATTCCATTCGTGGAATTCAAGTAAATAAATTTGGCATGGTCAAAGTAAAACACAAGGAACGGTTGAAAGGATTCAATTCATTAGTTCTTGCACACCAAGTAGAGCAAGTGTACTATCTACCTTATACATGCAATAAATTCAAAGCTTGGTGGGTGGTACATAATGTGAATCCTAGTGAGCGGTTATACGCTGCAGGAGATGATGATTACCATGAGGAAGCTGAGGTTGATGAGGTCTACCAAGAGGAAGAGTTGTCATACTCCTTCTCAGTCGAGCCCGGTGTAGGACTCGATGACTTAGTTAGAGACGCTCAAGATATCAAGACTGACACGGAAGCGAAAACAGAATCAGAATCAGAAAATGAAGGAATTGATGACTTAGTCGAACCTGCTGATTTGCAGAAAGGAAAACGGTATGCAGAAGAAGAAGATCGATGGGCTGGTTTAAGGAGTAGGGTGCATGACCGTGATGTTGATGAATTTTGAAATTTATGAAGTAACGTTTTATTCACTAACTTAACATTAATTTTGTATATTATCTTAGCATATTAATCATTTATTCCTTGCAACAGGATGTCGTTGAATGGGAAGGGGAAGCCAATGAGAGGGTTTGAGCCGCCACAAGACCCTTTCTCAGGGACCTCGTTAACTTTGTGCTGACGTTCCCTCTTTCTGGTGCACATTGCACCCTTAGCTCACGTGTGCTTTCAGCGAACAGAGGTAAATTTTAGTTTACAATCAAGTTATTTTATAAATTGCACTTGTTAATAATTATTTATTGTCAATCTTTTTCTTTTGTGTAGTCTAACTCAAAGTCTTCTGAGTCTAAGTCAGAGGCTAGGGAGCCGCTAAAGGAGCCCGAGTCAGAGGCTAGGGGGCCGTTACAAGAGCCCACTAGCGCTAGCCTCCCTTCGGAGCCGGTTAGCGCTAGCCTCCCTCTGCAGCCGGCTACCGCTAGCCTTCCTTTGGACTTCGGTGGTTCCGTGAAGCCTTCAGGGTCACAGGACGCGGCGGCGCTGTAGCAGAGGCGACGGACGACGAGGACCCACTTTGCAGCTCCTCCTCTGGTTACTTCTCAGTGGATCACGATCCGTCCTATCGGAGACAGGTAAAAAATTGTATATAGTATATTAAATATTAGATGTTGTTTTCCGTTACTTAATGATTTAATATATTTTGTAGATGTTGGTACGAATTATCGTTCACGTGGACTGAGAAACACCACAGACAAGTTAACAGTGTCCTGGATGCTATCGTGAGGTTGCACTACCCCAGTGTCATTGACAGTTTCCCTGCCCTATCGTGGGATGACTATGCTCGTGTCTCTCACCCGGTCCAAGGCATGGTTCAGGGAGCCGTGTGGCACGATTTCATGGTAAGTTTAACTGTTTCATTTTTTTCAACTCGTTTGAATTCTTAATGCATATCACTTAAATGTTTGTTTTTTTAAAGCTGAGGTACCGAGTAGAGGAATCGGGAATGGAGGACCACGCGAGACGCGTGTTCCATTACAACGCTCGGAAGCTCACGACAGCGACGTTGTCGAACGACCGGATTCAGGCTATCAACGCGTACTACAAGCGGCACCCCGGGAGCAAGAGCAGCAAAGGGGTCCATTTAGGAAGGACTCCGACGCGTACTTGACAGAGGAGCAGTACGCGGAGGTAAGTTTTTAATATTGTTAAATATTTGCAATATCTATGTATGTTAACTGCATTGATGAAAAATGAAATATGTGCATGTTAGTATTTCCTGGTTACGGGGTAACACCGAGACGTACTTAGCTCTCTGTCGGCACTAGGCTAGCGAAGCTTTCATCGATAAGTCCACAAAGGCTAGATAGTGTTGCATGGGCTTCGAGGGCAAGCACGGCTTTGGCGGCGACGGCTACATGCGTTTGGCTAAACGCATGGTAAGTAATTTTTCAATTTATTTATGTGTTTCTAATATATTTATCTCACTAACACGTCTATACAGGAGCAAGAGATGGGTCGGGAGTCGACCCCGACCCAGGTTTGGAAGAGAGGTCACAAGGGAAGTGACCCTTCTCAGCCAGGGCAGTGTAGTCAGGTCGTAGCCGACCGACTGGTAAGTTTTTGAATTTCATTGATTTCATTATAACTAATACTATTAATTACATGCTTACAAGATTTCTTTATTTTGTAGGCAAAGTACGTAGGAGGTCGCGAAGATACATGGTGCGGATTACGATTGGGAAAACACGCTGATCAGCCCCCAAGCTGCGTATGCGACCGGAGGCGGGAAGGCCCATGGACGGTGAGTTGGCCATTTGTTTTATTTCTTTTTCAATTTATCTTCTTCTACTTAGTGTTTTCATTCTTTTGCAGGTATGCCATTTTTGATGGAGTTGTCAACTCGAGGTCGGTGCGACCTTTGAGAGGCGCTTCATCGACGCGGGTCTCGTCCGTTGGGCCCTCAAGTGGTCATCTCTCACAGACCCAGTTGGAGCTCCTCGCCTTGAAGGAGACGATGCACAGACCCAGGCAGAGCTAGAGAGGTCGAGGGCGAAGGCAAGGGAGGAGCAGCAGAGGACGACCTTAATGATGGCCCAGATGCAAGCAGCGGTGGCGGTAAGTAATTTAAAGTATCGTAGTTAAATTTTATAGCATTTCAATAACATATATCTTCTAATATTTTGCAATGGCAGACTCTTGCTCGAAACAACGATCATGATATCGAAATTCCTACGCTTCCACCGCAGGAGACCCCGGAGCAGGTGATAAACTCTTTCTTTAATATTGTCGTATTCATTTCAGTATTTCACATAGGGTGATAAAGAGGTAGAGCATAGAGTGGGAGAGAGTGAAATAGAGGTGGAGTAAGAAGCATCGTCTCTGTTACAGGAGTGATGAGTGATACATATAGCCTCTCTGATCTTCATTTGTAGGCCATCTCCATTCATTGACCGCCTCCCTTTATTAGCATTCAGTTAAGTTTCGGTTGTTTGAGCATTTCAGTTTCAGTTTATTAATAATTAGTTTATACCAATCAGTTCGGCCTCCCTTTAGTTTCAGTTTTAGTTTATTAGTTTCAGTTTTAGTTTATTAGCAATCAGTTCGGCCTCCCTTTATTAGCAATCAGGTCTAACCAATTCAAAGCACTACCTAACTGTTTCAGTTTCAGTTTGAGCATTCTAATTAAAGTTCAGTTTCAGTTTGGGTACTATAAGTTTCATATTCACATCTAGGACAGGTTCTGACTTTAGAATCATGAAAAATGACATAAGAACATAAATTGTCATGTCCAAAGTCAACCCTATGGTTCTGGCAGAATTTTGCTGAATCTGATAGAGCATATCTCCCAGTATATTTAACCAATGGAAGTGTATTGTACATGGTTGGAAATATATGGAAGTCCTCTAAAACTTTTCTGTTCACTCGTAGAACAGAATCCCCATCAAACATAGTCAAAAGTTCAAATTGCCAGAAACTGTCAAAATCAATAGAAACTTGAAATAGTTTATGGACTTCTAATTCGGATCAACTAACTGTTTTGCACCATAGAGTTATATGAAGGAATGAGCTATGTACGAGTGAATTTATGTTGATTTTGTGTTGTCAATTGACTATGTTTCTTATGCAGGGTTCAGGAACACGCCGAGAAGATCCCGGGGGTAGTGGAGGGGCTAGCGTGTAGCCCGGTGGAACTTTGTGTTGTTGTCGATGTTTGAATAACGTTTTGAAACTATGTCTGTGTATATATTGTTTCTGTATCTGTTCTGTATCTGTTATGTGTTCTCGCCATCATGCGAGGTAGTCAGTTTTTGTTTTAAAAAATAATCGAAAACATAACTTACGTCGGCTATGGCCAGACTGACGAAAGTCAGCCCAGGCCAACTTTCGTCGGTATGGCTAAACCGAAGTAAGTTAACGATCAAGTTTCGTCGGTATGGTCATAGCCGACGTAAGTTATATCAGGTTAACTTACGTCGGTCAGGCAATACCGACGTAAGTTAGGCAAGTAACTTTCGTTGGCCAAGACGAGGCCGATGTAAGTGCTCCGCCCTTGCGTGCGGCCCATCCCAGTAACTTACTTACGTCGGTTACGGGATACTGATGAAAGTTACTAAGTTACATCGACGGCCGATGTGAGTTACTTTAATTACATTCAAACTGCTTTGTTGGCCAGAGACCGACGTAATTAAGGGAAAACTGACATAAGTAAGTAACTTACGTCGGTATAAGCCTTAATTATGTCGGCCGTGACCGACGTAGATTGAGATTCCTGTAGTGAATATCAAAACAGGACATAGACCCACCTGTCAACCAGCGCTATGGCGTTTCACAGGATGAATGGTGCTTGTGTGGGTAATGAAAAAGGGGTCTCATTTCCAGTCACTGATAGCATATGGTCCGTTTCTACTGATGTTTGGCCCAGGAGAGATTGGGAGCAGAGGATCCGTCTCCATAAGGGCAGTCGGGAGTGTCCATGATCTGACTCGACTATAATGCCCATTCTGAGATGAAGCTCTGAAAAACTTTGTGGTGGAAACTGTCGCGATGGCTTAGCCCGGCAGCCTACGTGTTTATATAGAAAACTGAGTACAAGAGATAATCATGGCCAAGGTGATTGGTTCCCATCTAAACAGACTTTAAACTATCGGATACAATCTCTTTTATACAGATAGAGTTGGTTCCCAAGGGATCCAAACCGAGGCCAATCATATCAGGTTGTTTACAAGATAAACTCAAACCTATCGTCTATGATTTTAAGCGCCTTCTGTCTGTTGGAGCCAAATTGGTCTTCACCGTGAGAACTCATTGTCGTTTGCCACATGTCCCTGCTTGACACGTTAAGTATTTTCAACACCTCCCCTCAATCTCAACTCCCATGTTGAGGTTGTATTGAAAATCAATAAATCTTCCTCTTGACAAAGGCTTTGTGAAACCATCTGATCCTTGGATGATATGAACTTAATTTGAAGTAACTTAGCAGCCATCCTTTCTCTCACAAAATGAAAATCTATCTCTATATGCTTGGTGCGAGCATGAAAAACTGGATTGGCGGTCATGTAAGTTGCTCCTAAGTTATCACAGGAGAGACAAAGTGCTTCTTTCTAAGGAACTCCAAGTTCTTTCAGAATTGTTTGTGCCCATATGAATTCAGCAGTAGCATTAGCAAGAGACTTGTATTCCGCCTCTGTACTGGACCTGGAAACAGTGGTCTGCTTCCTAGCATTCCAAGAAATTAGATTAGTTCCCAAAAAAACAGCAAATGCCCCTGTTGACTTTCTATCATCTAAACAGCCAGTCCAGTCAGCGTCAGAAAATGCATTTAGTTGTAAAGAACTTCCCTAGATAAACTTTATACCATGTCCAAGGGTACCTTGTACGTACCTCAAGATTCTCTTTACTGTAGACATATGTGCAGTAGTAGATGCATGAAGAAACTGACATGTCTCATTAACAGCAAATGCTCTTAAGATATTGCAAAGCTCCTACAAGACTGTGACATTTTGTAGCTCGTGCCACATCAAGTAGATCATCAACATGTGCTGACATCTTCTCTGTAACAGCCAACGAGGTACTTACTATTTTGCAATTAATCATACCTGCTCTTTTGATTATATCCATAGAATACTTCTTTGATTCAATAGAATTCCATCTCTGATTCTCTTTACCTCTATGCCCAAGAAATAATGAAGCATGTCTAGATCCTTAAGAGCGAAAATTCTTTTCAAGTCCATGAGAAGTGCCTGCACAGCTTCATTAGAGGAGCTTGCCACTACAATGTCATCCACATAAATTAGCAAATATATTGTAACACTGTTTCTCTTGTAAATAAATAAGGAAGTATCTCCTTTTGACATCTCAAAACCAAGCTGCAGTAGTTTTGTGCTTAATTTAGAATACCAAGCATGTGGAGCCTGTTTCAACCCATATATAACCTTTTCTAATTTGCAGACATGATTTGGAAAATGAGAATTTTCATAACCTGGTAGTTGTTTCATGTATACCTCCTCTTCTAGATCACCATGGAGAAAAGCATCATGTACGTCTAAGTGTCTCAAGTACCACCCTTGTGAGATAGCAACAGATAAAACAATTCTAATTGTAGCTGCTTTAACGACCGGACTAAAAGTATGCTCATAATCGATTTCATACATTTGCTTGAATCCTTTTGCAACTAAACGAGCTTTGTACCTGTCGATAGATCCATCTGCATGTCTTTTAATCTTGTACACCCATTTAGAGTCGATTATATTATTTACCCCCTTGTTTGGTACAAGCTTCCAGGTCTTATTTTATTCCAAGGCATTGAGCTCCACATCCATTGCTTTCTTCCAATTCTTGTCATCTAAACCCTATTGTAGACTCTCGGGTTCACTTGTGGTTGTAAGGAGACAAATGAAATCATCACCATAGGACTTAGCTTTAAAAATATTGTTTTTGGACCTTGTTTGAGGACCGGTGGCCACTGTTACTTCCTCTGGACTGTTACTGTTGTTGCAGTATTCTTCATTGCTGTCCGTTACTCGAGTTTCCCGAGATCGATCTTGATCTGAATCTGGCAGCAGCACGTATTCCAAGCCTGCCCCTGTCATGCGCACTCGGATCAGAGACTGAATTTAAGTGTTATCGCTGTCATCGCACAATTCCCGATGTAGAATCGCGCTGAATTTAAGTGTTTGGTGTCGAGCCGCTGATCCATCTGTTGCTGTGCATTTAAGCGCTGTTGTTGTCGCCGCACAGGTTCTGAAGCTAATTCGCGTGCAGAAGAAGAATCAGGTTGCCGCGTGTCATCTTCACTATGGTCTCTGCTGCGCCGGACATAATTTCTGTCCCCAACAGAATCGCCCACTGATCCGAGGCGGGTGACGCCGCTGCGCCGGACCGAATCTCTGCCTTATTCTGTTGACAATGATTTGTCTCATTGGATTTCCGTGCTGTCAGCAGGATTTCCACCGTACTGAGCGCTAGGATCTGATGTGTCCGCCTCATCTGTTGCCTGAAATAAATCAACACTATTTTCTCCATCTGGATTAGATAACTGCATGGAATCGGCCATATTATGAGAAATGTTTTGAAGGCTATTTTCTACGGTACCCCCTACGGGATTAATCAAGGTTTGATGAAGGAGAAGGATTTCAACTCTTAACCGTGTGCCTGCATTAGGGATCAAGTCTTTAAACGGGAAGACTGTCTCATCAAATACGACATCCCATGAAATATACACTCTTCCACTACGCACATCCAGACATTTGTAACCTTTATGGATTGGACTATATCCAATGAACACACAGCATTAGATCTAAAAGAAAGCTTGTGTATATTGTATGCACGGAGATTAGGCCAACATGCACAACCAAAGGTTCTAAGCTGCACATAATTAGGTACGTGCCCAAATAATTTTTCCACGGGGGTTTCATACCTGATAACTCTAGAGGGAGTCCTGTTTATTAGATAAGCTGCTGTAGCAAACGCCTCATCCCAAAAATTTTAAGGCATAGATGCATGGGCTAAGAGAGACAAACCTACTTCCACAATGTGACAGTGCTTTCTTTCTGCTGCGCCATTTTGCTGGTGGGAATGTGGGCATGAACTTGATGTGATATTCGTACTTGAGCAAAGAATTGATTAAGTTTCTGGTATTTTCCTCCCCAGTCCGATTGAACACAAATTACCTTCTTGTTGAGAAGATGCTCTACTTGGGTATGAAAAATATGAAACTTTTGAAATACTTCAGATTTATTCTTAAGAAAGTATACCCAAGTAAACTTGTTGAAATCGTCAATGAAGCTTACATAATAATTGTTTCTTCCAATAGATGCGGGTGCAGGTCCCCATACATCAGAGAAAACAAGATTTTAAGGAACTGATGATATGCTAACTGACTTAGGAAAGGCAATTGGTGACTTTTGCCTTGTTGACATGTGTCACACACATGACTATTACTAGACTCAATTATGCAAGGGAGATTGTTCTTGCTTACAACTTTATTGACTATGACCACTGAAGGATGTCCTAATCTATCATGCCACTTTTTCTAGAGATGGTTTAGTGGTCATGAATGCACATCTTGGTGAGGAGGATTGCTGCAAGGATGGCCAGGGGTAGAGCCCACCTTCACATCTCCCTTGAAGAAGAGTTTTCTTCGTATAGCCTGATCTTTCACAAGAAAGTGATTAGGATGATACTCCAAGAAAATAGAATTTTCTGAGGTTAGCTTGTGTACAGAACAAAGGTTTTTCTTGGCCGAAGGAATATGGAGGATATTTGATAAGTGAAGGTTTCGAGTAGGAGTATGTAGAGTAGTTTTGCCAACAAAATCAATTCTCATACCTGATCCGTTTGCAGTGTGCACCTTGTCTTGTCCATTATACTTTTCTTTGACTGACATCTTGTCTAATTCTCCTATTATGTGATCTGTAGCACCTCTATCAATGTACGAATTTGTGTCTACCCCATAGGATGTGGTGGCACAGTTCACATATCTTTCCTTAGGCTTGAAGTCTTTACCAAATCTCTTGTAACATTTTATGTCCACATGACCATATTTTCCACACATCTAACAAGTCGGCTTTTCTTCAGAGAAGCATCGGCCTCTTCCTCCTCTTCCTCCTTGGCCTCTACCACCATCACGGCCAGCCCTGCCATGTGTTCCTCCTCCATGTGCAACAAGGTTGGCGTTGAGTTGATATTGTTGGTGTTGATCACTGTTTTGTCTTTCAAGAGGTGCTTCTGTCACCACAAGCTGAGCAAACAAATCAGACAAAGATATAGGATCTGATCTAGTACTTACATTCTCCACAAGGGAATTGTACTTGCATCAAGTCCTGCCAGTATGTAGGAGATGACATCATCACTTTGTAGCTGTTTTCCAACTGCTGCCATCTCATCAACGTACTCTTTCATCTTTGAAAAATAAGTGGACACCTTCATGTTCCCTTTGCGCGTGCTGGAGAGCTTGGCACAAAGGAACATGATGCGCGCCCATGACTGAGAGGAGTAGCTCTCTTGTATGTCGTTCCACACCTCACCAGATATGGAGAACATGGCAACTTGTGCCAAAACTTCCTTCGGCAGCGTCGAGTTGATGTAGCTTAGAAGTTGCTGGTCATGGACTAGCCATGCCGTGTATTCGAGATTAGCAAACCATTCACGATCTGCAGTGGTGCCTTGAACAATGATCTCTTCATCAAGTTTCGGCTTCGATCCATCGATGAAGCCAAATAGGTGCGCCCCCCTGATTGCAGGGAGCACTTGGGTGCGCCACGAGAGATCATTATCTCTTGTTAATTTGTCAACATGGTGACTAAGGGTGTTAAACCCTATTGCGGCTGATGATGAGCCGGACGACATGCTATCTACCTCGTTGGAGTAGAGGCTCTGGTTACCATGAAAAACTTTGTGGTGGAAACTGCTGTGATGGCCTAGCCCGACAACTTATGTGTTTATATAGAAAACTGAGTACAAGAGATAATCATGGCCAAGGTGATTTGTTCCCATCTAAACAAACTTTAAACTGCCGAATACAATCTCTTTGATACAGATAGAGTTCGTTGCTAGGGGATCCAAACTGAGGCCAATCATATCAGGTTGTTTACAAGATAAACTCAAACTTATCTTCTATGATTTTATGCGCCTTCTGTCTGTTGGAGCCAAACTGTTCTTCACCGTGTAGAACTCATTGTTGTGTACCACATGTGCCTGCCTGACAGGTTAAGTATTTTCAACAAGCTCAGCTCGAGGAGATCCTGACCCGATCAACAACCCATGCAGGTCGGGAATGGGATGACCCGAGATTGAATCACCTCCGATCTAGACAGATTGTATGTCACGTTAAAGCGGAAGCCTCCTAATTTATTGACCGGACATACATCCCACAGAATGAGGGAGTAAGGCTATCCGCACTCGCTTCCTCTAAAGCATACTCTATACCATACTGCATATGCTATTCTTCTTCTACTTTTCTAGTATCTTCCTCTAAGGTTGTCCATAGTGGCATACTGTAAAGCATATTGAATATGTGTAAATTTAGAGTAGATACTGTAAAAGTAGTAGAAGAATAGTGTGTAGAGTATGCTCTAGAGGAAACGAGTGCGAATAACCTAAATCCTCTGAATTTATACCTATCCAGTATGTTTTACAGTATGCCTCTGCGGACAACGTAAATATGTTGTGTATTCGGCTAACACTTGAGGTGACCTATGAAGTGACAATTCGCATCTTCTACAACCAAGCGTGTTCACAGGTGGTGAAACAGACTGTACGCGTATTAGCGGGTGTGAGACCTATGTGTGCTGAATACATTGGCTTTGACAATAAAGGTTTTAAATACTACCAAAACACCTTTATCATCAAGGTCCGACTCTAGGTCCGAGCTCCAGCAAGGTCCGATGATAGGTACAGCTTGTTTTTGGTAGCTCTAGCAAGGTCCAACGTAAGGTCCGACTTCCTTGTCTAGGTCCGACTAGCTTTGGTTAGCTCCGGCTCTAGGTCCGACTAGCTTTGGTTAGCTCCGGTGCTAGGTCCGACTAGGTTTGGTAAGCTCCGGTGCTAGGTCCAATTAGCTTTGGTAAGCTCCGGTGCTAGGTCTGACTAGCTTTGGTAAGTTCCGGCGCTAGGTCTTGCTAGCTTTGGTAAGCTCCGGTTCAAGGTCCGGTTAGCTTTGGCAAGGTTCGAGGCTTTATCGCAGTGGTTCTGCTTTTAACTTGCAATGTTTCGAACTTGCTTTTTGGATTATGGAAAGTTTGTTTAGTTTTATTTTACTAAGTTTTTGGTGTGTTTTGGTGGTTATGGTTGATATCTTTTTGCTATGTTTTGCAACATACTTATGTGAGGTTCTCACGTAAGGTGTTGTGGTTATCGAAACTAACGAGAGTCAAGTTGAGAACTTGTGCTCGGAAGTATTGGTTGCTTATTCATGTGCAGGTGTTGCTTGAGTTCAAGATATGGATGGTGACAGGATTCATTGAACTAGTCTTAGGGAGAAGATGAGGTTCAATAACCAAGTTCGGGAGGAATTGTGGTTGAGTTGATCGGGAGGTTGCGCAGCATGTTTGAATCAAGAACAATGCATATGAAGGTGTCGTGGACGTCCTTGGAAGATGTTTGCACGTGTTCAAGGAGTGCATGGATGTTGCTACATGGTCCTAAGGCGTGATGAAGAGATGTGGACGTAAAAAAATTCGTCGGAAAGGTCCAACCGACTAGGTTATGGACTCAGGCTGCGGCTGAGTCGTGTTTGACTCAAATATGGAAAGTTTTGAGTTGGTTATGATAGGATTTCGTGTGGGTCACGAATTTGAGTTGTTTTAGGAATGTGGGATACGTTCCTAAGTTGTTTGGAAGTCTTAAGATTGCTTCTATCTGCGTATAGAAGAGTCTTGAGCAGTTATGGAAAGTTTTGATTCGTGAATTGAGTAGGATTAGAGTCCTAGTTAAGTTTGGGTTGGCCTAAGGGCTGGTTATATAAGTAAGGGAGGCCAGAGCTCATGGTACACGACTTTGGGGCTGTTTCTCTTGTGTTTTGATCAATAAAATTCGTAGTTTGAAGGAACTTTTGTGCCTTGTTCGTCCGACTTGTTTTTGTCAAGTCTTTCTCGTCGAGTTTCTGCACAACACTACCTTTCTTTGGTGGTTTTATCATAACTTGAGTTTTGCAGATCCGATTGACGTGATTCTTTTTGGGTTATCTATCATCTGTGAAAATTTCAGGGTCATTGGATTTATGATTTTGGATCTACACGAGTTTCTTTGCAGTATTCCAGAATTGTTTTTCTTGGGTAAAACAGATTGGCCTTTGTTCGATCTTTCGATCGTAACTTGAGTTTCTCTCGACGGATTTTCGTGATTCTTGTTGTGACACCTTCGTGGCTTGATTCTCTACAATCTATACTAGTTTTGTCATAGTTGAACACTATCGGTACCCTACGTACTGGGTACCCCATGATACCGCAAGAAAAGCTAAGGAGTTCCACCCATTCAAGTTGAAGACCTCTCAAGGCTGCACGTGTTACACAATACTGGACCCACCTCCCTCATTTGGGTAGCTCTGGCACTCACATGTGTAACATAAGGCCGAACCTAACTCCATTTATAGGGAAGCTCCGGTCTTTCCACATGTCCAGTGACCCCGGACCTAACCCCCAGTAGAGGGAAGCTCTGGTGTTGCCACGTGTATAATGGCTCTGGACCTGCCTCCCCACCACGGGAAACTCCGGAGCCGCCAGGTGTCAAACCTCTAGAGCTAGGACTTCAATAGAAGACTGAGAGATCTCCAACGACTCGAACTTTCAAGGGATAGTTAAAGCGATGGTTACAAGACCTGATTATGTATCATTACTGTTATATTAATGACACACGATCAGTGGACTGTTAAAAGGGGTAACACCGTCATTAAGGTGCGTTATCACTCTATTAATTATGCTTAATACCTGTAGATCGTGTATTAGGATATTAACTAAGCCAGGGCCACATGTTGGGCCAGGCAAGTGATGTAATTGACAATCCTTGGACTATAAAAGGGTTGTGTCGCACGATACATAGACAAGGAAGCTCATACGCTCACAAGGGCCAGACAGATTCATAGATACAACACACAACCCATGGAGTAGGGTTTTACGCTCAGGCGGCCCGAACCACATAAAATCATCGTGTCATCATTGTGTTCATAATCTCACTCGCGCCCCAACCAATCAAGAACCTCCGCGGGCTATGATCTAGTAGTATCGGGGGAAGTGTCGATTGCACACTTTGACATTTGGCGTGCCAGGAAGGGGCGGTTTGAGATTTCAAGATGGTGAACTCTGCCGCAGGATCATCCAAAGGCAATGCTGCGCAACCTGCTGGGGGGAATCCTTCCCATGTGCAAAAGCCAGCAGTTGCTATTGTCCCAGCAGGTGTCGCACCACCTCCACCTGCTCAAGCTAACAATGTTGGGCAGCAGGATGGGGTCCTAGTGTCGATCACAGCATCGACACGAACCAACCCCGAGAACGCATTGATTGTTGCTCGTACTCCTCTAGAGCACCCACGAGCTCCCGGAGCACCTCAGGGTGCGATGAAGCAGTGGCGTGCTGATGTGCAGCATCTGGTTGCAGCCGCAATCGATGCCATCAGCAACCAAGGTCCTCCCCCTTCTGGCCAGGCAACTTCTCAGCATAGGACCTTTTCTGGGAGACTTGGTCCTCACGCATCACAGCACCAGAGACGTGTTGTATCTCAGCAGGTGACGTCACTGCCCTATGGGGCGCGTCGCACTCACACCACATCAAGACTCTCGACGCATGACCTGCGGTCAGAACTTGACTGCCATTACAGACATCAAGACGATTGTGTCCACATCGAGCGTGCTCGCGAAAGACGGGAGGCTCGAGAAAACCCTCCTACTTCCGGAGTAGGGGGCGCCTGTTCGCCCCTGTCCATTCACCTGCGCATGGTCCGCTGGCCCCAGAAGTTCCGGCCTCATCTGCCAGAGAAATTCAACGGGACTGCCAACCCCGCCGAATTCCTCTAGATATATTCCACTGCCATTCTAGCGGCTGGTGGCAATGAGGCCGTGATGGACAACTACTTCTCGGTGGCTCTGATTGGGACTACCAAATGCTGGTTCATAAGTCAGCCGCCTAACTCCATCAACAGTTGGGCGGAACTATGCCAACAGTTCACTTCCAACTTCGGGAGTTCCTACACTCGGCCCGGCACCGAACTAGACCTTTTTGCTGTGAAGCAAACATCGGGAGAATCGCTGCAGTCTTTCATCTAGTGATTTTCTCAGGTACGCAATACCATTCCCTCTATCTCCAATGCATCTGTCATCGTGGCATTCATACAGGGTGTCAGAGATAAGAAGATGTTGTAGAAGCTGGCGACGAAAGAGGTCACCATCTTCACGGAGCTATTCAGCCTGGCTGACAAGTGCACCCGAGCTGCTGAGGGCTAGGAAATGCACTCCAAGCCAGCTCCGGAGGCTAATAAAAAGTCCTCCAAAGTTGAAGCCACTACCTGCGGAAGTGACAAGAAGAAGAAAAAGTCAAACGGCAAGAATAAGTCGTCAGTTAGCACACCTACTGCTGCGTCAGCTGCAGCTCCGGGTGGCCGGGGGCCACACTCTGAAAAGCGACATCGACCTTCATCAGAAGACGGCGGTGGTCCAAAGGTGTGGTGCCTGATCCACAAAATGTACAAACACAACCTAGAAGACTATTGGGAGGTCCAAAACCTTGTCGAGCGCTACAACAAGCACTGAGAAGAAGCTCCTTTCCGTCAATGGGAAGGAAAACAAAAAGTTAGTTTTCCAGGACCCCAAGAAGGTCCTGAAGGCTGTGTACAACACAGTTGACGACGATTATGACGTCTCTGGCAACGAGCGTCAGAATACCCTCAAAACCATCTATGGTGGGTCTTAGGACATTACATCTCGTCGCGTCGTCAAGACAATGCGGCGGGAAAAGGTTGCCGTAGCTCCTACTGCCAGGGCAAAACCGCATCGGAAGTGGATGGACACTCCCATCACTTTTGATGCAACATACTGCCCCCAGAACATGGTTGGAGCTAGCCAACTGCCACTGATGGTGTCTCCAACCATCAACAACGTCCAGCTCTACCATGTCTTGGTAGATGGAGGTGCAGCACTCAACCTCTTGAGATTTGAAGCGTTCATGAAGATCCATATCCAACTCTTGGACCTCTGCCCCTCAAGACCTTTCTCTGGGGTAGGTCCGGGGGCCATCAGCCCTCTCGGGTCCATTACACTCCCAGTGACCTTCAGGACTCAGGAGAAGTATAGGATCAAGAAGCTGGTCTTCGACGTTGCTCACATCAGTCTACCCTTGAACGCCATCCTGGGCAGGCCTGCCCTGTAACGGTTCATGGTCGCAGCTCACTACGGCTACCTGGTGTTGAAGATGCCGATACCTTCGGGCTTTTTCCGGATCCACAGAGATTGCACCACCGAAGTCACCGCGCTGGAAGAACTCCATGCGCTTGCAACGGCGCAGGAGGGAACCTCCGGTAAAGAGGTAGCTGCTCAACCTTCGAGCACTTGTCATCGAGGCTCGACCTCTGCACCACGAGTGCATCAAGCAGCGACACCGACGTTCCCGTCAAAGTCGTCCAAATTGGTTCTGATGCTGCCCAGACCAACCGTATATCGGGAGGTCTGGACAACAAATAGGAACATGCGCTCATCACTTTCCTCAAGGCGAATGTTGACGTTTTTGCCAGGCAACCATCACAAATGCTTGGGATCCCTAGGGAGGTGATTGAGCACAGCCTGAAGATTTATCTCAATGCACGGCCAGTACATCAGAAGTCCCGGAAGCAATCAGTCGAGCAGCAAAACTTCATATGACAGGAGATCAAAAAATTGCTCGAAGCTGGCTTTATTCGGGAGGTTCATCATCCAAGATGGCTGGCAAACCCAGTCGTTGTACCCAAGGCCGATGGGAAGCTTCGGATGTGTATGGACTACACCACCTTGAATAAGGCATATCCAAAAGATCCATTTCCACTACCTAGAATAGAGCAGATAGTGGACTCCACCTCCGGGTGCGAGCTATTGTGTTTCCTAGATGCATATTCCGGATATCATCAGATTCAAATGTCTAGGGAAGATGAAGAGCATATTGCCTTCATAAAAGTAGATGGATTGTATTGTTATACTGCCATGCCTTTTGGTCTCAAAAATGCTGCTTCAACTTTTGTGCGAGCTATGCACAAAACCTTTGGAGAGCTAATCAGGTACTTGATGGAGATGTACGTCAAACCATGATGAGCCTCTACTGCTTTACATTTCTGCAACTACTGAGGTTGTTAGCATGGTCCTGGTCGCGAAAAGACCAGAACCATCTCTAATTCAGGAGTCCAGACCCCTTTTGGAGGGTCTGGAGCTACCTGAAGGCAAGTCTTTATCCCAGCCCCCAGGCACGGATCTAGAAGGCGAAATGTAAGAGGATCAACCTCTCTCATCTGAGGGAGTTCACACAACTGTTCAAGAAGATCTGGACCCCTCCGGGAGGGTTCAGATTGAACAAGAAGAAGTCCTGGACCTCTTTGGGAAGGTTCGGAAGATCAACAAGAAGGTATGGACCCCTCCGGGAGGGTCCGAATCGATGGAGAGGAAGCTCTGAGCCCCTCCGAGAGGGTCCGGATCTCTAGCGACCAGTGTACTGTTGGTGATGTGCCCAAGATGCAATCATAACAATTCGGGTTAAGGCCTATTGGATATTTGATCCATAAGCAATTAGGGTACTAATGGGCCTACGACCTAAAAGCCCATTAGTACGCCTATAAATATGAGGGGTAGGGTTAGGGGCTAATGATCCCACCACGTGACAGCCCTAGCCGCCACCCCTCGAAGGCCTCACGCCGAGACCCTTGCCGCGTGCGTGATGCTAGCACACCGGGGCACGACGTTCCTCTCCGTACGTGTGGACTCCATGGAGGCGCTGCTGCTACTGCTGCACTGATCGGCTACAACGATCGTGATCATCTACCTGCTGCCATGACAAGGACGAGGAGGAGACGAACGAGATCGTCTACCTCCCCTACACCAACGCGCATCTACCTTCCGTTGCGCTGCGCATCTAGTGGTAACGATCCATGACCTCTGTACTCACATGTTTCCTGGGTGACGCGGTAGAGTTGCTAGAGTAGTGTATCGCTGATTTCCTAACAGCGGCATCAGAGCCGACTTGTGTAGTTTTTTGTCTGGATCTTGTTAGTAGATGGGATCTACTGCGGACATATTCATACGATGAATTTTATTGCACTGTTTTTGGGGTTTGGAATTGGTTAGAGTAGATTGCGATCGTATATGACTAAAGGGTCAGTTCGTGCTCCTTCTCTGCTGTGTGCAACCTGTCCCTACCGGCTGGAATCACCATCGGGGCTAATCGCGTACATAGCTAACAGATTGAGCCAACAGACCACGGTCATGAGTCGCGATCTACTCATGAATAACTGGTCACCTTGAAAATTGAGGCATTCTGAATGGCTCGGATTCGGGTTGATTTGATCAATCCGATGAGATTTTCATAGTGATCTCATAGATGTGATCTATGTAATTCCATTTGGGACCGCCATTTTGCTGTCTGCTATAGCGATTACATAACATAGTTTCGCGCTAGAAATCGTTCTACGCTTAACTCATTTTTGCAGGGAATGATGTGAATGGTATGGCCTTAATGTGATGTGATGATCTGTGTGTAAATTCGTGTAGCCTGCGTGTTGCAAATTTAACACAACCGGGTTGAGGTTGTCACATAATTGTATAACGACCTGCATGTCGACCTGTGATGCTTGATCTCTCATGTAATTTATTTTGTAGCTACTAATTGTATTAGCTCATTTTATTATCATGGAGATGTCTTCAAGTATGGTGGAGATGGAGATCACCACAAGAAGGGAGGCATGGCAGCTCAGATCTTGATGGAACCATGGCGATGGAAACCATTATGATTCTAAAGGCCATACTATTCACAATGTGATATGATCATATATATGTGATGTTTATGTATTACTATTCTTTTCATGCTTTTCATATGGTGGATGTTTTGTCATGATAGAATAGCTTCCCTCGGAAAAGTTGAGTATTTGATGTCATTTACCAATAACTGCACCTATGTTATTTTGATCGTTGTGTGGTAGGTTTAACAAAGCAAAGTACCATCATCTATCATAATGCATAGGGTGAATGTTGGACATTCACATGCATAGTGTTGGTTTACTCAACAAAGCTATCAAAACGGTTTTGGGCTTTATGGCATAGAGTTGGGAGCCGGGGCATTGGATGTCACCCAACAAACAAGAGTCATATAGGGATATGATTAACAATAGTTGTTTACCTATGTCACTAATTTCCTAGCAGTGAAGCCAAAGCTCGCTAGGAATTAGTGAATATGGATCTTGAACCACTATATGTCGTTAGAGGGAAGACGATGATCATATAGTGGTGATATCTTTTATTAAATTGTTAATAGAAGATTGATACATAACATAGTGCTAAACCTTGCATATTTATTTTCTATTGTAGATAGTGTCTGCTAGTAACAATTCCGGTTTCAATTTGCGATATGTGCTTGAAAAGGAAAAGCTTAATGGAGCTAACTTTATCGATTGGTACCGCAACCTAAGAATCATTCTTAGGCAAGAGAAAATCGAGTACATTCTTCTGCAGCCTTACCCTGATGACCTCCCAGCTAATGCTACTAATGCAACACGTAGAGCTTATACGAAGCACTGCGATGATGCGCTTAATGTAAGCTGCCTCATGTTTGCCACTATGTCCCCTGATCTGCAAAAACAGTATGAGCATACAGATGCTTATTCTATGATTGAGGGACTGCGTGGAATATTTGAGAATCAAGCAAGGGCTGAGAGATACAACATCTCAAAGTCCTTGTTCTCATGCAAGCTGGCGGAGGGTAGCCCGGTCAGCCCTCATGTAATCAAGATGATTGGTTACATTGAAACTTTGGGCAAACTTGGTTCTGAACTCAAGGATGATCTGTCTATTGACGTTGTTCTCCAGTCGCTCCCACCGAGCTACGAGCCATTCATATTGAATTTTCAAATGAATGGCATAGAGAAAACATTGGTTGAATTGCATGGGATGCTTAAAACAGCTGAAGAAAGCATTAAGAAAAACACCACTCATGTGATGATGGTGCAAAAGGAGAATAAAAATAGGAAGCGTGTGATGCATCCTAAAGGTAAAGGCAAGGGAAAGGTTACCAATGAGCCTTCAAGCTCAAAGTCTAAACCAAAGGGCAAATCTGGCCCTTCTCCTGATGATGAATGCTTTCACTGTCATGGTAAGGGACAATGGTCTAGGAACTGCAAGAAGTACTTGGAGGATATGAAGAAGAAGAAGGGAAGTGATACTTCCACTTTAGGTATAAATGTTATAGAAATTAACATTACATTATCTTCTAGTGAATCATGGGTATTTGATACCGGATCGATGATTCACACTTGCAAATCGTTGCAGGGTCTAAGTGAGACTAGAAGATTTGCAAAAGGCGAGTTGGATGTTCATGTCGACAATGGAGCAAAGGTTGCGGTCATAGCTGTCGGAACCTACCACTTGTCATTACCCTCAGGATTAGTTTTGGAATTGAATAATTGTTATTGCATTCCTACTTTGAGCAAGAACATTATCTCTTCTTCGTGTTTAGAAGAAGTTGATGGTTATGAGATTGTAATAAAGAACAAATGTTGTTCTATTTATTACAATAATGTTTTCTATGCTCAATGTCCATTGGTGAATGGATTATATGTTCTTGATCTTGAGGATAAAATTGGTTGTAACATTAATAACAAAAGGGCTCGACGAAATGATTTAAATCCCACTTTTATTTGGCATTGTCGCTTAGGTCATATAAATGAGAAATGCATTGAAAAACTCCATAAAGATGGATTACTAAGCTCATTTGATTTTGAATCACTTGACACATGCGAATCTTGTTTGCTTGGGAAGATTACCAAAGCACCCTTCACTGGTCAAAGTGAGAGGGCGACTGACTTGTTGGGACTTATACATACAGATGTATGTGGACCAATGAGTTCAATTGCCAGAGGTGTTTTTCAGTACTTTATCACATTTACCGATGACTTTAGTAGATATGGTTATGTCTACCTAATGAGGCACAAGTCTGAATCCTTTGAAAAGTTCAAAGAATTTCATAATGAAGTACAAAATCAATTGGGCAAGACAACTGAACTTCTACGATCTGATCGTGGGGGTGAATACTTGAGCCATGAATTTTATGATCATTTAAAACAATGTGGAATTGTTCCACAGTTGACTCCACCTGGAACGCCTCAATGGAATGGGGTGTCCGAGCAAAGGAACCGAACCTTGTTGGACATGGTTAGGTTGATGATGAGCCAAGCAGACCTTCCACTATTCTTTTGGGGTTATGCTCTTTAAACTGCTGCGTTTACACTAAACAGGGTCCCAACTAAGTCTGTTGAGAAGACACCATATGAGATATGGACCGGGAAATGTCCCGGATTGTCTTTCCTCAAAGTTTGGGGGTGTGATGCTTATGTCAAATGTTTGACGTCAGACAAACTCACTCTCAAATCAGACAAATGCTTCTTTGTGGGATATCCTAGGGAAACCAACGGATATTATTTTTATAATAAAACAGGAGCAGGGTGCATCTTGAAGAAATTCAAGAAATACTTGAAAATGTTTCAGCATCCACTGATCCTATACAGGATGTACAAGATGTTGTGCAACCAGTTGATGAAACACCAGCCCCACGAAGGTCTATGAGGGTACGTCGTGCAACTGAAAAGTTAACGCTTCTAACTACGGAGTAGCATGACATGGTATTGTTGGATAATAATGAGCCCACGACCTATACCGAAGCAATGATGGGACACAACTCTGAGAAGTGGCTTGGAGCCATGGAATCCGAAATTGAATCCATGCATGAAAATCAAGTTTGGAACTTGGTGGATCCAATCGAAGGTGTGAGACCTATCGATTGTAAATGGATTTTCAAGAAAAAGACTGATATGGATGGAAATGTTCACATCTATAAAGCGCGATTGGTGGCGAAAGGTTTCAAACAAATTCAAGGTGTTGATTATGATGAAAATTTCTCACCCGTTGCAATGCTTAAGTCTGTTCGGATTCTTCTAGCGATTGCTACATATTTTGATTATGAACTATGGCAGATGGATGTCAAAACAACCTTTCTTAATGGAAGTCTGATTGAGGATGTGTACATGACACAATCTGAGGGTTTTGTCGATCCTAAAAATGCTAATAAAATATGCAAGCTTCAAAAGTCCATTTATGGACTGAAGCAAGCATCTCGGAGTTGGAATCTACGTTTTGATAAAGTAATCAAAGGGTTTGGCTTCATCAAGAATGTAGAAGAACCTTGTATTTACAAGAAGTTTAGTGGGAGCGCGCATGTATTTCTGGTTCTATATGTAGATGACATATTATTGATCGGAAATGACATTCCAATGCTTGATGATGTTAAATCCTTATTAAGAAAAAGTTTCTCAATGAAGGATTTAGGAGAGGCAGCTTATATTTTGGGCATAAAGATCTATAGAGATAGATCTAAAAGGCTAATTGGATTAAGCCAAGATACATATATTGACAAGATATTGAATCGGTTCAATATGCAAGATTCCAAGAAAGGTTTCTTGCCAATGTCACATGGCATTACTCTAAGCAAGAGTCAGTGTCCTTCGACACCTGATGAGCAAAAGAGGATGACAGCAATTCCTTATGCTTCGGCTATTGGATCCATCATGTATGACATGCTATGTACACGCCCAGATGTATCTTATGCTCTAAGTATCACGAGCTGGTATCAATCAGATTATGATGAGGCTCATTGGACCGTTGTAAAAAACATCCTTAAGTACTTGAGAAGAACTAAGGATGCATTCTTAGTGTTTGGAGGTGAAGAAGAGCTCGTTGTAAAAGGTTACACCGATGCCAGCTTGCAAACTGATAAGGATGATTCTAGATCGTAATCCGGATTTATGTTCTGCCTCAATGGAGGGGCAGTGAGCTGGAAAAGTTACAAGCAAGATACAGTAGCAGATTCAACCACAGAGGCGGAGTATATTGCAGCTTTTGAAGTTGCAAATGAAGTTGTTTGGATCAGAAAATTTGTTTCTGAGTTGGGTGTTGTTCCTAGCGCGTCCAGTCCCGTGGATCTCTACTGTGACAACAGTGAAGCCATCGCACAGGCAAAGGAGCCTAGATCACACAAACGATCCAAACACATACTACGACGCTATCACCTCATTCGAGAGATCATCGACTGTGGTGATGTGAAGATATGCAAGGTGCACACGGATTTGAATGTTGCAGATCCGATGACAAAGCCTCTTCCATAATCAAAGCATGAGGCACACATGAGATCTATAGGTATTAGATACTTACATCAGTGATCATAGTGTGTAGTGGGAGACTTGTGTCACAGCTATGTTTATGTACTATTAAATAAATTGTTATATGAGTAATCATTATTTACATTGATCATCAAGTATGTGACTTGTTCGTGAAACTCTCTGTTAAAAGTAATGTTACTCTAGATGATCCCTAGTCTATATCATTATATGAGATAATGATTGCATACAGACTAGCACATGTGTTAACTGATGATCACGTTTCACGGATCATAGATATGGAGATATCGAATTAATAATGTGAACACATGTTAGTGAACATGATGTTGGATTGACCCACTTCGAGACACTGTTGGGATTGTTATTTCCATATGTGTCATCAGTTGGTCTTGAGGGATACACCTGCTAGATCCTTAGACGTGAGATCACCATTGTTTCTCACTATGTGTAGTTGTGTACTTTGAGACTACCAAACGCTACTCTGTAACTGGGTAGTCATAAAAGTAGTCTTCGGGTATATAATGAAACATAGAATGGGATGTGCGCGGATCAAGACGGGATTTGCCCCTCCTTAATGATAGGAGAAATATCTCTGGGCCCCTCGAGATAGTTGGATTTGAAAGTGCATGGCCATGCCAAGGTGATTAACGGTTAATCACAGTGACTAAAAGTTAGTCACGAAATGAATCCACAATCTGATCGAGTGAATGGTCGAGCTATCACAAGGATGGCACGCATCTCGCCTTGAGCTTGACTGGTATCATGAGTCAAAGGGATTAGCATGTTGAATGTATCTAGGTTCGGCCGATATGATCTTTATGTACATTCGGGAGTCAGTATGTCCTACTAGATACCTCTACTGACTTGTGGTTGGAAACGGTTTCCATTCACAACCGACTGCACATGAACCTAACGGGTCACACACTTAAGGAGTTGGAATATCGAAAATCTTGGCTAGATGATTGTCTCTAGTGCAAGTGGGAGATTGTTGGTGATGTGCCCAAGAGGCAATCATAACAATTCGGGTTAAGGCCTATTGAATATTTGATCTATAAGAAATTAGGGTACTAATGGGCCTACGACCTAAAAGCCCATTAGTACGCCTATAAATATGAGGGGTAGGGTTAGGGGCTAATGATCCCACCACGTGACAGCCCTAGCCGCCACCCCTCGAAGGCCTCACGCCGAGACCCTTGCCACGCGCGCGGTGCTAGCACACCGGTGCACGGCGTTCCTCTCCGTACGTGTGGACTCCATGGAGGCGTTGCTGCTACTGCTGCGCTGATCGGCTACAATGATCATGATCGTCTACCTGCTGCCGTGACAACGATGAGGAGGAGACGAACGAGATCGTCTACCTCCCCTACACCTACGCGCATCTACATTCTACTGCGTTGCGCGTCTAGTGGTAACGATCTATGACCTCTGTACTCGCATGTTTCCTGGGTGACGCGGTAGAGCTGCTAGAGTAGCGTACCGCTGATTTCCCAACGTGTACTTCATCAGTGAAGTACTCCACGACACCAAGACTCGATACATTGAGGTGCATAAGCTACTTTACGCAGTCCTTATTGCCGCAAGGAAGCTCATACGCTCACAAGCGCCACAGATATTCATACATACAACACACAACCCATAGAGTAGGGTGTTACACTCAGGCGCCCCGAACCACGTAAGTCCCTTGTGTCACTGTCTTGTCCAAATCTCACGCGCCCCAACCAATCAAGAACCTCTGTGGGCTACGATCTAAGTAGTACCCGGGACGTGTCGATCGCACACTTTGACATTTGGCGCGCCAGGTAGGGGCCACAGGTTTAGATTAGTCACACACATGATTTCTTTAACAGATCGGTTTTCTGCCGAGGGGTGTTCGTTGCTTCTGCTGAAAAGTTTTAATCTACCATTCACCCCCCCCCCCCTCAGGTAGCTTTACATGTGATCTTTGATCCTATAATTGGTATCAGAGCCACGATGCTCTAATCTTTATGATTCGCATGTGTTTTTGACTAATCCTCATGGAGAAATACTCGGCAAAACCTTGTGTGTTTGTTGGTATTGATTTTCAGGTTTTGAAGGCATGCATGGAAGCTTTTATCCAGGCGCAAGGCTTCACGATATGGGAAAAAGTGTACAAGCCTTACGACGTGCCGTCGAACGATCAAGTCACAGCTACAAACTTAAGAGATGTCGACAACAACAACAAAGTCCACAACTTGATAATCCAAGAACTAACTCAGAGCAACTTCGACCGTGTTGCACACCTCCGATCGATGTACTATGTGTGGAGAGCACTTTGTGACTACCGTGAAGGATCCAACACGATCAAGGAGGTAAAGCAAGATATGTTCAAAAACGAATACTTGCGCTTCGAGATGCAACCCGGTGAGTCCATTGATGACCTTTTTGCTCACTTTAATAAAATTATCAGCAACTTTCGTAGTGTCAATATTAATTTTTCAGATGCTAAAAATGCTAGGCAATTGTTATGCATTAGACATGTCAATTTGGGAGATGAAAGTCACATCTATTCGTGAATCTACTGTCATGAGTACAATTACACTAGATGTGCTATATTCTAAATTGAAAACTCATGAAATTGACATAATCTCACGTAACAACCCCAACAAGTCTCTTGCACTTGTTTCTCAACGTGATATGCCTAGCTCCGGCCAATCTTAATCTAGCAATACACTTGCTTTGCTGTCTTCACTAACCCTGGAACAGATTGAAGAATTTTCAGAAGAAGAGCTAGCGCTCATCTCTACTCGGTTCTCAAAAGAATTGCAAAATATGAGAAATTAGAAGGAGAGGAAGCTCTGGACCTCAACGATGCTTTGAATGTGGTAAGACAAGACACTTTAGTATAGATTGCCCTAACCTTTCAGGTCCTTCTACCCATGATGAAAAGCAGAATAAAGTCAAGTCCTCTTCTGTTAATACCAACAAGAAGAAGAAGGGTTTTACAAGACACAAACTAATAAACAGTTTCATCACCGCGCTTCAAGAACTTGGCTCAAGTAATGTAGACATTGGAAGTGACGAAGATGAAGATGATCTGGCAAACTTGTGCTTCATGGCGGGCAAATCAACATCAAGTATGGAGGATGCAGAACACAACAGTGACAATGAAGAGGTATGTCCTACTTGTGATGAAATGTGTGATGATATTTCCCGTGCAACTGCTATTGTTAAGAAAAAGGACAAAAAGCTTAGGGACAATGTTGTTAAAATTGAGTCACTAGAATCTGATATTAATCATTTGAAGACCTTGATTTCTAGTATGATTATTGTTTCTCATGCGATTTAATATATGAACAATTGTCCTCCTTAAGAAGTGCACACTCCTCCACTCTTTATAAACTTGAGTTAGAGATTGAAAAGAACAGAAAGCTTGCTGCACTTAATCATAGAAACTTAAAAGATGCTTATTGTTCTACAATTGATTTGCATTGTTCTACCTGTAATGATCTTGAAATAAACTAAAAGATGCTATGAATGAAATTTCAATACTAAACAATGCTTTACGTGCTCATGAAGTTAAATATTGTTCTAATTGCAAATTAAAAGGAAAAACTTCATGTGAAAACTGCTTAGAATTGTCTAAGAAACTTGATGACATGAATAGGACACTAGAGCAGTTTTGTATTGGGAACAAAAATTTAAACTTGCTACTGAATTCATCCAAATCTTGCAATGACAAAACTGGTTCAGGTTTTGATTCTCATACTCATGCTAAATCATATCCACCTAAAATTGTAAAGTCATTAGGAAGTGGTTTGATCAAAACAGTTCCTAAACCAAAAGAGGTGGTTTTTAAATATGTAAGAGTGTTGTCATGTTCGAGTTCAAATAAACTTACTGCATGCTCATCTAGATATGAACACAAAGTTTAATTTCATTATACCTATTGTGGTAGAGATGGTCATGTCATAGATTTTTGTTATATACTAGCTAAACAACATAAAAGGAAAGAATGCAAGCTAGAACTTATAACTTTCATGCAAAATTTGCTGCACATACTAAACCGAATGTCAGGAACATGCAATCTGCTGTTATGAGTCAAAAACATTCAAAGTTTACCTTCGGACCTTCTGTTTTTGCCTCCGGAGCTACTGATTTTTGTGCTACACAAGTAACACCTTATAGGTCAGTAGTAAAGAACAAAAAATCTCAAACTTTGACTCATAAACCTGCTGTTTTATATCAGCTTTTGCGTGTTTTTCCTGTTGCATGTTGTGTGACTCCGTACTTAATTCATAAATGCCTTTTGACTAACCCCAGTATTGAGTCATCGATGTATTGTTCTTCTATGTAGGTTACACGCTTGAGAAAGGAGAACATTTGGATTGTAGATTCAGGTTAATCACGCCACATGACCGATAACAAAGAATGGTTCTCCTCCCTCTCTTTTGTGTCACGTGTAGAGAATGTTACTTTTGCCGATAATTCTTCAACTCCTCTAATTGCTAAGATTTTGGTTAGAGTAAATGATCACTACACTTTGAAGGATGTGGCACATGTTAAAATTTTGAAATATGACTTGCTTTCTATTTCACAACTGCTACATGAAAATCTGGAAATTATTTTCACTAAAAATTGCTACAAAGTTGTAAATTCAAATAGTGAGCCTATTTTTAACATGTCTCGGTTTGGAAGAGTTTTTAAAGCTGATTTTTATATGTCTTCCTCTAAGCATAGGTGTGTAGTTGCTAATGATTCAAAGGACTTATATTTTTGGCATTGTAGACTTGGTCACGTAGACTTTGATCATCTAACACGTGTTAGTGCTCTTGATCGCATACGTGGGCTGCCTAAGCTTAAAGGGGACAAAGAAATTGTGTGCTCTTCTTGTAGACATGCTAAGATGGTTGCAGATTCACATTCTCCTCTCACAATGATCATGACAACTGAACAGGGTCAACTTTTGCACCTCGACACTGTAGGACCTTCACGTGTTCAATCCTTCAGAGGTAAATGGTATGTTCTTGTGATTGTTGATGATTATTCTAGATAATATTGGGTTTACTTTATGGCATCTAAGAATGAAGCTTTTAGTCACTTTAGAACTTTATTTCTTAGATTATCAATTGATCACCCAGGATCTTTAAAAGAAATTAGAAGTGATAACGGAACTAAATTTAAAAATAAATCTTTTGATCACTTTTATGCTGAAAATAGAATAGATCATCAATTTTCTTCACCATATGTACCTCAACAAAACGTTGTTGTAGAAAGAAAGAACAGAACCTTAGTTGAGATGGCTAGGACTATGCTTGATGAATATCAAACTCCTAGGAAATTTTAGGCTGATGCGATCGCAACCGCTTGTTATGTCTCAAATCATGTTTTCTTGCGCACTAAGCTAGGTAAAACACCATATGAGCTCCGGTTTGGACATAGGCCTAGTGTTACACACTTTCGGGTCTTTGGTTGCAAATGCTTTGTTAAGAAACATGGTAATCTTGATAAATTTGAACCTGGATCCATTGATGGCATGTTTCTTGGTTATCCATCTCATACTAGAGGGTATCGTGTGCTTTTACTTGACACTAAAAAAATTGTGGAGACTTGTGAGGTATTTTTTGATGAATCTAGCACAGGTACTAGCTCAAACATTGCAGGTCCGGATCCATATCCACAGGGGGAGAGCATTTTCGTTGGAGATGAGGAAGAAGTGGAGCTTCTGCCCGAAAATTCAGTAGCTAATTGAATGTGGCCTAGAGGGGGTTGAATAGGCCTTTTTTATTTTTAGACGGAACCTGCAACACTTAACAAACCAAATCCCGAGATATCGGACTAGTCCGCTACAGTGCGGACTAGTCTAGTGCGTGCGGACTAAATTGATCAAGTTCGATCAATGATTTCAATACAAGCGCAGTGTGCAGCAGAATATAGTATGTAACTTGCAAGTATTGAGTCAATGAAGTTAAGGGTAGTGCAAATTAACTTTTATTTGAATGTTTTAACGTAAGATGGACAAAATCAATCAAACCCTAGAATATGATATGAGAAACTTAAGAACAAGTTTGATACACAATTTTTATCCCGTGGTTCGGTTCCCACATAGGCAACCTACATCCACGTTGAGGAGCTCACGAAAGGACCAAGTCTTCACTGACCCTAACCTTGTCGAATCGCCACGAAGGCCATTTCTTCTTCCACTATCACAAAGGGGCAAATCACCAAGTTCAAGGGGCCTTCTCACAAGTTGAGGGCTCCCCAAGATTACAATTCAAACACCACCAAGAACACACTCGTAAGATCAACAATGAAACAATAGGAGTGTGTTAGAGATCAAACCCAAGAGCTCAAACATGTAGAATCGTGGCTGTCCTTTGATCCAAATTGAATCCTCAAGGGATTAATCTTTCTTGCGTTGGATTGCGTGGAGAGATGTGTTTTCTAGGCTCTTGGAGGGTGTGACGACGCGGGGGGTCGAGAGAGATGATAGTTGGGTCGTGCACATCTATTTATATTAGGATTTTCAAAAGTTACCGTTAGGGTTTCGAGGGTCCGGACTAGTCCGTGGTGGAGTCTGGACAAGTCCAATTTGCGGCGTGCAGGAAACCCTAAGTGTCCAGGAATATCGGACTTGTCCGACTAGTAGCGGACTTGTCTGATTTTAGTCAGAAAGTTTTTTGGACTTGTCCGTGGCAATATCGGACTAGTCTCGTGTGGTGATACCCTTAGTGAATATAGGACAAGTCCACACTTGGAGGACTTGTCCGATTTTAGTCAGAGGCATTATCGGACTAGTCCAGACATTATCGGACTAGTCCGGTGCGGACAAGTCCGCATTGGCTGGACTTGTCTGAACTTGTCCAGAGAGGATATCAGACTAGTCCGGTGTATATCGGACTAGTCCGTTTTTCCTGTGAAATGTGAAGTTTGTGAGGATTTCTTTTGTGCTTGAGCTCTTGGGAAGTGATACACCAACACACTCCCTACACAATGATGTGTTCTATTCAGCTCTTGAGCTCTTTTCCGAATTTATCCTCATTCTCCTTTCTTTTTGGCGCTTTCTTCATTCTTTCTTTAAAACTTGCACTCATCTCAATAATGTTGTTAGGATCTCATTTGTTTGTCATAAATCAACCAAAACCCACAAGGGATGCCTAGATGCACTTTCAATCTCCCCCTTTTTGGTGATTGATGACAATCAATTGAGATTTCACAAAATATGATAAATATGCAGGATTTTCATAAAGTGTGCACATATGAGCTTGAAACTCATTTAGCAATGACAACATAATACATATGTGCATTCTTTATGGTGGGATGCAAAACTAAGTGAGTGAGAGCAGTAATCATGATGACAGTGAAATAATTGACATCAATATATCAACAACAAGCTTATATGTCAATTTTAGAGCAAAATCATAGATTTCATAAATATGAGCATAAGTATTTCATAGCATTGCATCACAAGACTAAAAGTACCAAAAGAGCATAATATGAAGTATTACAACCCAAAAGATACAAAAAGATGTATGATTGAAGCTCTCATCTCTCAACCTATAGCTAAGACCTAGTGACTCCCCCTCAATCTCTCCCCCTTTGGCATCAAGACACCAAAAAGAAGGAGAGGAGGGATCTAAGAACTTCAGTCCTCGCTGTCGGTCCTCTCATCATCTTCGTCTTCATTCTTGGGTTGAGGAGGAGGAGGAGGAGGAGGAGGAGGAGGAGGAGGAGGAGGAGGAGGAGGAGGAGGAGGAGCGGAACCACTCGAACCCCCAATGCCAAAATAAGCAAGCTTGGAGGGAGTCAAAGGGCTGAGCTCGGTGAAATTCGAGGGTGAATATTCAGAAATGATTGGAGATCCAATGGGCTCGATCTCCAGCTTCTGTCAAATGTGCTTGACATTTTCTTTGACGTACCGCATATCGGCCTTCCTCGCCTTGTTCAACTTATGGGTGTTCATTTCTACCTTCTTGCATGAGGCAAAGATCGCTGCCACATACTTTAGGATTCCACTAGGGGACCCTTTTTGGGGAGGGGCCCTAGTAGTGGAATCAGCCCTTGCATCTCCTCTAGCTCTCCTCGGAGCTTCTTCATTGGATGCAGGAGAAGGGGCAGCTTGGATTGTGGCTTGAGGAGGCTTTTGTGGCCTCAGAGGTGTGTGCTCCACGTCCTTCACAAACTCGATCCCTGTTACCTTCTCAATCATGAACATCAAGTAAGGTGCGTAGCCATAGGACCTGTTAGGAGTGCAGGAGATGTTCACCATGTCATTCCATATGTAGTTAAAGACATCAAACTTCATGTCTTTGCTTATCACCTTCATCAGTGTCCTGAGATAGCCTTGGACACTTCCTGCATCCCCATCCTTTGGGGCAATAGTCTTCCTCAGAACCATGTTGAGGACCACAAAGAATGGCTTCATATTCTTGGTGGAAGGAGGGTTGAAAGGTGAGCGGGTGTCATAAAGGAACTTCATCTTGTCCTTCTGAAGGACACCAATGTTGTGAATGATCAAGTTGTCGTTGCTGGAGCTATCAAGATGTAGCGGCCTTACAAATTTGTCATAGGTAATGGTGTACTTGGATCCATGAGTCATCCAAGTCACCGTTTCTTCCTCATCACTGGCAAAGAAACAAGTAGCATAAAATTGGGCAATGACTTCATCGTTCCAGTTGTTCCAGAAGGCAAAGAGATCCTTCAATCCATGCCTCTCTACAGCTTGAACTACTTCATCAAAGGATGAGCAGCTCTTCTTGTCAAAGTGTGCCCAATCAATCCATTGGCTGCACACAACTGGGGTCTTCATAGTGAGGTAGACTGAACTGTAGAAATCTGCATGAAAGTTGCTCCAAAACCTAGCATCGGCAACTTTCTTGGAACGGCTGTAGCAATCAATGAATCTGAGTTTGGAAGCAGTGTATGTTTCCCTGCCTCGGAGCATGCAACTTGAGTGGGCCGATCGGGCCCGTGGCAATCCCTTTGCCCTTCCCTTAGCTTGGCGAACAGCCACCGAGCTAGGGCCACCACCTGCTGAAGCCTTGGAGGCAGGCTTCTTGGCGAGCACCTTGCGTTGAGCCTGAGGTGGAGAAGGTGTCGGCTCGTATGGGTGCTCTTGGTGCTTCTTGTCTTTGCCCGTCGAGGACTGAAGCAAGGCATCTTGGTCCATCTCGGCCTCGAAATCGGAGATCTTGTCGTTTGTGCTCGACATTGTCCTGAGAATGGATTACACAAGGTATGAATGAGAATTTGATGGCAAGTAATTGCATTGAGGAATGGGAAACTAGGGTTGAGTTCAGGAAAAATCGGACTCGTCCGGTGTACAGGTACGGACTAGTCTGGGGATATCGGACTTGTCCGTACATGGACCGGACTAGTCCGGTGTTCATCATCTCAAACCCTAACTCGACAACAAATGGTGATTCCCAATTCAGGACAAGTTTAAGATAGATGTAATACAGCTAGGGGGCATGTATTAACTAGAAGGAACTAGGCTATTTGGCCAACAACGAAGGAAATCACGATTTCTAGAGTTGGGGAAGACAATTTACCAAAATTGCTGGATTCTTGGAGATGGAGCGGTTGAAGGTGCGGAAAAGTCTGTGGTCTTCAATCCCTATGCAATGGAGGTCGATTTCCACCAAAACACGAAGAGATTTGATGGAGGACGAAGGAAATCGCCTTGGGAGCACCCGAGCTAGGAGAGAGAGCGTGAGGCAAGTTGTGAGGATGAAGAAGATTAGGGTTTGGTTGCGGCTAGGGTTATGGAGTCGAAAAATCGGACTTGTCCAAAAATAATCAGACTAATCCGAAATCTTTCAGAGCCTAAATCGGACTAGTTCGTGGTCTGCCAGACTAGTCCGAACTACCAGACACTCTGCAGACTAGTCTGCAGGGGCGGGCTAGTCCGGGCAACCACGGACTAGTTCGTGGTCACCAGAAAAGAAACGCTTAGCCCATTCGTATATATTCGAAGGTACTTATTAAGAAAATAGGAGGGCAAAACAAATCAAATGATCTTGATGAATATGGTCAGTAAGCATACAACAATCAAGCAATGACCATAATTCATCAAGATCAAGTAGTTGAAATAGTTTTTCGGGGAAAATTGAGAAAGATGATTTTGGCAACTCAAACAATATATTTTGAGGAGTTCATACAGGTATACAAGTTTTCAAGCCACATTCCGATCATCAAGGATATTTAGTTCATTTCGGAGCTCGCAAAAACATTTTTCATCAAGTGGCTTGGTAAATATATCGGCTAGTTGTTTTTCGGTGTTGACATGGGAAATAGCTATGTCTCCTTTCATTGAGTGGTCTCTCAAAAAGTGATGTCGGATGTCTATATGTTTGGTTCTAGAGTGTTCAACTGGATTATGAGCAATTTTGATGGCACTCTCATTATCACAAAGGAGTGGAATACGGCTCATATTGTAACCGTAATCCCTTAGAGTTTGTCACATCCAAATGAGTTTTGCACAACAACTCCTGGCTGCAACATACTCCGCTTCGGCCGTGGATAAGGCAATGGAATTTTGTTTCTTGGAAGACCAAGAAACTGGGGATCTACCTAGGAATTGGTAGGTTTCAGAGGTATTTTTCTATCTACTTTGCATCCGGCATAATATGCATCGGGGTATCCAATGATATTGAACTTAGAACCTTTGGGGTACCAAAGGCCTAGGTTGGGTGTATGAACCAAATATCTCCAGATCCTTTTAACGGTTGTCAAATAACACTTCTTAGGATTGGCTTGAAATCTCGCACACAAACATACACTTAACATAATATCAGGCCTAGATGCACATAGGTAGAGTAAGGATCCAATCATTAAGCGATATACCTTTTGATCCACGCTTGGTCCATCTTCATTAAGATCCAAGTGTCCATTAGTTGTCGTAGGAGTCTTGATAGGCTTCGCCTTGTACATCCCAAACTTCTTGAGTACGTCTTGAGTGTACTTGGTTTGGCTGATGAATGTTCCTTCCTTTTGTTGTCTCACTTGGAATCCCAAGAAGTACTTCATCTCTCCCATCATAGACATCTCAAACCTATCTGTCATAATCTTACTAAATTCTTCACAAAAGGATTTGTTAGTTGAACCAAAGATAATGTCATCAACATATATTTGACAGATAAAGAGATCATTGTCGAAGTGTTTTATAAATAATGTATAATCTGCTTTTCCAATCTTAAAACTATTTTCAATTAGGAAATCTCTAAGACACTCATACCAAGCTCTAGGAGCTTGTTTGAGTCCGTAGAGATCCTTACACAGTTTAAAGACGTGGTCGGGGAACTCTTTGTCTTCAAATCCGGGAGGTTGCTCCACGTACACCTCCTCCTTTATTGGACCGTTGAGGAAGGCGCTTTTCACATCCATTTGGTAGAGCTTGAAATCATGGTGAGTAGCATATGCAAGCAATATTCTAATTGATTCAAGTCTAGCTACAGGATCAAAGGTTTCATCGAAATCCAAACCTTTGACTTGTGAATACCCTTTGGCCATAAGTCGTGCTTTGTTCCTTGTCACCACCCCGTGTTCGTCTTGTTTGTTGCGTAAGACCCATTTGGTGCTGACGACGTTCGCGTTAGGTCTTTCGACGAGTTCCCACACCTCGTCCCGTTTGAAGTTGTTTAGTTCTTCTTCCATTGCCATCACCCAGTCTAGATCTTTTAATGCATCCTCGATCCTGTGTGGTTCCAAAAAGGACACAAAAGAGTAATTCTCACAAAAGTTAGCTATGCGGGATCTAGTTGTTACTCCCTTTTGGATGTCACCGATGATGTTGTCGATTGGGTGATCTCTTTGGACGCATTGATGTACTCTTGGGTGTGGCACTTGCGGTCTTGTGTCTTCACGATCTTCTTCTTCTCCCCCTAGATGGTTGTCCTCATTGACTTGTTGATCATTTTCATTTTCTTGAGGTTGATCTTGTGTGGAAGCTCCCCGTTGATCATTGGCATCCACTTGCGGTTCATATTCCTCATGCACATGTAGAGGTGGCTCTTGTGGTCGAACTTCTCCCAAAGCCATTCTTCTCAATGCTTGACAAAGAGCTTCTTCTCTATCCAGCACACATGGATCAACTTGCTCCTTTTGGGAGCCGTTAGTTTCGTCGAACACTACGTCACGTGCTACTTCAACAAGTCCAGAGACTTTGTTGAAGACACGATAGGTGCAAGTGTTCGAGTCATAGCCAAGCAAGAAACCTTCATCGGACTTCGAAGTGAACTTTGACATCATCGACTTCTTGTTCAAAATGTAGCATTTAGAACTGAAGACTTGAAAATAAGAAATATTTGGCTTGTTACCCGTGAGCAGCTCATATGATGTCTTCTTGAGTAATCGATGAAGATAGAGTCAATTTATGGCCTGGCAAGCGGTGTTAACCGCTTCCGCCCAAAATCGATATGAGGTCTTGTATTCATCGAGCATTGTTCTCTCCATCTCTATGGGGGTTCGGTTCTTCCTTTCGGCAACTCCGTTTTGTTGAGGGGAATAAGGTGCTGAAAACTCATGCTTTATCCCTTCTTCGTCTAGGTACTCCTCAACTTGAGTGTTCTTGAACTTCGTGCTGCTGTCGCTTCGTATGTTCTTGACCTTCAATGAGAACTCATTTTGGGCACGCTTGAGAAACTTCTTGAGGATTCCTTGAGTTTTTGTCTTATCATGCAAAAAGAAAAGCCAAGTGAAGCACAAAAAGTCATCAACAATTACTAAGCCATATTTGTTACCGCCGATGCTTATGTACGCAATTGGATCAAAAAAGTCCATGTGAAGTAGCTTGAGCGGTCTTGTTGTAGTCATGATGTTCTTCGCAGTATGAGGTGCCCCAACTTGCTTCCCAGCGTGGCACGCGCTACAAGGCCTATCTTTCTCAAAAACAATATCCTTCAAACCTCGGATGTGATCGCCCTTGAGGAGTTTTTGAAGATTCCTCATACCAACATGCGCTACCCATCTATGCCATAGCCAACCCATGTTGGTCTTTGCAATCAAGCATGTGTCAATTTCGACTTTATCTTTGTTGAAGTCAACAAGGTAAAGCTTTCCCTTTAACACACCCTTGAATGCAATGGAACCATCACCCCTTCTAGAGACGGTCACACCCTCATTAGTAAACAAGCAATTATAACCTTTGTCACATAATTGAGATATGGACATCAGGTTATAATCTAAGGAATAGACATGTAACACATGAGAAAGAGTATGTTGAGACGATATAGCAATTTTACCGGTACCGAGCACCTTTCCTTGACTATTGTCTCCAAAATAGATGCCCTCGCTTGGATCCTCATTTTCTTCATACTCAATGAACATCCTTCTTTCTCCGGTCATATGGTTGGTGCAACCACTGTCTATCACTCATTTCGATCCACCGGAGGAATAGGCCTACAAAAACAAATCATGCCTTGGTTTTAGGTACCCAAGCTTGCTTGGGTCCTTTGAGGTTAGTTACAATAGATTTGGGGACCCACACATGAGACTTGGCGTTCCCATGGCATGGCCCAACATAATGAGCATAAACTTTATCAAAATTACTTCTCATTAGAACATAAGATGCATCGAAAGTCCTGAATAATAGTTGTTGTTGGTTATAAACAGAGCTAGTCCGGGAAACCGGACTTGTTCGGAGGACCGGACTTGTCTGAGTAAGGACCGGACTAGTTCGGTTATTGTATGTGTTGACTATCTTGGACTTATTAGCATTATTGGTCTTTCTAGCTTGAGAGGAGTTTTCCTTCACAAAGACAATGCTCTCCTTGTTATTTTTATGGCTTCTAGCATATTGCTTTTCACCATAAGAATAATCAATGCCATATTTGACATTAGGAGGTCTTGTGACCAAGTATGCACTACGTGCATATTTGATCTTCTCCTTGTCAAATATGCCACTTTGGGAAGGATGCTTGTCCTTGGTAGAGGTTGACTTGTATTTCAAGCTAGTGTCAATTTTAGCACATGTACAAGTAATAATAGCGTCAGTTTTAAGTGGTTGAGAAGCTGAGCTTGAAGAGGATGAGGGGTCACTTTGTTTGAGTGACTCAACTTGTACATCAAGGATTTTGTTAACCTTGGATAGGTTAGCAAGTTCATCCTTGATGGTGGTGTTTGAGTCGCTTAACTTCAAGCAAGCTTCCTTGCTTAAGGCTAACTCAAGTTCTAGTGACTTTCCTCACTCCTTTTCAAGTTTGAGAAGTTTGTAAAGTTCAAGATATTCCTCCTTTTGGGAGATAATCATATCTTCTTGACGGATGATCAACTTCTCCTTCTCAACAAGCTGATCAAGTAGAAATTTCATTTTCGCAGCTGTTTTCTTATCTAAGCCAATGAGCATGTCTTCATTATCACTAGCAACTTCACTATCACTATAATAGGAACACAAGGAAGAGGATTTGGTTGTTATCTTTCGTTTACCTTCCTTTGCCATGAGACAAGTGTTGTTTCCCTTCCATACGCCGAGATTTGGGAAGAGGGTGGACTTCTTAGTTGTCTTCTTGATGGCTATGCTAGCCATCTCCTCTTCCTCTTCAGATGAGGACTCGTCATTTGAGTCCCACTCCTTTCCTAGATGTGCTTGTCCAGCTTGCTTCATTTTCTTGAAGAATTTCTTGGGATGAGGCCTTGTTTCCTTGGTCTTCTTTTTATTTTCTTTATACGGGCAATCAACTATAAAGTGGTCATATTCACCACAGTTATAGCACGCCCGCCTCATCTTTAGTCTTGACTTTTCTTTGTATTTTCCTTCACTTGATTTTTCCACCTTGTCTTCTATTCATCATTTTCTTAAATCTCTTCATGAAGAGGATCATGTCTTCTTCATCAATTTTGTTGCTCTCATCATCGCTGTCCTCTTCTTGTTGAGCTTCGCGAGCTTCTTTTGACAATGGTTTGCAAGTGGACTCAAAGCGACCCCTTTCTTCTTTGCCGAGGTGAGGTCGGCAATCTTCTTGACATGCTTTGCCTGCTTTTCCATCATCTCGAAATTGATGATTTTCCCAAGTAGCTCATCTGGGGTCATTTTCTTGTACTCGGGGCTTTCTCTAATCATTGAGCACAAGGTTACGTTGCGAGGCATGAAAGCTCTAAGGATGAGCTTCACCACCTCGTGATCATTCCACTTCTTGCTTCTGTATGCTCAAACCTTGTTGATGAGCGTCTTTAACCTATTGTACATGTCTTGTGGTGACTCATCTTCTTCTATGGTGAATCTTCCCAATTCGCCTTCGATCATTTCGATCTTCGCTTCTCGCACATGATGATTTCCTTCATGTGCAGTTTGCAATGTATCCCTGATTTCTTTCGCAATCGTGAGCCCATCCACCTTGGTGAGCTCGTCCCGACTTAGAGAGGATGTAATGAATGTTGCAGCTTGAGCATTTCGATGAATTGCATGCTCTTGACTTGGGGTAAGCTCTTCATCGTCGTCCGGGATATCTATTCCTGTACACATAATATGCCATAAACTGGGATTGAGTGAGAACAAATGCATTTTCATGTTCTGCCTCCACATTGAGTAGTTATTGCCGTCGAAGTGTGGGGCTTTTCCTAGAGGAATAGATAAGTAATAGTTATTGTTAGAATTAAGACGATCGTAGTTAAAAGGATATCGGGAGTAGTCGGTGTGACTACCCCCCTTCTTCTTCTCATCCTCGACCTTCACTTTCCCTTTAAAGAGAGCTTTCTTCCTTAGTAGCGCCTTGAGTTCAAGGATCTCCTCATCGTCATCCTCGAAGTCCTGGATAGCATCAAGGAGCTTTTCCATTTTTTGAGCTTTTTTGTCTTCAATCTTCTCTTGGTTGAGACTCTTGTGCACATCCTTCATGTCTGACATGTTCTCTTCGAGCGATTAGTCTCTTGCGAAGAGTCCTGCTCTGATACCAATTGAATGTGGCCTAGAGGGGGGTGAATAGGCCTTTTTGATTTTTAGTCGGAACCTGCAACACTTAACAAACTGATCAAATCCCGAGATATCGGACTAGTCCGGTACAGTACAGACTAGTCTGGTGCGTGCGGACTAAATTGATCAAGTTCGATCAACGATTTCAATACAAGCACAGTGTGCAGTGGAATATAGTATGTAACTTGCAAGTATTGAGTCAATGAAGTTAAGTGTAGTGTAAATTAACTTTGACTTGAATGTTTTAATGTAAGATGGACAAAATCAATCAAACCCTAGATATGATATGAGAAACTTAAGAACAAGTTTGACACACGATTTTTATCCCGTGGTTCGGTTCCCACGGAGGCAACCTACATCCACGTTGAGGAATCCACGAAAGGACCGGGTCTTCACTGACCCTAACCTCGTCGAACCCCACGAAGGCCAATTCTTCTTCCACTATCACAAAGGGTCAAATAACCAAGTTCAAGGGGGCTTCTCACAAGTTGAGGGCTCCCCAAGATTACAATTCAAACACCACCAAGAACACACTCATAATATCAACAATGAAACAACAGGAGTGTGTTAGAGATCAAACCCAAGAGCTCAAACGTGTAGAATTGTGTCTCTCCTTTGATCCAAAGTGAATCCTCAAGGGATTGATCTTTCTTGTGTTGGATTGCGTGGAGAGATGTGTTTTCTAGGCTCTTGGAGGGTGTGACGGCGCAGGGGGTCGAGAGAGATGATAGTTGGGCCGTGCACATCTATTTATATTAGGGTTTTCAAAAGTTACCGTTAGGGTTTTGAGGGTCCGCACTAGTCCGTGGTGGAGTCCAGACTAGTCTGGTGTGCGGCGTGCAGAAAACCCTAAGTGTCCAAGAATATCGGACTTGTCTGGCTAGTAGCGCACTTGTCTGATTTTAGTCAGAAAGGTTTTCGGACTTGTCCGTGGAAATATTGGACTAGTCCGGTGTGGTGATACCCTTAGTGAATATAGGACAAGTCCGCACTTGGAGGACTTGTCTTATTTTAGTCAGAGGCATTATCGGACTAGTCGAACATTATCGGACTAGTCCGGTGCGGACATGTCCGCACTGGCTGGACTTGTCCGAACCTGTCCAAAGAGGATATCGGACTAGTCCGGTGTATATCGGACTAGTCCGTTTTTCCTGTGAAATGTGAAGTGTGTGAGGATTTCTTTTGTGCTTGAGCTCTTGGGAAGTGATACACCAACACACTCTCTACACAATGATGTGTTCTATTCAGCTCTTGAGCTCTTTTCCGTATTTATCCTCATTCTCCTTTCTTTTTGGCGCTTTCTTCATTCTTTCAATAAAACCTGCACTCATCTCAATAATGTTGTTAGTATCTAATTTGTTTGTCATAAATCAACCAAAACCCACAAGGGATGCCTAGATGCACTTTCACTAATGACTTTGGTTCAGCTCTGGATGTTGATTCTCAACCAGCACCGACAACCATTGTTGATGATCCAGATCGTCGTCAAGTCACAAGCTCATCGATTTGTGATGAACATGAAGAAGAGGAAGCTCGTGAAGTGTCTACTCCCCTCCGGATTCTTAAAAGTCATCCTCCACAACAAATGATTGGAAGCTTGCACGAATGAGTCACACGGTCCGGGTTTTGCGATCCAAACTCTCACGCTCATTCTGCTTTTGTTGCTTTTTTTGAACCCAAAGATATATCATACGCACTCACTAATGAATCTTGGATTATTTCCATGCAAGAAGAGTTAAAAAAATTGAAAAAAAAAATAATGTTTGGAAACTTGTACCTCCACATCAAGGTCACACTTTAATTGGAACTAAATGGGTGTTTAAAAATAAACAAAGTGAGGATAGGGTTGTGGTTAGGAATAAGGCTAGGTTGGTTGCTCAAGGTTTCACACAAATTGAAGGTCTAGATTTTGATGAAACTTTTGCTCCTGTTGCTAGATTAGAAGCCATAAGAATTTCGTTAGCTTTTGCTGCATCTAAAGGCTTCAAGTTATATCAACTGGATGTTAAAAGTGCTTTTCTTAATGGCTATATATATGAGGAGGTTTATGTCAAGCAACCACCAAGTTTTGAAAATCCATATTTTCCTAATCATGTTTACAAACTGTCCAAAGTCTTGTACGGTCTCAAACAAGCCCCTAGAGCATGGTATGATAGGTTAAAAACATTCTTACTTGAAAAGGGGTTTACCATAGGCAAGGTTGATAAAACTATTTGTGTGCTTAAGCATGGCAATGACTCAGTATTTGTTCAATTGTATGCGGATGACATTATCTTTGGTTGTTCTTCTCATAATCTTGTGTCCAAGTTTTCAGCTATGATGAGTTCAAAATTTGAGATGAGTATGATGGGAGAACTCACGTACTTTTTGGGACTGCGAATCAAGCAAACTAAGGAGGGAACCTTTGTGCATCAAACGAAGTATACAAGAGATCTTAAATGCTTCAACATGGACAAAAGCAAGCCTCTTCGGACACCAATGGGAACAGCAATGACACTTGAACTTGATGAAGATGGTGAACCCATGGATCAAAAAGAATATAGAAGCATGATTGGATCACTTTTGTACCTCACGGCATCAAGACCAAACATACAATTTAGCGTCTGTCTTTGTGCATGGTTTCAAGCTTCCCCACGTGCTTCACATCGTCAAGCCATAAAAATAATTCTCAGGAGCTTACATAGAACTCAAGAATTTGGCATTTTTCTTCCTTCTTCCTCAACCGTAACTTTGAAAGCTTTTTCGTATGCTGATTTTGGGGGTTGTAGGATTGATGGGAAAAGTACTTCCAGTGCTTATCATTTTCTTCGTAATTCACTTGTTTCTTGGTCCTATAGAAAACAAAACTCAGTTGCACAATCCACAGCCGAATCTGAATATGTAGTTGCTGCTAGTTCTTGCTCACAAATTCTTTGGATTGTTCAAACACTTAAGGACTATAGGGTTGATCTGGATAGTATTCCACTGTTTTGTGATAACACTAGTGCCATTTGCATTACTAAAAACCCCGTGCAACATTCTAGAACTAAGCACATTGATATTAGGTATCACTTTCTCCGTGATACTGTTGAAAAGGGAAAAATTGTGTTTCGCCATGTAGATATTGAACAACAATTGGCTGATATTTTCACAAAACCTTTGGATTTCACTCGTTCTTGTTACATTCGTGGTGAAATAGGGGTTATGCATCCTCATGGCTTAAATTGAGGGGGAGTTTTGAAACTTGGGAAGTATATGTGTGAATCTGAATTTAAAATAATATGAGCATAGTATTTCATACATATATGACTTTGTGATTCCTTTTACGTGTTGAAAGTTCTTACTATACTACTCGTGTTATACATTTTGTAGTTTTTGCCATGACCAGTAATTGGAATAATTATATACTAAATTTGGTCATGATCAAACTTTCTTGCTGCTTTGAACTTGTTGCATGATCACAACTTCTTTTAATCATAATGAATCAATCAAGTAATCAACTCACATGTTGAGTTTTATGAACAAATATAAATTGAGAAAAGATCAAGAGAATATGCATGCATCGCACTTCTTATTTTGAGATGGCTTACCATTGCACTTAGATATGAACTTGGAAGAAGTTATGTATGACTAAAACCATGTCCTTAAGCTTTTGATTGTCAAATGACATAGGCTTGACTTGGTTGATTAGAATAAGGCTGATGCGCATATAGTCTCTTGCAAATATCATATGATCTAAATTTGTGCTTTGAAAAATAATAAAATGCAGCAACAAGAGTCATGCTTTCAAGTTTTGAAATAGTTAAGTTTGTGAGATCATGACTTGCTAAAATTGAAAATTACATTTGATCTCTAGCATGTCTTACACTACTTTATGTATCTCATTGTTGTGATAGTGTAAGTTACTTGATAGTATGACTTGGATAAGCTTTGTTTTATATGTATATGTTATAATATGCTCATAACAAATTAAAATTTCTCTTTTGTACCTTGTTGAATACATTGTCAAAGGGGGAGAAGTATGCAAGGGGGAGAAATTTATTTCTATCTCATTTGATTTTCAAAAGGAGGAGAAATTGTTTTCAAAACTTTTCATGTGAATAAGCCAATCTTCAGTTTTTAAATGGTGTTGCCAATGCATTCATCAATGGAGAGATTGTGAGACCTATGTGTGCTGAATACATTGGCTTTGACGATAAAAGTTTTGAATACTACCAAAACACCTTTATCATCAAGGTTCGACTCTAGGTCCAAGCTCCAGCAAGGTCCGACGACAGGTTCGGCTTGTTTTGGGTAGCTCCGACAAGGTCCGATGTAAGTTCCGACTTCTTTGTCTAGGTACGACTAGGTTTGGTTAGCTCCGGCTCTAGGTCCGACTAGCTTTGGTTAGCTCCGGTGCTAGGTTCGACTAGCTTTGGTAAGCTCCGGCGCTAGGTCCGATTAGCTTTGATAAGCTCCGACGCTAGGTCCGACTAGATTTGGTAAGTTCCGGGTAGGTCTTGCTAGCTTTGGTAAGCTCTGGTTCAATGTCCGGTTAGCTTTGGCAAGGTTTGGAGCTTGATCGCAGTGGTTCTGCTTTTAACTTGCAATGTTTCGAACTTGCTTTTTGGATTATGGTAAGTTTGCTTAGTTTTCTTTTACTAAGTTTTTGGTGTGTTTTGGTGGTTATGGTTTATATATTTTTGCTAAGGTTTGCAACATACTTATGTGAGGTTTTCACGTAAGGTGTTGTGGTTATCGAAACTAACGAGAGTCAAGTCGAGGACTTGTGCTCGAAAGTATTGGTTGTTCATTCATGTGCAGGTCTTGCTTGAGTTCAATACATGGTTGGTGACAGGATCCATTGAACTAGTCTTAGGGAGAAGATAGGGTTCAACAACCAAGTTTGGGAGGAATTGTGGTTGAGTTGATCGGGAGGTTGCGCAGCATGTTTGAATCAAGAACAATGCATATGAAGGTGTCGCGGACGTCGTTGGAAGATGTTTGCACATGTGTAAGGAGTGCATGGACATAGTTATATTGTCTCCAAGGCGTGATGAAGAGATGTGGATGGAAAAAAATTGGTCGGAAAGGTCCAACCGACTAGGTTATGGACTCAGGTTGCGATTGAGTCGTGTTTGACTCAAATATGGAAAGTTTTGAGTTGGTTATGATAGGATTTCGTATGGGTCACGAATTTGAGTTGTTTTAGGAATGTGGGATACATTCTTATGGTGTTTGGAAGTCTTAAGATTGCTTCTATCTCCGTATAGAAGAGTCTTGAGCAGTTATGGAAAGTTTCGATTCGTGAATTGAGTAGGATTAGAGTCCTAGTTAAGTTTGGGTTAGCCTAAGGGCTGGTTATATAAGCAAGGGAGGCCAGAGCTCGTGGTACACGACTTTGGGGATGTTTCTCTTGTGTTTTGATCAATAAAATTCATAGTTCGAAGGAACTTTTGTGCCTTGTTCATCCGACTTGTTTTCGTCAAGTCTTTCTCATCGAGTTTATGCACAGCACTAACTTTCTTCGGTGGTTTTATAATAACTCAAGTTTTACAGATCAGATTGACGTGATTCTTTTGAGTTGTCTCAAAAAATTGATTTTCTATCATCTGTGAAAATTTCACGGTCATTGGATTTGTGGTTTTGGATCTACACGAGTTTCTTTGCAGTATTCCAGAACTGTTTTTCTTGGGTAAAACAGATTGATCTTTGTTCGATCTTTGGATCGTAACTTGAGTTTCTCTCGACGGATTTTTGTGATTCTTGTTGTGATGTCTTCGTGACTTTATTGTCTACAATCTATACTATTTTTGTCACAGTTGAACACGTTTAGATTAGTCGCACACACGATTTCTTTAACAGATCGGTTTTTTGCCGAGGGGTGTTTTGTTGCTTCTGCTCAAAAGTTTTAATCTACCATTCACCCCCCTCTGGTAGCTTTACATGTGCTCTTCGATCCTACAGCGGGGAGTCGAGCCGAAATACCCATCTTGACCACTCTCGACTCTGAGCAACATTGAGCAAGTGGCAAGAGTGGTGGCATAAAAATGGACTTCCCTTGACTTGTCCACTACTATAAAAAACATTTTCACAAGTGCCTCACTTTTTTTACTCAGGCGGTCCGTTAAAAAATGTGCATGTGATGTCCAATAAATTAATAGCCGTCTATGATGATAGAACATCACAGACGTCTCGCAAAACTAAACTGCCAGTGTAAACATATCTATTTTTCACAGGCGGACTGTAAAGAAGGAGCCACCCACGATGTTAGCTATTAATACAGGTGGATGAAGCGACCGGGTATGCGCGACCTTTGCGGTTACCGAGGGGAACGTGCAATGTATACGTCCTTCAAAATTAATTCCAACCGTCCCATCACTACGTGCGCCGAGAGGCGAACCACCAGCCAGACGATGATATAAATACACACTTGCGCGAGCGTCTTCTTCGTACAACCACATACTACTCTTCCTCTTCTTTCTCCGTCGCGCCCCATCGACTAGCACACAAAAGGGTAGGCAACCAAATACTACCGCCAAGCCTGCTGAGGGAGTCAGCGCTAAGCGGCCGCGAGACTCCCCCTCGAGCTCCAGGCAAATGGAGTATGTGCCACGCGACATGGCCTTAAACCCTAAACCCTAACCCCAAATGGAGTATGTGCCCCGCGACATGGTACGAGATGTATTTAACAATACATTTTGCTTCATGCGGTGTGTGGGTCTCGATATCCTTCCAGAACATATTGAATGGGCATCGTGAGCCACTACTTGTTAGGGCTCACGCATGTGGCCGGTCGTCTCGACGCTCTTTGAGAGATGATGGCTCAGAAGCTCGGGATGGACAGCCACAGGAACCTGGTAGCGGCGACGGCCACGAGACAGAGTTTCTCGATTCCGCCTCTAGAGGTGCCTAGGTGCCACAGGAGCCCGAGGAGGAGGAGGAGGAGGAGTAGAATTAGTTGTTTTTCTTTTCTTGTTTTTAGTTGGTGGTTTTTTTCATTTCGTGTTTTGTAATGTTTTAAGTTAATGAACTTAATGATGCTCATTTGTGTGCTATTTTTTTCATCTGTGTGAGTTCTGTCGTGTCATTAATGAACATAGCCGCGGGTCGAACTTGTATCCGACCCGACATGTTGCGGGTATAGGTTCGGCTTTTATTTCTCACCCGCGGGTACCCGAAATTAATTTTTATATGTATTCAGCCTGCCAAAAGCACATTCCCATATAACGATTCAGCCTGCCAAAAGCCCATATATGCACCTCATATGAATATGTAACCCCAATCTAACCTAAGGCATTCACCCCATCCCCAGCAGCCAGCGCCGGCTGCCCGACTCCTTGCGGCCCCGCACGACCGCACCCTGCTCCTCACCTCCTCAAGTCTGTGCGCTGCCACCGTCGCCTCCAGCCATTGCGTCACCGCCGCCGCTCCTCAGTGGCTACAGCCTGTGTGCCATAGCTACCTGCCTCCCCCGAGATCCAAGACTGTGCGCCGCTGCAAGCCTTACGCCGAGGCCGAGCCCGTTCATGCGGCCGTCGACTTGCTCCCCTCCACGCCCACACGGCCATCGTCTCGCAACAGCGACCGTCGACTCGCAACCCTCGCCGCCCGTCGGAGTCCGACCCTTCACCGACTCGCCGAGTCCGCCTTCCCACGGCGGCATCGACCTCACAGCACTGGCGCACCACCCCCATACCCCAGTCGTCAGTCCACTGTCGCCCTTCACTCCGTCAGGTCCGGTATTGTTTCGTTCCAATATCCTGTTTGGAGAAGAAGAATAAGGTTTGTAGGAGTGAAGGACTGCTATTGTGTATCAAACTTGAGCCTGCGCCTATCAAGCTGTGACCACTAATGTATTGTGCCTGTGATGATTCATGTATTGTTCCTGCGATTATTCAGCTTGTATGTACTGTGAAAACTGCCAAACTGGTTATGTACTGATTTTAATGTTATACCCAACGGGTACTCGAAACCCGCCCGAAACCCGTCGGGTTCGGGTACCAATTTTTACCTGCGGGTTCGGTTATAAAAATATACCCGCACACAAATTCTGACGGGTCAGGTTTTTGCATTATCCAACCCGAACCCGACCCGCTGCCATCTCTACTAATCGCCGATTATCGAATGGATATGTTTCTAATAGTCGGTCAACGAATGGATGTGTTATGAAAAACATAAAGTAATGGATTATATATTGCATTAATGGATGTGTTACATATTATTTATGTAGAAAATATTTACAGATATGTATTGCATCAGTTGATCAAAAAGTGTCATAAGTCTTCAAAGACGGGTCCTTAATCAAAAGACGCTTGTGATAACAATATTTATAAATATCTCCTGGTGCGACTCCTCAGCTTCCCAGGTGGTGTTTAAGAAGCCGCCGTCTGAGAAATTTTATTTTTTTAAAAAATTTATTTAAATAGTTTTCACAGGCGGTCTTTACTGGACGAGTCATTTGTGATATGAAAATTCTATAAATGAAGCGTCGACCGCACCACACAATCCTAAGTCCGCGAAAATTTTTATTTTGCTGTCAAGCTCTCCTCCATCACCGTCACTGCCGAGCGTTGTCCTCACCCTCGCCATTTTCACCTTCATCATCCTCACCCTCGCCGTCCCCGTGGTCGCTCTCGTCGCCATCCTCACCATTGCTGTCCTCGCCCTCGTTGTCATCACTCTCGTCGTCCTTGCTCTCGCTGTGGTTGCCGTCGCCGCCGAGCGCCACCCTCTAAATATATATTTTTTGCTCTTTGTATTGTTACTTTGTATAGATTTTCCATATACGCATCAAAGTTACAGTCATATTTACTCTTTGTGTTGTTAATTTGTATAGATTTTCCATATATGTATCAAAGTTACGCTAATATTTGCTCTTTGAATTTTTACTTTGTATAGATTTTCCATATACGCATTAAAGTTACGATCATATTTGCTCTTTGTATTATTACTTTGTATAGATTATTCATGTGGGTTCTATGACCTTGATCGTAGAGAAGACTATGGGGAATTTATCAGTCATCATTGATGGTTATAGTAGTTTGGAAGTAGTGTCTTTACTCTTTGTCTCCATGGGAAATTTTTGCTCTCGACCCTGCAATAACCTAACATTCAATTCATTTGGAGAAATCAGATTGCAGTTTGATGGTAGAGTACTGCAGACTCCTAAGGTTGGTTATAATTATTTAGTTTAGATATTTTTCTAGTTATACATTATGGTGACAAAACATTGATGTTACAAATCTGACTATACCTTCTTTTTGAAGCTTAAAGCTGGAAATAGAAAAGACATTTTTCCTCAAAGTAGGAGGTAGAACTTCAACAATAAGGTCGGACTATATTGAGTGTGTATACGCGGTTTGGTTGTACTTAGTGCTTCATGGTAGGTAACTTATATTTGGAATCATGTCTTCCAGAGTTTGATTCAAACCAGCACTATCAAGGACTGTCAAGAACTCGGATTGCAGTTTGGAAAGCTTAGTAAAATGATTGCAGCTCGATCTAGATTAAAGGCACACAAGCGTTTCTTATTCATTGCAATGTTAGGGAGAGCAAGATTGACGGTACAGTGTATATTTGATGTGAGCCTGAGAGAAACTACGAGTTGCAGTGTATCAACTATGAATTGCTATGTATAAATTATATATTACAATATAGATACTATGAAATGCAATGTATGAACTATGATTTGTAATGTATCAACTATAAATTGCAATGTATAAACTATGAATTACATTGAGTATATTGTGATTGTTGTTATTTCAGTTTGAGTAGTAAATTAGAAATGATAGTGTTTAATTAGTTCTGTATAGGTTCATATATTTTGATAGGCAGACATTGTACATAAGGAACCGTTCGTGATAATATTATATCACAGGCGACACCTTATATGTAAAGAATCGCCTGTAGAAAATCATTAGCACACGCGAATTTGTAGAGGTCGTCTGAGAAAATAGTCGATTTTCATAAGCAATTTTTTACTGGCGGTTTTGAAATCCGTTTGTGATAATATGTTTAGAGCCGTCAGAGATAAAGCTTTTTTAGCAGTGGTCCTTGTGGGAGCTCCCTTGTGATATAAAAGGGAATCACCGGGGACAAGGGAGGGCAAGAGGGCTTGTAATTCTTTAGACCTTTATGATTATTCAACCAAACAGAATGTAGGATTATTACACTTTGAATGACCTGAATCTGGATAGATCATGTGTCTTCTTCTCAACAGACTCATCCACGATCTCGCGGACACCATGAAGACCGCATGTCCAACTCCGAATACAAGAAGGTGACTCTCAGTAGTCCCCAAATCTCCATCTCATGCATTGACAATGCTACTCTAACTTCAGAGTAACATTGTTTATCTCTATATTTTAAAGGAACGCGTGGAGTAGCCGCCACGGGCTCCTATACTCTAAATATAGAATAGAGAAATAGGAACCTGATGTGAGCAGTCTAATGTGAAGCACAATAGTTCCTCTTGACTTACATTTCTCTTTTCTTTTTAAAAGAGTTTGGGCTTCAGCTTGTTGTCGGCTTCGTCAAACAGTGCACGTCATTTAATGTTGTATGCTTGCTGTAGGCTCTATTTCTTGTTTGAAGTCTATATGGATGTTAAGGAGCTAAACTCTTCTATTCCAATAAAAAACATATTCAGCACTAAAATCTCTTGTATAATATGAGGTCTGAGAAAAACAAATTATAGACGGTCTTTCACATGATTTACAAAAGTGATTTACTCTGGGCCTCACAACCTACAAGACTCGCTCTAAACTAGAAATACATACTATTACACCCAGGAGAATCGAGGCCGGTTGCTCCTTCTTTCGTTCACCATCTATTCTCCTCATATAGCTGGCCAATCTGTGATGGGCTAGCACGGCCCGAGTCCATCCGGGTTCAGACCTTGACAGCCTTGGCACAACACAGAAGGTACGCTGTGTTGGGTTGTGCTTAAATGATGGGCCATCACCTCGGTCGAGGTACAACACAAGTTCAGTTTAAACGGGCTAGGTCGTGCCGGGTTCGAGCTGGACCTTTTTCTCAGTGCTGATCCGAAATCCGTCAACAAAAGAACACCTCATTTACTTTTGAAAGTTTGCAACTTTGAACATGAAACATTTGAAATTTGCATAAGATTTGTAAACATGTTCACAATCACAATTCATACATATATTCTTATTACCGTACGAGCCCATCGGTCCATAGTATAAAAGGGTCGTGCCGAGCTGCTCCCTGCGAACTATGTGGACCGTTCAACATACGGGTTGATCGAGCCTCTGTATAAATGGATTGTGTCATGATAGCCTGATTGACTTCGTGGTTATACCAAGTCAAAGTAAGTGTGCTTTGGGCCAGTCCGTTTAGCACGATTCACATAATCAGTTATACCTCCTCACACGATAATCTAGTAATAAATATAAATTTGATATGTTCTAGTCAATTCTACCATCCACATATCTAGTTATTTTTTATTTTCGGCCGGTTAGCAAGTAGATAGTGTCGGTTGCGATCTCGTCAAACTAACCAGGTAATACGGTAATTGTTTGACCCTACATTCTTACCTCAACTCCCGGCATTTATTAGATTTGCAAGTAGGGTGCTTTACCCTGACGCTGACGGAGAGAGCGGCATTGTCGGCGGCCGGTTCTTTCTCAACTCAAGCCCAATTGCCATTCATGGTCCGGAAAGGTGGTGTTAATGAACTTGGTTGACGGTTGCCATGCTCGGAGCAGTTTCTTGGCTTCTTGCTGATCAATATTTCTGCGTGGCCACATGACATGACCCGTAGCAATATAATGCGAGTGGACTTGACACGTTGACACAGCTGATCGAGTCAAACTTGTGCTGCTCCGGTCCGAGAAAAATACTCTTTTGGAGTGTTTAGTAGTAGGAGTAGGGTTGCTGCTTGGTCTCGTAGTAATACCAGCCTTTTCGTTTTCTTTAATGATAAGAAGTCCAACCTAGTACCATTCATTCAGAATTGGACTCTCCGGCATTGGACCACAGCTCCAATCCTGCAGTGATCTGGTTTGCAAGACCATCGTCAATATGGGGGCACGGAGAACGGGGGCACGCGACAGCGTCACAGCGACACTGACGGAACACGTCCACGGAGGCGCGCGCGGGCCTCTGTGCTCACCGCTCGGTTCACTACCTCGCTCCGCAGGAAAAAAAAATCCCGAGGAAAAAAAATACCATCGAGGATGCGGCGACTCCTCAGCTCTGCTGAACCCCACGGCGGGGGAGACATTTGCTATTATAGAACTCGTATCGTTGGGCTTTGATGAAATAGAATTTTTATAGTGGCTTTCGATAAAATAGGACTTACAACGTTGACGCACCGTTAAAATAAGATTTTTCGCATATGTGAACATCTTTTTGTGTATTTTCTCTTTTCTTAACATCTGAAATGACAATATTATCCTGCAGCCCTACAATTGATATTTTAATCAGTTACATGACACAGTTCTTGAGACATCTCCATCAACGTTGCTGACTTGAGCATTACCAATCGGTTAATATACAAAAGGAGCTCCTGGACAATTCGTTCATCATCTATACATAATTGTAGCCTGTATGTAGTGTAAATGATCAAATCGAGGCTCGCGTGCATCTTTGAAATTTTGGTGTAAGCACCACATGAATGAATACAAGTGCATAGTTTAATAGCAACACAACAGCACAATCGGTGCCTCCTGACTACCACAGATACAGTTTTAAACTCATGATTCCAAATAGTTCTGACTAGCACAGATACAGACACGGGGGCAGGAGCCGCTGCTGAAGTCGGCAAACAACGGTGAGGGCATGCACCGGGGATCACATCAGAAGTGCCGGTGGCGTAAACAGATCTCATGGCTAGCTGTGGCGGTGAGAGCAGGAACCGGAAGCGAGATCAAGTGTCGCCGACAGCAGGAGCAGGCTCCGGGTCGACCGACGAAGGCTGCTGGTGACAATGTAGGGGTAGGAGGCGGATGGAGCAGGCGACGGCGGGATTGTTCGGTGTATTCGGGTGATATCGAGGTAACCAAACGGTGAACGAAAGGAAAACACTAATTGTTAGAACTGAAGGGTAATATTGTCACTTCAAGTGCTATGAGAATATATACATAAAAGAAAATGCACAAAGATGTGTTAAAAAATATGAGAATCCTATTTTAACTGTGTCGACGTTGTAAGTGCTATTTTATCGAAGCCCACGATAAAAGTTATATTTTGTCGAAGCCCAACAATACGAGTTCTATAATAGCAAATGTCTCACGGCGGCGTTGCCCTCTCCCGAGCCGCGGTTCAGAGTCGGCGGCAGCCTTTACCGCGTCGCTCCCCAGCCTGCGGCTCTGTTTCGAGGCGACGGCGGGAGATTCCGAGGCCGGCGGCACCCTCTCCACATCCGGCGATTTCTAAGGCCGTGCATTCCGGTCTCCTCTTTTCCTCCGTGTCACTCCTCTTTTATCCGGCCCCTCCGTCGCGGATTTCGGTCGTCGCCGTTCCTTCGTTTTCCTCACTCATTTTTTTTTCGATCTGCGCAGGAACAACTTGGCCGACGCAAGAAGGACCCGCCTCAACTCTTTTCTGTTCAGATCCGCGCGCCAGAAGGTTTGTGACCCGTCTCGACTCTTTTCTTTTCCCTCACTACTGCTTGCTTGCATCTGGTTGAATCTGTCCTTGTTATTGATGCAATTGACAAAAACTTAACATGAACTGAATCTGGCTGATAATAGTTGAAAGCTTTATGCAACCCTTGTTTAACATGATCAGTGAGACACATGGCAAAATTTAAAACCACCATGTTTTAAATCAAACTACAAACACCTATTATCGATGGACATGGTCAGTAGGCATGAGCTTATTCCCTATGAAGCATGATTCTGATGGAAGCTAAATACTGTCCACGCACAGGTTTAATAATTGTAAACTAAACATATCAACCACTTTATATCTGATGGCAAATAGTTTAGATCAGAGCTGAATCATTTATTCAGAAAGTTGTTCGTACATCATTTAATCGTAATGTTGTCATGTTTATTTTATTTTATTTTGGTGTAACAGTTGTGAGTAAACTCAATGTATGTATGCACTTGTAGATGGAAAACAGGATCAAGGTTTTGATTTATGCTGTTGCTGCACATATGTTATTGTCAATGATGGCTATGATCATTGAGTCTAGAAAAAGAAAGAGGAATATGAGTAACAGGTCTAACAAAAGATCAAGGACTGTTGAAAATGAAGACACGGGGTTGATTGAAGCATTCAAATACAGCAGTGATAGACTTGCAAAAGCTATAGAGAAGGCCTCGACAGGAAATATGGATTTGCCACATGATTTGTTTGATCGGATCATTGAACTTCCTGGTTTTGATGAAACGCACAAGACATTTTACTATGCTCACTTGGTTGAAAACCCACACATTGGTAGAGTTTTCTACAAGTTACCGTTTGAACACAAGTTGAATTTTCTTGCGAAGTGGATTAGTGAGAGGTTTCGGAGTTGAAGGTTGTCAAACCATGTGTTCTAACTATGTGTAAGGTTCATTAATGTCTGTATGATCAGTGAACTTGTTAATCCTTGATTTCAGTTGTAGGAAACATGTGTATTGGACATATTTATTTCTGCTGAATACTGCTTATATGAAACCTGTGTTGTATGAAATATGTGTTAGATGGCGCATATATATTCTGTTCATTAAGGATAATATGAAACTTGTGTTGTATGAAGTGGATCGGCACTCACCGCAAAACGGATGCACTTACAAGTGGGAATTTTGCCGGCTATTGCACAATGCTTGGATGGGCTCCAAGCTTTATGCGAAATGCAGCAGGCAGAGTTGCATTGTTAACAAGGAAGAGCTGTTCTAGTAACATTGCACAAGTCAGCCCGAAATATCCTGTCTCACTAATCTTTACCGAAACATTGTGATCGAGAAATGTCTTCATATCCACCGGCAAAGCAGCAACAGTGCTCAAAGACACCTGGAGCCTCAAGTGCAATTGTAGCCTCGACCGAGTTGTGCTCGATTAAATTTGTGTCTGTAAATTTTGGGTTAATGTATTAGTAAGAAAATATTCAGAAACTATACACTGCAAACAAAATATTTTCACATGCAAACTTGTGAAAAATAGTATAGAGATAACCTCATCAATTTTATAAAGAGGTAACCGTACTCACATACTCCCTCCATCCCTCTAAACTTGTCGTCTTAGTTCAAAGAGAAAAAGACACCGAAAGTTTGTCCTCATTGTATAAAATAAGAATGACCCAAAAGTGTTTTGACCATTTTGTCATTCTCCCTTCTCCTATGTTTCTTTCTCGTTTCGCAGCATCCTCCGCCGAAGCGAGGCGCCGCCCCCGTGAATCCAACACCGACACCGGCGCGGGAGGAGGAGCCGCCTCGGATCCGACGACGGCGTGAGGCGCGGGAAAAGCAGCCGCTGCGGGTCGCGAGGCCATGAGGATCTGCCGCTGTTAGGAATCGCCGGTGTTGAGGAGTCGCCAGTGCGGGGCACGCGAGGAGGAGGAGATGACGGTGACGGACGACGCGTCCGTCGGCTGTCCGTCGGTGAAGAAGTCGGCGTGGACAAAGGAAGAGGACGTCCTGCTGCGGGACCGGGTGCGGCTGCACGGCGTGGATTCGACCATGGATGTGGATTGCGGCGCGAACAACCCCCTCACCCAGCTGAGGCTCGTGCATGCTGTCAGGGCGTCGTAGATTCTGCAGTCTTGCCTTAGCTGTCGCTGTTCTTGAGTTTCTAGCGCATTCTTGATTCTGAATTGTGACGAGTTTCTTTCACCCACTCAACTGTATCGAATCACTGATTCAGTGATTCCTGTTACTGTTTTGTGCTTCTCAGTTTGTGTTTGCAAATTAGTGATACCTGTTACAGATTTGTGCTTGTAAACATGGAGGAACTGTGAACAATTATGTCATCCAACGTTTTGATTATTTGCACACTGCAATGCTACATTCAGGTTCAATGCAATGAAAATGAATTTTGTCATTAAAATATGTTCGTTGGCCAATTTCTTGTGCTTTACAAATTTCAAAATTGCAAATGAAGTGATAGGCTAAGGCAGCTCACAATCTCATAATAAACTCAACCCAACACAACAAGGACACCAAACACAAAAACAGGCTGCTAATAACATTGCACACATGCTATTTGATCAGCTGGCTTCACTCGGCTCAGTTGAGTCCCGCAAGCGCAATCTTGGGATCAAGAATGGCTTGGCCTCTTTGCTTGATTCGTATGGATGGTTCTTGTGGAACTCATTCATCAGGGCCTCCATTGGCATTCCCGTAGTGACTCGATTACGCATTTGCTTGACATGTTTGGCTCTGACCTCACTGAAGTTTCACCATTCGGCTAGTAGTCGTCCTGCAAGAAAAACAAATGTATTTGTGTCATGTGAGAGGGGATATAGATACCAACATTCATAACCAGTGAAGTTTTGATTGCAATCAACATGCACTTCCTCGACTTCGTCTGTGGGCTCTTCGCTGTGAGCAATGCTTCAGTACCAGTCACCACATGGTTCACAGCATTTTGAACCTGATATCACAGTCAAATGTGCTTCAGAAAGCAAAAAATGGCAGAGTTTCTAACAGCACTGCTGACCTGGGCTTCTCTGTCATTAAAGTTGATGTAAGGGAAGAGGGATGTTACCAACCTGATTCTCTATGTTGCCTAGGATCTCTCCTTGTGCATCAACTAGAGCTGCCATGTCTGCAAAAACCTGAAAAAGAAACAGTACATGCTGTGATTCTCACGGTGAATTGGGGAGAGGATGTTGTCAACTCTGAACCTGATTATACAATGATTTTTAGTTTGTAATTGCATCTGTTTGTCGAAGTTTAGAACAACTTTGTTAGCACAAGCATCAAGGATTCAAGAATGCAATCTTAACGTCGGCTGGGATGCCAATGCCCTGATTAATTTTAGTTCGTAGCTCATTCAAACACAGGTGGACTCAGCTAAATGTTAATCTATTAATTAGGCAAGGGACTAATTCAGACTAAAAAAGGGTCATTCTACAAGAAAAGTCTAACCAGACTCATGGACTAACAATTTAGTCCATGATCTAAATAGATCCTGTCTAATTTTATTCAGAGAATAAACATACTTTCTCTACAGTCCAAACTACCAATTAGTCCAGACTCAACAATTAATTGTCAACTGACTAGTTGTTAGTCTGGACTAACAATTATTTTAATCCATCCAAACAGGACCTAAGCAAACTGACCAAACAAATGATAGCAACTCTTTTTATTTTTTAAACTGAATTCCTTTGATAGACACTACAGGAACATAACAGCTGCTTTTTTATGAGGAATGCTATTGCACTCCCAACTTTTAAACGAAGCCCAATTTCAGAGTTCAAACGCAGAAGGCAACGGAAAGAAAGAATCAGAAGAGCAAACTCTCCTAACGTGCGAGCAATAGCTCCAGAACAACTTAACAGTCAACATCAGTACAGCACAAAAGCCACAACCTTGCTCCAGATAGAAAATGGAAGTCCTGAATTTCTCTATTTCCAAAATGTTATGAGAAGAAGCATCTCACTGTACCTTGTGTATTACTCGTGTGTTACTCCATCCATCAAGGGCAACAGATCAATTATGCCAAGAGAAAGATCACGAAGGCATACCTGGGCTTTCTTCCAAAGTTCCAAGATACTGGAGGTCGAGGCGGAGGTCGGGAGGTAGAGGCAGCGGCGACCGAGGTCGGGAGGCGGAGACAGCGGCGGCCGAGGTTGGAGGTTGGAAGGCGGAGGCAGCGGCCGTGGCCGGAAGCCGGCGGTGGCGGCGGCGGCCGAGGTCGGGAGGCGGAGGCGGCGGTCGAGGTCGGGAGGCGGAGGCGGCCGAGGTCGGAGGTCGAGGTCCGGAGGCGGAGGCCGATATCTTGATTCGGGAGGTGGACCGGGTCTCGTAGAGAGATCCGGAGGGCAAAATAATAATTTCATACCTGCCTTTTTATGTTGATTGAGTTTGACTTGACAAGTTTACGAGGATGGAGTGAGTTTGTCAGTACACACAACTAGTTACTTTTTTTTCGACCGGTTAGCAGGTAGATAGTGCCGGTTGTGATCTTATCAAACTAACCAGGTAATATATAGTTTGACCCTACATTCTCACCTCAACCCCCGCCATTTATTAGATTTGCAAGTACGGTGCTTCACTCTGACGCTCACAGAGAGAGCGGCATTTGTCGGCGGCCGGTTCCTTCTCAACTCATGTCCATGTCATTCATGATCCGGAAAAAGTGATGTTAATGAATCTAGTTGACGTTGCCATGCTTCGAGCACATGGTCAGATGACGTGACACGTAACAATATAATGTCAGTGGATTTGACATGCACGTTGACACAGCTGATCGAGTCAAACTTGCGCTGCTCCCGTCCGAGAAAAGTACTCTTTCTGGAGTGTTTACTACTACTAGTAGGAGCAAGGTTGCTGCTTGGTCCCGTTCCTGTACGTGTCACTCATACAATGTCCGCCGGCTCAATCATCGACTGATGGGAACCCGGCCGGCCAGAAAAGATCTGAACATTCGTAGTCGTACCAGCCTTTTCGTTTTCCTTGATTATCAGAATTTGACTCTCCGGCATTGGACCAAAGCTTCGATCCCGCAGTGATCTGCTTCGCAAGACCAGGGCACGGAGAACTGGAGCACGTGACACTGGCGGAACACCAACTGAAGAATGCCTCGTCATGCCCCCCAACACATCAGGCGTGACAACTTACTTAGCTTCCTACGTGTCTTGCACGAGACAAACAACATTGCTGGTGTTGAACTTAGACTTCCTTTAGATTGAAAGAATTAAAAATACAAAAATAAGAAAAACATAGAATTGAGATTGTATGTTTTTACAATCCTATAGGAATTGAAAATATAGGAATTGAGATAAGAAGTCATTTGCCAGCATCATAGAAAAAACAAGGGAACTTGTAACATGAGCAAGGAAAGAAAAAAAAGGTACAAACTCATGTTAAGTTTCTTACAAAATTTAGAAAAAGAATTCATTCCTATGGAAACTAGCATTTGTTTTTTCTGTGAGCCAAATGATCATGTAGGAAAAAAATCCTTTACAAATCCTATCCTTCAAAATTTTCTTTGTCATTCCTTCAATCCAAATAGACCCTTAATTTCTCAATTGCCAAGCTATAAAATCTGATATTGGGGATGAATCGAGCACAATATCCCCTCAAATGTTTCAATCACTTTTCAAATTGGGTAGGTTTCCATTTCCTTTGAAATGGAGATAAAAAGAGAAGAAATTTGATTGCAGCGACAAATTCGACTATCCATGAGACTCGAATCCCTTTTTCGTTCGTCAAGACAATGGGCCGCTTTAGTTTAGATGAGCTGTTCAAATTAACTGGTGGATGGGCTGGGCACAATTAACAGGTGCATGGGTGGGCTGCCTCGTGTGGCGCACTCGACGCGTGGCTGATATGGGTCTCTCCTCGGCGAGGCCTCCCGTGGACTGGACACGTATCCGCGACGTGTCCTTCGCATCACGAGCACGGCCATCGCGTGGTCGCTACTACTAGAACATACGTCGTCACTAGAACGTACGCGGCAACTGATCAGGCAGAGGCCTCGCTCGTCCAGCTGATCTCTATCTCCCACACGGCCAGGCCCGGATGGCTGATTCCACGGCCGATGTCAGAGCCACCGCCGTCGCCACCGGCGACCACGGCGACGAGAGCAGCGTCGCGGCAGCGCCCCCGGTGGCGGTGAAGGGGGGCGCGACCATGTCCGTGACCGTCGTGCTCCTCGCGCTGCTGGTGGCCTCCGTCGCGGTGTTCCTCATGTCGTCGCCGCATCACGCCGGCAAGCGGGTGGAGCAGGGAGCGGGGGAGGAGGGCAGCAAGCTGCGCGCTGACGAGCCCGTCGAGCACGCGGTCAGCGGCGGTGGCGACGACGTCGGCATCCCGGGGTTCAACAGCCGGCTGGACGCGTTCCGGACGTGGGCGAGGCTGACGTGGATGAAGCTCCGGCGGCCGCACTCCGACGAGCCACCACGGTATGCGAGCGCATCCCCCTTGCTGTGTTCTTCTCTTTTTTTTTTTTTTTTTTTTTGTACTTGACGCAAGATTCTGAACAACGTGCGTGCTCGCCGTTCCTTCATTAATTTCGTGCGGAAAAGCAGGTACGACGAGCCGGGAAGCGCGGGCACCGTGGCTGGGGCGGCCAAGAAGAGCTTCGACATGGGCAAGGAGACGGTGGAGCAGGCAGCGGCGGCCGCGGGAACGCCCACGGGAGAGGCCGTGGAGAAGGCGAAGGGGAAGGCTAAGCGGGCAGCAATGGCGGCCGATGACAACGAGGAGCTCTGAGCAGAGCATGCTCACAGCTCACACACACGGGCATGAGACGATGCGACTCGCGCCATGCCTTCCGCCTCTGCTTACTTGCTTAGGCGTTGGTCAGGCTACGTATAGGTGTGATCTGTATTGGACGGCTTTCCACGATCGAGCAACAAAAGACACGGAAAAATTATTATATACGTAGTATATAATATGTATATACGTATAGGTTGTGTTCTCTGTTCTTTTGGGCGAGTCTAGACCAATTAAAACCTTTGACCTCTATGAAGCGATCGCTTTACTGTGCTTTTCTACATCCAGTTGAGAATGATGACCTGAGGAGTATCTGTGACGTCCACATATTATCGTGTAATGCGTTTTTGAATCTTGGATCAAACAAAAATTAGGGGGTGTGTAATTATGATTTATGAATGCTAATTCTGTTTTGAGATGCTTCATAATTCTAGGGTATTTTTCCCGGAATGCTTATGGAGCTAAGATGATGTAGCTCTTGTATCGATCTTCACGATGGAGTCGGTTGCAATACCGAGTCCAACATCCCCGATGGAATAGCTTTGATCGGGGGTGCCACCCAAATTCTGAGCAAGGCCTTTCTCTCACGTTGTGCTAAATATAAAAAGAAAAAGAGGGATTAGAACTTCTCTTACGTTGTTCTAAATATAAAAAGAAAAGAGGGATTAGAACCAGTTGACAGAGGTTAACGGGTCCTATAACCGAAATCCCGATCCGATCTCTTAAGGGCACAAAAGTGCGCCACCCACATTCTGGGACTCTCAAACCGAACTCCTGATCCGACCTTTTAAGGATGCGTTTGGTTGGGAGTCAAAGTGGGATGGGATGGATCCATCCCAGTTTTTAGGGATGGGATGGTTCCGTTTTCTGTTTGTCTAGAGGGATGGGACGATCCCTGTTTCTTGTTTGTTTTGTGGCATGGTGTGGGACGGAATGATCCCGTATCTTGTTTGAATGAAAGGATGGGACAGAGACATGTGAGTATGAGTACTTCTGGAAGGTCGCGTGTCTGTTTCCACGGAGGTGGGATGGATCCGTCTCCATGTTTTCGGTGGGATGGTTCCATCCCGCATCTAGTGGAATATTATCTTTTGAGGGATGACTCTATCCCACATGTCTCCAAACCAAACAACAGAAAAGTGGGATCGTCCCGTCCCGTCCCACTATATCCCTCGAACCAAACACACCCTAAGAGCACAAAAGTGAGGGGAATCGGCTTACCCGACGTCATCTCCACGACGATCTCCATGTCATCGGCCTCTCCACTATGGATCTGCGGCGCCACCGCAGTTCTATTCGAGCCATCGTGCTTGCTTCTGCTTATCTCAACAACAAAGGTATGTACAACTGAGGTATGACCAGCTCACCCGAGTCATCGTGCTTGCTTCTGCTTATCTTAACAATGAAGGTATGCACAACCGAAGTATGACCAGTTCTACATTTCTTGTTTATGTTTTTACTTCTCATCATGATTAAAACTGTGAACCTATATTGTTCATCACATGTTTTAGTATGATTTCCGATAGATCTAGTCACTAGAGATTATAAGCTTTCTAATTATGGTATCAGAACCACCCTAGATGGCAATCTACCACAGACTTAAACTCTAGCAATTAGATGGAGGGGATCGAAGAATCCTAACCAAAAATCTCCAAATTCCAAAGAGCAGACCCTAACCCTAGCAAAATTAGTAAGAATTTGAGCTGGACAGGGAGCCGGGTACTTACCTCTCGGGCTTCTTCGCCGTCGCCATTATCGGAGGTTTGCCGTCATTCGCGTCGGCCTCCAGGAAGAAGAGCCGCGCCGCCGATCAGTGAAGGAACGTGCGCGCGAGCTCGAGTCTTAAGTACCTGCATCAGAGCCGCTCGATGAAAGCGCGTCCATGCTTGGACGGGCGCGCACGCTGGCGAGAGAGCTCTCTGTAGCGTCGCCACCTCGCCGGAGCTCCTTGATTTGTTGTGCGGTGCGTGGAGAACAAAAGGGGTGAGAGGGAAATGAGGTTAGGGTTTGGAGAGGCTAAGTGCAGGGCATTTCGTGTGTCCGATCCAGGAAGAAGAGTCACGCCGCCGGTCAGTGAAGGAACGTGTGCGCGAGCTCGAGTCTTAAGTACCTGCATCGGAGCCGCTCGACGGCGTCGCGTCCATACTTGGACGGGTGCACACGCCGGCGAGAGAGCTCTCTACAGCGCCGCCACCTCGCCGGAGCTCCTCGATTTGTTGTGCGGTGCGTGGAGAACAAAAGGGGTAAGAGGGAAATGAGGTTAGGGTTTGGAGAGGCTAAGTGCAGGGCATTTCGTGTGTCCGATCCATGCGGACAGCCGTCCGATTAGATCCGATGGCAGGCGTTGATTGGATCCTGTCCACGGCCTTGATGGGCGTGCGTCGTCCTAGTGGCGGCCTAAAGAAACCGGCTCGACGCGAGCGAGCGCAAGCACGAGCAAGCGGTGGGCGCCTTACGTGGCGCATGGGCGTAATGAACATTGTCTCAGTCGGCCACACGTCAGGTGCACACCTCGGGCCACCGCTTCCGACGTTCCAGTATAGGTGGCCATCTGGGCCGTGCCTAACGGGCTGGCACGAAAGCCTGGTAGAAAAGCCCGGCACGAACCCGGCACGACCCAAGAATATCGGGCCCGTGCCGGCCCGAGGCCCGTAGCAGGCCGTGCTCGGGCTGCGCATCTAGGCCCATGGGCAGGCACGGCACGACCCGAATTCCGGCGGCCCGTGAGGCACAGTGCTTTGGCCCGTTTGGCCCGACAGGACCGGCCCGACACGGGCACGGCCCGGTTGGCCCGTCGAGGGGCGCCGCTCCACTGGGGCCTTGGCATATAAATGCCACCCTCGGCCGCCCTCGCTCCCCACATCGAAACCCTAATCCCCATTCGTCATTTCACCTCGCCGCCTCCGCCCGGTCGCTCTCGGTGAAACCCAAGTCCTCTCCGCCCGCGCCCAGCACCCTTGTAGCCTCGCCCTCGTCGCCGGCGAAAGCGGTGGCTTTCCCGCTCTGCTCGCTCCCTCTTTCGTCTTCCCTTCTGACGCTCAGACGCTCTGCACTCGGCTGCTCCTGCTCGCTGCATCGTGTCGCCGGATCTGTGAGCTTCATGGTCAGATCTGTGAGCTTCGCAGCCTCGCTGGCTCGTTGGATGCCCGGATCTGTGACTGTGAGGTCAAAGGTTGAGAGAGGAGAGCCTCGGTGCCCCCGCGTGGTGCCGTAGTCGGTGCCTATCCGTGGTCGATGACTCGGGTCCCCTCCCCTCGCCGTCCCTTTCGAATAGTGGCCGCCAGCCTCGGCCCCCGCGGAGAATTGGCGTCAACGGCACCCACGTAGTCGACGGCCGACGGTGCCCCCGCGGAGCTTTGGTGGTTCGAGATGGCTGCCGACAGAGAGGGAACTGGATCCATTAATGAAGATCTGCGTATGCAAGGCCTTCTTTTAATTTGATCACTAAAAGAGTTGGCTATACTCTTTTTTCCTTTAGGGTTTTCTCCTCATGTAGAGGTTTTACCTAAAGGTTTTTAATGAGGCAGCCATTGTAAAAACTCTTTTAAGCCTGGTGATCTGAAATTCGAAATAATTCTGTGTATAATTCTATCTTCCTTTTTTGTACTTTTTGTGATGCCTTTTTTTTCACCCGTGCTTCGTGCTGGCACGGCCTGCCCGACACGTAATCGGGCCCGGCCCGACACGAGAAAAGGTTCACCGTGCCGTGCTCGGTTCTGATCCTTCAGCCCGCGTGCCAGCACGGCACAACACGGGAATGAATCGGGCCGTGCCGGGCCCATGCATTTTAGACCCGAGCACGGTCGTGCTCGGACCGGCCCGGCACGGCTCGTTGGCCACCTCTAAGACTGCATGGTGGCATGACACATACTTGAGCATGCATGCAGGCCACGGGAGCAAGTATTTGAGCAACAAGTCACGGGACATAATCTTTTAATTAAGAATATCATGTTTCTGGCCAACACGATATGGACCAAGTAAGAATATTTTAAAGAATTTAGGCTGGTGTTTTGGGTCACACATAAAATTAAGGACTTTTGATTAAAGGGATTTTGGGCCCATTTATTTTAATTAATTTCTATTTAACAGTTATGATAAGAAATGTTTTACATTAATTAGCAATAAAATAATATAGTAAGATATTTTGATTTTTTTATTGCAAAATTAAGTATATCAGTAAGGGTAAGAATTCATTGATATGGAGCTTTAAGTATGTTTGAATAAGTTTTCCAAATTTATAACTAGAAAAATTCTTGTGTTTGGGAATAATGAAAATTTGTTTACTCTTGAGAATTTCAATTTTTATAAGTAGCAAAAAATCGAAATTGAGATGAGTAAGTATCATTTTCTCAAACTAATTAAGTTCACTAGTTTACCTTTATTTGGAAATTGGTGTGATATTTAATATTTGAGTAGCAAAATTAATATCCTCATATTTACTTACATAGGATTATTTTGCTATATTTAAGTATTTATTAAGTTGATTAGTTTTCGCTGCTATGTATTAAGTTTATATTTTCTAATTAATTTTCTTGCATCAAAGGAAAATAATTAGAATATTTTTAAGTAAGCTTTAGTGTAAATATAAGCTTAGTAAGATTTAATGTTTTAATTTTAAGTATTTAGATATAGGTTTAAGTATTTAGTCATCATTTAAGTAGTTAGTCGCTGCTTTTAAGGTTTTAGTATTTCAGGAATTAGTGTTTAAGTATGGGGCAATTTTCTCAAGTTTAAGTAAGATTTCATGTTATGAAAAATCTGATTTAGATAGTGATTAAATATCTGGTTAGCATGGTAATTTTATATTGCGATCAACGTTGCTGATAGAATTTTACTATGATATTGTAATAAGTTAATTTGGACATATTATGCTACTCTCTAAAAGTGACGTAGAGTTAATGTTTAATCTTATTAAGTAATTTGATTTTGCCTTATATTAGTTTTTATTAAGTAACACGATGAATCAGTTATCGTGATTAAGATTAGTAAGTCCCTATTAAGATTCAAATGTATATGGCGTACATATATATATATATATATATATATATATATATATATATATATATATATATATATAAGTTTAGTAAGTTCATTATTAAGCTTCCGTTGTCCTTGTAAGATGAATTAGTTTAAGTATTTTTCTATTTAAATTGGATCCAACGTGAAGATTTATTTAGAAGAATCAGTATATTAAGGTGTTTAATAAGTTAATCATAAAATAATCATGATTAAGTAAGTTAGGTATGACTCATTAACTTGTCCCATTAATTAATTCAGATCAAATAATTAAGTATGTTAAAACTTAAGCTTCCGCTGTCATTTTGGTGGGGTAGATTTATTTAGTAACCAACATGAAAAATAAATTTACCGTGTTTCTTAAGATCTCTTGTATTAGTGTATGAAAATTATGTTGAGTAACCAACATGAAAGATAAAATTTTCATACTTTAATGTCGTATTTTATCAAGTAACCTACGGGAAAGACAAAACACATCTTTTAAGTAATTTTTAGTTCCTAAAGAATTTTGTTGAGTAACCAACGTGAAAAACGAGATTTAGTATGTTTCGAATGTCTTGTTTTGTTAAGTAACTAACGAGAAAGATAAAACATATATTTTTTTAGTTGTTTAAGTAATTTTTGGTTCATAATGAATTTCGTTGAGTAACCAACGTGAAAATCGAAGTTTGTTATGTTATGAATTTGTGTGTTTTTTCAAGTAATTATGTGAAAGACAAAACACAACTTTTGTAGTTCATTAACATAATTAAGTTATTGTATATTTTGTTAAGTAACCAACGTGAAAGACAAAATATTCTGTGTTGATTAAGATGTATTGAGTAATCAACATGAAAGATAAAATACAATATTTTATTTACTCGTTTATGCTTTATTAGGACTATGATCTAAATGTTGCATACACTTAGTGAAAGCATCTAGGCCCCATGAGGTACGGTTTTGGTGATTAATGACAACCATTTGATTTTACTAATGAATTTGTGAATGCAAGGTCCCAATAATTACTCAATCAAATGAAATCAAACTGACTTTGGAGACCCATATAAAATCAACTAATGAGATCAAATCAAATCATATGAAGATAAGAAGTGAAAGCTCTAACTTGACATCACTCAATACTTGAAGACTATCAGAACAACATTTCAAACAAGTGTCAAAGAGGTCACAAGTTCTAATTCCAAAAGAACAACTCAAAACAACTTGAAGTCAACAAGTTGAACACACCAGATCATCCGATGATTTCTGAGTTGGCTACATCGGTCGAGTTGTGTCAACTGAAGAAGAAGACCTCAGAGCAAAGCACTCACCGGATCATCCGATGTATGGCTCAGTCACATCGGTCCATTAGTACAGTTTGCAACACCATTGGACCAAGTGAAGCACTGGATCATCCGATGTACAGAGGCGTGAACATCGGTTGATTACTCCAGTAAGCCTCAAGTTCAAGATAATTCTGAAGGAAGAGCCACCGGATCATCCGATGATGAAGATGAAGCTACATCGGTCTAACAACGGTCATATCTGACACCATGACGTCAGCCAACTTAATTAGACCGATGATAACAAAGGGGGAGACATCAGATCATCCGGTGTGTACAATAAAGTTCTGTCAGCCTACTTTTCCAACGGCCATTTCGGGGAGGTTGGCTTTAAATACCCCCTAAGCCAGTCATTACAGAAAGTCTTGATACAAAGAAGCTAACAACACATCCAAGAGCACTCTAGACCAAGAGCTTACACTTCTTCACCCATTAGATCATTTGTATAGGCTAGATCTAGCTAGAGAAAAGCTTGTGTGTGTCCATTCTCTGTGATTGGAGTCTCTAGGCTAGTGAGAGGTTGAAGAGATCCTTCCGAAGCTTGCCAAGGTGTGTGTGGAAGCCCGGAAGATTAAGGATTGTACAAGGCTTGAGCTCCACCTTGCCGGAGATGGCGAACGGAGAAGATTAGTGAAGACCCCCTTGTCTCGGTGACTTGGGAGTGGCAAAACCCGTCGGTGGGTGCCACAACGTGGATGTAGGAAGATCCTTGTGATCTTGCCGAATCACAGGATAAACTCCGTGTCTCCGTGTCTTTTGAGCGTTTGCATTCCTCTCCCTCCTTTTACATTATGCAATCTTTATTCCGCAACTTATATTTACGTTGATTGCATAGATAAACCGCATAGGTAATTGGGCTTTAGTCGTTAGTTTTTAATTGTCTTAAAATTTGAAAGAAAGCCCAATTCACCCCCCCTCTTGGGCGTTTCGATCCTTACAATTGGTATCAGAGCAAGGTTGCTCATAGGATCATTCTAGCTTCACCGCTAGAGAGTGAAAATGGCCAAGGTTGGGGGTTCGGTTCCTATCTTCAAGGGCAAGAACTTTGCCTATTGGAAAGCACGCATGCGCGCTTACCTAGAGGCTATTGCTCCCGAAGTATGGGAAGCGACTCATGCGGGGTTTGGAGAACATAATTATGTTGGTGATAAAATTAAATGGGATGCTAAGGCTAGGAATGCAATCTATGAGTGCATAAGTCAAGATGTCTTCTCTAGAATTGCTAGTAAGGAAAAGGCTTGTGAAATTTGGGCTTGCTTGATAGAAATTCATGAGGGTTCATCTCGTGTAAAGGAACTTAAATATCACATGCTTAAAGCAAAATATGATGAATTTAAGATGCTTCCTCATGAAAATGTTAATGAAATGTTTTCACTCTTAAATGTTCTTATTGAGGAGATTAATGCTCTTGACATTGCGTCTCTTGGCAAGGGACTCATCAACCGTAAGATCCTCATGCTTCTTCCCAAGCCAAAGTACAACATCATCAACTCCATGCTCCAAAAAGAGTCACTTGATCACATTGAAGTTTCGGAGCTCATTGGAGAAATACACGCTCATGAGATGAGTGTACATGGGATGATGGAGCAATCATCATCAAAGACTATTGCTCTAAAGGCCTCCACCAAGAAAACAAGCCTCAAGAAGAAGAAGGTGGTTGAGCCTAGCTCAAGTGAAGAAGACCAAGCATCAAGTGAAGATGATGATGAGCTTGCACTAATGATGAGAAAGTTCTCATGCTTGAATTCCAAGATTACCAAGAAGGGGTACACCTTTGATCCCAAGAAGAAAGCGTTCCTACCAAGGAGAGATGATCGCAAGACTTGCTACAATTGTGGTGATCAAGGCCACATCTCCTATGATTGTCCAAAACTGGACAAAAGAAGAGAGAACTACAAAGGCAAGCACCGCAAGCTTGAAGAAAGTGATGATGATGAAGAAGAGGTCAAACCCAAACCAAGAGCCTTTGGGAAGAAGAAACAAGACAAGGGCAAGAGGGCAAGACTCTTACCAAAGAAGAGAAATGGCCCACAAAAGGTGTTGATGTGTGAGGCAAATGAATGGGTCACCGATGAAGAAACAAGTGATGAAGAGAGTGAAGAGGAAGAAGAAAGCTTGGCCGGCCTCGCCATCGCCAACAATGATGATGCACCTCTTCATCCACCACCCATGTGCCTCATGGCGAAAGGTAACACCAAGGTATGTGATGACTCTAGCGATGATGAGCTTTCCCCCGATGATTTAACTTCCTTGATAAATGAATATCATGCTATCATTAAGAGGGAAAAGAGTAAGGTTAAAGTGCTTGAAGAAACTCGTGCTAGGCTTGAGAGTACTAACCTTGATTTGCTTGACAAGTATGAAAGCATACTTAAAGAGCATGACACACTCAAATCCCATGTCAAGCAAATTGAGGAAGAAAATGCTAAAATTAAGATAGATAATCATGAACTTGACTTTGCACACCAAACACTCTTAGAAGAGCACAACAAGTTAATACAAGAACATCAAACACTTAACCTTGCTCATGACATGCTTGATCATGAATTGAAAAATATGAAGAAGCAAAATCTTAATGATAAGATATCCATTACTTCTCATGCCACTAATGCTTTGCACAAGTCTTTGCCTATGAAAGCTAATGCTAGGGAGAAGGACTTGTTGGAGGAGATTGAGAGTCTCCGCACTAGTGTGGCTAGACTTTCAAAAGGAGAAGTCAAGCACAAGGAAATTCTCTTACAACAAGCTAAGGCCTTCAACAAGAGAGGACTTGGATCCTTCCCGGTGCCTAACAAAGGAAAGGTGCCCTCACCGGAGCTAAGAACAAGCTTCATCAAGGAAGTTGGTTCTTATTGCCAACATTGTGAGGTCACCGGTCACCACACAAGGGAGTGTCCTCTTCCTAACCGACCTTCTCCTAAATTGCCTACTAACTATAAATCTACTTTCAATGATCATTATTATCTCTTGAATAAAGTACAAGGCAAGGTGAAGGCTAGGTTCATTGGCAAAGACATGAAGGGCATGAAGGGGAAGCTCCCCAAGCAACTTTGGGTCCCAAAAACACTTGTATCACACATACAAGGACCTAAGTTGGCTTGGGTTCCTAAAGCCAAAAATTGAATTCATGTGTGTAGGTGAACTACAAAGCCGGAGGAAAGCATTGGGTACTCGATAGCGGGTGCACTCAACATATGACCGGCAATGATGGTATGTTCACCACCATAGAAAACCCCGACAATCATGAACAAGTCACCTTTGGTGATAACTCTAAGGGAAAGGTAATTGGGTTAGGTAAAATTGCTATTTCAAATGACTTGTCCATTTCTAATGTCCTATACGTTAAGTCACTTAGCTTTAATTTACTTTCTATTGCACAACTATGTGATCTCAGACTAACATGCACATTTAGCAAGAATGATGTTGTTGTGAGTAGTGAAACTAGCCAAGACATAGTCTTCAAAGGGTTCCAGCACGGACATCTCTACCTAGTGGACTTCGCCAACAAGAATGCTAGCTTGACCGCTTGTCTTTTCACTAAGACAAGCTTGGGATGGCTATGGCACCGATGCATAGCGAACATTGGAATGAGCAAACTCAAGAAGTCATTCAAGCTTGGGATGGTAACCGGCGTGAAGGATGTCACATTTGAGAAGAACAAGCTTTGTAGCGCTTGTCAAGCCAGGAAGCAAGTTGCTTCACACCACCCAAGAAGACAATGGTGTCAACCTCCAAGCCACTTGAACTACTCCACATGGACCTCTTCGGACCGTCCACATATCAAAGCCTTGGCGGTAACCTCTATTTTCTTGTTATAGTTGACGACTACTCTCGCTATGCTTGGACTCTATTTTTAGGTGACAAGAGTGAAACTCCGGAAGTGTTCAAGACCTTTGCCAACCGCGCTCAAAGGGAATTCCAACTTCCCATTATCAAGGTCCGGAGCGACAACGACACCGAATTCAAGAACTACAACATTGGGGAATGGTGTGACCGTGAAGGCGTGAAGCATGAATTTTCGGCCACATACACTCCCCAACAAAACGGTGTTGTTGAAAGGAAGAACAAGACTCTCATCACTCTTGCAAGGGAAATGCTTGATGACTACGACACGTCGGAGAAGTTTTGGGCCGAAGCAATCAACACGGCGTGCCATGCCGCAAATAGGATCTATCTTCACCGACTACTTCAAAAGACCCCGTACGAGCTTCTCATTGGGAGAAAGCCAAACATCTCCTATTTTAGAGTCTTTGGATGCAAGTGCTACATCTACCGCAAGAAAAGGCTCGGTAAGTTTGAAAGAAGATGTGATGTTGGTATATTTCTTGGTTATGCATCAAACTCAAAAGCATATCGAGTATTCAACCAAACCTCCGGTTTAGTTGAAGAAAGTTGTGATGTTGAGTTTGATGAATCTAATGGCTCCCAAGAGGAGAGTTTTGGTCATGATGAAATAGATGATGAGCCTCTACGAGAAGCCATGAAGAACATGACCATTGGAGACATCAAGCCGGAAGTTGAGGAGAGCCATGATCAAGGGGGAGCTTCAAGTTTCAACAACAACACCTCTATGGCGCCTCAAGTTGACGAAGAAGAGAAGGATGATCCATTGCCAACTCAAGACTCACAAGCACAACAACATCAAGAAGAAGAAGAAGTCCATGATCAAGTCCGACCACAAGAGGAGCAACACACATCACCTTCGCCAAGTGCTTCTGAATGTAGGCCTAGAGGGGGGGGGGGTGAATAGGCCTTTTTGAAATTTCTCGGTTCATGTAGCACTTCAACAACAAGGTCAAAACCAGATATATCGGACTAGTCCGGTAAAGTGCGGACTAGTCCGGATTTCATGGGCTAGGTTGATCAAGTTAGGTCAATTTGATTGTTTCGTTGACGTTTGCAGCGGAAATATAAACTTTAATAACAGTTCAATAGTTGTATGTCAAGTTCTATTGCAAGTATGATTCTTGTTCAACTATTTAACTTGAATTCAACAAAATGAATCAAACCCTAGATAATGTTGATCAACTAGAATGATGAACACAAACGAACAAGACACAAGATTTATCCCGTGGTTCGGTTACCACGAAGGCAACCTACGTCCACGTTGAGGAGCCCACAAAAGGACCGGGTCTTCACCAACCCTTCCCTCATCGGATCGCCACGAAGGCCAATCCTCTTCCACTAATCACACAGGGGTAAATCACCAAGTTGAAGGGGCGATCTCACAAGTTGAGAGCTCCCTTGGTTACAAGTTTCAAGACCACCAATAACACACTTCGAAATATACAAATTGAGATACAAGAGTGTGTTAGAGATTCAAACCAAGAGCTCAATCGTGTGCCAAGTGCCCTCTCCAATGATCTACAAGTGATCTTCAATGGATTGATCAATTTTTCACTTAGTTTCGTGGAGAGAGGTAGTTTTTGAGTCTCTTGGGAGGTGTGACGGCGCTAGGGTTCGAGAGAGGGTGAAAGTGGGCCGTGCACCTCTATTTATATGGGGTTTCTAAAAGTTACCGTTAGGGTTCAGAAAGATCGGACTAGTCCGTGGTGGTCACCGGACTAGTCCGGTGTGCTGTGTGTAGCAAACCCTAAGTGTCCAGGAATATCGGACTAGTCCGGTTGAAAACGGACTTGTCCGATTTTGCTACTGGAAAGCTTCGGACTAGTCCGATTGCCATCGGACTTGTCCGGACAAATGAAACCCTAAGTGTTTGGGATGACAAGTCCGCACTTGGAGGACTTGTCCGATTTAGATCAGTGTGTATATCGGACTAGTTCGTGTGGACACCGGACTTGTCCGAAGTGGATCAGAATGAATATCGGACTAGTCCGGGTCACAACGGACTTGTCCGATTTTGTGTGACTTGTGCATTGTGTTAAGGACTAGTCCGCATTGGAGAGGACTAGTCGAAGTGGATCAGAAAGATATCGGACTAGTTCGGTAGAGACCGGACTTGTCCGATCTAGTGCAGAAAGTGATATCGGACTAGTCCGGCTGATATCAGACTAGTCCGGTCCTGTATAGCTTTGTGCATTGTGTGTGTGTGATCAAATGAGATTGAGCTCTTGGGTGTGTTTCCTTAACACACTCCATACATACTAAACTACTAATTTCTTCTCCTTGAGCTCAAATTCATTTTCCTTCTCAATTTCCCTCTTTTTGGCACTTTGCTCATTTTTCATCATTTTCCTGCATTCATCTCAACAAAAGGATTAGGATCCCAATTGCTTGTCATAAATCATCCAAAACCCACAAGGGAGTCCTAGATGCACTTTCAATCTCCCCCTTTTTGGTGATTGATGACAACCAATTGAGATTTCACAAAATGAGGTATAAAATGAGATTTTCATAAAGTATGCACATATGACTCAAAAATACATCAAGCAACAAGATAATTATTCATGTGTGCATTCTTTATGGTGGGATGCATACTAAGAGCATGAATGCATTAAGAATGACAGAATTTGCATTGATCAACTAATATCAAGTGAATATGGCATTTCAGGAGCAAAAATTCAGATTTCATCACACACTTGCAAATTAATTGAGAATTTAACACAGGACCAAACATGATATGAAAATAGTGTTAAACGAATACCATCACAATTAAAAATAAATAGAGAGCTCTCTCCTCGCATCCTATTCAGCTAAAGCTAAGACTAGAGACTCCCCCTCAATCTCTCCCCCTTTGGCATCAAGACACCAAAAAGAGAGAGAGGAAGGTCCTAGGGCTTCACTCTTCGCTGTCAGTCCTCTCGTCGTCTTCATCATCTTCATCGCTTTCCGCTTGACGAGGTTGAGAGGGAGGAGGAGGAGCGGAGCTGCTCGAGCCCCCAATGCCAAAATAGGCAAGCTCGGAGGGAGTCAAGGGGCTGAGCTCGGTGATGTCTGGATCAGAATCTTCAGAAAGTACTGGAGATCCAATTGGGTTGATCTCCAGCTTCTCACTCAGCTGCTTCACATTGGCTTTTATGTACCTCATGTTCTCCTTCCTCTTCTGATTTAGCTTGTGAAGCTTCACTTCAGTTTTCTTGCATGAGGAGAAAATTGCAGACAAGTACTTGAGGATCCCACTGGCGGATCCTTTCTGAGGGGCTTCCCTGGAGGGAGGAGGAGCCCTAGCAGCTTCTTCTTGCCTTGCCGGTGCCTCGGGGCTTGAGGCCGCCGATGGAGCAGCCTGGACACTCACTGGCTGAGGCTTCTGAGGCCTCAGTGGAGTGTGCTCCACATCCTTCACAAACTCGATCCCTGTGACCTTCTCAATCATAAACATCAAGTAAGGGGCATAGCCACAGGATCGGTTGGGGGTACTTAAGATATTGACCATATCATTCCAAATATAGTCTGCAACATCAAACTGTCTCTTCTTGCTTATGACCCTCATTAGAGCCCAGAGGTAACCCTGTACACTCCCTGCATCCCCATCCTTGGGGGCAATTGTCTTCCTAAGGACTCTGTTGAGGACCACAAAGAAGGGCTTCATGTTCTTTGTGGAGGGAGGAACATACTTAGAGTTGGGCTCATACATGAACTTCATTCCGTCCCTCTCAATGACCCCTATGTTGTGGATGATTAGGTGGTCATTTCCAGCAGAGTCTAAGTGGAGCAGGTTTGCAAAATCCTCCTGAGTGATGGAGTACTTGGATCCATGGGTCATCCAAGTCACACTTTCTTCATCTTCACTCGAGAAGTGGCACGTTGCATAGAATTGTGCTATCACTTCATCATTCCAGTTGTGTCTGAAGGCAAAGAGATCCTTCAGACCATGTCTCTCTGCAGCTGCTATCACTTCATCAAAAGCTGCACATTTCTTCTTCTCAAGGTGGGCCCAGTCAATCCATTGACTGCGCACCACCGGGGTCTTCATCGGCAAGTAAACCAGCTTGTAGAAATCAGCATGGAAATTTGACCAAAATCTGCCATCAGCTGCTTGCTTGGGCCTTGCATAGCAATCAACACTTCTCAACTTCGTAGCCACATCGCTGCCCTTGCCAGTGAATCTTTCCTCATTGGGGTCCCGAACCCCTTCTCTGGGAGTATGCAGCTTCAGGGGCCCAATAGGCCCTGTGGCAACCCCCTTGCCCTTCCCTTTACCTTGTCGAAGGCCACTTGAAGAAGTAGCGGCCTTCGAAGCGGCTTTCTTGACGCACACCTTCCTTCGAACTTGGGGAGGTGAGGGAGCAGGCTCGGAGGGTCTCTCTTGGCGTTTCTTGCCAAGACCCGCCGAGGACCGAGGTGCCACCTCGTGGTCCAACTCGGCCTCAAAATCGGAGATTTCGTTGTCGGAGCTCGACATGATCTGAGAATGAGTGATCAAGAGAAAGGACAAGTTATACAAGGTATTGGTGAGGTAAGATGGCAATGGAAGGCATTAGGGAATTAAAGAATTAGGTTTTGGTTCAGAAACAACGGACTTGTCCGGTGCACAGGCACGGACTAGTCCGGGGGACCGGACTTGTCCGTACCTGGACCGGACTAGTCCGGTGTTCATCTGCAAAAACCTAACAGACTGGACAAAAATTGATCCCTAAGGTAAAACTAGTCTAGCATACACATAGTACATCAACTAGACATGTAACTAGTGAAGAATGCTAGGCCAAACGATAAGCAATAGAGAAATTTGTGATTTCTTAGGGTTTTGAAGAAAATTTACCAAGAAATCAAAGGAAGCTTGAGATTTTGGGGGTTGGAGGCCGGACTTGTCCGCTAACTTCAATCCCCGAGTCTTCAAGCTTGATCTCCGCCCAAGATTGAGGCTTTTCGACGGAGGAATCAAGGATTCGCCTTGGGAGCTCGAGCGCAAGAGAGAGAAAGCTTGGGGGCGAGTGTGGGGTGAAGGGATTAGGGTTTGGTGGCGGCTAGGGTTATGGACACGAAAAATCGGACAAGTCCGGACATGACCGGACTAGTCCGAAGTCATCCAGAGACCTATATCGGACTAGTCCGTGGTCTGTCGGACTAGTCCGGCCTAACCGGCACTCTGCGGACTAGTCTGCAATGGCGGACTAGTCCGGGTAACCACGGACTTGTCCGTGGTCACCAGGAAAGAATTGCATAGCCCATTCATATATATTTGAAGGTCCAATAATTGAGAGTAGAGAGGCAAAATAATTCAAATAATCTTGATGAATTTGACCAGTAAGCATACAACAATCATACAATGATCAAAATTCATCAAGATCTAATAATTGACATAGTTTTTCGAGAGAAAAATGGGGAGGGGTAATTTTCACAAATCAATCAACATTTTGAAGTAAGCATACAGGTATGCAACTTTTCAAGCCACACTCCGAGAATCAAGAATATTTAGCTCATTTCGGAGTTCGCAAAAATGCTTTTCATCAAGTGGCTTGGTGAATATGTCGGCCAATTGTTTTTGGGTGTTGACATGAGAGATGGTTATGTCTCCTTTCATGGAATGGTCTCTCAAGAAATGATGTCTTATGTCTATGTGTTTAGTCCTAGAGTGCTCAACTGGATTGTGGGCTATTTTAATGGCACTCTCATTATCACAAAGGAGAGGAATACGGTTCATATTGTAACCGTAATCCCTTAGAGTTTGTCGCATCCAAAGGAGTTGTGCACAACAACTCCCGGCTGCAACATACTCCGCTTCGGCTGTGGATAATGCAATGGAATTCTGTTTCTTGGATGACCAAGAAACTAAGGATCTTCCTAGGAATTGGCAAGTGCCGGAAGTGCTTTTTCTATCAACTTTGCACCCGACATAATCTGCATCGGAATACCCAATGAGATTGAATTTTGAGCCTTTTGGGTACCAAAGACCAAGGTTGGGTGTATGAACTAAATATCTTAGGATTCTCTTTACGGCTGTCAAATGACATTTCTTAGGGTTGGCTTGAAATCTTGCACACAAACATACACTCAACATAATATCTGGCCTAGATACACATAAGTAAAGTAAAGATCCAATCATGGAGCGATATACCTTTTGGTCGACGCTCGGTCCATCTTCATTGAGATCCAAGTGGCCATTCGTAGCCATGGGAGTCTTTATGGGCTTTGCCTTGTCCATGCCAAACTTCTTGAGTATGTCCTGCGTGTACTTGGTTTGGCTTATGAATGTTCCCTCCTTTTGTTGCCGCACTTGGAATCCCAAGAAGTACTTCAATTCTCCCATCATTGACATTTCAAACCTATCTGTCATAATTCTACTAAATTCTTCACAGAAAGATTGGTTAGTTGACCCAAAAATTATGTCATCAACATAGATTTGGCAAATAAAAAGATCATTATCTAGGTTTTTCGTGAATAGTGTATAATCTACTTTGCCAATCTGAAAGCCATTATCAATTAAAAAATCTCTAAGACACTCATACCAAGCTCTAGGAGCTTGTTTGAGGCCATAGAGAGCCTTACACAGTTTATACACGTGGTCTGGGAACTCTTCGTCTTCAAATCCGAGTGGTTGCTCCACGTACACCTCTTCCTTGATCGGTCCGTTGAGGAAGGCGCTTTTCACGTCCATTTGGTACAGCTTGAAATCATGGTGAGTAGCATATGCAAGTAATATTCTAATTGATTCAAGCCTAGCTACTGGAGCAAAAGTCTCATCGAAATCCAAACCTTCGACTTGTGAGTAACCTTTGGCCACAAGTCGTGCCTTGTTTCTTGTCACCACCCCGTGTTCGTCTTGTTTGTTGCGGAAGACCCACTTGGTGCCCACTATGTTTGCATTGGGTCTTTCCACAATTTCCCAAACCTCGTTTCTCTTGAAATTGTTCAACTCTTCTTGCATTGCCACCACCCAGTCCGGATCCTTCAATGCATCCTCAGTCCTGCGGGGTTCCAAAAAGGAGACAAACGAGTAATGTTCACAGAAATTTGCTATAGGAGATCTAGTGGTTACTCCCTTTTGGATGTCGTCGATGATGTTGTCGATTGGATGATCCCTTTGAATGCATTGGTGTACTCTTGGGTGTGGCACTTGGGGGGTCGTATGTTGGTGATCATCTTCTTCTCCCCCTGAGTTGTTGTCCTCGTTGATTTGTTGATCATGTTCATATTCCTGTGATTGATCTTGTATCGAGGCTCCCCCTTGATTGTTGATCTCCTCTTGTGGTTCACTTTCCTCTTGTATTTGTGACGATGACTCTTGTGGTCGTACTTCGCCTAGAGCCATCCTCTTCAATGCTTGATAGGGGGCTTCCTCTTTACCTAATTCACATTGATCAACTTGCTCCTTTTGGGAGCCATTAGTTTCATCGAACACTACGTCACGTGCCACTTCAACAAGTCCGGAGGCCTTGTTGAAAACACGATAGGCGTAAGTGTTCGAATCATAACCAAGCAAGAAACCTTCATCGGACTTCGAAGCAAACTTTGAAGTCCTGGACTTCTTGTTCAAAATATAGCAAGGAGAACCGAAAACTCGAAAATATGAAATGTTCGGTTTGTTACCGGTGAGTAGCTCATAGGGGGTCTTCTTTAGTAGTCGATGAAGGTAGAGTCGATTCGTGGCATGGCAAGCGGTGTTGATTGCTTCCGCCCAAAATCGATCCGAAGTCTTGTATTCATCGAGCATTGTTCTTGCCATCTCTATGAGCGTTCGGTTCTTCCTTTCGGCGACTCCATTTTGTTGTGGAGAGTATGGTGCTGAAAATTCGTGCTTGATTCCTTCCTCATCAAGGTACTCGTCCACTTGTATGTTCTTGAACTCTGTGCCGTTGTCGCTCCGAATACTCTTGATTGATAGTGAGAACTCGTTTTGCGCTCGCTTGAAGAATTTCTTGAGTGTTCCTTGTGTTTCTGACTTGTCATGCAAAAAGAACACCCAAGTGAAGCGGGAAAAATCATCAATAATAACTAAACCGTATTTATTACCGCCGATGCTTATGTAAGCAATTGGACCAAACAAGTCCATATGAAGTAGTTCGAGCGGTCTTGTCGTGGTCATGATGTTCTTCGCGGGATGTTGTGCTCCAACTTGCTTCCCTGCTTAGGACACGCTACAAGGCCTGTCTTCCTCAAACACAACATCTTTCAAACCTCGGATGTGATCGCCCTTGAGGAGTTTTTGAAGGTTCCTCATACCAACATGTGCCAGCCGTCTATGCCACAGCCAACCCATGTTGGTCTTTGCAATCAAGCATGTGTCGAGTTCGGCTTTATCCTTGTTGAAGTCAACAAGGTAAAGCTTTCCCTTCAACATACCCTTGAATGCAACAGAACCATCACTTCTCCTTGAGACGGTCACACCCTTGTTAGTGAACAGGCAATTATAACCTTTGTCACATAATTGAGATATGGACAGCAGGTTATAATCTAAAGATTCAACGTGTAAAACATGCGAAAGAGTATGTTCAGAGGATATTTCTATTTTACCGGTACCGAGGACCCTTCCTTGACTGTTATCCCCAAAGTAGATGCCTTCGTTTGGGTCCTTGTTCACTTCATACTCCACAAACATCCTCCTTTCTCCGGTCATGTGGTTGGTGCATCCACTGTCTAGCACCCATTTGGATCCACCGGAGGAGTAGGCCTGCAAAAACAAATTACGCCTTGGTTTTAGGTACCCAAGCTTGCTTGGGTCCTTGGAGGTTAGTAACAATACATTTGGGCACCCACACATGGGATTTTGTGTTCCCATGGCGTGGCCCAGCATAATAAGCATACACTTTACCAACATTATTTTTCATTAATACATAAGAAGCATCAAAGGTTTTAAACAAGAGTTGCTGTTGATTATGGGTCGGACTAGTCTGTGTGACCGGACTTGTCCGGATGACCGGACTTGTCCGGACCACAACCGGACTAGTCCGGTTTTCATGAGAGTTCATGTTTTTAGTTTTCGAGTTACCAGGTTGTGAGGGTCCTCCCTTCACAAAGGTAATCCTTCCCTTGTTATTCTTATGATTTCCAGCTCTTTGCTTTCCATCATAAGAGTAACCAATGCCATACTTGACATTTGGAGGTCTTTGGACCAAATATGCACTACGTGCATAGTTGATCCTCTCCTTGTCAAATATTACACATTGGGTAGGATTTTTGTCCTTTGTGGAGGTAGAATTTTCCTTCAACCTGGTGTTAATTTTATCACATTTGCAAATATGAGCGATATTAGTTGAAGTGGGTTGAGAAGGTAGGCTTGAAGAGGAGGAAGGTTCACTAAGCTTGAGTGACTCAACCTGCACTTCAAGGATCTTGTTGACCTTGATTAGGTCATCAAGTTGATCCTTGATTGCAACGTTTGAGTTGGTTAACTCCAAGCAAGTTTTCTTGCTTGAAGCTAGCTCAAGCTCTAGTGAGTGGTTTCTCTCCTTTTCAAGAACTAGAAGATTGTCAAGTTCGACATGCTTCTCCTTTTGGGAGATAATCATGTCTTCTTGATGATCAATTAGCTCTTCCTTCTCAACAAGTTGGTTAAGCAAGAATTTCATTTTAGCAGCAGTTTTTCTATCTAAACCAATTAGCATATCTTCATCATCACTATCTAGATCATCATCACTTGAGTCAGAATGCAAGGAAGGAGTTTTGATGTTTACCTTGCGTTTACCTTCCTTATCCATGAGGCAAGTTCCATTTGCCTTCTTTGCACCGAGCGTGGGGAAGAGTGTGGGTTTCTTGGACATGCTTTCAATGGCTATGCTAGCCATTTCTTCTTCATCGGACGATGAGGACTCATCGTTTGAGTCCCACTCCTTTCCGATGTGTGCTTGTTCAGCTTGTTTCTTCTTCTTGAAGAATTTCTTCGGTTGAGGCTTGGACTCTTTACTCTTCTTCTTGTTGTCCTCATACGGGCAATCGACTATAAAGTGATTGTACTCACCACAATTATAGCATGCCCGCCTCATCTTCGGCTTTGTCTTCTCCTTGTATTTTCCTTCACTCGATTTTGTTCCTTGTCTTTTCTTCATAATTCTATTGAACTTCTTCATGAACAAAATCATATCTTCTTCGTCCAGCTCGCTGCTTTCATCATCGCTGTCCTCCTCAAGCTGTGCTTCTCTTGCTTCTTTGGATAGAGGCTTGAGTGAGGACTTTAGGGCAACTCCCTTCTTCTTGGCTGATGTGAGGTCGGATATTTCTTTTACGTGCTTGGCTTGCTTCTCCATCATCTCAAAGTTGATGATTTTGCCAAGCAGTTCATCCGGAGTCATTTTCTTGTACCCGGGACTTTCTCGGATCATAGAGCAAAGTGTGACGTTGCGAGGCATAAAGGCTCTAAGGATGAGCTTTACAACCTCGTGGTCATTCCACTTTTTGCTCCCATATGATCGAACCTTGTTCACAAGAGTCTTCAGTCTGTTGTACATGTCCTGGGGAGACTCATCTTCCTCAATCGCGAACCTTCCTAGTTCGCCTTCAATCATTTCAATCTTTGCCTCCCGCACATGCTGGTCACCTTCATGTGCTGTCTGTAGTGTGTCCCAGATTTCTTTGGCAATTTCCAATCCGTACACCTTTGTGAATTCATCTCGACTTAGAGATGAGGTGATAACGGCTGCGGCTTGGGCATTCCTGTGGATGGCTTGCTCTTGACTTGGCGTGAGCTCTTCATCGTCATCAGGGATGTTTATTCCTATGCACACAATATGCCATAAACTTGGGTTAAGGTAAATCAAGTGCATCTTCATATTTTGCCTCCACATGGAGTAATCACTCCCATCGAAGTGTGGGGCTTTTCCGAGAGGAATAGATAGATAATGACTGCTATTAGAATTTAAACGGTCATAATTAAAAGGATATCGGGAGTAGTCGGTGTGACTACTCCCCTTCTTCTTTTCTTCGACTTTAGATTTCCCTTTGGAAAGCGCTTTCTTTCTAAGGAGTGCTTTCAGCTCCAATGTCTCCTCATCATCATCATCGAAGTCTTGAATGGCTTCGATATACTTTTCAAGCTTTTGGTGCTTGTCATTGTTCATTTCTTCCTGGTTGTTGATTTTCTGGACTTCCTTCATGTCCGACATGATCTCTTCGAGTGGTTGCACTCTTTCTTGAAGAACCTGCTCTGATACCAATTGAATGTAGGCCTAGAGGGGGGGGTGAATAGGCCTTTTTGAAATTTCTCGGTTCCTGTAGCACTTCAACAACAAGGTCAAAACCAGATATATCGGACTAGTCCAGTAAAGTGCGGACTAGTCCGGATTTCACGGGCTAGGTTGATCAAGTTAGGTCAATTTGATTGTTTCGTTGACGTTTGCAGCGGAAATATAAACTTTAATAACAGTTCAATAGTTGTATGTCAAGTTCTATTGCAAGTATGATTCTTGTTCAACTATTTAACTTGAATTCAACAAAATGAATCAAACCCTAGATAATGTTGATCAACTAGAATGATGAACACAAACGAACAAGACACAAGATTTATCCCGTGGTTCGGTTACCACGAAGGCAACCTACGTCCACGTTGAGGAGCCCACAAAAGGACAGGGTCTTCACCAACCCTTCCCTTGTCGGATCGCCACGAAGGCCAATCCACTTCCACTAATCACACAGGGGTAAATCACCAAGTTGAAGGGGCGATCTCACAAGTTGAGAGCTCCCTTGATTACAAGTTTCAAGACCACCAATAACACACTTCGAAATATACAAATTTAGATACAAGAGTGTGTTAGAGATTCAAACCAAGAGCTCAATCGTGTGCCAAGTGCCCTCTCCAATGATCTACAAGTGATCTTCAATGGATTGATCAATTTTTCACTTAGTTTCATGGAGAGAGGTAGTTTTTGAGTCTCTTGGGAGGTGTGACGGCGCTAGGGTTCGAGAGAGGGTGAAAGTGGGCCGTGCACCTCTATTTATATGGGGTTTCTAAAAGTTACTGTTAGGGTTCAGAAAGATCGGACTAGTCCGTGGTGGTCACCGGACTAGTCCGGTGTGCTGTGTGTAGCAAACCCTAAGTGTCCAGGAATATCGGACTAGTCCGGTTGAAAACGGACTTGTCCGATTTCGCTACTGGAAAGCTTCGGACTAGTCCGATTGCCATCGGACTTGTCCGAACAAATGAAACCCTAAGTGTTTGGGATGACAAGTCCGCACTTGGAGGACTTGTCCGATTTAGATCAGTGTGTATATCGGACTAGTCCGTGTGGACACCGGACTTGTCCGAAGTGGATCAGAATGAATATCGGACTAGTCCGGGTCACAACGGACTTGTCCGATTTTGTGTGACTTGTGCATTGTGTTAAGGACTAGTCCGCATTGGAGAGGACTAGTCCAAAGTGGATCAGAAAGATATCGGACTAGTCTGGTAGAGACCGGACTTGTCCGATCTAGTGCAGAAAGTGATATCGGACTAGTCCGGCTGATATCGGACTAGTCCGGTCCTGTATAGCTTTGTGCATTGTGTGTGTGTGATCAAATGAGATTGAGATCTTGGGTGTGTTTCCTTAACACACTCCATACATACTAAACTACTAATTTCTTCTCCTTGAGCTCAAATTCATTTTCCTTCTCAATTTCCCCCTTTTTGGCACTTTGCTCATTTTTCATCATTTTCCTGCATTCATCTCAACAAAAGGATTAGGATCCCAATTGCTTGTCATAAATCATCCAAAACCCACAAGGGAGTCCTAGATGCACTTTCAGCTTCACAACCACTTATGAGGCATGGACGCATCTCCAAGGCGCATCCAATGGACCAAATCATTGGAAGTCCGTCAAGGGGTGTAAGTACACGTTCTCGCCACATTGCTTCATTTTGTGAGCACTACTCTTTTGTTTCGTGTGTAGAACCCACTCACATTGAGGAAGCGCTCCAAGACCCAAATTGGGTGATGGCCATGCAAGAAGAACTCAACAACTTCATCCGCAATGAAGTTTGGGTGTTGGAGGAGCGACCCAAGGACAAGAACGTCATCGGAACAAAGTGGGTGTACCGCAACAAACAAGATGAGAATGGCGTTGTGGTCCGCAACAAGGCAAGACTTGTGGCAAAAGGGTTCTCACAAGTTGAAGGACTAGATTTTGGGGAAACATTTGTCCCGGTCGCCCAGCTAGAAGTCATCCGTATACTTCTTGCCTTTGCTTCACATCATAGTATTATACTTTATCAAATGGATGTGAAAAGTGCCTTTCTTAATGGCTACATTAATGAGCTTGTTTATGTTGAACAACCTCCCTGGTTTGAAGATCCGAGGAATCCTAACCATGTGTATAGGTTGCACAAGGCGCTCTACGGGCTCAAGCAAGCACCTAGGGCGTGGTATGAACGACTACGGGACTTCCTCATCATGCAAGGATTTAAGATCGGGAGGGTGGACACCACACTCTTTACCAAGGACATCAACGGAGATTTGTTCATTTGTCAAATTTATGTTGATGATATTATTTTTGGTTCAACTAACGAAGCTTTTAGCCATGAGTTTGGCAAAATGATGTCTAGGGAATTCGAGATGTCAATGATTGGTGAGCTCAACTTCTTCCTTGGATTCCAAATCAAGCAACTTCAAGAGGGAACCTTCGTCTATCAAGAGAAGTACACCAAGGACCTCTTGAAGAAATTTGAGATGGGAGATTGTAGCTCAAGAAGCACTCCAATGGCAACAAATTGCCATCTCGACGCGGATAAGGACGGTAAACCTATTGACCAATCTCACTACCATTCTATGATTGGTTCATTGCTTTATCTTACCGCATCTAGGCCGGATATCATGTTTAGTGTATGCTTATGTGCTCGCTTTCAAGTGGCACCTAAAGAATCGCATAAGAAGGCGGTCTTTAGGATACTTAGGTATCTTAAGCATACCCCTAGTATGGGCTTGTGGTACCCTAAAGGTACAACCTTCCACCTCTTGGGATACTCGGATTCGGACTTTGCCGGATGCCGTGTGGATCGCAAGAGTACCTCCGGTGGGTGCCACTTGCTTGGGCGTTCCCTAGTCTCTTGGTCTAGCAAGAAGCAAAATTCCGCCGCCTTGTCCACGACGGAAGCGGAATACATTGCGGCCGGTGCATGTTGTGCTCAAATTATTTACATGAAACAAACCCTTTTGGACTTTGGAATTAAACTTGGTTGTGTGCCTCTCCTTTGTGACAATGAAAGTGCGGTTAAGATAGCTAAAAACCCCGTTCAACACTCCCGCACTAAGCACATTGATATTCGCCATCATTTTTTAAGGGACCATGAAGCTAAGGGAGACATCTCTTTGAGAGGTCTTAGGTCCGAAGAACAATTGGCGGATATCTTCACTAAACCACTTGATGAGAAAACTTTTTCTAGGCTAAGAAGTGAATTAAATGTGCTAGATGCAACAAACGTCATGTAAGAATGCATATCATATAGGTCTTGTCTAACTCCCAAAGGATAGGGGCGAGCTAGAAATAGTTTTCCCTGAGGAAGCCTTTGGAAGGTTCAAACTTGGCAAGATAGATTTACTTTATATCTTGCATGATGCCTGCCATATAGATTTACAATTTCTTGCATTATAAAATGATTGGCATTGCATACGGTAGATTGTCACAAAGGGGAACCCACCTCATGAGAAAGGGACTTGTTTGAAATGCAATATCTCAACTCATATAAGGTGGAAAGAACAAAATGTTAGGTGCGTTAATGCCTAGAGGAACATGCTTCAAAGAGATAGAAGTCTTCATACTCTACCTCACAAAGCATGGGCCTTACATTTTATTTGGACATTTTCCTCCTATTTTTTTTGATGTTCCATTTGCTTTAATGATTGGCCAAGTTATTGGCATATTAGCTTTTTGAGGGGTAAGGGGTTGCCCAGAAAGTCCTAAGACATGTGTTTCTCTTTGCTTGGTTGTTTGGTCAAAGGACATATATGGGATGTTTTAGTTCTGTAGTCATCGGATTATCCGATGTCCAGGTCAACCTCTCATCGGATCAATAGGTGTTCAATCCTCAAGGGCCAGTTCAGTCAGAATCCCAAATGATCCGACGCGTTCATTCTGAAAAACATCGGTCCATCCGGTGTTCTCTATTCTGGAGCTGTGGTCAATTCCACCGATGTTACTTCCTCCAACGACGGACCATCCGGTGTCAACATCACTCTTTTGAACACCCTTACTGTGCCATTCGACCGATGACCAAAACCCTAAACGTCGGCCATCCGATGTCAACAGCGATTTTTGAATATCCTTACTGTGGCATTCGACCGATGCTTCCATCATGTAACATCGGTCCATCCGGTGTTAAAATCTCAGCTAGGGTTTGGGACCCACTATTTAAACTCGTGCGCCGCCGGCCTTTCTCTCTCCCCGACGCTTTGCTCTCCCGTACATCCACCCCCGTGCCCTCGCCGCCGCCGTCCGCCGTCCGCCGACCGCCGCCTCTCCCTCCGGCCGCTGCCGCCGACATCCCACCGCCGCCACCGCAACCTCGCGCCGCCACCGCCGCTAGCACCGCCTCCATGCCGCATCTCCCTCGCCAAGCCGCCGCCTCACTCGAGCCACCGTCACCCAAGTTGCCGCCACCGCCGCTAGCACCGCCTCTGCTCCACACCGGCACCACAGCAGCCCCAAGTGCCATCTCTGTGGTGCCTCCCAAGCTCCATCGCCGCTAGGGTTTCGACCGCGACACAATTGTCGTATCCCCGTGCGCTCGACCCCGTCAAAGCTCACCTCGGCGATTGCGATGGCTCGTGACAAGAAGAACAAGGGCAAGGCCATCGTGGAGCCCGCCGCGAAGAAGCAAAAGCTGTCCAAGGAGGAGAAGAAGGCCTTGATGGTCGCTCGCGCCGCCGAGGAGCGTGAGCGAGGCCAAGGAAGGTCTTTGAGGATTCGCGAGGCTCGTCCGAGGCAGCCTCTCGTGATCGACGACTCCGAAGCCGAAGAGTAGCCCGTTGAGCCTCTCGTCCGCCGGCGCTCAGCCCGGACACGTGGGGGTCACACTGATGAGGACATCACAACAGCAGAGACGCGCATTGAACTGCAAGGACCAATCACAAGAGCACGGGCACGGTTATTAAATCAGCAGGTGAATTCGTTCTTAACTTCTTTTACATGTGAGTTTGAGAATAGATTGCTATGTGATGATTTAATTGTTATTAGGAATAATGGAAAAGATCAACAAGTGAAGGAAGGAGGCCTTGGGAGCGTGGAGAACCACCTGGGACGTCCACAAGTAGATGGAAACAGTTTACAACTCGGACTCGAGTTCAACTCGGAGTCCAGGAGCAGTCCACCTTAAAACAGACGCCCAGGAGGCATACGGACTCCATTTTCGACGTTCTACATATGCACGGAAAGAGGAGAGGATAAACTTTCCAATGGTTCTGGTCCCACCTTAAAATTCCTCCGGAGTCATTGGGAATCGTCGAAACAAGTCGAGTCCAGATTTCTGTCCGGTGCTGCGCCACCGAATCGGGCCTTTGGGCCTTGTATCCCGTAAGAGTCCATTAGGGACGCGTCTAATCGTATTTTGGTCGAACCCTAGCCTATAAATACTGCAGCCGCCGGTCATATTTGGTGGGTTTTTCTTAGATCAATAATATCGCCGTTTTTCGGTTTGTGAAACCTCAATTCAGCAATTTCAGATTGCTTCTTCTACGTTCTTGCTTGTGTTCTCGGTTGCACTTGCAGGGATTAGCCTTCTTGGCGAGGTCAATCATGTGAAGCGGTACTTGGTACAGCGGCGACGGAGAACTATAGGAGCATCATTGTGCAGCGTGCCTTGAGCCCCAAAGTGGAGACCGACGACAAACTACAACGACACAACCTCTTCCACATGTTTCTCGTCGTCAAGGACTGCCGTGTACACACTATAATTGATGGAGGTAGCTGCAATAACTTGGTAAACACAGACGTCGTCAAGAAACTCGGTTTGACAACAAGAGCACACCCTCATCCGTACCACATTCAATGGTTCAACAACAGCGGTAAGGTTCAGGTAACACAAACAGCGAGAATCCATTTTTCAATTGGTTCATACCATGATTTTGCTGATTTTGATGTTGTTCCTATGGATGCTTGTTCTCTTTTATTGGGTCGTCCTTGGGAATTTGATACAGATGCTATTCATCATGGTAGAACCAATAAATATACTCTCATGCATAAGGGAAAGAAAATCACTTTGCTCCCCATGACTCCTGCTGAAATTGTGCATTTTGAGAAGAGTAAAATTCGTGAGGGCAAAGCAACTAAATTATAATCTGAAAAACAGCAAGTTATTAGGTTTAAATCACCATCATTGCTCGCAACTAAATCTGAACTTGCTGATTTATTCGATGCTAAGGGGATGTGCTATGCTTTAGTTTGCAAAGAAGCCATGTTTTCACTTCATGAATTGTCTATTGCATTGCCCCCTGCTGTTGCTAACCTTTTGCAGGAGTTTGAGGATGTGTTTCCCTCCGAGATACCCCCTGGTTTACCACCGATGAGAGGCATTGAACACAAGATCGATTTGATTCCAGGAGCAAGTTTGCCAAATCGTGCAACATACAGGGCGAATCCACAAGAAACTAAGGAAATTCAGCGACAAGTCCAAGATCTTTTGGACCGTGAGTACATTCGTGAAAGCCTTAGCCCTTGTTCCGTTCCTGTTCTTTTGGTTCCTAAGAAAGATGGTAGTTGGCGCATGTGTGTTGATTGTCGAGCAATTAATAACATCACCATTCGATATCGTTATCCTATTCCTCGATTAGATGACATGCTTGATGAATTGAGTGGTGCTATCATCTTCACAAAAATTGACTTGCGTAGTGGTTACCACCAAATTAGAATGGCACTAGGAGATGAATGGAAAACTGCATTTAAAACCAAGTTTGGACTTTATGAGTGGTTAGTCATGCCTTTTGGTTTAACTAATGCACCCAGCACCTTTATGCGATTAATGAACGAGGTTTTACGTGCTTTCATTGGACAATTTGTGGTGGTTTACTTCGATGATATCCTCATTTACAGCAAGTCATATGATGAACATCTTGATCATTTACGTGCTGTTTTTACTGTTTTGAGAGATGCACGTTTGTTTGGTAACCTCGAAAAGTGCGTTTTTTGCACCAATCGAGTCTCGTTTCTTGGCTATGTCGTTTCCTCGCAGGGAATTGAGATGGATGAGGCAAAAATTGAAGCAATCACCAGCTGGCCAGCCCCAACTACCGTCACACAGGTTCGTAGTTTTCTTGGTCTTGCAGGATTTTATCGGCGCTTTGTGCGGGATTTCAGCACCATTGCAGCACCTCTACATGAGCTAACGAAGAAGGGAGTTCCATTTCGATGGGGCGAACAGCAGCAACAAGCTTTTGATGCTCTCAAATCGAAGCTTACACAAGCACCATTACTACAACTTCCTGATTTTGACAAGACCTTTGAGCTAGAATGTGATGCAAGCGGCATTGGTATTGGAGGCGTTCTCATACAAGGAGGTAAACCCGTTGCTTTCTTTAGTGAAAAACTTCATGGTCCTTCTCTGAATTACTCCACTTATGATACGGAATTGTATGCCTTAGTCCGTGTATTACAAACTTGGCAACATTATCTTTGGTCTAAGGAGTTTGTCATACATTTCGATCATGAATCATTGAAGTATCTTAAGTGTCAAACCAATCTGAATAAACGACATGCTAAATGGATTGAGTTCATAGAGTCGTTTCCATACATCATTAAGCATAAGAAAGGGAAGGAAAATATCATTGCCGATGCATTATCTAGGCGTTATACCATGCTGTCCCAACTTGATCATAAAATCTTTGGTTTGGAAACAATTAAAGCATTATATCCTACTGATTTGGACTTCAAAGTTGCTTTTGAAAATTGTAGAGAAGGAAGAACTTGGAATAAATATGTGCTGCGAGAGGGTCTCCTCTATCGTGCTAACAAGCTATGTGTTCTAGCTAGCTCCGTTCGTCTATTGCTTTTGCAGGAAGCACATGGAGGAGGTTTGATGGGACATTTTGGAGTGAAGAAAACTGAAGACGTGCTGTCCACACACTTCTTTTGGCCAAAGATGAGGCGTGATGTCGAGCGCTACGTGTCACGATGCACTACTTGCAACAAAGCTAAGTCTCGTCTTAACCCACATGGTCTTTATATGCCTCTTCCTGTTCCTAGTGTACCTTGGGAGGATATTTCTATGGACTTTGTTTTGGGATTGCCTAGGACTAAGAGGGGGAGGGATAGTATTTTTGTAGTTGTTGATCGTTTTTCCAAAATGGCACACTTTATACCTTGTCATAAGAATGATAATGCCTCACACATTGCTGATTTATTTATGACGGAAATTGTTCGTTTACATGGTGTGCCAAATACCATTGTTTCTGATCGTGATGCAAAATTTTTAAGTCATTTTTGGAGAACTTTGTGGTATAAATTGGGAACCAAGTTGCTGTTTTCAACTACATGTCACCCACAAACGGATGGACAGACCGAGGTAGTTAATCGTACTTTATCCACTATGTTACGGGCTGTCTTGAAAACAAATTTGAAGTTGTGGGAGGAGTGTTTACCACATATAGAATTTGCTTACAACAGATCCGTTCACTCCACGACAAAGGTAAGTCCATTCCAGGTAGTGTATGGTTTCAATCCCTGTGCTCCTATTGATTTACTACCTTTGCCTCCTTCTGAAACTATAAATTTGGATGCTAAACAACAATATGAATTCATTCTTAAGATGCATGAAACTACAAAGAAAAATATTGAAATGATGAATGAGAAGTATAGGATTGCAGGAAGTAAAGGTAGAAAAGAAGTAAAACTTGAACCGGGCAATTTGGTGAGGTTACATTTGAGAAAAGAGCGATTTCCCGACTTGAGAAAATCTAAACTTATGCCACGAGCTGCTGGTCCTTTTAAGATCGTTGAAAAGATTAATGGTAATGCATATAAGCTTGAATTGCCTCCCGATTTTGGGGTTAGTCCTACATTTAACATTTCAGATTTGCGACCGTACTTGGAAGAAGAAGATGAACTTGAGTCGAGGATGACTCCAATTCAAGAGGGGGAGGATGATGAGGACATCACAACAGCAGAGACGCGCATTGAACTACAAGGACCAATCACAAGAGCACGGGCACGGTTATTAAATCAGCAGGTGAATTCGTTCTTAACTTCTTTTACATGTGAGTTTGAGAATAGATTGCTATGTGATGATTTAATTGTTATTAGGAATAATGGAAAAGATAAAAAAGTGAAGGAAGGAGGCCTTGGGAGCGTGGAGAACCACCTGGGACGTCCACAAGTAGATGGAAACAGTTTACAACTCGGACTCGAGTTCAACTCGGAGTCCAGGAGCAGTCCACCTTAAAACAGACGCCCAGGAGGCATACGGACTCCGTTTTTGACGTTCTACATATGCACGGAAAGAGGAGAAGATAAACTTTCCAATGGTTCTGGTCCCACCTCAAAATTCCTCCGGAGTCATTGGGAATCGTCGAAACAAGTCGAGTCCAGATTTCTGTCCGGTGCTGCGCGACCGAATCGGGCCTTTGGGCCTTGTATCCCGTAAGAGTCCATTAGGGACGCGTCTAATCGTGTTTTTGTCGAACCCTAGCCTATAAATACTGCAGCCGCCGGTCATATTTGGTGGGTTTTGCTTAGATCAATAATATCGCCGTTCTACGGTTTGTGAGACCCCAATTTCGCGATTTCCGATCGTGTCTTCTACGTTCTTGCTCGTGTTCTCGATTGCACTTGCAGGGATTAGCCTTCTTGGCGAGGTCAAGCGTGTGCAGCACGGTTGATAACCAACGGAGCCGTGGTGTAGTGATTGCAGGGGTACTCGAACCGCTCGAGTGCCGTGGATCATCAACGTCGAGTTCTCCACCCCAATCGACATACCTTTCGGAAGATCGGGCCTAAACCTACTCATCACACACCGAGGCTGCTCCTCGTCTGAGACCGATGGTTGCCGACCGTCGTGAGGACAGGGAGGCCCAGCGTGCGATCTACGAGATGGACACCACTGTCCATGTCGTCGAAGGTGTCCGGTTGACCGACTACCAGAAGATGAAGGCCAAGCAGCTTCGCAAGCTCCGATGGAATGTGCTGCTTGAGGAGTGGTACCCGCAGCCCCGGGAAGCTTTGGTGGATAGTCGCTTCTTGACTATCACGCAGGCGTCTCTCTACGAGACTTACAGACGCCGAGGCCACAAGCTGTTTCAACACAATTATCTGGATTGGGGACAGCTAGCTTTGGCAGCAGAGACGGAGATCCGTCCTTACTTTGAGAGGTAACGAGGCTTGGTGGAGTTGATGGCATATGAGCGGAGTGCTTACGTGGAATATTGGGTCCGCGTCTTCTACGCCACCCTCTATGTCTCGGAGGGCAGAAGATCCATTGACTTCATGTTCATGGGTCAGCACTACCACCTGACGAGGCAGACGCTGGGACAGTTGCTTGGAGTAGACTTGCACGACACCTGCATACATGAGAGGGTCTACGGTCAGGCAGATCCGCCAAGGAGGCTGCTCACTGGAGGAGTGGCTCCTGCTCTGGAGGAGATCAGATCATTGTTTGGACCTACCTTCTCTCCTGACCAACCGAGGGTTCCTGCTTTGTTGACTCCAGCTGCGCGCATAGTGCACCTCGCCTTGCGCCGCACGCTTCTGCCGAGGTCCAGCTATCTTGAGGGATTCACCAGCCTCCAGCAGACGATCCTGTTCTACATCATGAACGGGATGGACTTTGACATAGTGGATGTCATCATTTGCGAGATGGAGGATGTGATCACAGACGGTGTGGGCATGATGAGGCAGCTTGTCTATGGGCACTGGATCAGCTACCTGCTTACCATGATGGTTCCCGAGGGGTCCGCCATGCACGACCGTCTCTCTGACGAGAGTGTGACACGGTTCGGACACTACCGAGCTCCAGCTCCAGGGGACCGCCGCCTTGGCCGCCTGTTGAGCGTCAGGTCAGGGCGATGCTATCCGAGGAAGACTGGTCGGACTTGGAGAAAGAGGATGAGCGTCTAGCTGAGGCAGAGGCTCAGGGAGGAGACCTGCAGCACGTCTGGTCCGAGAGCGACACAGATGAGAGTGTCGAGGGGTACTTCCCTCCTCCACCCTCACTGAGGCAGCACGATGCAGAGGCAGGAGGTTCAACTGCTCCACCATCGACACCACCTCCTGTGTCCGAGGCGCAGGTGTCACAACCGTCAGAGCTGTCGACACTTCTTCAGCAGATGATAGAGCAGCAGCGCCAGGACAGGGTCGCGGCTGAGCAGGCTAGGGCAGAGCAGGCTGCTCACCTGGCACAGCTTCAGAGGCAGCAGCAGGAGCTTCAGCTGGAGATCGCCCGACAGAGGCGAGAGGATACGGACCGGTTCACGAACCTTGTTGATCAGATGCACCGACGTACCCTCGACCAGCAGCAGCAGACTCAGCAGGCTATGATGGGGATCCTAGGGTTGATCACCAACCTCTACACTCAGACTGGGATCGCCCTTCCTCCACAGCAGCCTGGACTGGGACTGGCTCCAGGTGCGACTCAGGTGCCTGCTTCACCGATTCCCTCTATCAGCATGTCACCTCTTCTGGCACCCAGCGCATCGATCCACTCTCCTCTGCCGGCGACGACTCTGTTCCAGCAGACGCCGGCATCTGTGGTCAGTGCTCAGCCTCCTCCGGCTCCAGCTCCACCGGCGCCTCCTGTACCTGCTACCTCCTCTCCAGCATCGATAGCGGTTCCCCCAACTCCCTCCGCTCCAGCAGCTGCGACCGGCGACTCCAACTCCGACGGCAGCGACGGTGACTAGTTCGTCATCGCGCCTAGCTCTCAGGGTCAGTAGGCTCTCTGATCCCTTTTTGGTGTCTTGATGCCAAAGGGGGAGAAGAGGTAGAGGAGTCAGGGGGAGTAGTCTCAGGGGGACTTTATTTTTGAGAGTTTATTTATCTTTCCTGTGTGCTTGAGTACTTTTGTAATATTAATTAAGCACCTTTCTTATGGTATTAATCGATTGAGCTTTTCGCGCCATTAATTTCATTTGATTTCTACAAGCTCGATGTGTCTTATCTTGTATTCATTGCATATATAATTGAGTATTGTACCATCAAACTCATTACTATTGCGCTTTAAATTATTGTGTTGTCATCAATCACCAAAAAGGGGGAGATTGAAAGCATCTAGGCCCCATGAGGTACGGTTTTGGTGATTAATGACAACCATTCGATTTTACTAATGAATTTGTGAATGCAAGGTCCCAATAATTACTCAATCAAATGAAATCAAAATGACTTTGGAGACCCATATAAAATCAACTAATGAGATGAAATCAAATCATATGAAGACAAGAAGTGAAAGCTCTAACTTGACATCACTCAATGCTTGAAGACTATCAGAACAACATTTCAAACAAGTGTCAAAGAGGTCACAAGTTCTAATTCCAAAAGAACAACTCAAAACAACTCGAAGTCAACAAGTTGAACACACCGGATCATCCGATGATTTCTGAGTTGACTACATCGGTCGAGTTGTGTCAACAGAAGAAGAAGACCTCAGAGCAAAGCACTCACCGGATCATCCGATGTATGGCTCAGTCACATCGGTCCATTAGTACAGTTTGCAACACCATTGGACCAAGTGAAGCACCGGGTCATCCGATGTACAGAGGTGTGAACATCGGTTGATTACTCCAGTAAGCCTCAAGTTCAAGATAATTCTGAAGGAAGAGCCACCGAATCATCCGATGATGAAGATGAAGCTACATCGGTCTAACAACGGTCATATCTGACACCATGACGTCAGCCAGCTTAATTAGACCGATGATAACAAAGGGGGAGACATCGGATCATCCGATGTGTACAATAAAGTTCTGTCAGCCTACTTTTCCAACGGCCATTTCGGGGAGGATGGCTTTAAATACCCCCTAAGCCAATCATTACGGAAAGTCTTGATACAAAGAAGCTAACAACACATCCAAGAGCACTCAAGACCAAGAGCTTACACTTCTTCACCCATTAGATCATTTGTATAGGCTAGATCTAGCTAGAGAAAAGCTTGTGTGCGTCCATTCTCTGTGATTGGAGTCTCTAGGCTAGTGAGAGGTTGAAGAGATCCTTCCGGAGCTTGCCAAGGTGTGTGTGGAAGCCCGAAAGATCAAGGATTGTACAAGGCTTGAGCTCCACCTTGCCGGAGATGGCGAACGGAGAAGATTAGTGAAGACCCCCTTGTCTCGGTGACTTGGGAGTGGCAAAACCCTTCGGTGGGTGCCACAACGTGGATGTAGGAAGATCCTTGTGATCTTGCCGAACCACGGGATAAACTCTGTGTCTCCGTGTCTTTTGAGCGTTTGCATTCCTCTCCCTCCTTTTACATTATGCAATCTTTATTCGGCAACTTATATTTACGTTGATTGCATAGATAAACCGCATAGGGAATTGGGCTTTAGTCGTTAGTTTTTAATTGTCTTAAAATTTGAAAGAAAGCCCAATTCACCCCCCCCTCTTGGGCGTTTCGATCCTTACACTTAGTAAATGAGACCAACTTCATTTAAGTAATTAAGTTTAAGATTAATTCAAATCTATTTCTGAATATATATTATCTCGGATATTAAAAATATTTCTTATGCCTTAAGTTTTATTCTAGTAATTAAGTCGCTTCACTGGGAATTATGTCGCATAATGAGCAAATCGAGTATGTCTTTTGTATGCTATTTTACATTTTAATAAGTTTTTTCATGGCGATAAAATCTTAAGTAAATCTGTAATTTTATGAGAGCAATCCCATTGTGTCGCTAGTACTAAAATAATTATTAAGAATTGAAAATCCTGTTAAATGTATCTTCAAATGCATGTTCTAGTACTTGTTAGAATTGTTATATAATGGTATATCATGATAGCAAATTCTTAAAATGCGCAATACAGTTATTAAAATTAAGTTATTTTATATGGAATTCGAGAGTAAGAAATTAAATTTTCACATTTTAACATTGTCAAATATGCTAAGCATATCATTTAGAATCATTCAACCATTAGATGATGGCATAGAGAAACTTTTATATTCTAGAAAAAGGTGATGTATTCCCATTAGTATTAAGTGATGTTATTAGGATACGAACTAAGTAATATAATTATCTTCTCGTAATGAGTATTGTAAATTGTCTTCAAAATTATGACGCTATTGTATAGTCCATATTTCGAGGGGAGGGATTGTAGGTTTATCACTAAGATGATGAGTGAGATCATTAAGTAATAAATATTCATCCCACATTTTTCAGTTTTATATAATGCTTTGTGTGCATTGTAATAAGAATGATCTATACAATAAAGGAGAGTACACTTTATATTGTCGTCTAATACTCCAAATTAGAAATGTGTATTTCTTTACATTTTATTAAATTTGTAAGAAAATATAACATAATTAAGGGAGTGATCTAGTAAGAAGAAACTTTACTGTTTTCACTCTGTGTTTCCTTAATTAAGTTGATGCTTATAAATGTCATATAAGATATATAATTAAAATTACCCAAATAATTATAAGTATTGTCGAAGCGTACGAATGACACTTCCCCCGGTACTACTAAAATGTAGCCCGCAGAGGTTCTTGTATCGGTTTGGGCGTGCATAGATCTTAGACAAGATGATCACACGGAGGATTTAGGTGGTTCGGGCTGCCTGAGCGTAATACCCTACTCCACGGGATGTGTGTTGTTGTATTGAGGATTTCAATAGTGCTAGCGTGCGTATGAGCTTGCCTATTTTGTACTGAGCAGCACATCCCTTTTATAGACCAAGGGGTGGCTGTTACATGGGATGCCTGGTCCGACATGTGGCCCTAGCGGTTATTCTTGCCTAATACACAATTAAGTATATTTAAGCACCCTAATAACATGATAACGCCCCTTCATGGTGGCGTTACCAACATTAAGGGTCTTCTGATCATGCACCATTAATAGTGCATTAATGGAGCATAATCAGGCCTTGTAATTGTAGCAATAAGAATCCTTTGAGTACTTATGTCGTTGGAGATCCATCTGTATTCCTGTTGGTGGCGTAGGTTCGACTTGACACATGGCAACTCCGAAGATTTCTCTTGCAGGAAGGTAGGTCCGAAGCTGCTATACACGTGGAGGCACTAGAGCTTCATTCTACTGGGGGTTCGGTCCCGAGTCACTATACACGTGTCAAGTACGGAGCTACCCTATGTAAAGGGTGAAGTTCCGGTCTTGTGTTACACGTGGCGGTGTCGGAGCTCTCCTATGTAGGAGGTGGGTCCAATGCTGTTTGACATGTGGGGCCTATGGAGGTCTTCAACTTTGACAGATAGAACTCCCTTGCACTTCTTGGGGTATCATGGGGTACCTGATACACAGGGTACCGACAGTGGCCCCTGGGCCCACATCTAGGAGAAAACCCTTTGAGTTAAGTTGTTCTACCGGAGGTGGGGTCATCCTTGATTCTCGCGCTGCAGCTTCAAAGTTCTCTTGATGTACCATTGGGGCGATGGTTCGGGGTTAAACCATCGCCACGTGGCTTGTTTTGAATGCGGCAGATGAGATATTTGAGTGCGGATCTCATGTAATTGAAGGTCGTCAGTTCCCAATACAAAAGTCGTATCGGTTCCGAGCGCCTTATCAGACTGCCGCCTTTGGGATTCCCGCCGCCCACCATGACAACGGTTCGCCTAGGGTAATAACCTCGACCTCTTCGTTAGGGTGGCCCTGGGACCATTCGTCATTGACGGGGTAGGTTCTTTGTAATGTGGACTTGCTCTCATTGCGGTTTCCATCCAAGCATCGTGGAGGCTTACTTAAGAAGGAAAGTCCGCATGGTTTGAGGATTCTATACGTTTTCGATCAAACTCGCGCTCAGAGCCTCCCAAACTTTGCCTCGCCTTCTCCCCTTTCGCTCCACTTTGCCGCGATGGAGTTAGGTCTTCCCAAATGCCGCATCCAGAGCAAGGACAATCTGATGAAGATCCGGACCTTCATGGGATGGTCCAGTGACTCCTTCAACCACTTGGTCTGTGCCGGCAAGATCCCCTTCAAGAAGGAGCGCTGCAGGGAGATGGTGTACTTCTTGGCGTACGCCATTGATGGGACTGATCCCACCTTTTTCAAGTTTCATCTTGATGCTGCTGGATTTCTACGGCCTCCAACTGCATCACCTTGGCCCGCACTCCCTCCTGCTCGTGGCAACTCTCGTCCACTTCTGCGAGATGTGGGTGGATGTGCCTCCCCGCGTCGAATTGTTATGGACTTTCTTCACAGCCCATACCACCGGCAAGGGGACATAGTTTCTTGGCTTTATTACTTTGTGAAGCGCAAGAACTGTCCCTTCAAGTACTTGAAGTCATTCCCCTCTGGCAAATGGGACGACTGAAAGGAGGATTGGATCGTCATTGCAGTGGAGGAGCACGACAGGTTGGAGTTGTCCCAAGGACTCCCCAACACCGACACTGATGCCTGGAATGTAGTTCTGAAGCTGTTGAATGCATTTAACCCTGTCCTGACCAGGATCTGAGAATGTGTGGAGGGTGGAGTGACCCCCCATATGGTCATCGGAAATTTATTGGTGAACAGGTGGGCTCCGCTGAGGAGGAGGGAGAAGCTCGCCTGGGCTTTTAACAGTGTGATGGATGACGATCGGATTGAAATCGGTTTGAGATCCAACTTGGATGACGGAGCTTTGAAGCTCCATCTCAAGAAATTTCAGCACAGGTCTATCACCGATGATGCCCTAGCTCCGTCGGCTGCTTTCCTGCCCCTACATATGATTCCAGAGATCAGCAGGGAGCTTTGGAGGAAGATGCCGGTGCTAGATGACCTTAGTGAGATTGAAAGCGCCGGACCTCTAGGGTTGTAATCCCCGGAGCTTCCGAAGAGGTGACTGCCCCTACTCTGAGCCAGAGGGTTGAAGACATCAAGAAGGGCAAGGGAAAGGAGCCAGTCGAATCTTCCAGTCGGAAAAGAAAGCTGAAGCATGCTGATGGGAGCTCCGTCAGGTCTACTCCATCTATGACTGCCCCTTCTCCCAGGCGAGGGAGATCTTCTGTGGCGACACCCCCTCCGGTGCAAACATCCTCGAGAGGCGCTAGCTCGGGACAGTCGACTCCAGCCCTAGTGCCAGCTAGGGGCTCCTGGTCCGGGGGTCTTTCTCAGCCAAGGGAAGTTCTGGCCGAGAAGACTCCAACTGTTGCAGATGGTCTCTAGCCGAGGTCTGAGGTTACTGTCTCATCGAACTTGGTAGGCTCTGATTCCGGACCGTAGAAGAAGAGGTTCCGCGGGGACTGGGGCGGTAGCATCCCCAGGTAAGCGTCGTGGACTTGCCTTGAAATGCTAATCTTGTTTTTATTATGTTTTTAATCTTCTCATACCTTTATTTCCAGAGTGTCGAGAAGAGAGTCTGAGGCTTCGACATCTGTTGCCGCAACTGGGGCTGCGCATGCTGAAACTCCAGCTTCAACCATTGAGCCTCCTCCAGTGGTGGCAGAAGACATGGCAGCTCCGGCGCTAGCTGTCGTGGACTTAGATCCAGAAGAGATGCCAAAAGCTCCCGTGGTAGCGCCGGACCGCGGGGGAGAAGTTGAAAATGCACCACCGGCAACAGCGTTAGAGGCTGAGGCTTCAATGTGGGAGTTAGAGGTATCGGAAGCTCCGGTGTCTGAGCCAGAGGTAATCGAGGCTCCGGTCCCTGCGCCTGAAGTTGTTGCAGGGCCGGTGGCGCCAGAAGCTCCGGCCCTTGAGCCGGAAGTCGTTGAAGCCCTGACCACTGAGTCGGAGATGATCGAAGCTCCGACCATTGAGCCGGAGATGGTTGAATCTTCGACGCTCGAGCCAGAAGTTGTTGAAGGTCCAGTTGCCGAGCCGGAGATGCTTGAAGCTCCAACTGCTGAGCCGGAAGTGGTGGAGGTGTCGACGCCTGAGCCGGCGGTGGTGGGGGCTTTGGCTGAAACTCCAATAACCGCCAGAGAGGTAATCGCTCCAGAGGTGTCCATGCCGGAGTCGGAACACCATGAAGAGGTGGTGGCAGGCTTTCCTCCTATGGAGCCAGCAACTGAAGACCCAGAACCAGGACCTTCGGCTTCTGCTCCGGATGTAGAAGTTCCCCCAGTGTGCTCTTCCTCAACGGCTGCTGAGGAGCTCTCGGCGGGTGGCCCAAGTTCTACAAAAGCTCAGGGAACCACACTTGTAGAGTGGAACCCTATTTTTGTTATGGAGAATCCCCTGGAACCAGCGGATATGACCCATGCAGGTCCAGAGCCCATTTCCCCTTGGCGTTGTCCATAGACAATGCCTGCTTGAGCCTCAGACAAGTTCAGCTCGCCATCGATCACGACAGCAAGGTTCTTGAAGAGGAGCGCCACACCTTGAGGCGTTGGTGCAACAGGCTCCACATTGAGACCAAGCTTGCACAGACAAGGCTTGCTGATCAGAAGGAGTGGATCAAGAGGGAAATGACCCGGATGGAATACTGGGGCAAACTGTTGGAGGAGAAGGAAGCCACCATCGGGGCTCTCGACGCTAATTCTCAGGATATTCTTGAACATGCTAAGGAAAGGAATGATGCTGCTGATGAGCGTCACAACAACCTTACAGCACTAAATGAAATTCTCCAGAAGCGCCGAGCGGACCTTGATGTGAGTGAAGAAAAACTCCTGGAACAACAGGAGGATGTTTTGAAAAGGGAGGAGGAGCTCACCCAGAAATTGACTCTGGCTGAGCAAAATTTGGCAGATCGCACTAAGAAGTTGGATTTGTGGAGTGAGGAGGAAAAGGAGAAGTACTGGAAACTAGGGCAGGAGCTCTCAAAAAGAGAAGCTGATGTTGCCGCTAGAGAAGGGAAGGTAAGGGGCATGGAGAAGGACCTGGCCGAACGGCGGAAACGTATCCACCTCTGGGAGACGGAGCTAGCCGATCGCGAAAAGCAAGTTGCTGAGAGTATGTAACAACATGCCAAAGTGGTCGAGCGCCTCGCTTGAGAAGGTTAAGAGCTTGCAGCTGTCCGGAGATCACTCGAGGAGCTGTGAAGTTTAAGGGAGACTGAGTCCATACAAGTAAGGGACTTCTTGGGGCAAGCCAATGACGTGTTGACACCACTAGCCTTCAGTCTAGTGCGTCTGAACAATCCGGAGCTGGAGTTGGACCGAGCGCTGGTGGCTCTTAGCGCTGCTGGCGGCAAACTTGATGCAATGGGTGACATCATCATGGACCAGCTAGAAACAGAAGGGAAATCTTTGGCTAAGAACATAGTTGAATACGTGCTGTCGTGCTACGTGAGCCGAGATCCCCAGTTCCCTCTAGATCCGGTGCTCAAAGGTCCCGTTGCTGAAGAGGAGAATGCCGCTAAGGCCAGCATTCAAGAAGTTGCCAAGAAGGTCGCCTCATTCTTCTGCATGACTTAGATCCTCTAGTAGTTAGGTCTTTTCCTTTTGCCTTTTGCTATATCCCTGATTTCGTAATCCAATACTTTGAATGAATGAAATCCACTCTTTCTGCCATAAATTTCACTTTATCTTTGTCTTCAATATACTGTGCTTTGTCTTGTTGGCCCCCTGGTATATGTGCACAATTCGATTGTGAACATGTATCAAAAGGTTTTGACAGCATGTTGATGACTTGAACGCTTCGAACATGTAGATTTTAGGTCTGAAGTATTTATGTCCGATACCCTTTGCCACGTCGACGGTGGGCCTCCTGGGGTTGTCAGAGCTTGATAGCTCCGAAGGCACCTACCATCAACATATAAAACGTCGACAATGGGCCCACTGGGAGTTGTCGGAGCTTGATAGGTCCGGTAGCGCCCAATATTAACGTGCAAATCTTCGACGGTTGGCCCCCTGGGATTATCGGAGCTTTGTAGCTCTGATGGCACCTTCCGTCAACATATAAAATATCGACGGCGGGCCCCCTTGGAGGATGTCGGAGCTTAGTATCTCCGACGTGGTCCACCATCGCTATGAGTTTTTTGTTTTTCCTGCACACTGAAGACAAGAAAAAGAGTAAAATTCATCATCTTGTCTATAAATTGTTTGTGACTTATCATTCTTATTTTAGTTTTAGATCCAAAGAAATTCAATATGATAACAATCATATTGATGTAATCTTTCCAGACCCGTACGCTTTTTTAGTACTCACCCTACTAAGACTTGCCAGGGTGTAGGTAGAGTGGCGTACTTAGGATGCAGGACCATGCTAAGTCGATAGCACACTCCGGACCTATGTTGGCTTGGCGTTCAGGGAAGTAGACTATGCAGCAATGTTAAGATCCAAGAGACCATCAATATAACTTGTGACACATATGAATAACTTGGACTAAAACTTAAAAAGAATTGCACAACTTCATTATAGACAAGAAGGATAAAAATAATAATTTGAAATACCGAGCCCTGTATAAAAATAAATGCGCGTGGAGTCTGTTTTCATACAACAATGTCCTTCATTATAGGTTTGGGTTACAGGGGAGACAAGGACACACTTAGGGTACAGGACCATGCTAAACGTGTTATACATCTTGTACTAGCCCAGGGCAGGTAGTTACACTTTTAGTGTTGTGACTGTATTAAGTGTTACTTGAACTTCCCGGACCCTCTCGGAGGGGTCCGGATGCTCTCCCGGAGGACCTACCCGATTCTGTATATTGACTCTATAACATACATTGTGTGTAAGTATAGACTCACCTCCGTGATTCTAAGTATAAAACTTACGGAGGTGCTCGATGTTCCAAGGATTAGGAAGTGGAGTCCCATCCTTAGTTGCCAAGCGAACGCATCCGGGACGGAATACTTTGATCACTCGGAAGGGACCTTCCCAGCTGGGGGAAAGTTTATTCATTCCTTCGCGAGTTAGTATTTTCTGCAGCACCAGATCGCCTTCCTCGAGCTATCGGTTGCGCACATGCCTTTGATGATAGCGCCGCAACGCTTGGCGATAGCGTGCATTCCAAACAGCCGCTTGTCACCTTCCCTCGTCGACGAGGTCAAGGTCTTCACGTCGGAGCTGGTCCTGCACGGCTTCGTCGAAGGTCCGGACCTGGAGCGACCCCATCGTGATCTCTGGAGGAAGGACTGCTTCAGCTTTGTACACCAGGAAGAAGAGTGTCTCCCCAGTTGACCGATTAGGTGAAATTTTGTTCGCCCACAGTGTAGACGGAAGCTCTTCAATCTAGTTGGCTCCGTGGTTTTTAAGCGTTCATACGTACGCGTCTTGAGTCCTTTTAGGATTTCTGCATTTGCTCTCTCGGCTTGACCATTGCTTGATGGGTGAGCTACTGATGCGTAGCTGACTTGAATGTCGAGGTCTTCGCAATGAATGCAGCACTTGTAAATTGGGTTCCATTGTCAGTTATGACTTTGTTCGGAACTCCAAATCTGCATATTATGGACTTCAAGAACTGGATTGCTGATTGCTTGTTGATTGTCACAACTGGAGTAGCTTCCGGCCACTTGGTGAACTTGTCGATGGCGATGTACAAGAACTGTAACTTCTGACGGCTTTTGGGAATGGTCCCAAGATGTCCATACCCCACACAACGAATGGCCATGTAGGAGGTATCATTTGCAGTGATTGAGCCGGTGTGTGAATTTGTTTTGTGTGGAACTGGCACGCTTCACACTTTTTTACCAACTCCACTACGTCTTGGAGTGCTGTAGGCCAGTAGAAGCCGTGCCGAAAGGCTTTACCGACCAACGTGCGGGAAGACGCATGGTTCCCACACTCACCTCCATGGATTTCCGCGAGGAGCTCACGGCCTTCTTCCCTTGCAATACATCACATTAGGACGCCGTTGACATTGCGCTGATAGAGATCCCCTTTTACCAGCATGTATCTTTTAGCCAATTTGACGATCGGGTTAGCGGATATACCGTCTTCAGGAAGGATGTTATCTTTCAAGTAGCTCCGGATCTCCGAGATCCATGCATCGGAGCTAACTTGAGCTTCTGAGTCTTGCGTGTTGGGTTGCTCGGAGCTTCCGACAACACCTACGAACCTTGATGGACGCCATGGTAACAGGGCCACCGGGACTGCCAGCTTCGAGTTGCTAGTATCACCCCCTTCGCTCAGTTCGGCAGACTAAGCTGTTGGTCTTGACAACCCCCGGTTGAAGATTCCATCGGGAGTCGAAGCTCCGGTGGAAGCCTTCGTCGAGAGTTCATCAGCTTCAACATTATGGATACACTGAACATAGTGGATTTCTAGGACTTTGAAGTCTTTCTAAAGCCTCTGGACTTTAAGGAGATAAGCGGCTAGCTGGGGGTTGTTGCAACAATATTCACCTTTGACTTGTTTTATAATGAGCTGTGAATCACCCTTCACCAATAGCTATTTGACACCATAAGATAGTGCCACCTTGAGCCCGTAGATGAGAGCTTCATACTCCGCCATGTTGTTGGTTGCCTTGAAGTCAAGGTGAACCATGTATTTAACCTTCTCCCCGATCGAGGCAAGGAGAAGGATTCCAGCTCTGGCCCCCTGCTTCTGTACGGAACCGTCGAAGTAGAGAGTCCAGTGAGGTTCGGTGAAGACTGGGACCTTGGGTTTCGACTTCTGCTCACTGGGGCCCCAGGATTTGATGGAGAGGGGTCCACTCCACCACGAAGTCAGCCAAAGCCTGACTCTTGATTGCTTGCCGTGGCACAAATTCGAGATCAAACTCAGCCAACTCCGCTACCCACTTTGCGATGTTCCCAGTTGAATTAGGGTTATGCAATATAGCACACAGTGGATAAGAAGTTACCACTGATATCTTGTGGGCTTGGAAGTAGTGACGAAGCTTCCTTGAGGCAATAAGAACTGTGTAAAGAAGCTTATGCACCTCGATGTATCTGGTTTTGGCGTCGTGGAGTACTTCAGTAATGATGTACATTGGGTGCTGGACGGTCCAGACCCTCCCAAAAGGGCTCGAAGCTTCCTCTCCATCGACCCGGACCCTCCCAGAGGGGCCAGAACCTTCTTATTGAGCTTCCTAGACCTTCCCAGAGTGGTCCGGAACTTCTTCTTGTTCGAACCGGACCTTACTGGAAGTGTCCGAATCGCCTTGGTTAGCCGGGTGAACCCCCTCTGGCGAGAGAGGTTGATCCCCTAGCATTCCACGTTGAGGTTCTGTGTCTGGGGGCTGGGACCCAGACTCGCCTTCAGGTAGCTCTAGACCCTCCCGGAGGGGTCTAAGCTCCTGATCTTGATGTGGCTTCGGTCTTTCCGCGACCAGGACCATGCTTACAACTTCCGTAGTTGCAGAAATGTAAAGCAGTAAAGGCTCATCGGGGTTCGGAGCTACCAAGATTGGTAGGGTGGTGAGGAGCCGCTTCAGCTCTTGAAATGTCTTTTTTGCTTCTTCAGACCAATTAAATGGTCTGGTCTTCCTCAATAGCTTGAAGAAGGGTAGTGCCCGCTCTGCCAACCTTGAAATGAACCGCTTGAGTGCAGCTAGACATCCAGTTAGCTTATGGACATTCTAGATGCGAGCTGGAGGTCGCATGTCTTCTATAGCCTTGATTTTCACTGGGTTTGCTTCAATTCCTTGGTGAGTCACCAAGAAACCAAGGAGTTTCTCGGAGCTAACCCCGTAGACACACTTGTCCGAGTTCAGCTTGGTGCGCGTGATGCGCAGCTTGTCGAAGACGACTTGCAAATTGTCAAGGAGTGACTCCTTTTTCTTGATCTTCATAACGATGTCATCAACGTACACCTCCACTAAGTCTCTAATTAGCTCTCCAAATGTTTTGTACATAGCTCGCACAAAGGTTGAAGCAGCATTTTTGAGACCAAAGGGCATGACAGTATAACAATATAATCCATCTACTATTATGAAGGCAGTATGCTCTTCATCTTCCTTAGACATTTGGATCTAATGATATCCAGAATATGCATCTAAGAAACACAATAGCTCGCACCCGGAGGTGGAGTCCACTATCTGATCTATCCTAGGTAGTGGAAATAGATCTTTTGGACATGCCTTATTTAAGGTGGTGTAGTCGATACACATTTGAAGCTTCGCGCCGGCCTTGGGTACAACGACTGGATTTGCCAGCCATTTTGGATGAAAAACTTCCCGGATGAAACCTGCTTCGAGCAACTTTTTGATCTCCTGTCGGATGAAGTTTTGCCGCTCGATGGATTGCTTCAGGGGCTTCTGGTGTACAGGCCGTGCGTTAGGATAAATCTTCAGATTGTGCTCAATCACCTCCCTTGGGATCCCAAACATTTGTGACGGTTGCCAGGCAAACACGTCAACATTCGCCCGGAGGAAAGTGATGAACATGAGTTCCTATTTGTTGTTCAGACCTCTCGATATACAGGTGGTCTGAGCAGCATCAGAACCAATTTGGACGACTTTGACGGAAACATCGGTGTCACCGCTTGGTTGCAAACATGGTGCAGAGGTTGAGCCTCGATGAAGAGAGCTCGAGGGTTGAGGAGTGAGCGCTTTGTCGGATGCCTCCTCCTGCGCAGTTGCAAGCGCATGGAGTTCTTCCAGTGCAGTGATTCCTACAGTACGGTCACCACGGATGCAGAGAACGCTAGAGGGTGTTGGCATCTTCAACACCAGGTAGCCATAATGAGCTGCATCCATGAACCTGTACAAGCCAGGCCTACCCAAGATGACTTTGAAGGGTAAGCTGATCCGTGCGACGTCAAAGACCAGCTTCTCGATGCTATATTTCTCCCGATTTCCGAAGTTCACCGGGAGTGTGATGGATTCGACAGGGCTAATGACCCCCGGACCTACCCCAGAGAAAGGGCGTGAGGGATGAAGGTCCGAAGGTCGGAGCTGAAGCTTGATGAAGGCTTCATAGCTAAGGAGGTTTAGCCCCGCACCTTCATCCACCAAAGCATGGTAGAGTTGAACATTGTTGATGTAGGAGATACCATCAGTGGTAATTGGCCAGCTCCGATCATGTCTCGGGGGATGTCCGTAGCATCGAAGGTGATGGGAAAGTCCATTCATTTCCCATGAGATTCTGCCCTGGCAGTAGGAGCTGCAGCGGCCATGTCTTGCTGCATTGTCTTGAGAACGCGACGAGAAGTGATGTCCTAGGAACCACCATAAATAGTGTTTAGGGTCTTTCGATGCTCGTTGTTAGAGATATTAGAATCTTCGTCTACTGTGTTGTAGACAGCCTTCAGGACCTTCTGGGATCCTGAAAGCCTAGCTCCGGCTCAGCCGGAGCTTTGTCAACTTTCTGTTTTCCTTCCCGTTGACGGAAATGAGCTTCTTCTCGGCGCTTGTTGTAGCGCTCGATAAGGTTTTGGACCTCTCGGTAGTGCTCAAGACTGTGCTTGTACGTCTTATGGATCAGACACCACATTTTAGAGATGTCGTCGTCTTCTGACGAAAGACGAGGTCGTTTTTTGGGGCGTGGCCCCCGACCACCTAGAGCTACAGCAGCCGCAACAGTAGGTGCGCCGACCGACAACTTCTTCTTGCCGTTGGACTTCTTCTTCTTTTTACCACCTCTATAGGTAGTGGCTTCAGCTTTGGAGGACTTTTTGTTAGCCTCCGGAGCTGGCTTTGAGTGCATTTCCCGACCCTCTGTGGCCCGGGCACACTTGTCAGCCAGGCTGAACAACTCCATGACGCTGGTGACTTCTTTAGTCGCCAACTTCTCCAACATTTTCTTGTCTCGAACGCCCTATCTGAATGCGACAATAACGGAAGCGTTTGAGATAGAAGGGATGGTATTGCGTACCTAAGAAAACAGCTGGATAAAGGATCGCAGCGATTCCCCCATTGTTTTCTTCACAGCAAACAAGTCCAGTTCAGTGCCGGGCCGAGTGTAAGAACTCCCGAAGTTGGCAGTGAATTGTTGGCATAGTTCCGCCCAACTATTGATGGAGTCGGGTGGAAGACTCATGAACCAGGACCTAGCGGTCCCATTCAGAGCCACCGAGAAGTAATTGGCCATCACGGCCTCATTGCCTCCTGCTGCAAGTATAGCAGTAGAGTAGATTTGAAGGAATTCAGTGGAGTTGACAGTCCCGTCGAATTTCTCTGGCAGATGAGGTCGGAACTTCTGTGACCAACGGACCATGTGTAGGTGCATGGCCAAGGTAGATCAACCTCCCCCTACTCCCACTAGAGCGGGGTTGTCCCGAGCTTCTCGCCTCTCGCGAGCGCGCTCGATGTGGACATGACCGTCTTCCTTTCTGTAGCGGCGATCGAGTTCTGACCGCAGATCATGTGTCGAAAGTCTCGACATGGTATGGGTGTGACGTGACCCAGAAGGCAGCGATGTCACCTATTGAGATACAACACGCCTTCGGTGCTGTGACACGTGAGGACCATGTCTTCCAGACAAGGTCCTACGCTGAGTTGGTGCCTGCCCCAAAGGGGGAGGACCTTGGTTGCTGATGGCATCGGCTACGGCTACAACCAGATGCTGCACATCAATGCGCCACTACTCCATCGCACCCTCAGGTGCTCCGGGCACTAGTGGGCGCTCCAATAGAGTTCGCGCAACAATTAGCGCATTCTCAAGGTTGTTGTTTGCTGATGCTGTGACTGACACAAGTACTCCATCTTGTTGTCCAACATTGTTTGCCAGAACAAATGGTGGTGGTGGTGGTGCGATGCCTGCTGGGACAACAGCGCCAGCTGGTTGCTGTATGTTGGAAGGATTCCCTCCAACAGGTTGCATAGCGTTGTTACTGTTGGATGATCCTGCGGCAAAGTTCACCATCTTGTGATCTCAGGTGCCCCCTACCTGGCACGCCAAATGTCGAAGCTTACGAACAATACTTCCCCCAATACTACTAAAATGTAGCCCGCAGAGGTTCTTGTATCAGTTTGGGTGCGCGGAGATTGTAGACAAGATGATGACACGGAGGATTTACGTGGTTCGGGCCGCCTAAGTGTAATACCCTACTCCACGGGGTGTGTGTTGTTATATTGAGGATTTCTGTAGTGCTAGCGTGCGTATGAGCTTCCCTGTTTTGTACCGAGCAGCACATCCCTTTTATAGACCAAGGGGTGGCTGTTACATGGGTTGCCTGGCCCGACATGTGGCCCTGTCGGCTATTCTTGCCTAATAAACAATTAATTATGTTTAAGCATCCTAATAATGTGATAATGCCCTTTAATAGTGGCGTTACCAGTATTAAGGGTCTTCTGATCGTGCGCCATTAATAGTGCATTAATGGAGCATAATCATGCTGTCGGTGGTTTGGAACCGGTAGATCTCCCGACACTACTAAAGTGTTAGAGGAGTTTGTTGTTCGGTGTGGGCGCGCGGAGATTCAAGAAGGTGAATAGTAAATGACGTAGGAGACACAGAGATTTACATGGTTCGGGTCGCCTGAGGGTAATACCCTACTCCACGGATGTGTTGGTGTTGTATTAGCTGTATGAGCTTGTGACGAATGTCTATGGCGCATGTGTAGCGTCACTGAACATCTAGAGTCCGTCGTCGGCCTGTCCTTTTATAGTACAAGGGCAGGCCATTACAAGTTAGCCTGGCCCGACATGTGGCCCCGACGGTTATTAGTATTGACACTTATTCAACACATTTAATTGTCCTTAACGACCGGGTAATGGGCTTTGACAGCACCGTTACTGGTAATTAAAGTCATCCGATCGTGTGTCATTAATATGGTACTAATGACACATAATCGGGTCTTGAAGTCCTTGATTCCCCTTTGAAGATCCGAAGTCGTTATGGAGTCTTCCGGAGGTCAGTGGCTGAAGCTCCGACGGTTGGACACGTGGCAGCTCTGGAGCATACTGTGGGAAACAGGTAGCTCCGGAGCTACCTGACACGTGTCAGGTCTGGAGCTTCTCTCGGTCTGGGGTTAAGTACGGAGGTGCCATCTCGGTACATGGCCTGGAGCTTCCCCCTTATGGGTGGTAGCTCCGGTTTGATAGTACACGTGGCGACCCTGGGATTAACCATGCTGGAGAAGCGGTTCCGGTTATATCTGACATGTGGGCCTCCGAAGGTCTTCAAATCAAGTAGATGACTTTCCTTTGAGATCTTTATAACCTCAAGGGGTGTACGGTTTCCAGGGTACTGACACATGCCTTGTAATTGTAGCAATAAGAATCCTTTGAGTACTTATGTCGTTGGAGATCCGTGTGTATTCCCGTTGGTGGCGTAGGTCCAGCTTGACACGTGGCAGCTCCGGAGATTTCCATTGCGGGAAGGTAGGACCGAAGATGCTATACACGTGGAGGCATTGGAGCTCATTCTACTGGGGGTTAGGTTCGAGGTCACTGTACACGTGTCAAGTGCGGAGCTACCCTATGTAAACGGCGAAGCTCCGGTCTTGTGTTACACGTGGCAGTGTCGGAGCTCCCCTATGTAGGAAGTGGGTCAAGTGCCGTTTGACACGTGGGGCCTATGGAGGTTTTCAACTTTGACAGGTGGAACTCCCTTGCATTTCTTGCGGTATCATGGGGTACCCGGTACGCAGGGTACCGACAAATATGACATTAACAAGATAAGATTATTACTAAGAAACTAAGTTGTGATTTTGTTGGCTTTTTTATAAGATTGAAGATCCTCTTTTTGAAGTGAGGTATTATAGTCTTCTTAAACGATGACTAAATCAGAAGGAGTTTGACATCTAAAGATACCGATCTTGAAAATAAGTGGTTTGTGTAAGCACTTTATTTTTTAAGATTCATTCTTTATGATGCTTTACCGATATTGTGTTAACAATGCTAGACATTGTTCTCACAATACCTGCTCTTGATTTTTTCATCATTAGCGGCCAATAATGATGAAGAGTGAAAGAAACCTCATTTAAGATCACAAATAGGCCAATAAATGTGTTAAGAAATTCAAATGATGATGATCACACTTCATATGAACAAGTTGTGAGTGATTGTTACTCATTTGAATGACCTAATAATTTTAGTTTTCTAATGGAGTCAAATTAGTAGACTGTAATGAGTCTATAAAAGCTAACGTGACTAAGGAATAATAAGTGTTTTTTAAGTAAGTGTCATCGTAAGATGATAATAAGTAAGACATTTTTGAAAGGAATAATTTGAGAGTGTTTTAGATGATTAGAACCACAAGTTATGTCATGTAAGATAGTGAAGAGAGATATCTATAAAGTAAATCCATTCATAGATCTAGATAAGAGTATCTAAGTTAATAATATCTCACATTCAATTGAATTACAATAGAATTTGGGTACTATAAGATATTAAGGAGGACAATTCTATTTATTTCAAGATAAAGTTAAGCTTCTATCAGAGGATGATGTCCAACATTAAGAAATAATGTTGATCAACCATTAATGAGTAAATATGTATTGTCCTCATCATTATTAAGTTAAGGATTAAGATCTTAGTGATGTTTCTTATTCGTTAGTATGTAAGTTTTACCAAAATAAAATAAGGGGGTATTTAGACTATCGGATAATGCATATCTACTATAGTCATAAGAATGTGTAGTATGCATAGATCAAGTTCACGTCTGCTCTTAAGGTCAAAAGTGATAAGTATAGGAAAAAATCAGAGATCAATCGAATAAAATCGGTTCTATGTACTTCTGCTGTCGGAAGTTTTTAAGTTTACTCAATTAATGATACACTCTGACATAGTTTAAGTAACCGAGATATTTTGGCATAAGTAAATTCAATCCAGATATAGATCACTGGTTTAGAAATAAGAAAAGTTTTGAAGTTCTATATGTGACTCATGCCTCATTATAAGATGAGTAAGAATCAATGTCATTTAGATAAAGTTTTAGTAAGATTCAGTTTTACGAAATGTATAACAAGATCCACAATCAATTGTTAACACTCGTATTTTGGAGTTTTATTGTGGAAAAGCTCCAATCGAACAATCACTACATCATGAGTGATGTATACCGAATGTTCTTTAAGCATAAAGCCATGAAACAAACACTATAATTATTTTACTCAGTTTAAGAGTGGTCCACGATATCAAACCACTTAAGTCATTATATTCCAATTGCAACAAGTCATGTGTGCCGCCAAATACATTGACATTAGATTGGAAATGATAAAATCAGGATCATACTATTGTTTTGAGCAAATCAGTGACAAACGATTGCTTGTGGTACCATTTACAAAAGGTCTTCCACCCAATTGTTCAGTGAACACGTAGTCGACATGGGTCTTAAGGAAGAGCCTATGATCAACTGGATACTTAGGGGCCAACTGAGAGTAATGTTACTTCTAAATATGAGATATATCGTGGTCGTTCGAGTCAGATAGCACGTAACTGACTATTCTTGATGCAACGTGGCCTATATGTCAAATATAAAGAAACTAACGCTAAGCTCAGAATTAAGTAAGTATAATTTTTTTGATTAAGTATTAAGTTAGTCTTGATCCTTGAAGATCAAGAGGGAGAATGTTGGATTGATCTTCACGATGGAGTCGGTTGCAAGACCGAGTCCAACATCCCCGATGGAATAGCATCCTGATCGGGGGCGCCATCCACGTTCTGGGGTAAGCCCCCCTCTCACGTTGTGCTAAATATAAAAAGAAAAGAGGGATTATAACCAATTAGAGGTTAACGGGTCCCCATAACCGAACTCCCGAATGGATCTCTAAGGGCAAAAAAGTTAGGGGAATCGGCTTACCCTGGTGCCGTCTCCACGGCAACTTCCATGTCACCGGCCTCTCCACCATGGATCTGCAGTGCCACCTCGGATCTAATCCGAGCCATCGTCCTTGCTCCTGCTCATTTCAACAATGAAGGTACACACAACCGAGGTATGACCAGTCCTACATCTCTTGTTTATGTTCTTACTTCTCACCATGATTAGATCTGTGAACCCATACTGTTCAACACATGTTTTAGTATGATTCCCAGCAGATCTAGCCACTAGAGATCATAAGCTTTCCAACAGATCTGTGTTGGAACGGTACTAGAGTTTATGCCATCTGGATGCAACTAATAAGCTATTTGTATTGAATATATGTCATCAAGCAATTGACCATCAAAAGGCTGAACTGCTCGGTTATCATGCTTAGTCCTGATCACAAAACTCTGCACTTTGAGCGGACAGAACTAAACTGGACATGTTGCGCATAGATCCTACTACGACGCTCTTGAAGCAAGCCAAAATTCATAGCACGCCGATGTCTGTCCACTTCAGCAACATCTAAGGCGATGCAAATCGACGCAGTCCATTCAGCACTACTAGCAAACCTAAGCTAGCAATAAGATGTGGCACTATCAGCAACCTAGTAAGCTAGTAATAACCTCTAAAGGAGCCCCAAACATCACAATCCACAAAACGGTGTAGACTACAAATCCTTATTACGGCTCACGGTTCACGACAAGGTAAACACAGGAGAACATCATACATATTTTGTTGTTCCTCTACAAACGGGCGCGTTTGCAGAAGAATCCGACCGACGCAAGATGGAACTCAAGTTCAGACACGCGACAACGGCTCACAAGTCACCGCAGCCGGAGGCAAGGAAGAAGGATTCACTTGCTTTGCTATACCACTGTCACCTGGCGATGACGACGATGGAACGAGCCCAGCGCTCAACTCCACCATCATCGCCATCCTGTGCCGCCATTTACCTTTTTTTTTCCTATTGTTTTGTCGCGAATGGCGCAACAACTTAACTGACACGATGGACGGGCGCGAATGTACAGAGGAGGGCGGGGGTTGAGGGAGGGTCTTGTCCCTTGTTCAGTCCGCGGGGCAGATGGCCTCGAACACGGGCAGCCTGCGCCCGGTGTTGGGGCCGTACAGCTGCTGCGTGATGATGACGTCCTGTTCCGCGGTGGGCGGCCACGTGAATGATGTCGATACCGGCGGCGGCACCGGCTTGGTCTCAGGCTGGTACGTCGAGGTCGACGGGCTTGGCCTGGCCGGATTGATGGTGACCCTGGCTGGGTTGAAGTAGGGCACTGGTGGTCTATTGGTGACGTGGGCATCGGTGTAGAAGTGGGCATCGGTGTAGAAGTGGGCATCTCGAGGTGTGGCGGTGGGGAAGGCGGGCCCTGGCAGCGGTGGCGGGAAAATGTAGGGGGTGTTGAAACTCCCCTGCATGTTGAGGGAGCCGGCGCTATAGCGGCCGCTGTTCTGTGATGCTATCTGCAAAGAAGGAAAAGATTCAACAGATATCATGTGGTGCTATTTAGTAAAAGGATAACACAGAGGAATCATGAATGTAACAGATGATATCATCATGTGGGCTTTTACTTTGTCATCTCATTGCCGAAACAATGGTACTGTTGACTGTATCATGCATGTGAAAATGGAAACTCTTCCATTTTCGTCAGCAGTAAGAAGATATTGAAGTTATAATTAACACCTGTGGGAAATTGAATCCAGTCGTCTCAACTAATTTTTGAAAGAGCGCCAGTTCGTTAATGGCAACATATAGATTGGAAAACTTGGTGAGAACGAATTGGCGCTCCTGATCAGAGGCAGCAACTCTATAAACTGAGACCAAGTTGATTCTAGTGCTTATAGATTAAATGGCAACAGACGGTAATTTCTAAACATGGTACGACTAGGGATTAACGACAAACAAGTACAAGGTCCAAAATCAGTAAAGGCTATGAATTCTAGTGCAATCAGGTTAAAAATTCCAAGCAACCATTATACTTCGTTTCAATTAAACAGAATCGAATAGCACATTATATGTAACAACGATTTTGCACAGTTTCAGAATGTTGCGCATTCAACTAAACTGACCAGGCTTAGAATTTCATCAGACAACATGACTCTGGGGCCTGAACGTAGCATCTATTCCAGCAGGACATCACTACATCTTTCCTTCTATTTCTCATTGCTCTTGAATAAACCGTTAGTATCTGAATTTTGAAGGATGAACCATTTTCCTTTTCAAAAAAATGATAGATGAATTTTGAAGTTGACAGATGTGATGTTATGCTTAACAGACATTCTCACAAAAGAAACGACAATACAAGTCGAACATGTAATCTAAACTCACGAGGAACGGAAAAAAATGATCCAAGAATATGTACCTCAGAAAATCTTGGGCGCATGGCTTGCCTCCTGCGAGGTCCCTCCCAACCTTGGGCAAACTGCAGAATCGAAGTCAAAAGAGAAATGACTCATTAGTATATGCGTATTTGAGGGCAGCCTCACCATATTCATCTCAACAGAATTACACCCCAGATTTGGTTCCTTCATAACGATGATTCTGATTTGATGGTGTATTAGAGTTTGGATGTGACAAGGGTGAGGGTACTTCCCCTCCCTTCAAACCAGCCCACAAATTTCGTCCTCTTTTTCTCTAAACAGAAAAGCTCTTCCCTTCTTTTACGCTTCTAATGGATAAATACAGGAGTCTCTCTATCCACCATTGACATGAGTACACCAAAGCATGGAAGATAGATGTAAAAACACAGAAATAGAAAAAAACATAAATGCTCCATTGTAAGGAAAAGTCCATCAGCAACTATAGAACATGCTTCCCAGTTGAATGTGAAAGTTCATATCTATTTGTGTCCATATCTTGATGGATCATATGAGGTCCTAATAATTTTTCGGTAAGGATGAGGCCCTAATCATGTGACTTATGTTTAGTTTTCATGTTCTATTTCTACCTCATCTGACTTTTTTTTTTGTATCTGCAGTGTGAATCACTTGGTGCATTCAGAAGGTAGACCTGACACTAACAAGCAGGCTGATCACTGACCCTGTTTCTACTTTGAAAACACCCAAAATATGCTATTTCAGGGGTATCGTGATGCACCATTCCTTTTTTTTTAATATCTATCATACAAAACTTCTAGAATAACACCAAAATTAATCATAACAATTCCTATTACTAAGACTAACAAAACTACCACGGGTCAACCGCTAACTATAACGCTCACAATTTCACTTACAGCGTAGATCCGACCTTAATGTAAAGGTAGTGATAACCCAAAGTACTGTCTGTCATCATTATTATTATCTAAAAAAACAGCTACTATTCCAGTATAACGTCGCAAACAAATAACAAATTCAACCCAAAAACAGCCATTGACAATGTGGGTCCTACACGTCAATGAAACGAGAGTATCAGCGTCAAGCAACTACCTGGCCATTGGAGCTGAATCGGACGCCATTGCCGGAATCCAGCAAACCATGTAGCAGGACAGTACTGGAACCCGGGTAGCCGGCTGCGACAAGCCCTGGATCTCTGAAAGAGACGGAGCGTCTGGCGCTGGAGGCGATTCTGGATCCACTGTTGCCGACGAGCACGCCGTCCATGATGAGCACGTTGTCGTCGACAGCCGGCGATATCATCGGGGAGCCGCGGAAGAGGTGCGCGACTTGATGCGGCGGCGGCGGCGGCGGGGCATCGGGGAGGGAGCGGATCCCGATGTTGCGTAGGCGCCACTCGTCGAGAACGAGGCCAATCCTTCGTGAGGACGACGACCCGGAGATCCAGCCCTCAGTTGCAGCATCGTTGAACCACGGCATGAAGCGGGTGCCCGAAGGTGGGTCCGGCCTGCGGCCGCGACGCTGCGACGAGGTGTTCACCGACGAGCGGCCTCCATTTCTGCTGCTGCTACCGCCGCTGGCGGGGGTAAAGCTGAGGCGGCGGGGCTCCATCCCTAAACCGAAGGAACCAAATTAGTGAAATTCCAAAACATTTGAACCCAAAATTGGTTCTCGAAGCATTCGGAACCCACACTGCAGAAACGCGAGAGCAAACGTGAAATGGAATGCCTCGCTAATACACGGGAAAATTGCAGAGCTCGGGATTTGATTGGATCGTGAAATCAGGCGAAGAAGCATAACGAGTATACAAAATCGAATGCGTTTGCGTGGTCGTATAACCCGAAGTGCTCTGACTTAAGAAAACATAGAGGTCGCACAAATTTGGGGGGAGACATGGACTATCGAATCGCCGATCAGAGCAGCACGAACACCTCAAAAAATCGTTACGAACCGGCGAATACGCAGAAACTAATGGATTCCGGGTCCAAAAAGGCACTCCAAACACGTAGCGCAAGCATTTCGAACCATCTGAATCACGCACCCGAAAAATCCCTCGAATCAGAACGACGGTGCGATGAAGGCTGACGAGGATGAAGCAGAGCGCGTACCCGCCATTTGGCCATAGATGCTTCCGGAAGGATCCGAACGATCCATGGCCGCTTGCTCTTGTTCTCTCCCCGAGCAGCGGGAAGGTAAGGGGATTCGGGAAAGAATGCGGTAGCAGAGGAGGATGAGCTTAAATACGCGCTGGGTGTTGTTCGCTGCCCGTCTCCCGTGTCGGCTGTTTGGATTTGAATTTTGAATTCCGGGCCAGGTTGAATCTTCTTCTCTGGGCCAAAAGTTTGGTGCGCTTGAATTAGGGCCCATGTTTAGCAGCTGGTGGTGGATTTTGGACTAAATTTCAATATGAACGAACTGGTGAGGCTAATGGGCCACAGTGGACCTCGCATTTGTTGGGGTGGGTCAGGGTGGGTGAGAGAACCCAAAAACCAACACCAAAATCAACAAAACTGGAACAAATTTCAGTTTCCATTCAACGAAAACTGATTTTTTTTCCGGTTTCAGACTAAATGGTTTTTGGCCCAACACTACTCTAAAATCCAGCTACCAAGCCCAACCCAAGTGAAAGTGGAACCCTAAGGCATCATTACCTTCCCTCAGCTGGTCAATCGACACCCGATTGCCACCTCCGACGCACCCCGACCCTGGTGAGCTCAAGTGTCGTGCCCCACCGTGCCCTGACCCCGACGAGCTTGGGCTCCATGCTCAGCACCCCACCTCGACCCGCCGAGCTCGGGCGCCCACACCCTGAATCAGATCCCGACGAGCTTGATCGCCACGCTTCGCGCCCCATCGAGCCGTCTATCGGCTTGCCCTGTGACCCTGGCGACCTCGAACACCGCACTCCTCCACTGATGTCGCGATCGTCTGCCAATGCTTCGCCAACGCTCAACGGTAGACCCAAATCCGCCTAGATCAATGGCAATGAGGTTTGTCCATTTTCTTTTCGGTTTAACTAGAAATCGGGTTTAACCAGAAATCGAACCAAAGTTATCAGTTAACTTGGGTTCTCTTTTCATTTTTGGACAATCAAATTTTGAAAAAAAAAACCAACAATCCAAACCAGTCGGTTATGACCAGGCCGAGGGGTGGGATACATGCTCCACTTTTGGCACACAACAAAGTGGAGTTGCCATGTTTTCGGCTAAATAAAAGGTAATTTTTTCTCTCTTTTTACCCAGATGGCACGGAAAACTGAAGGAATTAACGTGTGGAAGAGGAAATTACCATTTCTTGATGAATCAATTGGATCACTTGATGGGGATGACGAGCGACGTGCAACATCACTGAAAGTAGGCCTTCCACAAAGATCTTTGTAGTTCATCTTCACCATGGTGGAGCTTGTAGATCCCAATCTTGGGAATCGTTGTTCGTTGGTAGCGGGGATGTTGAGATTGGGATTTGATGGTGTTGGCCTAGTTATGGAGATAGCGGATTTGATAGGGGAGAGTAGAGTGATGAACTACTTATCAGAGTTTAAAGGGGATCACCTAGGTGGCGATGTCGATGAGGATTAGGATGAGACGGCGGCATTGAGAGGGTGAGCCATCACAAGGCAACCTAGGGGGGAGTGGACTGGAGAGGGTGAATTGGGTGCAGGAATGGTGTGATATAGTGAGGAAGCGGACAAGCGGGTGACATATTGATCTGCTCGGTCTTAAATGGATTGGCATCACTATACAAAACTATTGGGTCGGATAAGTATACATTATTCATAGTATGCATTGTTTGTTTGGAAACATGAATGACATGGTCATACTTTTATTGCTCTAAATTATTTATTAGATATTATGTACAGATACAATATAAATATGCACATTCTTTACTATATTTAAATGTGAACTATTACCCTAATTTCAATAGATTAAACAATAGTGTCTATAGAATTTCTAATGCAAAATCCAAGTTATTTTCTAGGTACTTCATAAGAGCAGTTGACGTTATGATTACAACTAGTGAACTAATATAATTTACTGGCCTTCTTCTCATGCTAATTAAGAATATTTGGTAGGTAACTAATAGTATCAAAATATTTGTAGTTGTTGGAAAAGATTCTAGGCCTACTAGGAAGGAGTTGTCATTCAATTAAATCAACACTCCTCAGGTGCTGATTTATGTTCCATGTGGAAGCGAATTGCAGGCTAGATTCCATAATATTAAATATATGTACTCTATAAGGAAACTCATGGGTGTCAAACCTAAGCATACTGTACGGAGGAACTCATGATACTAAAATTGGGATACAACTACCAAAATGTGAGAGGACAAGTATGACGATGTCGGTCTATGAAGTCAAGTCCACAATCATGTGTGTATTTAGACATCTAGTTATCACTACCCTGTTCTAGACAACTGAACCATGAGTGTCGACATTTGTAATCGATTATAACGAGCTGGCCATAACCTCCTCGAGAGGAAAGTCAGGACTTTAACTCATCATTAAAAAAGGGATACATCAACAAGTGATTTTGCAATAGTTTAATGGACATACGATACTATCTTGGTGATGAAGGCCTCTCAAAATGTTCCTAAAAAAAATTGTAGAGTATTTTTCACAATCTACTGAGCTAAAAATCAGTTATCATATATCATATTTGATTCTTATCAATGTCAGGCAATAGGATGTTGTAAATCTGGCTGGAATATTTTGATGTCAGCTAAAGAGGTTTCCGCTTACTTACCTTGGTCTTCCGTTGGGAATCACTAAGCCAAGGATCAAGGATTTTCAAGCATAATGAGCAAAACTGAAATGAAATTGTCTGCAACATTGAAAATGCTGAACCACTGTCACACCTGGTAATAAGAAGACTATCAAATGTTTTCCACATGTATACCAGAATCCGTTCAACTCATACATGTGTAGACGAAAGTGAAATACCATAAATAATGCCATATTCGAGTACATCACCTTATTACATAAATGACCTTCCAGATCTAAAAATAAAAGTACACAAGCAGCGGAAAAACATAACAAAGGGCTCCAAACACAGGTGTTGCACAGGGGAGCGCTAACCTAGAACATCTCTTCGGGATCTCTGTAGAAGTTCTGGTTCTCCACCTCTTCATCTTCGAAGACTGGGGGGGGGGGAAGTATGCAACTAACAAGTTTGAGTACCAACGGTACTCGCAAGTTGATAAGTTATGACATGTGTGGTTCACAACAAGGAAGACAAATAATAGGTAAAGCACTATAGCGGTTACAACCTACTCTTAAATGTTATTAAGCACCTACATCTAGGTGAAATCCCAACCAATATCCCAATATTAAACCAGGTAAGGCACCACCCAAACCATCTATTTTGTAACCATGTGCTAATTATGTATTTGGTTCCAAGCCGCTCGTGTCCGTGAGCACGGCTGTCTAGACAGTTTGACAAGACTCTGCAGAGTGTGTATCCTTTACTCACAGTTCGTGATTTCATCTCCTGTTGCCAGGTGAACTAAGGTAAACCTCCCTGATGCCCGTGGTAGCTAACCACAATACACACTTTCGTAGGTGTGTGACCAGGAGATCACGACGAGGTGTTTCCGATGGTTCTCCCGACTTGCAATGGGTACTCTAAGGTTTCACCGCTCCGGCGCCTGGAGTCTATTTTCCCTCTGCCAGGAGAAGCCCCCTCTTGAGCCATGCGGATCCCAAGGCAAAACCCATTCCCCGCCCATTCAATTACCTATGCTACATCGGGAGAGACCAAATTACTAAACCAAGTTGTCCCATATACAATTCTGTGGTGATACTAAAAGGCTTAGCAACTTCCTCCATAAACCGGTAATTAGAATCCGATAGGTGTCAAGCCCCATACCAAGGTCTTGTGCACGCATGCACCAATCCATACAAAACCCCCTATCAGATTCCTATCTACTAAATTCCATTATAGCCATCAATTCATGAATCATAATACATCAAATGTAAACTTATAGATAAATAGATTATATTTCAATTAAGCATGGCTAAGCATAACTAAATAATAGTAAAACACCCAAACCATGTTGACAAGGAATATTGTGGAAAATCTAGGAGAACATAACATAGGATTCATATTTTAGTTTAGCATGCAACTAACTAAAACTTAACAAAAAGGTCGCTTGTAAATTGGAGCTGTTCCAGGCACTAACTCAATGATGAATTCAATTTCTCTGTCAGGGGGCATACCCTGTAGTTCCTCAGGAAACACATCCGGAAAGTTACAGACAATTTTGATCTCTTGTACTCCCTCAACTTGATTGAGTCGTAATTTCTGAACTGGTGCTTGATCAGGACGAAACTCCACGTTTGTGCCATCTGTATGAGTTAAGCATACTGTTCTTGTAGCACAGTGGATCACTCCTTTGTACTTGGTTAACCAATCCATTCCTAGAATAATATCTATTCCTTGTGACTCCAGCACTATAAGATTTGCTAAGAATGCTACCCCCCTAATGCTTATACTTACATTAGGGCATACTTGCCTTGTCAGCATCTCTCCTCCGGGAGAGTTGACTACTAATACTTGAGTCATTAATGTAACAGTCATTCCATGTCTTCTTATGAATTCTTTTGCTATGAATGAATGTATTGCACCAGAGTCAAACAATACTGTAGAGGGATGGGAATCAACAGAGAACGTACCGATCACCACATCTAATCGTCTTGGGCTTCCTCCAAAACAACATGATTGACCCTTCCTCTGGACTGGTTCTGCTGAGATGGCTTCTTTGGGCAGTTGTTGGAGTAGTGTCCCTTGTCACCACATATGTAACAAGCTCCCCGAGCACTGGTGTCTTGAGCCTTATTACTTTGTTGATTCTGCTGCGGTTGCCCAATTGGTCGAGGGTTTGAAGACATAGGATGTTGTTGATACATCTGAGAGCATTGTGGTTGCATCTGCTGGTACTGTGGCCGAGCATACTGCGCTTGAGGTCTGAATGAAGAGTTGTTGATGTACCGCTGACCTTGACTATTGCCCATGGGACGACTCATGTGTCTCAACTGCTGTGGGTTGAAGCGAGGATGATTGTTGCTTGAAGATTGTCCCATCATCATCTTACATTTGCGGTCTTCTCCCTCGCATTCTTTCTTCTTTCTTTCCACAGTAAAAGCTTTGTCCACCAGATGTTGAAAGCTAGCATAGTCACTAGAAGACATCATCAGCTGTATCTCTTTGTCCAGTACTTCCTTGAAACAGAATTGCTTTTTAGCATCAGTATCAACATCTCCAGGGCGTACCGTGATAGTTGTGTAAACTTGTTCAAATACCCCCGTATGTTCATGTTCCCTTGCTTCAGTGCTAGGAACTCCATACGCTTGGCTTGAATCTCCCCTTCAGGTACGTGATGATTGCGGAAGTTTTCTCTGAACTCCTCCCATGTGATGTTGTCTGGGTTGTCATGAGTTGCAGTGAAAGCGGTCCACCAATCAGCTGCAGGTCCATGGAGTTGGTGTGATGCCAATAGTACCCTTTCTCTCCCTTCACATTGGACAATCCTTAATTTACTTTCAATTGTATTGATCCAGTCGTCGGCATCCATAGGTTCCACAGCGTTAGAAAAGCGTGGAGGTTGAGTGTTCATGAAGTCTCTCAAGCAAAATCTTGGAGGTGGGGGTGGTGGTGGTGGTGGAGGGGGTGGTGGTGCTTGCTGATCCTGTTGCATGTTGTTCACAATTTGTGTTAAATTTTGTATCATTTGTAGCTACATTGCCATCATTTGTTGCATTTGGTTTGCAGATCGTGCTCCACGGGCACCTCTTCCATTCCATTGAGGTAACGGGACTTCAGGGTCTTGATTGAGTGGCACACCACGTCCACGTCCTCTTCCTCTTCCTGCCATATGAGGTTGGGGTGTTGATTTAGAATAATAAGGTAAGAGAGAAACTATTCTATACGACTTTCCCACTATATGCATCAATAAGGAGTATGAGAAATAAAGGTCATTTCATTTAAGCAAACTCAAACATGGATAATCAAGTTCTCAAAGCAAATCATACAACTCAAGATTACATAGATCGTCACTACATCGCTCTTATTACAAATGGTGGGTAAATGTCTTAATCTTGAGTTGTAGGGTAGGTTGGAGTCTACTCTCGCTCTTCGGAATCCTCCTCCTCAGGGTCCTCGTCCGGGTCTTCATCATCATCTCCATCATACCCTGAGTTGCTTCCATGAGACTCGTTGTCATGCGAAGGAGAGTTAGCAGGCTGCTGCGGCACAGAAGGCTCCTCTGAAGATGGCTCCTCGTCTGAAGTCTCATCCAGTGAGTTAGTATTGCCACGTCCGATACGGTGATCTGGGGAGTCCGGAATCCACGTGGAGGTGTCAGAGGCATACCCATCTGGGTCCTTGTCGGTGATCTGACGGTACCTCCTCACTTGCCTTTCATAGTGTGCTGCAAGGTCACGGACATCCTGTATTTCTTGCTGAGCCTTGTGGAGTCGAATGCTAATGCGCTCCACATCATCAACTGTCTGGTGAGTCTGTGGAAGGTTCAAGGGCCCCCCACGAACCTGGTGACGAAGTTGCCAGTGCTGCTTGGACGCTGGGGGGTGTAGGCGTGCACCGAGTTCCGTAGCTGGTAGCGGTAAGTGTGACTCCAAAAGGTGATGGCCTCCCAACTGACATCTTGTTCAGCATGACGTCGGTAGCTCCTCGAGGCAGGAGTACGGTGCACCTTGAGTAGTTCATCCCCATAGTAAACAAACAGCTTGCATGACCACTCTATCCGGTAGGGGCGCTGCATCCCGATTGAGTGGTAGGTGAGTGACAGTCTCTCGTGCCTGTAGCCGGCATCATGCAGTATAGCTTGAAGTCGACGTCAGAGTCGTCCTGCAACCCTTCCATCAGTGCGAATGACCACTGCACGTCGAGGGTCGTTGAGCGGGGTACGACGAGCAGCAATCCTTCGGTTAGGAACATAGCCTCCAGTGGATATGTGAGCGGTTCTCCTGACGTTGGCCATCTAAAATTTTAAAACAGGAGAGTGTCAGCAATAAAACAAATTAAGGAGTAAGTGAAACATGTACAAGTTAAAGAATACAAAGAAATTTTTACAATTAATAATATTTGAAAATAGTAAAGTCCTTAAATCATCCTTTTCTATCTAGGCTTGCGTCCTACAGGCAACACGGCTCTGATACCACTTTGTCACACCTGGTAATAAGAAGATTACCAGATGCTTTCCACATGTATGCCAAGATCAGTTCAACTCATACATGTGTAGATGAAAGTGAAATACCATAAATAATGCCATGTTCGAGTACATCACCTTATTACATAAATGACCTTCCAGGTCAAAAAATAAAAGTACACAAGTAGCGGAAAAATATAAAAAAGGGCTCCAAACACAGGCATTGCACGGGGGAGCGCCAGCCTAGAACATCTCTTCGAGATCTCCGTAGAAGTCTTGGTTCTCCACCTCTTCATCTTCGAAGACTGGGGGGGGGGGGGGGGGGAAGTATGCAACTAACAAGTTTGAGTACCAACGGTACTTGCAAGTTGGGAAGTTATGACATGTGTGGTTCACAACAAGGAAGGCAAATAATAGGTAAAGCACTATAGCGGTTACAACTACTCTTAAATGTTATTAAGCACCTACATCTAGGTGAAATCCCAACCAATATCCCAAAATTAAACCAGGTAAGGCCAAACCCAAACCATCCATTTTGTAACCATGTGCTAATTATGTATTTGGTTCCAAGCCGCTCGTGTCCGTGAGCACGGCTGTCTAAACAATTTGACAAGACTCTGCAGAGTGTGTATCCTTTACCCACAGTTCGTCATTTCATCCCCTGTTGCCAGGTGGACTAAGGTAAACCTCCCTGATGCCCGTGGTAGCTAACCACAATACACACTTCCGTAGGTGTGTGGCCAGGAGATCACTGCGAGGTGTTTCCGATGGTTCTCCCGACTTGCAATGGGTACTCTAAGGTTTCACCGCTCCGACACCTGGAGTCTATTTTCCCTCTGCCAGGAGAAGCCCCCTCTTGAGCCATGTGGATCCCAAGGCAAAACCCATTCCCGCCCGTTCAATTACCTATGCTACATCGGGAGAGACCAAATTACTAAACCAAGTTGTCCCATATATAATTCTGTGGTGATACTAAAAGGCTTAGCAACTTCCTCCATAAACCGGTCCTTAGAATCCGATAGGTGTCAAGCCCCATACCAAGGTCTTGTGCACGCATGCACCAATCCATACAAAACCCCCTATCAGATTCCTATCCACTAAATTCCATTATAGCCATCAATTCATGAATCATAATACATCAAATGTAAACTTACAGATAAATAGATTATATTTCAATTAAGCATGGCTAAGCGTAACTAAATAATAGTAAAACACCCAAACCATGTTGACAAGGAATATTGTGGAAAATCTAGGAGAACATAACATAGGATTCATATTTAATTTAGCATGCAACTAACTAAAACTTAACAAAAAGGGTGCAAAATTTTTATAAGTCCAGGGATTATTCTACAATTTTCCAAAATTTATTTGCTATTTTATAATATTCCAGGGCTTTAAAACATTTTTATTAAATTAACCAGTATTTTCCTAATTTCTAGAAAGTCTAGGGGCTAGTTTGACAATTCTAGGGGTTAGATTTGAATTACAGAGGAACCCAGGGGGTAGCTCGCAAGATTCCAGGGGCTTGGGCGCAAAACTGGCAGCGGGAAAAGAGGTTTGAATGTGGGCCGTTGGGTTTAAAATGGATGGCCTAGATTTAAATAACTGAAGGGGTATCCTGGGTTTTAATCTTGGCCGTAGAATCAAAATGGACGATGGGCATTGGGCCACGTCGCCCCGGCTAGGGTCGGGCGGCGGTGCGCGGCGGCGAGCTCGCTGGCGGCAGCCGAAAGCATGCTACAGAGGCTTCGGGTCATAATCAACTAGCGCAAAATGAAGAGGGGGACTAGGGGACCTCACCGAGGGTTGTCGCACGGTCGGAGAGGCGAAGGGTGGTTGGCGACGGCGAATGGCGGTGGTGCTCCTCGGCGCCCGATGAAGTCGGCGACGCAGAGGCGATATCCCCCGATGAAGTTGTCCGGCAAGCTCCTGGGGATGCGGCAAAGGTGTTAGACAAGGTGTCGTGGACGAAAATTGAAGGAACCAACGGGAACGCGATCGCCAACACTGACCTCGACGGCGGCTAGGGTTTGAAAGTGTCGGGTGAGGAAATTGAGGGGGGACGGTCGGTATTTATAGAGCTTCGGTGTGGAAACGGTCGGCAATCATGATGGGCACGATGCGCCTCTTGATTGAGGTGAAACGGTCGACATTGATAGGGGGGGGGGGCGGAGTGGGCGGCGAGGTGATGGCGCGCGGGTGCGGCGGGAGGTGGACGGAGGCCCTGACTGGCGGGGCCGGCTTGTCAGCGAGGGGGAGAGAAGAGGAGGCGCGGGGGAGTGGGCTGGCGTGCGGGACCCTGCGGCAGAGAGAGAGAGAGGGAAGGGAGAGGAGGTCGGGCCGGCGGGGAGAGAGGAGGGAGTTGGGCCGGATTGGGGAATTTGGCCCAGGAGCGATTTTCCTTTTTCTTTTTCTTTTCTGTTTTCTTTTTCTTCTCTTTTATATTTTGAATTTGTAAACCAAATTTCTAGCGAATTTGAATTTTCAAAAATTCACACAATCATTCAAACATGATGCATTTTGCCTTATATGAATTTTATTCTCAAGAAAATGTTTTTATCTCTTGAAAAATTCATTTTACAATTTTTTTCTTCTAAAAAAACAGTGGGTGTTACAACCACGCTGGCAGATTGCAATACCAACTCCATATTATCTTCTATGCCAACTTATGCCATGCGTACACTGAAAATGCCATATGAAGTTTTAGATTATATAGATACAACAAGAAAGCATTCTTATGGAGAGGATCATATGTTAATTGTATAACAAAGCCAATGGTTTCTTGGCAAAAATGCACAAGACCAAAGACTGAAGGAGGATTAGGCATCATAAATCATATATAACTTAAATATCTGGATAAATTTATATAAAAAAGACTATCCCCTACGTTAGTTTGATTTGGGATTCTTATAATAACAATGTTGTTGTGCCACACTATAAGAGTGAAAGAGGATCTTTCTAGTGAAAGGACATTTTCAGTCTGCATAATAAATATAGAGGAGTACCAAATTCAAAGTGGGAGATGGTTCCACTGTGATGTTTTGGGAGGATGCGTGGAATGAGTTTCATATGAAAAGTCAGTTTTCAAGGTTTTATTCTTATGCAAAAATAAAGAAATCTTGGTTAGAAATTCATGCAAAACCCTCAGATAGATGCATATTTTACTATTTCACTCTCAGCACAAGCATATGAGGAATGGCAAGACCTACATAAAACTATCAAAGTACGTCTTCAGGGGCAGGATAGGGATGAGTGGAGTTACATTTGGGGAACTCAACTATGTTCATCATTTTTTTTGTGAAATGCCTTTCATCCACCCCCCAAAACCAATTCAACAAATAAGATGTAAGATAAACGTAACACAAGAAATACCTTATGAAGGAAGAAGCATAAGATCAAGAACAATGATTACAACTGCAGGTCGTGTGCTAAATGTATATAAGAAACGGCTATACGTCTATTTTTCAAATGTCAGTTTGCGATTTATTTCTGGAACTGGATTGGTTTTGAAAGGAATATTCAGCTGCCCTTCTTTGATATGCTGTTGCAGACTGATCAACATTAATGTGAAATATTTCCAGCATAATTTCTTTATGGGAATATTAATGATTAAATGCTGGACAATTTGAAAGATGAGGAATTACAAGGTCTTTGACATTGTTTTGCCAGAGCTATGTTATTAGAAACTTAACTTTGTTAGCAAAAGTATGCTACAGGCGCATACGTTTAAGGCTGCTGATAAGAGTATATATATCCTTTGGCTAGATAACTTCTCTTAGGTATACTATTCGTAGGAGTTATTCAGTACGCTTACAGAATGCTCAATTCTGAACACGGTATACTGTAATATATTCCCAAAATCAATATAGCTCTATATACCCCTGGTACCAACAAATACGGGATCAACGGGCGGTACCCGGCCTCAGTACGACCCATGCCGCACCCGACCCGCGGCTCAAGGAGGAATACATCACCCAAGCCCCGGCCGTCGAGGACGGGTCAGGGAACCCAGTCGAGCTCAGGCTCGGGAGAAGAAAGCGAACAACGACATTCAATGAGCGCATTGGCTAATGCAGATGCCTTCATTACTGAAAAGACGGTCACATGTGACCTAACTCTGCCACAGAGCACAGTGTCTACTAACGCCTTTCTTGCTCCGTCTCGTGCGCCACACTACGACGTAGATCAATGACAAGACCGGAGTAGATATACGATGACGAGTTCAGTGACCCGAGGCAGATCCGAGAAACTCACCAAAGAGACACAAAACACATATAGAGCTCTCTCGAGCCGACTATAAATAGGGCCTGAGGCCACCTTCTCGAGAGAGGGAGGAGAGGGTTAGACAAGAGACTCGTTTCTAACCTCTATCACAACATCTTTTGAGCTAACAAAGATCAAGTGAGAAACCAAGACTGGACATAGGACGTTTGACCGAACCAGTACAAATATCTTGTGTCCTTGTAGCTTGGTCATTGGTGACAAAGACGAGACTACACGATACTTATCAGTGATAAAACGCCGATAGTTGCGTGCCAGGTAGGGGGACTGCTGCGCGTTCTTCCAGGTCTCCTTGATGTCTTCATCGTGCTTAGTCCTCGCGCTCGAGAAGATTCACATCGGTGACTTTGAGTTCACCGGCACCACCGACAGTGGGCTCAAGGCCGACCCCATCTTCACCCTGCACCGGGTCTTCCGCTTCAGAGTGTGGATTTCATTGACAGCAATGGTTGCATCCTCTGGATGACTAATGGTAAGTCTACCATGGAGCCCTTGATGGGAAAGACGATCGATGACGGCGACATTGTGCTGCGAACGATGTCTCGGGAGCATCCTTTGTAGGAATGGTAGATTACGCATCACCGTCCCTCCACAACGTAAGGAGGATGTCGCCGGCTGTAATTTCAGCTTCGACACTGGCACAAAGGGAAGCGAGCGTCCCTCCCGCGAACGTGACATTGTGAAAATTGGTGACGACTCCCACTTCTGTGCGCCTGCCAACACACCACCACAGCTCGTGCCCAAGCTATAAGAGGTAAAATTCCGTGAGCTTGAGAACGAGCAGGCATGCAGACGCAAATTGGTCGACCACCTTGAGGCGCAGCGCATCGTGCTCGAAGCTAAGCAGTCACAGCTAGAGGCGGACAGGGCCGCATTCGAGCTAGAGCTGCACCCTTGCCCCAACACGGGCGGAGCTCGCTCTCGTGCACGCCAAATCCAGGCCAACATTATCGTTGATGTGGGCGGCCCCCCACAGTTTGAACGGGCGAGCCGAAACGTGGTGGATGAAGCTGCCAGAATGTGGCGACCCCCACAGTTCGAGCGCACTCACTAGATCCTCCGTTCCCTACTGGATAGGGTTGCCGTTCAGCATGTGGAGAGCTCTCTCACTCGGCATCGGGATGCGTTATCCCATGATGGGAGACGAGGGCACGTTAAGAGTGGTGCCAGACCAGCAAAGACCCATGTACTGAGCTGGGTAGACAGGGCCGAAAGGGTCGAGTTGTCAACCCCATCGCACATCTCGGTGCACGAGCGCGTGAGGTTGTCCGAACTCCATTGAACCCTTGAGGGTGGATGAAGAGCCCAGAGAGGAATCACAATCCCTCAACCCTAGCCTCGACAACGCTAATTCCATCAGGGTGCTCGCTACGGTGAACACGAAGACCAGAGCCTAAGCCCTTACGCCCCTAGGCCCAGGGAGTTCACGAGGCGAATATGCAACACACCTTTCCCAGCTCACTTCTGTGTGCCAACAAACATCAAAAAGTACAATGGCGAGTAAAACCTCAGTTGGTGGACTACCGCCTAGTGTGTAAGGCCGATGAGGCTAACGATAATTTGTTCATCATCCAGTACCTCCCATCTTCTTGGGTGCCTCGACCTGAGCATGGATAAAGTACCTTCCCACCGATAACGTTTGAAGCTGGCTGAGCTCGGGGATATCTTCATCGGCAACTTCCAAGGAACACACGTGCACCCTGATAACTTGTGGGATCTTAAATGATGCCGACAGAAGGCGGGTGAGACCCTCCGCAAGTACATCCAACGTTTCTCTAAGAAGTGCAATGAGGTCCCTCACGTGGTTAATGTCGACGTCGTCGCAACATTCCTTCCAGGGACCACTTGCAAGTCCCTGGTGCACTAGCTTGGCCGCATCAAACCAAGGAGCCCTAAAGAACTGCTTGACATCACCACCAACCATGCCTCTGGTGAGGATGTGCGGGGCCATCTTCAATAACAGGAAGCCGAACAGCTCCAACGCCAAGAAGGATGCGGTGTCTCATCGCAGCGACAAGAAAAGGAGGATCGATGGCAAGAAACATTGTTGTCAAGATGAAGATAGCTCGGGTCTGATCGCGATCGATGAATGCCATGAAGATAAGAGGCAGGCAAAGACGTCGATCGACCACTTCGAGAGGCTGCTTGAGAAGTCATGCACCAACTACGCCTTCCTGGTCAAACACACCCTCAAGGATTGCATCCTTCTTAGGCACATCCTCGACAAGGAATTGAGCATCACGAGTGAAAAAAAGGAAAGAGGGTCGCGCCCTCCGGCTGTTATCATAGCGCAAAAGTAAATGCCCTAGAGGCTGCTTGAGTGCCACACGATAGATTGACTAAATCAACCGCCTTGCGCCACTTGGGGAGCCACAAACTCGCTAAGAGTTTGGCTGACTGCTTCAAAGTTTCCCCCCAAAATATTTTTTTCATCTTCTCCTGCCTCACAACCTACAATTAAGGACCGTGAAAGTTATAAAAGCTACAGGTCGAGCAAGGTGTAGGGACCAAATAAGTTCTGAAACATTTTTGCGAGACATTCCGTATTTTTGTTCCTACACCTTGATCGATCCGTAGCTTTTAGAACTTTCGTAGTCATTAGCAGACGTGCCGGAGCCTGCAGAGCTCACTGTCGAGGGCTCAAACCCGATCGTTGGTCACCATAAGGCGTCCTTACAACTCTATGATGACCCCAAAGTGGTTAATTCAATGAGCAACTCAAGAAGCAAATGGTTTAAAAGTGGAGGGGAAAACTCACAACCTTACCATAGGCCTGGGTTTTAGCATCCCATAGCAGTCACCGTCTTATCCGCCACAGCAGGCTCCTCAACCGCCTCCCTCGCCATCATGACTGCGGCTGCCCCTTCTTGTGTCACCCTCGCCGCATCATCTCGAGCTACCGTGTCATCAGCAAGGGCCCACATGAGATCCTCGCAGATCTTTGTTAGCTCGGGCTCCGCGAGGTTCTGGTGATTTAGACTATTGCGGAGGAACATTGATTTATTGGTGGCCCGCTACATCAGTTTCTATGAAATCGATTGGATCAGGATCGGAAGAGTGATATCAGAGAAAAAGGAGAGAAAGATAGCACTGTGACGCCCGGTTCCGAAAAATGAACCAAGCTAACGCATATGTGTGCCCAGGATGTTCATCACACATACACGAGTGCAATCACAAAAGGATATACAGAAAATTACCACAGAACAAGATTAATTAACCAAATTTTATTACACAAACCATATTATCCTCGAATACAAGCTCCAATGTATATTTATGATAAGTTCAACTAATGCAGCAGAAATAAACCAATTAAGCGACTAAGCAAACTAAGCATAAGGGATAGCGCAGCTCCAATCAACACCACAGACAAGCTGACGGTAGACACGGCCTAGAACTCCGCATTATCACCATTAAACTCCCAATCCTGACCTGTAACTGTTGGGGGGATTGCAAGAGTGAGTACATGTCGTACTCAACAATTGTGGAAAGTATGACATGTGGCTGATTCAAATGACGACAATAATAATGGCAAAGTGCTGAAAAGTACATTAAAACATTTGGAAAGCAATATATTACATGTATGTGAAGTAAACCCATCATAATCGTAAACAATATCACAATACCAATCCATAGTTCACCATTCTCATCAACAATTCCAGATTTCACCATTTGCCAATAACCATATTCAATACCAGAAATTAATCCATAACCATAATACTGACCATAACCATTACCAAACCATAACCATCCCAAATACCATCCCAATGCCAAATTTTCTCTAATCATGGAAGTTGTCCAGATGCTCATAACCGGGAGCACGACTATCATGATAGTTTTATTTAACTCTGCAGAGTTTGTACCTCTTTACCCACGTGTTTGTGATTTCATCACCCGTCGGTGACTAAAGAACCTCCCTTATGCCAATTACACTTCCTTTGGTGTATGGCCAAGAGATCACAAAATAGCCTTTACAAAGGGATTACTAGCCTATTTAGACCCCACTGAGGTTTCACCGGTGGCGATGTCTCCCGCAGAGCACATCTTCAACCAAGGCCCCCCTCTTGAGCCATTCGGATCCCAGCGTAGTCTCACTAATCATCAACAAACCCAATCCGACTACCTCTCCCCCGAGCATCCACAATGGTCCAAATAGAACTGGCAAAGCCCTAATTAATCAGCTACGCCGCACCCATACTTGGCCTCGTGGTGGCACTGTAGTCCTGGCTTATTCTCGCATGAACCGGTCCTTAGATCTAAAGCAAGCAAACTACCATAACATCCAACCCATCCACATACCAGTCTTGTTTAGATCACCCATTACCATATCATATTGACCAGTTCACATTAACCAAAATATCATTAATGCTTAATTAAATGTGTAGTGTTGTTTTTCCATCCCAATTAATTAGGCGAAGAAAAAAGGTAAAAGCCCTTTCCGACTCTCTACCATATATTCTAGGTGACAAGGGTGGTTTACAACGCTAGTAAACTTCCTACCATAGGATTCCCATCAATTTGACACCAGCGTGCAGTTTTGCAAACGAAACATTTATTTAAAAACAGGATCAATATGCTTCAAGGACACTTGCCTTGCTCTTGCTATTGCTTAGGGTCAATTTCTTCAAACTCTTGGTGCTGTAGATCCTCCGCGACACTTTCTAGCGCAAATCCGTCTAATCTACACAATAACATACAAAACAAGAAACACAATCAAAGAGTGCACAAATATTACTCAATATGACATGACATGTAGGATCGATGCAAATGCGAGGTAGAACTTGTTACTAGATTGCTTTTAATGATCACTAACTAGTTCTAATAGATTTTAACAGGTTTATACAGGTTTGGATTCGATTAGATCAAATTTTAGAATTAATTCAACATAATTTAACCAGAAAGATCGGACTAGTCCGCTAGGGACCGGACAAGTTTGCACTCTGCGAGATCAGCAGATTAGGGTTTTCTAGATCGACGTGAATTTGGAGATTAGGGGTTGAATTCACGTAAGGAAGAGATAATAGAAGGTATACCAGGTGTTTAGGACTCCAATGAATCAAGAAACTTGGAGGTAGCACTTGGATCTTGATGATCTAGGGTTGGTGACGAACTTGGAGATGAATTGGTGGTGAAGGACGAAACTTGGTGGAGATCTTGATCCTCTTTCGTTTCCTCCTCTTCTTCTTCTTGCTTAGGATCTTCTCCTCCCTCCTTGATGGTGGCTCCCCACGAACTAGGGTTTGGGTGGGTGGGAAAGTGGCAAATAGATGTCAATCCAAGGGGTGGGGCTGTTTATATAGAGGTGGAGGCTAGGGTTAGATGGATTTCGAGTTTTGGGATGAGTAGAGGCCGGTTTAGAGTCCCACATGGGCTCTAAAAGAGTTAGGCACGACATCCCTAGGCCCACTTAACGTGAAACCCAAGAAACAAGTCGTAAAACAAAAGATCAACTCAGAGTCGCAAAATATCGAACAAGTCCGAAAAGGACTGGACTAGTCCGAAGTCGTCCAGAGAGAAAATCGGACAAGTCTGGCCAAACATCGGACAAGTCCGACTTTGAGCAGAGAGGAAATCAGACAAGTCCGCTGGAACACCGGACTAGTCCGGAAAAGTCCAAGGACTTAGCAAATTTTTAAGGATTCTTGGAATATCGGACTAGTCCGCACAAAATCGGACAAGTCCAAAGATTTCCAGAGGCAAAATCGGACTAGTCCGCAGTAAAAACGGACAAGTCCGTTCTTAGTTAGAGATAAATCGGACTAGTCCTCAGTAAAATCGAACTAGTCCACACTTTCCTGCGGTTTTAAGTGCAGTTTTGTTCCAAATAAGTTTTAAATGCTCTGAATCAATTTTAAACTTGTTCCTCTTTATGTGGATTAATGTTAAACATGTATATGAATGTATGCAAGGCATGATGCATGAAAATGAGAGTGTTACAAACCTACCCCCCTTAAAATGAATCTCGCCCTCGAGATTCGACGCGGAAGAGAAGAGATAGGGAAATTCCTTTTTGAGATCATCTTCTAGCTCCCGAGTTGCTTCTTTTTCGGTGTGGTGCTTCCATTGAACTTCACAACATCTAATAGCCTTGTTCCTTGTGACCCTATCCTTGGTTTCCAATATTTTGACCGGTTGTTCGACATAAGTCAAATCTTCCTCTAGTTTCAATTCTTCCATTGGCACTTGTTCTTCGGGTACTCTCAAACACTTCTTGAGCTGGGAAACATGAAAGACATCATGGACGTCCGAAAGATGAGCTGGCATCTCCAACTTATATGCTACTTCTCCTCTTTTGTCCAAAATCTTGAACGGTCCAATATAACGAGGTGCGAGCTTGCCCCTTATGTTAAACCTCTTATGACCTCTCATTGGTGACACCTTGAGGTAAACAAAATCTCCCACTTCAAAGGCTAATTTCCTTCTCCTATTGTCCGCATAGCCTTTTTGCCTTGATTGGGCAGCCCTCAAGTTTTCACGAATTATTTGGACTTGCTTTTCAGCTTCTTGCAACACATCCGTACCAAATACTTGAGTTTCTCCTACCTCATTCCAGAATAAAGGTGTCCAACACTTCCTCCCATAAAGCGCTTCATACGGTGACATCTTCAAACTTGCTTGGTAGCTATTGTTGTATGAAAATTCCGCGTATGGCAAGCTTTTGTCCCAACTTTTCCCATGATTTAAAGCACAAGCTCTTAACATGTCCTCCAAAATCTGATTGGTCCTCTCGGTTTGTCCATCCGTCTGAGGATGATATGCTTAACTAAAATTCAACCTCGTTCCCAAAGCTTCATGCATTTTTTGCCAAAATCTAGAAGTGAATTGAGAACCTCTATCTGAGACTATCTTCTTAGGGACTCCATGTCGACACACAATATGCTCCATGCATATTTCGGCCAATTGTGCAGCTGTATATTTGGTCTTCACAAGGACAAAATGAGCTGACTTAGTTAAGCGATCCACAATTACCCAAATTGAGTCATACCCAGACTGAGTACGTGGTAACCCAACTATGAAGTCCATTCCAATTTCTTCCCACTTCCATTCCGGGATCTTCAATGGTTGCAATAATCCAGCTGGCCTTTGATGTTCCGCATTGACTCTTTGGCACACATCACACAATGCTACGTATTCAGCTATGTCCTTCTTCATGCTATCCCACCAATAACAAGTCTTCAAGTCTTTGTACATCTTTGTACAACCAGGGTGAATCGAGTATGGCGAGTCATGTGCCTCCTTTAGTATTGTCTCCCGAATATGCTTTACATTTGGCACAACGATTCTCTTTCCAAGCCATAAGGTACCATGTTCATCCTCGTCAAATCTGAATTCTCTCCCTTCTTCGGTTCTTTCCTTGATTTCCTTGATCTCCTCATCTGTGGTTTGTGCTTCTCGAATTTCTTGCTGCAAGGTCAGATTTAACTCCATCATCTCCATCTCATTTACAAACCCGAGGTTCAACCTTTCAAACTCCTTACATAACTCGAATGGTAACTCTCGAACTGTGAGTTGGTGACTTACTCCTTTTCTACTCAAAGCATGGCCACTACATTGGCCTTTCCCGGATGACAGTTGATCCCCAAATCATAATCTTTGATGAGCTCCAACCATCTTCGTTGCCTGAAGTTCAGATCTGTTTGTGTGAAAATATACTTCAAACTCTTATGATCCGTATAAATTTCACACCTATGTCCAAGGATATAGTGCCTCCAAATCTTCAATGCATGTACCACGGCTGCTAGTTCAAGATCATGTGTAGGATAATTCTGCTCATGTTTCTTCAGTTGTCTTGATGCGTAGGTGACCACTTGACCTTCTTGGATCAATACACACCCAAGTCCTTGTCTTGATGCATCACAATAGATGTCGAAACTCTTGCTTACATCCGGCAATACCAAAACTGGGGCGGTTGTCAACCTCTTCTTCAACTCCTAAAAACTCTCTTGACAAGCTTCAGTCCATTGGAACGCCTTTCCCTTCATTAACAACTCCGTCATAGGCTTGGCTATCTTGGAAAAGTCCCTGATGAATCTACGGTAATATCCAGCCATTCCAAGAAAACTCCTTATTTCCTTGACATTTTGTGGCGGTTCCCATTTCAACATGTCTCTCACTTTTTCGGGGTCAACCGATACTCCTCCTCCTGAGATTATATGACCCAAAAATGGCACCTCTTTCAACCAAAACTGACACTTGTTGAACTTGGCATACAATCGATGCTCTCTTAATTTCTGCAGCGTAAGCCTCAAGTGTTCCTCATGTTCCTTCTCATCCTTCGAGTAGATCATAATTTCATCAATAAACACCACAACGAACTTGTCCAAGTACTCCATGAAGACCTTATTCATGAGGTACATAAAGTAGGCAGGCGCATTTGTCAATCCAAAAGATATCACGGTGTACTCATAAGATCCATACCGTGTCCTAAAAGTTGTCTTGGGTATGTCCGATGGTCTAATCTTTATTTGAAAATATCCCGACCTCAAATCAATCTTAGAGAAGACACAAGGACCCTTCATCTGATCAAACAAGTCTTCTATGTGTGGCAAGGTGTACTTGTTCTTGTTTGTTACCTCGTTGAGAGCTCGATAATCCACACACATCCTTTGGGATCCATCCTTCTTGTCCACGAATAGAACGGGCGCTCCCCAAGGTGAAGAGCTAGGGCGAATAAAACCCTTATCTAGTTGCTCTTGAATTTGCTTCTTGAGCTCCGCTAATTCCAAAGGAGCATCCTATACGGCCTCTTAGCTATAGGTGCGGTTCTAGGTATTAAACCAATAACAAACTCAATGTCTCGATCAGGTGGCATACCTGGCAACTCATCCGGAAAAACATCCAAAAATTCACACACCACCGGAATCTCCTCAATTGCCGCACCGTCCATATGATTCAGCTCCAATTGCTTCGGTGCGGTTTGAGATGCTTCAAATTCTACGGCGATCCCTTCCTCATTGGTCAACTTCACCGTCTTTGTGGCACACTCAATAACTCCATTGTGCTTCCTCAAACAGTCCATACCAAGTATAATGTCCAATCCTTGAGAATCCAAAACAATGAGGTTGGTGGAGAAGTCTACCCCCCTTATTCTAAGGCTTACTTTTGGACATACTATATTTGTCCTCATCTCTCCTCCAGGAGACTTAACCAATAGAGTAAACTTCATATGAGAGATAGGCAAACTATACTTGGCAACATACTTTGATGCAATGAATGAATGCGATGCTCCAGAATCAAATAACATAGTCGCGGGGTTGAAGTTTGCGAGAAACATACCAATGACCACGTCATCCGCTTGCTGAGCATCCTCTGTAGAGACATGGTTCACATTACCACGAGCAAAATTCTGTTGTCCACGGTTCCCTTGTGGCTGTCCTCCATTAGGTCTTGGGTTTTGCCTCAGTGCACCGCTTCCTTGACCAAGGCCTGACTTAGGACATTGATGTGCAAAGTGTCCAGCTTATCCACAAGTATAGCACTTCTGGCAAAGTGCTAAAAAGTATATTAAAACATTTGGAAAGCAATATATTACATGTATGTAAAGTAAACCCATCATAATCATAAACAATATCATAATAACAATCCATAGTTCAACATCCTCATCAATAATTCCAGATTTCACCATTTGCCAATAACCATATTCAATACCAGAAATTAATCCATAACCATAATACTGACCATAACCATTACCAAACCATAACCATCCCAAATACCATCCCAATGCCAAATTCCCTCTAATCATGGAAGTTGTCCAGGTGCTCATAACCGGGAGCACGACTATCATGATAGTTTTATTTAACTCTGAGAGTTTGTACCTCTTTACCCACGTGTTTGTGATTTCATCACCCGTCGACGACTAAAGAACCTCCCTTATGCCAATTACACTTCCTTTGGTGTATGGCCAAGAGATCACAAAATAGCCTTTACAATGGGATTACTAGCCTATTTAGACCCCACTGAGGTTTCACCGGTGGCGATGTCTCCCGCAGAGCACATCTTCAACCAAGGGCCCCCTCTTGAGCCATTCGGATCCCATGGTAGTCCCACCAATCATCAACAAACCCAATCCGACTACCCCTTCCCCGAGTATCCACAATGGTACAAATAGAACTGGCAAAACCCTAATTAATCAGCTACACCGCACCCATACTTGGCCTCGTGGTGGCACTGTAGTCCTGGCTTATTCTCGCATGAACCGGTCCTTAGATCTAAAGCAAGCAAACCACCATAACATCCAACCCATCCACATACCAGGCTTGCTTAGATCACCCATTACCATATCATATTGACCAGTTCACATTAACCAAAATATCATTAATGCTTAATTAAATGTGTAGTGTTGTTTTTCCATCCCAATTAATTAAGCAAAGCAAAAAGGTAAAAGCCCTTCCCGACTCTCTACCATATATTCCAGGTGACAAGGGTGGTTTACAACGCTAGTAAACTTTCTACCATAGGATTCCCGTCAATTTGACACCAGCGTGCAGTTTTGCAAACAAAACATTTATTTAAAAACAGGATCAATATGCTTCAAGGACACTTGCCTTGCTCTTGCTGTTGATTAGGGTCAATTTCTTCAAACTCTTGGTGCTGTAGATCCTCTATGGCACTTTCTAGCGCAAATCCGTCTAATCCACACAATAACATACAAAACAAGAAACACAATCAAAGAGTGCACAAATATTACTCAATATGACATGACATGCAGGATCGATGCAAATACGAGGTAGAACTTGTTACTAGATTGCTTTTAATGATCACTAACTAGTTCTAATAGATTTTAACAGGTTTATACAGGTTTGGATTTTATTAGATCAAATTTTAGAATCAATTCAATACAATTTAACCAGAAAGATCGGACTAGTCCACTAGGGACCGGACAAGTCCCCACTCTGCGAGATCAGCATATTAGGGTTTTCTAGATCGAAGTGAATTTGGAGATTAGGAGTTGAATTCACATAAGGAAAAGATAATAGAAGGTATACCAGGTGTTTAGGACTCCAATGAATCAAGAAACTTGGAGGTAGCACTTGGATCTTGATGATCTAGGGTTGGTGACGAACTTGGAGGTGAATTGGTGGTGAAGGAAGAAACTTGGTGGAGATATTGATCCTCTTTCGTTTCCTCCTCTTCTTCTTCTTGCTTGGGATCTTCTCCTCCCTCCTTGATGGTGGCTCCCTACGAACTAGGGTTTGGGTGGGTGGAAAAGTGGCAAATAGATGTCAATCCAAGGGGTGGGGCTGTTCATATAGAGGTGGAGGCTAGGGTTAGATGGATTTCGAGTTTTGAGATGAGTAGAGTCCGGTTTAGAGTCCCACATGGGCTCTAAAAGAGTTAGGCACGACGTCCCTAGGCCCACTTAACGTGAAACCCAAGAAACAAGTCGTAAAACAAAAGATCAACTCAGAGTCGCAAAATATCGGACAAGTCCGGAAAGGGCCGGACTAGTCCGAAGTCGTCCAGAGAGAAAATCGGACAAGTCTGGCCAAACATCGGACAAGTCTGACTTTGAACAGAGAGGAAATCGGACAAGTCTGCTGAAACACCGGACTAGTCCGTAAAAGTCCAAGGACTTAACAAATTTTCAAGGATTCTTGGAATATCGAACTAGTCCGCACAAAATCGGACAAGTCCGAAGATTTCCAGAGGCAAAATCAGACTAGTCCGCAGCAAAAATGGACAAACCCGTTCTTAGTCAGAGAGAAATCGGACTAGTCCACACTTTCCTGCGTTTTAAGTGCGGTTTTGTTCCAAATCAGTTATAAATGCTTCGAATCAATTTTAAACTTAATCCTCTTTATGTGGATCAATGTTAAACATGTATATGAATGTATGTAAGGCATGATGCATGAAAATGAGGGTGTTACAAACACTTACCCAACCACTAGGGACCGTGCTCTTCCTAAGTTGCTGGCTGGAATGTGTCCAGGACATGCTCGTATGAGGCCTCAAACTGCGTCCTTGCATTGATGAGCTGGGAACAGGAGTAAGCGATGCTCTCATTAACATGCTCCCACTCAGCGTGCTCCGCGGCGTCATCAAGCACAAACATTGAACGACACCTATGGACAGGTCAGACCACTCCAGCATCGAGCACAGTGATGCCACGTGTGCGTCCTTGCCTAGACATCCATCCTCTAGATCCTGAGGCTCGCGAGCGATGCCCGAGCTCGATCCCTAAGCAACCTTTGTTACGAGTGCCAAAAATTGTCGATGCCAAGACCATCACCGAGGACAAGCCTCCGATGATGCCCTAGAGCAAGGGAGAGGGGATGCCTCCAATGATGCCTCTGCAATGATGACTTCTTCTTCCGAGCCAGGGAGCACCGACGATTCCATGACGGTCGGCACTACCGTGATCGACTCAGTGGCGGGCGACAATGATATCAGAGTAGCATGCATCTCCAAGACCACAGGTAGCCCTAGAGCGACCCACTCCGACACTACGCTCACCGAAATAGGCGGGGGCGAGGGCAATTATGTCTCGATCATCGTCATGCACCCTCAGATGGGAGGGGAAGCCCTCGACGGAAAGACCACCCCCTTTATCTGCATCGATGGGGGCACAACAACTGGAGGTGTCTACAAAGGCAGATGGACCGACCCTGCCAAGCCTTGGCCGAGGCAGAAACACTAAGCTCATACCCCCTGCATCAAGGAAATTGTAAGAACCGCGTACAACACCGCTTCATAAACTGATTGATGGGGAAAAGGGATCAACATTATTGAGCTGTAGAAAAATATATCCACCCCCCTTCGTGGCGTAGTCAATACAACGACCTATGGAGGCTCCGACTAAGTCCCAGCCGGGTCGGTGGTGGCTGGCTAGTGTGAGGGTCAAGCTACCAAATTTTGAGCCACAACCGTCTGGGGCATGGGCCAAGCTCTCAAATCCTGAATCACTATTGGGTGCGGCGTGGGTCGAGCTCCAGAATCCCGAGCCACGACCGACTGGGCAGTGGCTCGAGAATAGGAGGGACATGTGGTGGGTGTCGTGGAGGACGGAAGAGCTAGCTTGACGCTTGCTGTCGCCCTTTTGGATGAAAGGCTAGCAACGAGCCCTCCTGCCTATTTCCTTTCAACCCGGGCAATCAGTGACTCTGACTGATCCGAGCTGGAATCATCCTCTTTGTCAGACTTTGACGGTGTGTCCGAAGTTGACTGGCCAACGACCCTTGTGGCCTGCACCGCCCTCAAATATTTGTTTCAATGATCCCGACACTCATTGTTCCTCCTCTTCTCTGCCAAAGCACAAACAACCCTCGCCATCCCCTCCTCCTTTCCTTCCAGCATTTTAGGGAGACTGGTGGCGCCGCCAAGCTCCTAACCGAGAGAAAACGCCATTAGAACAATTTGGAAAAAGCAAAAGAATCGGCCACACCAAAGCAATGGGGAATTCATTCTTACCTGAGTGGAGGGCTGACACGTGATCAACTTCTGTTATGTCCTGGATCAACCAGGAGAGCTCGTACCTCAAAGCTCGAGCGGTGGCTCCCGTGTTGGGTCATCGAGCCACATGGCGTGATCTCAGGGCCGGATCCGCTAGACCCCCCATGAAAGCATGGTGCGGATAATGGCCTCACCCATAAGGCCCTCCACCTTCACTGCTTCCGCCTACTCTAGGAAGGGCCTCAACCTACTCACTTCCTTCTTCAGGATCCCCAGGCTTCCCGAAACACACCAGATTTGCGTGTGAAGGGCAGGAGGGTAGGCTCATCATTCCTGATGTAGAACCGGTCTTGATGCCAGCCCTTGAGGGAGGTCGACAGACTGAGGTCAGAGGAGTTGGATGTAGGCGCCATCGACTATTGGGAGCAAAGATGGTTGGATGACGCACACACCCGTAGGAAGTGCCGCTAGAGATTGAAGTGTTGTTCAATTCTCAGGAAGACGTCATATAGGGTTATACATAGAGCTATGTGCAGCACGCCATGTGGCGCCAGGCGGTGGAGCTCCAGGCCGTACTCATGCAGGAAGTCCAGGAAGAAGCGGTGTGCTGGCAGCCCAAGCCCCCGCGTGTTGAAGCTGATGATTGACACCACATCATCGTGGCTCGACTCAGGGGCAGACTCTCCAGAGGTGAGGCAGATGGCATGGGAGTCGCACGCTAACATGATCCCCATGTCGACGAGATCAGTGATGCAAGACAGACGAACGTGGCACCTCACCCACGATGACATCGAGCGAGGAGCAAAGAAAAAGATCAACACTGGAGATGATGATCCGGTTGTTCCTCTTCCTTCGCATGTCGCCGTCTCAATGACTTTCTTGTATTGCAGTGAAAAAAGAGGAGCATAGAGGAAACAATGAGGTGAATGGGAAAACATGAAGGAAAGCAGTCGCAACGCCGAGCCTTTAAAGCGCTGTTAAATCAATATGTGGGTGAATGGGTAGACACGCTTGCAGAACGCATCATGACCCTGTATCCTTGTAACCGACACCGACTTGAAATCGTGCGATGGCCCCTTTGTTCTCCACAACGTGACAAACATGGGCCATGTCACTTAACCAACAGGCCGAGGTAAGGCAGGTAAGTTTCCGACCTACTTTTGGGGCACGATCGAGTTCTGGGTTCGAAGGCCGTCTCGCCAAAAGGGCCATTAGGCTGCCCAAAATGAACTAGAGTGAGGGACCAACAATAAAAGATGTCCTGCAAACGGCAACCTTAGGGGAAGCATATGCCCCCGACATCTCTCAGTTCATATCTGGGTCTCAACTCAGCGACTTCGTAGTAGCGCCTCGTATGGTCATCACTGAGCCGTCCGGGCCTTTGAACGGCCTGGGAACTACACGAGTGTCCCGAGTGAGATTTAATGGAATGCGAGAACCAAGCCTCAATCAGGTTAGTCCTCACGAAACAGGACGATCGGGTTCCACTCGAACCTACCCGATAGGCAATTCGCCGAGCTCGGGAATTCGGACACCGAGGTAAATTCCCGTCTACCTGTCCCCTCCGAGCCATGAAAGGTTCGTGGATGGGGCGTGAAGCGGATTTGCATATTCTCCAACCTAACCTCGGTAGGACTCAGGGCCCACAGTGTAACTTGAGATCACGATGACCGGGGTCAACACCTCGCTGTTCTAGCCTCGAGTCCCATGAGATCCCAAGAAAATCGGAAACCATAACTAATGCATTTGTCTAACATTTATTTTTCAAGGATCACGACACACTACGGAACCAGTCTCTGACCGACTGAGCAACTCGACCGAAGGCTCAGGGGCTACGAACAAGATTTTGTACTTTGAGTAGCAACGAATACGGGATCAACAATTAGTACCCGATCATAGTACAACCCATGTCGTACCTGACATTCGGCTCAATGGGGAACACATCGGTGAGCCTCGACTGTCGAGGTCGGGGTAGGGAACCCGCTGGAGCTTAGGCTCGACAGTAGGAAGCGAACATCAACTTTCAATTAGGGCATGGGATAATGCAAGCACCATCATTAATGAAAGGACAGACACACGTGAGCTGAATTTTGCACAGATCACAGTGCCCGCTGATGCCTTTCTCATCCCGTTTGGTGCAGCAGCATGCGTGCACAATAGTATGATGCAGATCAGCAACAAGACCAAAGTAGATATGGAGCAATGACTTCAACGATTCGAGGCAGACTCGAGAAACTCACCAGAGAGACACAAAACATGGTATCACCCGTCCCATTTCTGAGGAAGTTGGAGTAGATAGAGCTCCTGAACCGACTATAAAAGGGGCTCAAGGACACCTTCTTGCGAGAGGCAGGAGAGGGTTCCACAAGATACTGGTTTGTAACCTCTATCATAACATCCTTCAAGCTAACAAAGATAGTGAGTGACAGAGATTGGATGTAGGGTATTTGCCTGAACTAGTAGAAATCTCTTGTGTCTTCATAGCTAGGCCATCGGGGACGAATGCACGACTACACGATACTTGTCGGTCACAAAAACGCCGACAGCTCTACTCTAACGAGGGGGGGGGGGGGGGTTCTAGCCTTGCTGTTCTTTTGATAAAAATTGTCGTTTGAAAGCATCATTCAAACTTACTTCCATTTTTCTAAAATATCATAACTATTGATATTTGGTAATAAACCTAACATTAGATTAGTTCATAGCCAAAAGGCAAAGCTTAATGTTGTGTTGCATAAGCAACCTAAGATAAGGTCCTTTCAAAACAAATGGAATATTAAAAAAAGAATCTATAATTTTTTCTATCAACATCTTTAGGATTTGTTAATGATACATTTCTTCCAATAGTTTGCATTGAATATCATGTACTCTATGATTCACATAAATACTTTTCCACCACATCGTTTCCATTGTAGTTATTTAACCACATTGAGAATGGGTGTCAATTAAACTATCTCCAAATAAAGGGAATGAGTGTTTTATGAACATAGGGGCATCTGTCTTCCTAGTTTGAATTTTAATTTTCAGACCTAGGTGCTGAATACATTAGCAATTTTGTTAAAAGGGAGGGTTTACATGCAAAATTTTGAATATAGCTGATAAACTCAGTTTGGACTGTCCGATCTTTACAAATGTGCATTTGGGAGTAACAGTTACTTTTGTGTTGCACAACATACTTCAAACTGTCCAAACTTTTCAATATGTATCGAGAGTAACAATTACTTTTTAATAATTTCATATTGTCTGAACTTTCTCAATGCGTACTGGAAGTAACAGTACTGCTCTGCGCATTTCAGACCGTCCAATCTTAACGTTTATGTTCGGCTGTCCTATTTTTAACTTGCAATATTTCAGACACTCTTTTTGGCTTATAGAAAGTTTGCTTAGTACTTTTGGACTAAGTTTTTGATTTGTTTTGGCTGATCATGGTGGACAATATATTGCTATGTTTGCAACATGCTTATGTGAGGTGCTCACGTAAGGTGTTGTAGTTTTCGGACAAATGTGAGTCAAGTCCAGGACTTGTGCTCGAAAGAATTGGTTGGTTTTTTATGTGAAGGTGTTATTTGATATCAAGATATGGCTGGTGATGGTGATCCATTGAACTAGTATTAGAGAGAAGATGAGGTTCAACAACCATGTTTCAGAGGAATTGTGGTTGACTTGATCGGGAAGTCACACAACATATTTGGATCAAGAACAATGCATATGAAGGTATCGTGAACGTATTGGAAAGTGTTTGCACATGTGTGTACACATGGCAACATTGTTCCAAGGCATGGAGAAGAGTTCTGTATGAGAAGATATGACGAAAATGGTCCAACTGGCTCGATTATGCGCTCAGGCTGAAGCTGATGCATTTATGGTTTGTTTTTGGAATGTTTTGAGTTGGTTATGGTTAGATTTCGTGTGATGCATGAAGTTATGTTGTTTTAGGAACATTTGGGACGTTCTCAAGGTATTTGGAAGTCTTAATATTGCTTCTATATGTGCATGGAACAGTCTTGAACAACTATGAAAAGTTTCGGTTGAATCTAAGTAACAGTAGGAGTCAAAACTTAGATTGGTTTGGCCCCAGGGTTGGTTATATAAGCAAAGGGGCAGAACTCATGGAGAGCACGACTTGCGGCTGTTCCTCTCATGTTTGATTGAATAAAATCCGTAGTTTTAGAGGAGCTTTTGTGCCTAGTTCATCCGACTTGTTTTCGTCAAGTCTTTCTCGTCGAGTTTTTCCGCAGATGATGTCGCTTCGGTGTTTTGATCATAACTCACATTTTACAGATCCAATTGACATGATTATTTTTATTTGTTTTTCACAACTAAGTTATATATATTTTTTGAAATATTTATGATCATTGGTTTTGGGGTTTATGAGATACACAATTTTCTTTGCAGTGTAGTAGATCTGATTTCGCTAGGATAGAACAAATTGACCTTGGCACCGGTAAAATTGTTGTATCCCATAATCATACTCTTTCAAATGTTTTACATGTCGATTCACTTGATTATAACATATTGTACATATCAAACCTATGTGAAAAAGGTTATAATTGTCTTTTCACTAATGAGGGTGTAACCGTCACAAGAAGAAGCAATGACTCAATTGCTTTTAAGGGTGTCCTCAAGGGAAAGCTCTATATTGTGGATTTCTCCGCGAATAAAAACCAACTTGTAAGATGCTTAATTTCAAAAACCAACATGGGATCACTTTGGCATAGAATACTGACCCATGTTGGGATGAGGAATTTGCAAAAACTTTTTAAGGGCAAGCACATCCGCGGTTTAAAGAATGTTGGGTTTGAAAAGGATAGGCCGTGTAGCGCATGTCAAGCCGGAAAGCAAGTTGGATCTCAACATCCATCCAAGAACATCATAACAACAACAGGACCATTGGAACTTCGTCACATGGACCTCTTCGGTCCAATTGCCTACATAAGCACTGGCAGTAACAAATATGGTCTTGTAATTGTTGATGATTTTTGACGTTTCACTTGGGTGTTCTTTTTGCATGATAAGAGTGAGACTCAAGGTTTCCTCAAGAAATACTTGAGGAGAGATCAAATGAGTTATCCTTGAGGATCAAGACTATAAGGAGTGACAAGGGCACTAAATTCAAGAACAGTCAAGTTTAAGAGTTTTTGAATGAAGAAGGCATCAAGCATGAGTTCTCAGCCCCCTACTCCCCTCAACAAAATGGGGTGGCCAAGAGGAATAATAGGACTCTCATTGAGATGTCAATAACCATGCTTGATGAATACAAGACGTCGGACCAGTTTTGGGCAGAAGCGGTTAACACCGCTACCATGCCATAAACCAGTTGTATCTCCATCGTATATTGAAGAAGACATATTACGAACTTCTAACCTGTAACAAACCTAATATTTCCTATTTTCGTGTTTTGGGTGCAAATGCTATATTCTCAACAAGAATCCTAGGACTTGAAAGTCCGATGAGGGTTTCTTGCTTGGTTATGACTCAAACACTTACGCCTATCGTGTTTTCAACAAATATTCTGGAATTGTTGAAGTAGCACGTGATGTAGTGTTTGATGAGAATAATGGCCCCCAAGTGGAGCAAGTTGATAGTCATGTGCTAGATCAAGAAGAAGCTCCACAAGTGGTGATAGGAAGGATGACACTTGGAGACATTCGACCACAAGAACAACCTCAGGACTCAAGTGATCATCCCACACATAAAGCAAATTCTTCCTCAAATAATAAAGCTCAAGACCCTCAAGATGCGCTTCAACAAGATGAAAGTGGAGGCATCAATCAAGGGGGAGATGAAGAAAGTGAGGAAGAAGATGATGAAGTTCCAAGAACTCAAGCACCACACCCAAGAGTACATCAAAGTGTTCAACGGGACCATCCCGTTGACAAAATCCTTGGAGACATCTCCAAGGGGGTAACTACTCGATCTCGTGTTGCAAATTTTTGTGAACATTACTCTTTTGTTTCTTCTTTGGAGCCTCACAAGGTTGAAGAAGCACTACGAGATCTGGATTGGGTGATGACCATGCAAGAAGAGCTCAACAATATTGAAAGAAATCAAGTGTGGGAGCTCGTGAAGAGGCCAAACGCGAATGTTGTGGGCACCAAGTGGGTGTTCTACAACAAACAAGATGAGCACGAGGTGGTTATGAGGAACAAAGCACGACTTGTGGAAGGGGTACTGACATGTCGAAGGTTTGGATTTTGATGAAACCTTTGCTCCCGTAGCTAGGCTTGAATCAATTCGCATATTACCTGCCTTTGCTACTCACCATGATTTTAAGCTATACCAGATAGATGTCAAGAGTGCATTCCTTAATGGTCCAGTCAAAGAAGAGGTGTATGTGGAGCAACCCCTTGGCTTTGAAGATCAAGACTTCCCAAATGATGTCTACAAATTGCGTAAGGCTCTGTATAGCCTCAAACAAGTTCCTAGAGCTTGGTATGAGTGCCTTAGAGACTTTCTAACTCAAAATGGTTTCAAAATTGGGAAGGACGATTACACTTTATTTACTAAGCATTTCAATGATGATTTGTTTGCTTGCCAAATATATGTCGATGACATTATATTTGATTCGACTAACAAAACTTTTTGTGATGAGTTTTCAAAGATAATGACCAAAAGGTTTGAGATGTCCATGATGGGGGAGTTGAAGTTCTTCCTAGGTTTTCAAGTGAAGCAACTCAAGGAAGACACGTTCATTAGTCAAACAAAGTACACACAAGACATACTCAAGGGGTTTGACATGGACAAAGCCAAACCCATCAAGACTCCACTGGGAACAATTGGGCACCTCGACCTTAATGAAGATGGTCCAATGTAGACCAAAAGGTATATCGTTCCATGATAGGTTCATTGCTTTACTTATGTGCATCTAGGCCCGATATAATGCTAAGTGTTTGTATGTGTGCTCGATTCCAAGTTGCTCGTAAGGTGTGTTATTTGAGCGCCATTAAGAGAATTCTTAGATATTTGGTTCACACACCAAGCCTAGGACTTTGGTACCCCAAGAGCTCTAAGTTTAGTCTCATTGGATATTCCAATGCGGATTATGCGGGGCGTAAAATTGATGAAAAGTACCTCCAGAACTTGCCAATTCCTTGGTAGGTCCCTAGTGTCTTGATCCTCAAAGAAACAAAAATCAGTGCTCTTTCCACAGCCGAAGCGGAGTATGTCGTCGCCGGAAGTTTTTGTGCACAACTTCTTTGGATGCAACAAACTCTTATGTATTATGGCATAAACTTGCGCCATATCCGTCTTCTATGTGACAATAAGAGTGCTATCAAAATAGCCCACAATCCAGTTGAACACTCAAGGACCAAACACATAGATATCCGCCACCATTTCTTGAGATATCACTCCATCAAAGGAGACATAGCAATTTCCCATGTGAGAACTGAAAACAATTGACCGATATCTTCACCAAGCCCCTAGATGAGAAAAGATTTTGTGAACTTAGTAGTGAGCTAAATATCCTAGATTCTCAAAATGTGGCTTGAGTCTTGCACATCTGATTGTCACTTGTATTTTCTTCAAAATTCATGCATGCTTGCGAAAAACTCTTTCCTCTTGATTTTCTACAAAACTATTTGAAATTATTGAATCTTTGTGAGTTATGGTCATAGTTTGGTTGTTGATTGCTTACTGACCATGTTTGCAAAGATCTTTTGTGAAAAACTAGTCCAAAAGGATCAAATCTCCGGTGAAAACTCAATACATATGTGTTTTCAGCCTTTGGACCGGACTAGTCCGCCCCACTAGCCGGACAAGTCCGGAGTCTAACTTCGCCAGGATCTGCCGGACTTGTCCGTCCCTAGGCCGGACTAGTCCAGCCCATCCGAGCAGTCCAAGTGCCCAACTGGACTAGTCTGGCCCCTGGGGACTTAACCTCCCCAGGGGACCCCCCGACCTCTCACTTTCACTCAACCTCTCTCTCTCCTCAAAACGCGAAAACCGCACCCCAAATCAGCAATATTCGCTTCCATCCACCAAAAACTGATTCCATTCCGTGGTTTCAAGCCCCAAGGTGTGTGGGAACTCATCCCTAAGCATCATAGGATAATTCTTCATCCACATTTTGTCAATTTGAAGATTTGAAGAGGTATTCTTGACCTAACCCTAAATCCTTTGAAACTCAAATCTTTTATGTTTTTTGATAGAAATCTCTTCGCAAAAGTTTTTCTATATACCATTGTGATCCTATCCTTGGAATATTGTGGCCAGATCCATAGTTTTTGCAAAAATCCTCAAGATTAGGGTTCTTGTTGTGTAAATCGAACTAGTGCGGCTAAAGGGCGGACAAGTCCGACTCCAGCGGACTAGTCCAGATTCAACAGCAAAAACCCTAACCTTGATCATTTCTGTGAATTCTAATGCAATATTCCACTTCCTTGGACTCATATACTCTCTTGTGCATCACTTCTCAAGGACGATGTCGAAACCAATCGCCTCGCCTCTATCCTGTGCATGCGGCAGCGAGGCAAGAAACCTATCATCATGCTCGTGAGGAGCGAGAGCTTGCTATAGCTTTCCTCAAATCCAGGTCTAAAGCAAGGAATGCCAAGAAACAGCAAAGAGAGGCACATAACTTAGCTGCAGCGGAGATAGCCCTAACATAGAAGAGACTTGTGACCATGGGTGAGAAAACAAGAACTCAAGAGGCTAGGGGATCAAAGGACAAGGGCAAAGCACTAGTTGAGGAGGCATCGAAGAAGAAATATCTTGCAGTTAAGAAGTCTGCTAGCAAAGCTAAGAGGGGACCCTCTCAACCCATAGGTCCCTTGAGGATGTCTTCACTTGCAAGAAACCCCAATCGCCAAGCTACTGTTGAAGCCAATATATTCAGAGGCAAAGGGACTGAGAAGGCCAGAAGACTCAGATTGGTTGATGTGTATCAACGTGAGAAGCACACTACTGACCCTTGCTTTTTGTGTGATTTCTATTGTGACTACTATCGGACTGTCTACATGACAAAGCAGACTCCAGTGAGGATGCCCAATGGATTGAGTGGGATTACATGGCACCAAAAAACCATGTTGCATTCAATGTTGTGGTTGAGGTCATAAAGAGCCATGGACTGAAGAAACTTATGGCATTCAAGTATGATTGGAATGTTGAAGTCATTGTGCAGTTCTACTCAACTGTCTACTTTCATACCGATGGAGATCGGAGGATCACTTGGATGACAAATGGCGAGCATTACAGTAACACTTATTGGGAGTTTGCTCCAATGCTTGATTTGGAAAATCAACTTGGGAATGATATTATCATTTCCAACCTCAAGGCAGTTGATCGAGATGTCTTGGATTACATGTATCCAAGTCATGCAGTTTATGAGGCGGGACACATTCAGAACATCAAGCCTTTTTACAGTGTGCTCACCTGTGTGCTCCGGAAGACAATATCCCCCAAGGATGGAGATGCGGGCATCATTCAAGGCAACCTAAGACATTTAATGGTGCTTATTGATGGATATGTCGGATTCAATGTGATGGACTACATCTTTGATGACATCTTCAACATTTCTCACACCCCCAACCGATCATGTGGTTACGCACCTTATATTATGTACTTGATCGAGAAGGTGTCTGGGCTTACTTTCAAGAAGGATATCACTCATAGAAGACATCGTCCTCAGATTCCTTATCTAGAGCCATTTGCACCAAGAAGGAAGAATGTTGATCCTCCTGCCTCCTCCTCTCATCTCGTGGCTTCTCCACGACCTCCTTCTCCTCCATCACATTCCGTAAGTAGTTTCTTCAAGTGCTTCAAGTCACTTTTCGCCTCTTGCTGGAAGGTGGAAGTTCAGACTCATCACATGGAGCTTCGCTAAGAGAAGTACCACAAGGCGATGTGAGACAAGCTCGAGGTTCCCATGTCTCCCGCCGTGGAGAGTGATGGAGAGTTGACTCCGTTTCCTGAGCTCACCATCAAATAACTCGCTCAATTTGGTGATGTTAGCACCTCCACGGTGGCACTCTCCAAAGAAGACGACGATGATGAAGACGCAGAAGATCCGGAGGCTACGGAGAGCGACAATGAGCAGCAACAAGGCGACAATGACGATGAAGAGTAGATCTTAGGGCTCTCCTCCTCTCTTTTCCTTTTTGGTGTCTTGATGCCAAAGGGGGAGAGATTGGAAGGGGGTACTTAGAGTTTTTGCTGTCTCTTTTGATCCTACTATGGACGTGTATTATTTTTTTGAAGACTCTCGCATTTCAATTTGTGTAAGATTTAAATCTATATTATGGGTTGTATGTACTTTACATTGTTTGCTATGCTTAACTGTGATGTGATGCTTGAGATGACTTATTTACCACTCACATTCATTGTATTATCACAAATTATGAACACATCACTTAGGTAGCCCACCATAACATGTATATGTATGATAACTCTCTCAATTTCTTTATTATTAATGCATACATTGAGGGAGAGTTACTTATACACATACATGTTATGAAAACCAATTAATATCTTTTTGTTGAAGCTTAATGTGTTGTCATCAATCACCAAAATGGGGAGATTGAAAGTGCATCTAGGTATCCCCGTGGGTTTTGGATGATTGATTACGACAATTAAGAGACTAATGAGCTGAGTTGATCTTAAGCACAGGTGTAATGATTGAAATGAGATAAAATCCCTCAAAAAGGAAAAGGTTCACTACAGGAAACATGCAAAGAAATGTTGTCCTTATCGCCGTTGGTAAGCTATAGTAACCGACGAGTTTAGAGTAAGAACGTCGGCCTACCGATGACCATAGCTGTCGACTGTTGCTCGACGTTCTTAAGGCACTATAGCCGTCGTTGACTATGACTTTAGGCCATTAAAGTTGTCGGGCACCAGATACTGACGGCTTTAGTTTGAAAACCAACTAAGACCGTCGGCCTAGCCACACCGACGGTCTTAACGTCATAAAGGCGTCGGCCAGAGGGACAAGACGTCTTTAATGCACTTAGAGCCCCCCCCCCCCGGTCGTACCGACAACCATACAGTGGACATGTGTGCGCACGGGGAGCCATATAGCCGTTGGTCTGGGCGCGCTAAACCGACGACCATATGGCAGTTATGACTGTCGACTTGGCCCACACCGACGGCCTTACTAGCTTTTTTTAATACTACGACTGCTTTCGTTGCCTCCCCGGGTGGGGAGCCTCCAGGCCATACAGGCCGCCATACAGGTTCAACACCAGTTCAAACACAAGTTCAACATATACAAGACATTCAACACAAGTTCAACACAAGTTTAACATTCAACACAAGTTCAAACAGCAGCAAATAAAATGAAAATGCAAACACTGCATACAAGCCATAGTCATAAGCAAAACACAATAAAACAATGAGTTCACATAGTCATACTATAGGATAGAATAGCATGTGAAAATCTACCAGGGGGTGAATGGTAGATTTAAAACTTTTTCAGCGGAAGCAATGAAAACCCCTCGGCAAAAAACGATCCATTAAAGAAATCATGTGTGAGACTAATATAAATGTGTTTCACCATGACAAAAGTGATAGATATCAGAGAGAATCAAGTCACAAAGACAACACAACAAGAATTACTCAAATACGTCGAGAGAAACTCAAGTTACGATTGAAAGATCGAACAAAGGTCAATCTGTTCTACCGAGTAAAAACCAGATTTGTAATACTGCAAAGAAACTCGTGTAGATCAGAAACCACAAATCCAATGACCGTGAAATATTTATAGATGATAGATAATAAATTTGTGAAGACAAACCAAAAAGAATCACATCAATTGGATTTGTAAAACTCGAGTTCTGATAAAACCACCGAAGAAAGGTAGTGTTGTGCAGAAAACTCGACGAGAAAAACTTGTCTGGAACAAGTCGGACGAACAAGGCACAAAAGTTCCTTTCAACTACGAATTTTATTCTATAGAACACAAGAGGAACAACCCAAAAGTCGTCTACCATGAGCTCTGGCCTCCCTTGCTTATATAACTATCCCTTAGGCCAACCCAAAACTAACTAGGACTCTAATCCTACTCAGTTCACGAATTGAAACTTTCTATAACTGCTCAAGACTCTTCTATACGCAGATCTTAAGACTTCCAAACACCTTAGGAACGTATCCCACATTCCTAAAACAACCCAAATTCGTGACCCCACACGAAATCCTATCATAACCAACTCAAAACTTTCCATATTTGAGTCAAACACGACCCATCCGCAACTTGAGTCCATAACCTAGTCGGTTGGATCTTTCCGACAAATTCTTTACGTCCACATCTCTTCATCATGTCTTGGAACCATGCAGTCACATCCATGCACTCCTTTCATATGTGCTGACATCTTCCAACGACGTCCACAATACCTTCATATGCATTGTTCTTGATTCAAACATGCTGCGCAACCTCCCGATCAACTCAGCCACAATTCCTCCCGAACTTGGTTGTTGAACCTCATCTTCTCCATAAGACTAGTTCAATGGATCCTTCACCAGCCATGTCTTGAACTCAAGCAACACCTGCACATGAACAAACAACCAATACTTTCGAGCACAAGTCCTCGATTGATTCACATTAGTTCCGAAACTACAACATCTTACGTGAGCACCTCACATAAGCATGTTGCAAACCATAGCAAAATGATATCAGCCTTAACCACCAAAACACACCAAAAACTTAGTAAAAGAATACTAAGCAACCTTTCCATAAGTGTAAAGCAAGTTCAAAACATTGCAAGATAAAATCAGAACCACTGCGATCAAGCTCTGAACCTTGCCAAAGCTAACCGAACCTTGAACCTGAGTTTACCAAAGCTACCCGGACCTAGTGCCGGAGCTAACCAAAGCTAGTCGGACCTAGACAAAGAAGTCAGACCTAGAGTCGGACCTTGATGATAAAGGTTTTCTGGTAGTATTCAAAACTTTTATCGCCATAGCCAATGTATTCAGCACACATAGGTCTCACAATCTCCCCCTTGATGAATGCATTGGCAACACCACTTAAGATCCGAACAATGGCTTATTCACATTAAAAGTTTTGAAAACAATTTCTCCCCCTTTGTAAAACAGAAATAAAATGAGAAGAAAAACAAATTCTCCCCGTGAGAAGAATCGTGCCAAAACGATTGTGAATATGTGATAAAACAATTGTGAATATGTGATGTGTAATCAATTTCTCCCCTTGCATACTTATCTTTTTTTTAAAAAAAATCACATATTATCTCTCCCCCTTTGACAATGTATTCAGCAAGGTTCAAAAGAGAAATTTCAAATGTTATGAGCATATTATAACATATACATATAAACAAAGCTCATCCAAGTCATACTATCAAGTAACTTACACTTTCACATCGATGAGATACATAAAGTAGTGTAAGCCATGCTAGAGATCAAATGTAATTTTCAATTTAAACAAGTCATGATCTCACAAACTTAACTATTTCAAAACCTGAAAGCATGACACTTGTTGCTGCATTTTATTATGTAAAGCACAAACTTTTAACATATGACATTTGCAAGAAATTATATGACGCATCTGCCTTATTCTAACCAACCATGCCAATCCTATGTCATTTGACAATCAGAAGCTTAAGGACATGGTTTTAGTCATACATAACTTCTTTCAAGTTCATATCTAAGTGCAATGATAAGCCATCTCAAAAGAAGATGTGCGATGCATGCATATTCTCTTGATCTTTTATCAATTTATATTTGTTCATAAAAACTCAACATGTGAGTTGATTACCTGAGTAATTCTTTATGATTAAAAGCACTTGTGAGCATGCAACAAGTTCAAAACAGCAAGAAAGTTTGACCATGACCAGATTTAGTGTAAGTAATTATTCAAATTACTAGACATGGCAAAAACTACAAAATGTATAACACGAGTAATGTAGTAAGAACTTTCAGCATGTAAAAGGAATCACAAAGTCATATATGTACGAAATACTATGCTCATATTATTTTAATTTCAGATTCACACATAGACTTCTTAAGTTTCAAAACTCCCCCTCAATGTAAGCCATGAGGATGCATAACCCATATTTCACTACGAGTGAAACAAAAACGAGTGAAATCCAAAGGTTTTGTAAAAATGTCAGCCAATTGTTGTTCGATATCTACATGGTGAAGCACAATGTTTCCTTTTTCAACATTATCATGGAGAAAGTGATACCTAATGTCAATGTGCTTAGTTCTATAATGTTGTACAAGATTTTTAGCAATGCAAATGGCACTAGTGTTATAACAAAACAGTAGAACACTATCTAGATTAAGCCCATAGTCCTTAAGTGTTTGAACAATCCAAAGAATTTGTGAGCAAGCAATAGCAGCAGCTAAATATTCAGATTCAGCCGTGGATTGTGCAACTGAGTTTTGTTTTCTAGAGGACCAAGCAACTGGTGAATTACCAAGAAAATGACAAGCACCGGAAGTACTTTTCCTATCAATCCTACAACCTCCAAAATCAGCATCGGAAAAAGTTTTCAAAGTAACGGTTGAGGAAGAAGGAAGAAAAATGCCAAATTCTTGAGTTCCATGTAAGTACCTGAGAATCCTTTTGAGGGCTTGACGATGTGAAGCATGTGGGGAGGCTTGAAACCGTGCACAAAGACATACCCTGAATTGTATGTCTTGTCTTGATGTCGTGAGGTACAAAAATGATCCGACCATGCTTCTATATTCTTTTTGATCCACGGGTTCACCATCTTCATCAAGTTCAAGTGTTGTTGCTGTTCCCATTGGTGTTCGAAGAGGCTTGCTTTTGTCCATGTTGAAGCGCCTTAGGAGGTCTTTTGTATACTTCGTTTGATGCACAAATGTACCCTCCTCGGTTTGCTTGATTTGAGGCCCCCAAAAGTACGTGAGTTCTCCCATCATACTCATCTTAAATTCTGAACTCATCATAGCTGAAAACTTGGACACAAGATCATGAGAAGCACAACCAAAGATAATATCATCCACATACACTTGAATGAATAATGAGTCATTGCCATGCTTAAGCACAAAAAGAGTTTTATCAACCTTGCCCATGGTAAATCTCTTTTCAAGTAAGAATGTTTTTAACCTATCATACCATACTCTAGGGGCTTGTTTGAGACCGTACAAGGCTTTGGATAGTTTGTAAACATGATTAGGAAAATCAGAATTTTCAAAACCCGGTGGTTGTTTGACATAAACCTCCTCATCTATGTAGCCATTAAGAAAAACACTTTTAACATCCATTTGATAAATCTTAAAACCTTTAGATGCAGCAAAATCTAACAAAATTCTTATGGCTTCTAATCTAGCAACAGGAGCAAAAGTTTCATCAAAATCTAGACCTTCATATTGAGTGAAACCTTGAGCAACCAACCTAGCCTTATTCCTAACCACAACCCCATCCTCACTTTGTTTATTTTTAAACACCCATTTAGTTCCAATTAAAGTGTGACCTTGAGGTGGAGGTACAAGTTTCCAAACATTATTTCTTTGAAAATTTTCTAACTCTTCTTGCATGGCAATAATCCAAGAGTCATTAGTGAGTGCGTGTGATATATCTTTGGGTTCAAAAGAAGCAAAAAAAGCAGAATGAGCATGAGAGTTTGGATCGCAAAACCTAGACCGTGTGACTCGTTCATGCAAGCTTCCAATAATTTGTTGTGGAGGATGACTTTTGAGAACCCAGAGGGGAGTGGACACTTCACAAGCTTCTTCTTCTTCTTCATGTTCATCACAAATCGATGAGCTTGTGACTTGAGGAGGATGTGGACCAGCAATGGTGGTCGTCAGTGCTGGCTGTGAATCAAAATCAGGAGCTGGAACAATGTCATTAGCTGCTGAATTTTCGAGAAGCAACACCACTTCTTCCTCTTCTTCAACAAAAATACTCTCCTCTTGCGGATATGGATCTGGACCTGCAATGTTCGAGCTAGTACCTAGGCTAGCTTCATCAAAAGACACATCACAAGTCTCCACAATTTTTTTAGTGTCAAGTAAAAGCACACGATAGCCTCTAGTATGAGATGGATAACCAAGAAACATGCCATCAATGGATCTAGGTTCAAATTTATCAAGATTACCATGTTTCTTAACAAAGCATTTGCAACCAAAGACCCAAAAGTGTGTAACACTAGGCCTATGTCCAAACCAGAGCTCATATGGTGTTTTACCTAGCTTAGTGCGCAAGAAAACACGATTTGAGATATAACAAGCGGTTGCAATCGCATCAGCCCAAAATTTCCTAGGAGTTTGATATTCATCAAGCATAGTCCTAGCCATCTCAACTAAGGTTTTGTTCTTTCTTTCTACAACACCGTTTTGTTGAGGTACATATGGAGAAGAAAACTGATGATCTATTCCATTTTCAGCACAAAAGTGATCAAAAGATTGATTTTTAAATTTGGTTCCGTTATCACTTCTAATTGCTTTTAAAGATTCTGGGTGATCAATTGATAATCTCAGAAATAAAGTTCTAAAGTGACTAAAATCTTCATTCTTCGATGTCATAAAACAACCCCAGAGTATCTAGAATAATCATCAACAATCACAAGAACATACCATTTACCTCCGAAGGATTGAACGCATGTAGGTCCTACGGTGTCAAGGTGCAAAAGTTGACCCGGTTCTCTTGTCATGATCATTGTGAGAGGAGAATGTGAACCTGCAACCATCTTAGCATGTCTACAAGAAGAGCAAACAATTTCTTTGTCCCCTTTAAGCTTAGGCAGCCCACGTATGCGATCAAGAGCACTAACACGCGTTAGATGATCAAAGCCTACGTGACCAAGTCTACGATGCCAAAAATATAAGTCCTTTGAATCATTAGCAACTAGACACCTATGCTTAGAGGAAGACATATAAAAATCATCTTTAAAAACTCTTCCAAACCGTGACATGTTGAAAATAAGCTCACCGTTCGAATTTACAACTTTGCAACAATTTTTAGTAAAAATAATTTCTAGATTTTCATCTAGCAGTTGTGAAGCAGAAAGCAAGTTGTACTTCAAATTCTTAACAAGTAACACATCCTTCAAAGTGTAGTGATCATTTATTCTAACCGAACCCTTAGCAATTATAGGAGTTGAAGAATTATCGGCAAAAGTAACATTCTCTACACGTGACACAAAAGAGAGGGAGGAGAACCATTCTTTGTTACCGGCCATGTGGCGTGAGCAACCTGAATCCACAATCCAAAAGTTCTCCTTCCTCAAGCGTGTAACCTACATAGAAGCACAATACGTCGATGACTCAATACTGGGGTTAGTCAAAAGGCATTTAGGAATCGAGTACTGAGTCACACGATGTGCAACAGAAATAACACGCAAAAGCTGAGATAAAACAGCAGGTTTATGAGCCAAAGCTTGAGGATTTTTGTACCCAACTACTGTCCTACGAGATGTTACATGTGTAGCACAAAAAACAGTAGGTTTGGGAGCAACCTTTGCATGTTTTCGACTCATTACAACAGATCACATGTTCCTATCATTCGGTTTAGCAAGTGCAACAAACTTTGCATAAAAGTTATGAGATCTAGCAATCATTCTTTCCTTTTTCTGTTGTTTAGCAAGTCTATAACAAAAATCTATGACATGACCATCTCTACCACAGTAGGTACAATGAAATTTAACTTTGTGTTCATGTCTAGATGAGCAAGCAACATTTTTATTTGAAACCGAATGAGACAACACTCCTGCAGATTTGAAAACCACTTCTTTTTGTTTAGTAACTGTTTGAATCAAACCACTTCCTAATGACTTTACAATTTTAGGTGGATGTGCCTTGGCATGAGCATGAGAATCAAAACCTAAACTAGTTTTATCATTGCAAGATTTAGAGGAATTCAGTAGCAAGTTCGGGTTTTTATTCCCATTATAAAACCGCTCTAGTGTCCTATTTATGTCATCAAGTTTATTGGACAGATCAAGGAAATTTTCACATGAAGTTTTTCCTTTTAATTTGCAATTAGAAATATTTTTAACTTCATGAGCACATAAAGCATTGTTCAATATAGAAATTTCATTCATAGCATCTTGTAGTTTCTTATCAAGATCATCAAAAGTAGAACAATGCAAATTAATTGTAGAACAACTAGCATTTTTCAAGTTGTTATCATTAAGTGCAGCAAGCTCTCTATTCTTTTCAATTTCTAACTCAACTTTATCAAGTGTGGAGATGTGCACACTTCTTAATGAGGACAATTGTTCATATATTAAATCACATGAGGGACATGCATCATCACTAGGAATCAAAGTTTTCAAACGGTTGATTTCAGATTCTATTGATTCAATTTTAGCAACACTATCCCTAAGCTTTTTGTCCTTTTTTAACTATAATAGTGGCACGATAAATAGCATCGCACATTTCTTAGCCAGTAGGATATACCTCTTCATTGTCGTTGTTGTTTTCTGCATCCTCCATACCTGATCTTGATTTGCCCGCCATAAACCACAAGTTTGCCAAATCATCTTCATCACTTCCAACGTCCACATCGCTTGAGCCAAGTTCTTGAAGTGCAGAGATAAAACTGCTCACCAATTGACGTCCTGTAAAACCCTTCTTTTTCTTCTTATCGTTTGCAGAGGAGTGCTTCATCCTTATTTGCTTTTCATCCTAGGAAGTAGGACCTGAAAGGTTAGGGAAATCTGAACGAAAATGTCCTGTCTTACCACATTCGAAACATCGTTGAGGTCCAGAGCTTCCTCTCCTTCTAGTTCTCACATTTTGCAATGCTTTTGAGAACCTAGTAGAGAGAAGTACTAGCTCCTCATCTGGAAACTCCTCAATCTGTTCAAGGGTTAGAGAGGACAACAAAGCAAGTGTACCACAAGATGAAGACTGACCGGAGCTAGGCATGTCACGTTGAGAAACAAAAACAATAGACTTGTTGGGGTTCTTATGTGATATTATGTCAATTTCATGAGTTTTTAACTTGGAATATAGCACATCTAAAGTAAGTGTACTCATGACAGTAGATTCATGAATATTTGTGACTTTCATCTCCCAAATTGACATATCTAATGCACTTAACAATTGTGTAGCATTTTCAGCATCTGAAGAATTAACATTGACACTATGCAAGTTGCTGAGAATTTTATTAAAGCGAGCAAAAAGGTCATCAATAGACTCACCGGGTCGCATCTCGAAGCGAATGTATTCTTTCTTGAACATGTCTTGCCTTACCTCCTTGCTCTTGTTGGATCCTTCGTGGTAGTCACAAAGTGTTTTCCACACATCGTATGTGGATCAGAGGTGTGCAACACGGTCGAAGTCGCTTTGAGTTAATCCTTGTATGATCAAGTTCCGAGCCTTGTTGTTGTTGTCGACATCTCTCAGATTTGTAGCTATAACTTGATCGTTTGACGACAGTTCGTAAGATTTGTATACCTTCTCCCATATTGCGAAGCCTTGAGCCTGGATGAAGGCTTCCATACATGCCTTCCAAACCTGAAAATTAATACCACTAAACACACAAGGTTTGACAGAGTATTTCTCCATGATGATTAGTCAAAAACACGTGCAAATCACAAAAATTAGAGTACCGTGGCTCTGGTACCAATTGTAGGTTTGAAGAGCACGTGGAAAGCTACCAGAGGGGGGGGGGGTGAATGGTAGATTTAAAACTTTTTCAGCGGAAGCAATGAAAACCCCTCGGCAGCAAAATGATCCATTAAATAAATCGTGTGTGAGACTAATCTAAATGTGTTTCACCATGACAAAAGTGATATATATAAGAGAGAATCAAGTCATGAAGACAACACAACAAGAATTACTCAAATCCGTTGAGAGAAACTCAAGTTACGATCGAAAGATTGAACAAAGGTCAATCTGTTCTACCGAGTAAAACCAGATTTGTAATACTGCAAAGAAACTCGTGTAGATCAGAAACTACAAATCCAATGACCGTGAAATTTTGATAGATGATAGATAATCAAGTTATGAAGACAACCCAAAAATAATCATGTCAATTGGATCTGTAAAACTCGAGTTATGATAAAACCACCGAAGAAAGGTAGTGCTGTGCAGAAAACTCAACGAGAAAAACTTGTCTGGAACAAGTCAGACGAACAAGGCACAAAAGTTCCTTTCAACTACGAATTTTATTCAATATAACACCAGAGGAACATCCCAAAAGTCGTCTACCATGAGCTCTGGCCTCCCTTGCTTATATAACCAGCCCTTAGGCCAACCAAAAACTAACTAGGACTCTAATCCTACTCAGTTCACGAATCGAAACTTTCCGTAACTGCTCAAGACTCTTCTATAAGCAGATAGAAGCAATCTTAAGACTTCCAAACACCTTAGGAACGTATCCCACATTCCTAAAATAACCCAAATTTGTGACCCACACGAAATCCTATCATAACCAACTCAAAACTTTCCATATTTGAGTCAAACACGACTCAACCGCAGCTTGAGTCCATAACCTAGTTGGTTGGACCTTTCTGACCAATTCTTTACGTACACATCTCTTCATCATTCCTTGGAACCATGCAGCCACATCCATGCACTCCTTGCATGCGTGTAAACATCTTCCAACGACGTCCACAATACCTTCATATGCATTGTTCTTGATTCAAACATGTTGCCCAACCTCCCGATCAACTCAACCACAATTCCTCCCGAACTTGGTTGTTGAACCTCATATTATTCCTAAGACTAGTTCAATGGATCCCGTCATCAGCCATGTCTTGAACTCAAGCAACACTTGCACATGAACAAACAACCAATACTTTCGAGCACAAGTCCTCGACTTGACTCACGTTAGTTCCAAAACTACAACATCTTACGTGAGCACCTCACATAAGCATGTTGCAAACCATAGCAAAATGATATCAGCCTTAACCACCAAAAACACACCAAAAACTTAATAAAAGAATACTAAGCAACCTTTACATAAGTGTAAAGCAAGTTCGAAACATTGCAATATAAAAGCAGAACCACTGCGATCAAGCTCCGAACCTTATCAAAGCTAACCGGACCTTGAACCTGAGCTTACCAAAGCTACCTGGACCTAGCGCCGGAGCTAACCAAAGCTAGTCGGACCTAGACAATGAAGTCGGACCTAGAGTCGGACCTTGATGATAAAGGTGTTTTGGTAGTATTCAAAACTTTTATCGCAATAGCCAATGTATTCAGCACACATAGGTCTCACACATACAACAACTAACTTTGATATAACAACTAGTTCACATCCAAATTACTCCAAAGGACCATTGTGAAGATTAATCCGCTTCCATGTCATTGTTTGAACCTCCACGACTTGCACCTCCTGCGTTCAAATTGAGGAAATTATCGCAACCATGAGTGGAACCCTACGAGAAACAAATAAAAGTTAACTTTGCATTAATAGTTACAATTCATAGGTCTCAATCTTTCTAAAATTCAAAAATTCCCAACTCACATGTGTAATTGACTTAAAGGTATTACCAACTATGTCATTGAATAAGTCGCTAAGTATTGTTCAAATTAAGCTACACTTTCATTAGAGCTAATGATTTAGTAATCATACCAGCAAATGTTGCATAACACTCATAAATCTTGGCGGAAATACCTTTTCCATCTTACATACAACCACGATGATTTCTTTCTCCCACTGCCACATTATCTTCTTCGACACTTCCTTAACACATATCTGGCTATAAAAATAGCTAAGTTCAGCAAATATCTTCCACAAGTCAGGTTTGAATTATCCATGAAACATTATCGGTAAAAGTCTTTCTATCATAATATGGTAATCATGACTCTTCAGCCCAATCAGTTTACCGGTGCTGAGATTAACACATAGTTTTATGTTAGCTGCATAGTGGTATGGAATCTTCAATGTTTTCAACCAACTAAGTATTTGCTTTCTTTTTCTGGCTTGACATGGTAAGGAGCTCGTGGTCTAACTTCATTTCCACTTGCATTTATTCTAGTCTCAAACCCATGACAAGCACAAAGATCAGCTAAATCTTTTCTCGCATTCAAATTATCTTTGGTTTGACTAGTAAAATCAAAACACATGCTTATGATGCTTTCAGCGACATTACGCTCCTGGTGCATCAAATCAATGTTGTGCAGTAGAAGCAGCACCTTTGCATATGGTAGCTCCCAAAGAAAAGAAATATGAGTCCAGTTGTGTTCTGTACCATACCCTTCAAATCCATCTTCTTCAGACTATTTTAACTTTGCATGCCATGCCACTTTTTGCTCGCTTGTCAATCAACGAGGTGCTCTTTTTGTAACTCTTATGCCTTCTCGGAATGATTGTGTATCTCTCCTGAAAGGATGATTTGAAGGAAGGAATTGTCGATGACAATAAAAAAAGCTGATTTTTTCCCATACTTCAGCCTTATAACATCAGTGTCACTCATATATATGAGACAACACAATTGTTCGTGGACACACCAACCAGCCCAAATGCCATATGCCAACAAATCATGAATTGACCATAGATACGCGACACATAAGTCAAATTCACATTTCATATGACTTCCATATGCCTTTACACCTTGCCACAACTCTTTCAACTCTTCAATCAACGGTTGCATAAACACATTGATTTTCTTGCCTGGATGTTTAGGACCAGGAATGACCGCTGCAAGGAAAATGTATCCTTCTTTCATGCACATGTTGGGTGGAAGATTGTAGGGCATGATAAAAAACATGCCAACAAGAGTATGGGTTGTTACTGGTGTTGAATGGAGTGAAACCATCTGTTGACAACCCAAGATGAACATTTCTCGAATCTCTTGCAAACTCCGGATCAAAACGATCTAAAGCTTGCCAAGACGCGACATTCGAAGTATGCACCGTAACGCCTTTGTCATCGTTCTCACGTATCCCTTCAGAATGCCATCTCATGTGCTTCACTGTTTCTTGGGATAGAAACAATCGTTTAAGTCTTGATGTGACTGGCATGTGCAGAAGTTGTTTGATCGATACTTTTGTAGTCATTCGTTCTCTATCATCACTCATGATGTCCACATATCTAGATTTATTACAATGCATAAAATGAGTATCATTCATGTGTTCCTTCCAAAACATCATGCAATTATTCTCGCACACATCAATCTTCTCAAAATTCATGCCCAAACCAGCCAAAATTTTCTTAGATTGATATAGATCCGGCGGCATTTGATGACCTGACGGAAGGAGATCAATGATAAGCTTAATAATACCATTTTAGCAATTGTTCGCAAAATTGAACTTGGACTTCGTCGCCATAAGTCGTGTGACCACCTGCAAAATGGTCACTTTGGTGCCCTCATACACTTTTTGATCTGTGGCGGCAAGAATCTTGTAAAACTCCTTCACCTCCTTCAGTTGTGACCGATCTTCGTACTCTTTACCAATGTTTGCTATAATCTCATCCATCCGATCTTCATCCTCATCACCGTCCGACTCATCATCATGCTCTATCTCCCCATGCTCACACCACACCAAATAGTCGGGCATAAATCCGTGCTTGCAAATATGCAACTCCACATTAGACTTATCCAGACGTCGTCAATTCTAACTCTTGATACACAGACACTTCGCAACACGAGCATCACTAGCAAATTCATGGCCCAGAAAAGCATTTGCGATATGACCCCATTCATTAGTGTGCGCATCAGTTGAACTCCATCCATCATACATCGCCTTACGGTCGTCACCCATTTTAAAACTACATCAAATAAATATATGTTAATGAACATATATGGTTACTTCATAGGTTGTTTAATCTCACAAACCTACATCTATTATAGGTCCTAAATTTTTTACAGCATAACACCGCCTATTTAACACTACACCCCCTATCCGATGCAGTTCTTAAAGTAAAAAGGGGCAGGCAGCGTCGGCGGCCTAAACAACAGCGACCACGCAACTGCACATGATGTCAGTGCCGGAGCACCTGGGCGCCTAGGCGTCGCCTAAGCGACGCCTTATGAAGCCTGCTTTAACTTCCTACTAAATGGGTATTGTCGTTACTTCATAGTTTGTTTAATGTCACGACCCTACATATATTGTCCAGGATAGGTCCTAAATTTTGACAGCATAACGCCGCCTATTTAACACTACACCCCCCTATCCGGTGCAGTTCTTAAAGTAAAAAGGGGCAGGCAGTGCAGACGGCCTAAACAATGGCGGGCATGCGATTGCACATGACATTAGGGCCGGAGCACATAGACGCCTAGGCGGCGACTAGGCGTCGCCTAGGTGACGCCTTACGAAGCCTGCTTTAACTTCCTACTAAATAGGTCTTGCCATGCCGCCCGTCGTGTCGCCCGCTGCCGCCGAGCCGCCCGGCGCCATGGCGTTCCTTTCCAGTTGTGCCATTGCGACTCCTCCACCGTGCGCTGCCGTCCCTCTCATGTCTGCCTCCCTGCGCCATTCTCTCCTGTCTCCTCCGCCTTCTCCTTCCTCAACGCTGGGATTGCGTCGTTCTTCCCTGTCCCGTCCGCCTTCTCCTTCCTCAATGCTGGGATGATGGTACTCCCAACTCTGTTTCCTTAGTGTCGACTAGAACTTTTCTCCAAAATACGTTGGACGACTACGAGGTCGACTACGATCAACTAATCGCTCTAGTCGAAGACTAATCGCTTAGTCGATCCTTGTCGACTAGATTTGATAACATTGTACATACATATAGTACATAAAAAATAAAAAAATTCAAATAAACATAATTGAACCCTAATACCTAACATCTATGATAATCAAGTTAACATACACATATATGGATAAAACACAATATAAAATTGCATAAGTAATGACATAGAATTCGTAGACTAATCAATTCAAAATCTAATGCCACGCTTATCCAAATTCAAAAAACTAATTCATAGACAAGCTTAAATTTTAACCTTATCGGAGGAGCAGAGGCGAAAGCGCGGGGGCCGGGTAGCGGCGGATGAGCGTGGCGGTTGGTGGGGAGCTGGGTGGCGAGGGCGAGGCAACCGGTGGGGCGCTGAGCATCGAGGCGACCACGCTGGGGCGCCGGGGCGCGGCAGCTGGTGGGGCACGGTGGCCGGTGGGGCGCTGGGCGGCGAGGCACTGGGTGGCGAGCGCGGCAAGGTGCGAGGTGAGGCGCGGGGCAGTGGAGGGGCGGTGACGCAGGGCGTAGGGCGGCGACGCAGGGCGCGGGATGCGCCGGAGCGAGAGACGAGAGCGGTGCGCGCGCGGGCGAGTGTAGTGTTAGGTTTTTTCCCCTGCGTACGTGATGTAAGGGGGTTAAAGTCGTCATTTCTAACTAGCCGACGATCTTAGTTAAGGGTTACGGGGCCCACGTTATGGCCATCGGCCCTGGAGTTGGAGCCGGCGATCTTTTAATTCGGTGGGAATATTGTTTTTTCAGAGAGCGGGGCCCACCTATGTCCGTCATCCCTAGAGTTGTAACCGACGCCAATAGTTAAAGCCGTTGGCCCCGGAGCTGTAACCGACGACCATAGTTCAAGCCGTCGGCTGTCACGTGACGCTGACGGCCATAACGGTATAAATGTTGGCTTTCCTAAGTCGACAAATTTGGTACGCTTTAAGTCATCGGGGCCGATGATTATAGTTTCCCTGACACTTCTTTGCCCGATTTTTGTAGTGGTTGAAACGGGCGTCAAAGACCCAAGCATAGAAATTAGGGTTTCTATTGTGTTGAGTTTAGACTAGCCATATACGTGTGAGGGTGTGTGTATCAAGTGCATTGAGATCATCAAAGAGGGCTCAAAGTGGTGGATGAGAGAAAAACCTAAGTGAGAAGCCTTTGAGAGAAAATACCCAGGGACCGTACTTGTTCGGGCCTCATGCCGGACTAGTCCGAGTGGCTAGAGTGGTCCATTTTGGGACAGACTAAGAGTCTCTATTCGAGTTCGGACTTGTCCATATGAGTAAAGACTAGTCCGGTCTGCCTTGGTGAGAGTTTGTGGAGCTAAGTCCTGGGAGGCCGGACTTGTCCGCCACAGGGGTCGGACTAGTCCGGACCACCCAGAGTAGTCCGTTTTGGGACAGACTAAAGGTTTCTATCCGAGTTTGGTCGTTTGGGAACAGACTAGTCTGTTTTAGCCTTAGTGTGAGATCCCGAAGCCAAGTCGTGGGAGGCCAGACTTGTCCGCTTGAGGGGCTAGACTAGTCCGGGCACTCCCAGAGTAGTCCGTTTTCAGCCGAACTAAAGCATTCTGTCCCACTTCAGACTAGTCTGGGTTGCCATGACCGTTTGAAATTCAAACGTTTGGCGGGGACGTCACCTCTTTTGTCGAGGTGTGACATCGAGTTTTTAGTGGTCCCAAGAGGCCGGACTAGTCCATGGTCCAGGGCCAAACTAGTCCGGACTTGAGTGGTTGGCAACGGTTAATTGTCGGGACTTCTATAAAAAGTGGACCCTGAATCCTATTTGTAGAATCTAGAACCCTAGCGCCGCCACAACCATCGTTGAGCCTTCCAAAGCCTTCTACTATGCTTACTTGCCCTCTAAGATCAAATCTTGAGGATATTAGGGTTTGGGAAGGAGAATGAAGGAAGATCATCATGCTTTGGCTCTCGGTTTGATCTCTTGCACTTGGTGTTGCGTTTTGTGGCTTGTGTGAGTTGAGCTTCATGTGCTCTTTGCTGTATTCATTTGTGGGAGCCTCAACTTGTGAGCATCCCCAAAAACTCGGTGATTACCCTTTGTGATAGTGGAAACCAAGTCAGCCATTTGTGGTGTTCGTGAGAGGAGGGTCAAGTGAGACCCGGTCCTTGTGTGGACTTCTCAACATGGATGTAGGCTTCTTTGTGGAGCTGAACCACGGGGTAAATCGTGTCTCTCTTCTCGCTTTACTTTTTGGTATTCACTATAATTGCTTTTAGGGTTCATATCGTTCTTTGCATTGTTCTTCATTGAAATCTTGCAACCTAATTGCTTACATATGTTAATCTAAGTTGTACTAGGTTGTTAGACCTTGCATAAAAATCAAGTTTTTAGGTTTTCACCACGTGCTGAGTGGACTAGTCCGGCCCAGACCAGACTAGTCCGGTCTCAGAGTATTAATCTTATTTTATTAAGTAATTTCATGTCATATTGCCTATTCATCCCCCTCTAGGTGACTTGGACTAGTCCGGCCCAGACTAGACTAGTCCGGTCTTAGAGTATTAATCTCGTTTGATTATGTAATTTCATGTCATATTGCCTATTCACCCCCCTCTAGGCGACTTTCACTTGCGTACTATCAATGCTAATTTTTCAAATGCTGATAATGCTAGGCAATTGTTAGGTGCATTAGACATATCAATTTGGGAGATGTAAATTACATCTATTCGTGAATCCACTGTCATGAGTATACTTACTTTAGATATGCTATATTCCAAAATAAAACTCATGAACTTGATATAATGTCACGTAAAAACCCCAAAAAATCTCTTGCATTTGTTGCACAACGTAATATTCCTAGTTCAAGCAAATCTTCATCATGTGATACACTTGCTTGGTTGTTCTCTCTAACCCTTGAACAAATTGAAGAGTTTCAAGAGGAGGAGCTAGCACTTCTCCCTACTCGGTTCTAAAAAGCAATACAAAATGTGAGAACTAAAAGGAGAGGAAGTTGTGATTCTCAATGATGCTTCAAATGTGTTAAGTCTGGACATTTTCATACAAATTGCTCTAACCTTTCAGATTCTACTCCCTGTGATGAAAAACAAACAAAGTTCAAATCCTTCTCTGCCAACAACAACAACAAGAAGAAGAAGGGTTTTACACGTCACCAACTGATGCACAATTTTCTCTCCGCACTTCAAGAATTCAGTTCGAGTGATGTGGACTATGGGAGTGAAGAAGATGAAGACACTTTGGCGAACATTTACTTTATGGCGAGCAACTCAAGTTCAAGTAAAGAAGAGACCGAAGTTAACACCGACAATAATGAGGTAAGTCTCTTATAAGATGAACTTTTTAATGGTCTTTATTGTGCTTTTGCTATACATAAGAAAAAGGCCAAAATCTTACAAACAATGCTGCTAAAATTGAATCACTAGAATATGAAATTAATCGACTAAAATCTTTGATTCCTAGTGATGATTCTTGTTCTTCTTTTGAATTGATATATGAACAATTGTCCTCTCTAAGAAGTGCACACAACTCCACACTTGGTAAACTTGATCTTGAAATTGAAAAGAACAAAAAACTTGCATCAACTTAATAATAAATTATGAAAGATGCTAGCTGTTCTAAAATTGATTTGCATTGCTCTGGCTGTGATGATCTTAATGTGTAACTACATGATGCTAGAGAACAAATTCTTGCATTGAACGATGCTTTATACACTCATGAAGTTACATCTTGTTCTAATTGCAAACAAAAGGAAAAACTTCATGTGAAAACTGTAGGGACCAGGGTCCACACATTCCACGACTCGCATTGGGTGGTGCCGTGCAATGTGGCACCCAACAGGACACATGAAAAACAACTCAAAATAAGTAACAAATCTTTATTTCACAAGATGATTCTCTTTTATAACATAAGATACAACACAGAGGAATATATATACTCATACTATCAACTAGCTATGCACAAGAGAAACCATTCATGCCCACGGGCGCTTCTCACTAGCAACACGAAGCAGAGATTGCAGCGGCAAGGTTTCCCATGAGAGATACATCTCGACAAGCTCAAGGTCTCACGAACAACCCTTAACATAAGCATAAAGGAAACCTGCAAAAAACAACAATAAAGCAATCGTGAGCTCGAAGCTTAGCAAGACTTAACTGTCTCACTAAGGCATGAAACTCTGCACGCTGAAAACTTTAAAAATGGAAAGGCTGAAATTTGTAGAAATAAACTCGCCAAAAGTAAATCCTGAGTTGTCAGTTTTAGAGTAGAAAATATGACATCCATGGGCATAGCATCATCATGAACTCCACAATCAAACAAGAAATGTTTCATCCACGATGATACTTGCTCAAGGTTGCATAAGCTTTATACAAGTTAAATGCTTGGAAATTGTAAATTCAATTGTGCTATCCCTAATTCAGGCAAGGTTGCTTTACAGAGATTATTCATAGCAGTATTTTCATAATCTTCCAACTACTCTTTATTAATACGTCATGACTTAGTGACCAAGTATGCTCAATCCATAACCGCGAGCGACAATGATTCGAATAAAAAAAACACCCAAACTGCACGACACGTACGCCCGCAAGAAAGACACGTCGGTGATCTTCACTCTACTTCGCACGCAGCCACCTTTCTCATGATTCACCCATATCGAACCGGTTCGATCGACCACAACAGCAAGCTCCCTCAAGGCACACCTCCGCTGTAAGATGTTCATGAGCGAGTTTACTCCCACTGTACTAACACCCGACATCTTAAGCTGATTTAAAAAAGTTCCAATGCAGGATCCTCAAGGTACAACAGTTTCCAAGGTCCCATATAGCTAGTGTGCCTTCCGGTACAATTTAAACTTGCTCAACAGGGCCAAGCATGAGACATGACTTAACCGATACAGACGGGGCTACCAATGCACCCTTCAACACCTACCTCGCCATTACCGACCCAGGCACGATGTGGTCACAAGCGATGCTTCACCCTTGGGACCGAGAACACCCTTGTGTGCAACAACCTACACAAATCCCTGTCCATCTTTCATATTAAAGATTGAACATTATGGTAACATCTCGTGATTAGGTTTCCCTCACTCGACTCCTCTCGCAAGTAGAATTTAAATACTTGACTTGTGGTCTATAAAATGTGACTATTCTCGTGATTAGTTTCCAACTACTCGACTTTTACAAGCCTTCTAACTAAAAATTAAGCATAACAATATAATATGGTGAAGTATTATTCTATGCATCCACTCTAAGGATTAGTTGGTCATGCATATGGAGTATTCATCCAACATAAACCTAATGCACATATCAAGTCTAGTCAATGAAATGTGTATAAAGTGAAACTTTATGAAAGCTCTTAAATACAAGCCGAGGCTTGCCGTATGTTGCGACTAGGTAAATCTCAATAGTTTGGGTTTGATCTTCTGGATGCAGCTTTTTTGTCGCATTTCCTCCTTTCCTTGTCTTTATTGCTGCTTGGGAAAATCTTGCTCCCCTTTCCCTTGTCTTTGATGCTGCTTGGGCAACTCCATACTCATGCCTCCTCCCCCAAGCGATGCTCCTCCTCGATCTCCACCTGTGATCTGTCGACATGGATATGCACATGTGAAGCTTTCAACTTAGCAAATAACTAAACAAATTTGCTTAACTTAGGAAGTTGAAAACTATCCAAGGATGAAAGGTGTGCCTCTGTGGTGTACAGGAAAATAGGAGAGAACAAGTTACACATGATAAGCATCATGTATAAAGCGAAATGTGCAACATAATGGAACTAGGGAGAAACAAAAGTGGAATATGCACATGAGAAGGGCAACTTAGCAATTACTAACAAAATTGCATCTAACTCAACAACGAGTGAACCAGATCAGATAGGAGTGGAAGTTTCTGCAGCTTGGAGGTACAGCAACACAAAAAGAATCAAAGGAAAACATTAGAGAATTGGTATATGAAATGAAATGGCCAATGTTTTAGAATTAGTGAACTCATCATCCAAAAACTGGTTTTAAATAGGTCCACTGGACTGTTAATTCTTACAGTGGCTTCCTAATGTCCTTGAGGATCACCCAACAAATTTTCAGCCAAAGCAAAGGAGTAATTTGATCTACAAAAATTCCATAATCTTTAAGCTTCTCTGAATTCTTCTGTAATTATAGATATTTTGTCATTACTCAAAGTAGGTTTCCTGGGTAGTGCTTTCCTATTGAGTCCAACAAAATTGGTTTGATATTTTTTTAAGCATTCTAGTGGCAGATATTGATTTTACAAGATTCCATAATTTGCTGCTAAAGTTTCTGTTCTTTTCCTATTTTTCCTAGACATAGAAGAATGAATCAACATTTGACACAGTAAATGAAGTCAAATGGTTCTGAATTTTTTACTGGATATCAAAGGTTTTTAATGGAAGATTATGAGCAAATTTGAGAATTTTCTATAAAAGGAATCACCTGGAATAAATTCCCAATATGTGAATTGAGGGAATTATTGAGGACAATCCAGGGACTTTTGTCGAAGTGGACTAAGACACTTCCCCCGGTACTACTAAAGCGTAGTCCGCGGAGGTTCGTATTCGGTTGGGGCATGCGTGAGACTATGAATGAGATGATGACATAGAGGATTTTTATGTGGTTCGGGCTGCCTGAGCATAATACCCTACTCCACAGGGTGGTTGTTGATTGTATGAGAGTGTATGCGTGTGTGCTTGAGTTGGCTTTGTTGGCCTTGGTTGGACCTTGTTTCTACTGTGCAGCTCAACCCTTTCAAGGATTACCTGGCCCGACAAGTGGCCCTGGCGGTATTCAATCACCTAATACACGATCTGCATGCATTAAGTATGATTAACAGTGTGATAATGCGCCTTGATGGCAACGTTACCGGTACTAAAGGTCATCTAATCGTGTGTCATTAATGTTGAATTAATGACACGTTAATTAGGTCTTGTAATGGCTGTTTTAATAATCTCTTGAATGTCTGTGCCATTGGAGATCCTGTAGTCGTTGTTGGTTTAGGTCCGGAGGTACAACGTGTGTCAGCTCCAGAGCTTCCCTCTGCGGGGAGGTAGGTTCGGAGCCACTCGACACGTGGCAGCACCGGAGCTTCCCTCTACTGGGGATTAGGTTCGGGGTTGCTAGACACATGGCGGGACAGGAGCTTCTCTGTGAAGGGAGGTAGGTACGGTCCCGCTGGACACGTGGTAGTACCAGAGCTACCCAAATGAGGGATGCGCGCCCAGTGCTATCAGACGTGTGTTGCCTTCGGAAGTTTTCAACTCGAACATGGGAACTCTTTAGCTTTTCTTGCGGTATCGTAGGGTACCCGGTACGTAGGGTACCGAAAGTGGCCCCGAGCCCACCTCTGGGTGATGTTTTTATACCAAAGGTGGGGCCATCTTCGATTCCTGCGCTGCAGCTTCAAAGCTTCTTGGTGGGCGGTTGTGGCGACAACAAAGAGTTATGCTGCCGCCGCGTGGCCCTTTTTTACTCGGCGCACGAGATCCTGGCATGCTGATATCACGCAATTGAAGGTCGTCGGTTCCCAATACGAAATTCGTATCAGTTCCCAGTGTAATCTTTGTAGCCCTGTCAGGCGGCCGCCCTCGGGCTTCCAACTTCTCATCATGACAAAGGTTCGCCTAAGGTAACTTTTTAAACAAAGTGGACCCAAGCCCCCTTGTCATTGACAAGGTCATCTACGATTCGGGTCCGGAGGTAGTTTCCATCCAAGCGTTGCAGAGGCTTACTAAAGGGGGATGTCTGCAGAGGGAGAGAACTCTTTACGTCTTCATCTGACATTGCGCTTAGAGCCTCCCGCCCTTGCAATCCTTCTTCCTCCTCTGCTCCACTTTGTGACGTTGGAGTTGGGACTTCCTTGGAGCCAGATCAAGAAGGATGAAGACTTGAAGAGAGTCCGCACCTACATGGGGTGGTCGAGTGACTCCTTCAACAACATGATCTGTACCAGCAAGTTCCCCTTTAAGAAGGAGAACTCCGACAAGATCGTTAACTTCCTGTCATATGCTACGGTGGGGCTCATCCCACCATTTTCAAGCATCCTGTTAATGTTGCTGGACTTCTATGGTCTGCAGCTTCACTACCTCGGCCCCCACTCCTTCTTGCTAGTGACGACCTTCGTCCACTTTTGCGAGATGTGGGTGGGAGTGCTGCCCTGCATCGAGCTCTTCCGTACCTTCTTCACGGTCCACACTACTGGGAAGAGCAATGAGTACCTGGGCTTCTACTACTTCATGAAGCACAAGAACTCGCCATTCAAGTACCTGAAGACATTTAAATCTAGGAAGTGGGACAGCTGGAAGAAGGATTGGGTGGTGATCACGGTGGAACACCACGACATGCTGGAGCTACCCGAGAGTCTCCCCAACATCGACACCGACGTCTGGGAGGTGGCTCCGACATTGTCAGAAGAGTACAACCCCATCCCGACAAGGATCCAGGAGTGCGTAGAGGGAGGGGTGACTCCTCCGATGGCCATCACCAACTTCTTGACAAACCGATGGCTTCACTGCAAATGTGGGAATGGCCCGCCTGGGCATTCGGCGGAGAGAACGACCACAACTGGATCGAGACTGGCTTCAAATCCAACCTGAATGAAGGAGCTTTGAAGGTCCATCTCCAGAAGTTGCAGCACAGAGTTATCCATCCCGATTATCTGACTCCTTCGGTGAATTTCCTGCCCTTAAACATGGTGCCAGAGGTCAAAAAGGAGTTGCGGACTGGGATTGTTATCCCCAGAGATCCTTGCTCCCACGAAAGCTCTAGACCTGCTCCGGTCAGTGGCAAAGGCAAAGGTCCCGCTGCTTCCCCTCTGAAGAATTCTACCTTCGGCAAAGGAAAGGAGAAGGCTCCTGTCGAAGTTCCAAGTCGCAAGCGGAAGTTGACAAAGAGCGATGGGAGCAAAGTAGGGGAAGCTCCGGCTGCAGTGACCTCTGCGCCTCGGCTTAGGTCTGTGGTGATCATACCTCCAGCTCCGGCTGAATCTTTGGCTCCAGTGTCTGCAGTGGGCACTAGCTCTGACAAGTTGACCCCCGCTCCAGCGCCGACAACAAGCTCTAGGTCCCAGGGTCCTTCCCAACCGAGGGGCCCCCAGCTGAGGTGACGCTGATGGCTGTGGCAAGTTCTGAGCAGCAATCCGGAGTCTCCACCACACCAACTACAATGGGTTCTGGCTTCGGTCACCCGAAGAAGAGGTTCCGCGCCGACTGTAGTGGAAGCCTCCCAAGGTAAACATTGCCTTCTCATCTTGAGTTGCTATTTTTGTCTTTACCATGTTTTGAATTTTTTGACCCTTTGTATCCAGCGTGTCAAAAAGGAAAATTGAAGCTCTGGCCACTGCTGCAGCAACTGAGGCTGTACAGGCAGAGGCTCCTGCTCCAACCCCTACGCCTCCCCCAGTGACAGCTAAAGACACGATAGCTCCAGCGCCAGCTATCGTGGAACTAAGTCCAACGACAACGCCAGAAGTTCCTGTGGTAGTGCTGGACCATAGGTAAGAGATTGAAGAAGCACCATCGATTTTAGAGCTGGCGGCTGAGGCTCTGGTACCCGAGTTGGAGGTGATAGAAGCTTCAGCACCTAGACCAGAAGTAACTGAAGCTCCAGCATCCGATCTGGAGGTACTTGAAGTCCTGGCACCTGAGCTGAAGGTGGTGGGCTCCGGACGAAGCGACTACGCTAGCCCCGGAGGTGATTACTCCGGATGTGTCCATGTCGGAGTTGGAGCACCCAAAAGATTCAGCAGCAAGTCCTCCACACACCGAGCCAACAATTGAAGATTCGGCTGCGGGACCCTCCACCTCGGTTCCAGAGGTCGAAGTTCCCACTACGGGAACTTCCTCGACGGTGGCGGATGCAGAAGAGCTTCTGGAGATTGGCCCCAGCGCCGGGGAGCCGCAGGGGACCACACTTGTGTAGTGGGACCCAATTTTTGTTTTTGAAGACCCGTTGGAGCCTGTAGAGGCGCTTCAGGCGGGCCCGGAGCCAATTCCTTTAGCGTTGTCTATAGACAACACATGCTCCAGTGTTCGCCAGGTCCAGCTCGTCTTCGACCATGACAGCAAGGTCCTCGAAGAAGAGCACCACACCTTGAGGCGTTGGCGCAACAGACTTCACTTTGAGACCAAGCTGAAACAATCAAGGATTGAAGACCAGTGGGAGTGGATTGACAAGGAGAAAGCCCGGCTAACTCATTGGGACCGCCTATTGAATGAGCGGGAGGTTGCCATCAAGGCCCTTGACGAGAAGACTCAAGAGATTTTTGAGTATGCTAAGGAGATCAATGAGGCTGCTGATGATCGTCAGGACAACCTAAATGAGCTGAATGAAGTACTCCTCAAGCGCTGGGAAGCTCTCGACGAAAGGGAGGATAAGCTCCTGGAGAAACAGGAGGATCTCCTGAAGAGGGATGAGGAGCTCGCCCAGAGGCTGTCACTGGGAGAGTAGAGTTTGGTTGATTGCGCCAAACAGTTTGAACAACATTGCGTTCAAGAGAAAGATAGGATTTGGCAGGTTGGACAAGAAGTCTCCAAGAGAGAGACTGGCGTCTCCTCTCGGGAGGAAAAAGTGAAAGGCAGAGAGAAGGACCTGGTGGACTGTCGGAACCGCATCTACCTCCGAGAGACGGAGCCTGCCGACCAAGAAAAGCATGTGGCCAAAAGGATCTAGCAACATGCTAAGGAGGTCGAGCGCCTCGCCCGGGAGGGTTCGGAGCTTGCAACCGCTAGAAGGTCGCTGGAGGAACTAAGGAGCTCAAGGGCAACTAAGTCGCAGCAAGTTTGGGACTTTTTGGGGCATGCAAACAAAGCTTTTGTGCAACTTGGCTTCCGTCCGGTACATCCCTCTAACCCAGAGCCAGAGCTGGACAAGGCGCTGGTGGAGTTGAGCTCTGGCGGCAACAAGCTGGACGCAATGGGTGACGTCATCCTCGACCAACTGGAGACGGAAGGGAAGTCTCTGGCCAAGAACATTGTCGAATATGTGCTCGCGTGTTTTAAAAGTCGGGACCCCCAACTGTCTTTAGCTCTAGTGATCAAAGGGCCCGTTGTCGAAGAGGAAGATGCTACCAGGGTCATCTTGCAAGAAGCTGCTGAAAAAGTTGCCTCGTTTTTCCATAGTGAAAGTGCATCTAGGAATCCCTTGTGGGTTTTGGATGATTTATGACAAGCAATTGGGATCCTAACCTCTTTGTTGAGATGAGCACAGGTTTTTTAATAGCAAAATAAGAAAAGTGCCAAAAAGAAGGAAGAATGAGGAGCAAAATGGAAATGAGCTCAATGAAGAAGAATATTAGATCATTGTGTATGGAGTGTGTTAAGGAAACACACCCCAAGAGCTCAATAACAATTAAACATACACATTGCACAAAGTTACACAAGACCGGACTAGTCCGACTGACACCGGACTAGTCCGATATCCTACCTGCACAAAATCGGACAAGTCCGATATCCATTAGACTAGTCCGATATCTCTCTAACCAGAATCGGACTAGTCCTCCCCAGTGCGGACTAGTCCTCAAAACACTTCACAAATCACACAAAATCGGACAAGTTCGATCACAACCGGACTAGTCCGATATTATCTCTGGTCCAAATCGGACAAGTTCGATATTTGCACGGACTAGTCCGAAAAAACCTCTGAACTAAATTGGACAAGTCCTCCAAGTGCGGACTTGTCACCCAATACACTTAGGGTTTCACATGTCCGGACAAGTCCGATGACTATCGGACTAGTCCGAAGATTTCCAGAAGCGAAATTGGACAAGTCCGCTCCTAGTCGGAGTAGTCTGATATTTCGGGACACTTAGGGTTTGCTACACACAGCACACCGGACTAGTCCGGTGACCACCACGGACTAGTCCAATCTTTTTGAACCTTAACAGTCACTTTTAGAAACCCATATAAATAGAGGTGCACGTCCATATTTCATACACTCTCGAACCCTAGCGCCGTCACACCTCCCAAGAGCCTCAAAAACCACATCTCTCCACGAAATTAAGAGCAACAAAGATCAATCCTTTGAGGATTCACTCTAGTTCATTGGAGAGACACGTTCAACACCACATTGAGCTCTTGGTTTGATTCTCTAACACACTCCTGTGATTTCATTGTAATCTTTTGAGTGTGTTCTTGGTGGTATTTCGTGTTGTAATCCAAGGGAGCTCTCAACGTGTGAGAAGGCCCCTTTGAATTTGGTTATTCACCCCTTTGTGATAAGCGGAAGAGGATTGGCCTTCGTGGCGATCCGACGAGGGTAGGGTTGGAGAAGACCCAGTCCTTTTGTGGACTCCTCAACATGGACGTAGGTTGCCTCTGTGGGAGCCGAACCACGGGATAAATCCTTGTGTCTTGTTTTTGTGTTCATCGCTCTTATTCTTCATAATAATCTAGGGTTTCAATCATCATTGTTTACTTCACATTGAATCACTAAACATAATATTGAATTGTGATATAACTTGGTTCATAACCTTGTAACACTTTATTTGATTGTATATTTCCGCTGCGTACATTGAAGAATCAAATTAATCGATCAAACTTAATAAACCTAGTCCATACACACCGGACTAGTCCGCACTTTACCGGACTAGTCCGATATTTTTGGTTTTGAACTGGTTGTTAAGTGTTGCAGGTTCTGACAAAATTTCAAAAAGGCCTATTCACCCCCCCTCTAGGCCACATTCAATTGGTATTAGAGCAAGGTTCTTCAAGAAATATACTAATCGCTTGAAGAAGATCATGTCGGACATGAAGGACACCCACAAGAGCAACAACCAAGAAAAGGTTGATGATGAAAAGAACCTCAAGGTGGAGAAGCTCCTCGAAGCCATTCAAGACTTCGAGGACGACGATGAGGAGACACTAGAACTAAAGGCACTCCTAAGAAAGAAGACACTTTCCAAAGGAAAAGTGAAGATCGAAGAAAGGAAGAAGGGGAGTGGTCACACCGACTACTCCCGATATCCTTTTAACTATGACCGTCTCAATTCCAATAACAATCATTATTTGTCTATCCCACTTGGAAAAGCCCCACACTTCGATGGAAGTAATTACTCAATGTGGAGGCAAAATATGAAAATGCATCTTATTTCCCTCAATCCAAGTTTATGGCATATTGTGTGCACAGGGATAGATATCCCGGACGACGACGAAGAGCTCACACCAAGCCAAGAGCAGGCTATTCACCAAAATGCTCAAGCCGCGGCCGTAATTACCTCTTCACTCAGTCAAGATGAGTTCACAAAGGTGGATGGACTCGAAATTGCTAAGGAGATATGGGACACACTACAAACAGCACATGAAGGTGACCGACATGTGCGTGAAGCAAAAATTGAAATGATTGAAGGCGAGGTAGGAAGATTTGCAATTGAAGAAGACGAGTCACCCCAAGACATGTACAATCGATTAAAGACACTCGTCAACAAGGTCAGATCATACGGAAGTAAGAAGTGGAATGACCACGAGGTGGTAAAGCTCATCCTTAGAGCTTTCATGCCTCGCAACATCACCCTATGCTCCATGATCAGAGAAAGCCCCGAATACAAAAGGATGACTTCGGATGAACTGCTTGGAAAGATCATCAACTTCGAGATGATGGAAAAACAAGAAAGCATGTCAAGGAGATTGCCGACCTCACCTCGGCAAAGAAGAAAGGGGTTGCTTTGAAGTCCACCCTCAAGCCCCTATCCAAAGAAGCTAGAGAAGCACAACTAGAGGAAGATAGTGACGATGAGAGCAGTGAATTAGATGAAGAAGACATGATATTGTTCATGAATAAATTCAAGAGAACAATGAAAAATAGACAAGGTACAAAGTCAAGCGAAGGGAAGTACAAGGAAAGAACAAAGCCAAAGTTGAGGCGGACATGCTATAATTGTGGTGAGTATGACCACTTTATAGTTGATTGCCCATATGAGGAGAACAAGAAGAAGACCAAAGAAGCCAAGCCTCGACCCAAGAAATTCTTCAAGAAGAAGAAACAAGCCAAACAAGCGCACATTGGGAAAGAGTGGGACTCAAATGATGAGTCCTCATCATATGAAGAAGAAGAGATGGCAAGACATCCAAGAAGTCTACCCTCTTCCCTACACTTGGCGCATGGAAAAGAGATGGCACTTGCCTTATGGCAAAGGAATGTAAACGCAAGTTAACCATTAAACCCCCTTCCGTGCATTCCTAGCGATGATGAAATCAATAGTGATAATGAGGACATGCTTATTGGACTAGATAGGAAAACAGTCACACAAATGAAATTTTTGTTTGATCAACTTGTTGAGAAGGAGAGGTTGATACATCGTCAAGAGGACATGATCATCTCCCAAAAGGAGGAATATGTCGAACTTGAAAAGCTTCTAGAACTTGAAAAGGAACGAAGCAAATCACTAGAGCTTGAATTAGCTTTGAGCAAGGAAACTTGCTTGGAGTTAACCGACTCAAATGCTACAATCAAGGACCAACTTGCTGACCTGATCAAGGTTAACAAGATCCTTGAAGTGCAAGTTGAGTCACTCAAGCTAAGTGAACCTTCTTCCTCTTCAAGCTCACCTTCTCAACCCACTAAAACTGAATTTGCTCATGCTTGTACATGTAAGAAAGTTGACACTAGTTTGAAGGACAAGCCAACCTCTACAAAGGATAAACATCCTGCCCAAAGTGGCATATTTGACAAGGAGAAGATCAAATATGCACGTAGTGCATACTTGGTCAAAAGACCTCCAAATGTCAAATATGGCATTGGTTACTCTTATGGTGAAAAGCAACATGCTAGAAGCCATAAGAATAACAAGGATATGATTGCCTTTGTAAAGGGAAGACTCTCTCAAACTGGAAAGTCAAAGATTAAGACAATAATTACTCATGATCACCGGACTAGTCCGGTTGGTGTCCGGACAAGTCCGATCCTCCGGACAAGTCCGGCCTCCCAGACTAGTCCTGTACATAAACAACAACAATTATTGTTTAAAACTTTTGATGCCTCCTATGTCTTAATGAGAAATAATTTTGGCAAGGTTTATGCTCACTATGTTGGGCCATGCTATGGGAACACCAAGTCTCATGTGTGGGTGCCCAAATGTATTGTAGCTAACCTCCAAGGACCCAAGCAAGCTTGGGTACCTAAAACCAAAGCATAATTTGTTTTTGCAGGCCTATTCCTCCGGTGGATCTAAATGGGTGCTAGACAGTGGCTGCACCAACCATATGACCAGAGAAAGAAGAATGTTCGTGGAATATGAAGAGAATGAGGACCCAAACGAGGGCATCTACTTTGGAGATAATACTCAAGGAAAGGTGCTCGGTACCGGTAAAATTGCGATATCTTCTAAACACACACTTTCTCATATTTTACATGTTGAATCCTTATATTATAACCTGCTGTCCATATCTCAATTATGTGACAAAGGTTATAATTGCTTGTTCACTAACGAGGGTGTGACCTTCCCTACGAGAAGTGATGGTTCCATTGCATTCAAGGGTATGTTAAAGGGAAAGCTTTATCTTGTTGACTTCAACAAGGATAAAGCTGAACTTGACACATGCTTGATTGCAAAGACCAACATGGGTTGGCTGTGGCATAGATGGCTAGCGCATGTTGGTATGAGGAACCTTCAAAAACTCCTCAAAGGCGATCACATCCGAGGTTTAAAGGATGTTGTGTTTGAGAAAGACAAACCTTGTAGCGCGTGCCAAGCCGGGAAGCAAGTTGGAGCACCTCACCCCGCCAAAAACGTCATGACTACAACAAGACCACTCGAGCTACTACAGATGGACTTGTTTGGTCCAATTGCCTACATAAGCATAAGAGGTAACAAATATGGTTTAGTTGTCATTGATGATTTTTCTCGCTTCACTTGGGTTTTCTTTTTGCATGATAAGTCAGAAACACAAGGAATACTCATGAAGTTCTTCAAGCGAGCTCAAAACGAATTCTCATTGACAATCAAGAATATTCGAAGCGACAATGGCACTGAGTTCAAGAACACACAAGTGGAGGAGTACCTTGATGAAGAAGGCATAAAGCACAAATTTTCAGCGCCATACTCCCCACAACAAAACAGAGTTGCCGAAAGAAATAACCGAACACTCATAGAGATGGCAAGAACAATGCTCGATGAGTACAAGACCTCGGATCGATTTTGGGCGGAAGCGATTAACACCGCTTGCCACGCTGTAAATCGACTCTATCTTCATCGACTACTCAAGAAGACATCCTATGAGCTACTCACCGGTAACAAGCCAAATATTTCATATTTTCGAGTTTTCGGTTCTCCATGTTATATCTTGAACAAGAAGCCTAGGACTTCAAAGTTCGCTTCGAAGTCCGATGAAGGTTTCTTGCTTGGTTATGATTCGGACACTTACGCCTATCGTGTTTTCAACAAGACCTCCGGACTTGTTGAAGTAGCACGTGACGTAGTGTTCGATGAGACTAATGGCTCCCAAAAGGAGCAAGTTGATCCATGTGAACTAGGTAAAGAAGAAGCTCCTTGTCAAGCATTGAAAAGAATGGCTCTAGGTGAAGTTCGACCACAAGATCCAGCTCCACACGTATATGAGGAAGATGAACCACAAGAGGAGGCCAACAATCAAGGGGGATCTTCAGCACAAGATCAACCACAAGTATACGAAGATAATCAACAATTCAACGAAGGCAATCACTTAGGGGGAGAAGCAGATGATCGTGAAGATACAATGCCTCAAGTGCCACACCCAAGAGTACATCAATGGGTCCAAAGGGATCACCCAATCGACAATATCATCGGTGACATCCAAAAGGGAGTAACCACTAGATCTCGCATAGCTAACTTTTGTGAGCACTATTCATTTGTATCCTTTTTGGAACCGCGCAGGGTTGAGGATGCATTGAAGGATCCGGACTGGGTGGTGGTAATGCAAGAATAATTGAACAACTTCAAGTTGAACGAGGTGTGGGAACTTGTGGCAAGACCCAATGCAAACATCGTCAGGACCAAGTGGGTCTTCCGCAACAAACAAGACGAACACGGGGTGGTGACAAGGAACAGGCACGACTTGTGGACAAAGGGTATTCACAAGTCGAATGTTTGGATTTCGATGAGACCTTTGCTCCAGTAGCTAGACTTGAATCTATTAGAATATTACTTGCATATGCTACTTACCATGATTTCAAGCTGTATCAAATGGATGTGAAAAGCGCCTTCCTCAATGGACCAATAAAGGAGGAGGTGTATGTGGAGCAACCTCCCGGGTTTGAAGACGAAGAGTTCCCCGACCAGGTATTTCAATTGTGTAAGGCTCTCTACGGCCTCAAACAAGCTCCTAGAGCTTGGTATGAGTGTCTTAGAGATTTCTTAATTGAAAATGGCTTTAAGATTGGCAAAGTAGATTATACACTATTTACAAAATTTTTTGACAATGATCTTTTTATTTGCCAAATTTATGTTGATGATATAATCTTTGGGTCAACTAATCAATCTTTTTGTGAGGAATTTAGTAAAATCATGACAGACAGGTTTGAAATGTCAATGATGGGAGAACTAAAGTACTTCTTGGGATTCCAAGTGCGGCAACAAAAGGAAGGGACGTTTATAAGCCAAACCAAGTACACGCAAGACATACTCAAGAAGTTTGGTATGGACAAGGCGAAGACGATAAAGACTCCCATGGCAACGAATGGCCACTTGGATATCAATGAAGATGGACCTAGCGTCGACCAAAAGTTATATTGCTCCATGATTGGATCTCTACTCTATTTATGTGCATCTAGGCCAGACATTATGTTGAGTGTATGTTTGTGTGCAAGATTTCAAGCCAATCCTAAGGAATGTCACTTGACAACCGTAAAAAGGATCTTCAGATATTTAGTTCATACACCCAACCTTGGTCTTTGGTACCCAAAAGGCTCAAAATTCAATCTCATTGGTTACTCCGATGCAGACTATGCCGGGTGCAAAGTAGATAGAAAAAGTACCTGGTACATGCCAATTCCTAGGGAGGTCCTCCATGAAACAAAATTCCATTGCCTTATCCACATCTGAAGCGGAGTATGTTGCAGCCGGGAGTTGTTGTGCACAACTTCTTTGGATGCGACAAACTCTAAGGGATTATGGTTACAATATGAACCATATTCCACTCCTCTGTGACAATGAGAGTGCCATCAAAATTGCCCACAACCCAGTTGAGCACTCTAGAACTAAACACATAGATATAAGACATCACTTTTTGAGATATCATGCTATGAAAGGAGACATAGCCATTTCCCATGTCAACACCCAAAAGCAATTGGCCGACATATTCACCAAGCCACTTGATGAAAAACGCTTTTGTGAACTCCGAAATGAATTAAATATCCTTGATGCTCAGAGTGTGACTTGAAATGTTGCATACCTGTATGAATTCTTCAAATATGTTGATTGGATTGTGAAAATCATCTCTCTCAATTTTATCCGAAAAACTATGTCAATTACTAGATCTTGGTGAATTATGATCATTGCTTGATTGTTGAATGCTTACTGGTCATATTCATCAAGATTATTTGACTGGATTTGCCTCCCTATTCTCTAAATATGTACCTTCAAATATATATGAATGGGCTAAGCAATTCTTTCCTGGTGACCACGGACTAGTCCGTGGTTACCCGGACTAGTCCGCCCATGCAGACTAGTCCGCAGAGTGCCGGTTAGGCGGAGTAGTCCGGTATACAACGGACTAGTCCGATATAGTCCTCTGAAAAAGTTCGGACTAGTCCGGTCATCTCCGGACTTGTCCAATTTTTCGTGTTCATAACCCTAGCCGCCGCCAAACCCTAATTCATTCACCTCCACTCTTGCCTCATGCGTTCTCTCTCTTCCACTCGAGCTCCCAAGGCGATTTTGCATCCCCTCCACCAAAAAGATCCGCATTTGGGTGGAGATCAAGCATCCTTGCTCGAAGATTGAAGTTCACGGACAAGTCCGGACTTCAACACCCTCCTCTTCGAGCATCAATCAATTTCTTCGGTAATCTTCACTCAAACCCTAGAAATTCCAAATTTCTTCATTGTTGATCGGATAGCCTAGCATATCTCATTATATACATGCCTCCTTGATGTATCACGTCTATGCTATGCTTATTGTGCATTAGGAATAACCATGTGACTGGTACCCTAGGTTTTTGAGAATGAATACCGGACTAGTCCGGTCCATGCACGGACAAGTCCGGTCCCCCCAGACTAGTCCGTGCATGTGCACCGGACAAGTCTGATTTTTCTGTACTCAAAACCTAACTTTTCAATTCCTCAATGCAATTCATTGCTATCCTTCCATACCTATGCCTTGTACCATTCATTCTCAATCATGCCACTCATTCTCAGGTCATGTCGAGCTCGGGCAATGAAGTCTCCGACTTTGAGGCCGAGATGGACCACGAGGTGGCACCTCGGACCTCGACAAGTCTTGGCAAGAAGCGCCAAGAGAGACCTTCCGAGCCAGCTCTGTCTCCTCCACAGGCTCGGAGGAAAGTGCTAGCAAAGAAGCCGGCCTCCAAGGTGCCATCTTCTAGGGCCACCACCGGAGGTGGCTCTAGCTCGGAAAGTGCCCACCCAGCCAAAGGCAAGGGCAAAGGGATAGCGACGGGCCCAGTTGGCCCATTGAAACTCCATGCTCCAAGGGAAGGGGTTAGGGACCCCATTGAAGAGAAGTTCAACGGGAAGGGCAGTGATTCAGCGACAAAATTCAGAAGCATCGATTGGTATGGCCGACCGAAGCAAGCTGTCGATGGAAGATTCTGGTGCAACTTCCATGCTGATTTCTACAAATCTGTGTATCTCCCAATGAAGACACCAGTTGTGCGCAGTCAGTGGATTGACCGACTACATTTTGAGAAGAAGGGCTGCTCACCGTTCACTGAAGTCGTGCAAGCCATTGAGAGGCATGGCCTGAAGGATCTTTTTACCTTCAGGAATAACTGGAATGATGAAGTGATTGCGTAGTTCTTTGCAACTTGCCACTTCTCGGGTGAAGATGAGGAAAGTGTTACTTGGATGACTCATGGATCCAAGTACAATATCACTCAAGAAGACTTTGCAAGCCTGCTTCACCTTCACACCTCAAGATCCGACTGCCTGATCATCCACAACATAGGTGTCATTGAGAGGGATAGTATGAAGTTCCTATATGAGCCAAACTCAAAGTTTGTCCCTCCCTCCACAAAGAACATGAAGCCTTTCTTTGTGGTTCTGAATAGAGTCTTGAGGAAGACCATTGCTCCCAAGGATGGAGATGTTGGGAGTGTGCAAGGTTATCTCCGGACGTTAATGAGGGTGATAAGCAGAGACCGTCAGTTCGATGTGGCAGACTACATTTGGAATGATATGGTGAACATTTCTTGCACACCCAACAGGTCTTATGGGTATGCCCCATATCTAATGTTTGTGATCGAGAAGGTCACCGGTATCAAATTTTTCAAGGATGTGGAGCATCTACCTTTGAGGCCTCAGATGCCTTAGAAGCCAAATGTCCAGGCTGCTCCCTCGCCGGCCTCCACTCCTGAGGCACCGGCAAGAAGATCTGAAGATGAAAGAGCTGCCCCTGCTAGTAGGGCAGCCCCTCAAAGGGGATTAGCCAGTGGAATCTTCAGATACCTGGCTGCCATATTCGCTTCCTGCAAGAAGGCCGAAGTGAGGGCCCACAAGCTGAACAAGAAAAGAAAGGAAGACATGAAGTACATGAAGGCAAATGTGAAGCAAATTTGCCAGAAGCTGGAGATCAATCCCATTGGATCTCCAGTGATTTCTAAGGACTCCGCCCCAGACATCACTGAGCTCGGGCCCTTGACCCCCTCCGAGCTTGCCTACTTTGGCATTGGGGGCTCGAGTGGCTCCGCACCTCCTCCTCCTCATCATCATCAAACTGAAGATGAAGATGACGAAGACGATGATGAGAGGACCGACAGCGAAGAGTGAAGACCTTAGGACCCTCCTCTCCTTCTTTTTGGTGTCTTGATGCCAAAGGGGGAGAGATTGAGGGGGAGTCTTAGCCTTAGAGGTAGGATGCGAGGAGAGAGCTCTCTTTTATGTTCTTTTGACTATTTTGTGGGTTGTAAAGCTTTAACTTTGTTCTTAAGTTAATTATGGTTCTGTGATGCAATGTTATGGTCTTTTGAGAAGTATTTGTTGAAATCTGTGATTTTGCTCCTAGAATGACATATATGATTGCTTATGGTTGATTAATGTTAATTATGTCATTCCTAGTTCTTCAATGTACTTAGTTATGCATCCCACCATAAAGAATGCACATATGGACTATGTTTTCATTGCTTGATGTATTGTAAACTCATATGTGCATACTTTATGAAAATCTCAACTTTTATCATGTTTTGTGAAATCTCAATTGGTTGTCATCAATCACCAAGAAAGGGGGAGATTGAAAGTGCATATAGGAATCCCTTTGTGGGTTTTGGATGATTTATGACAAGCAATTGGGATCCTAACCTCTTTGTTGAGATGAGCACAGGTTTTTTAATAGCAAAATAAGCAAAGTGCCAAAAAGAAGGAAGAATGAGGAGCAAAGTGGAAATGAGCTCAAGGAAGAAGAATAGTAGATCATTGTGTATGGAGTGTGTTAAGGAAACACACCCCAAGACCTCAATCACAATTAAACACACACATTGCACAAAGTTACACAGAACCAGACTAGTCCGACTGACGCCGGACTAGTCCGATATCCTCCCTGCACAAAATCGGACAAGTCCGATATCCATCGGACTAGTCCGATATCTCTCTGACTAGAATCGGACTAGTCCTTCCCGGTGCGGACTAGTCCTCAAAACACTTCACAAGTCACACAAAATCGGACAAGTCCGATCACAACCGGACTAGTCCGATATTCTCTCTGGTGCAAATAGGACAAGTCCGATATTTGCACGGACTAGTCCGAAAAAACCTCAGAACTAAATTGGACAAGTCCTCCAAGTGCGGACTTGTCACCCAATACACTTAGGGTATCACATGTCCGGACAAGTCTGATGACTATCGGACTAGTCCGAAGATTTCCAGAAGCGAAATCGGACAAGTCCGCTCCTAGCGGTCACTTTTAGAAACCCATATAAATAGAGGTGCACGACCATATTTCATACACTCTCGAACCCTAGCGCCGTCACACCTCCCAAGAGCCTCAAAAACCATATCTCTCCACGAAATTAAGACCAACAAAGATCAATCCTTTGAGGATTCACTCTAGTTCATTGGAGAGACACGTTCAACACCACATTGAGCTCTTGGTTTGATTCTCTAACACACTCCTGTGATTTCATTATAATCTTTTGAGTGTGTTCTTGGTGGTATTTAGTGTTGTAATCTAAGGGAGCTCTCAACGTGTGAGAAGGCCCCTTTGAATTTGGTTATTCACCCCTTTGTGATAAGTGGAAGAGGATTGGCCTTCGTGGTGATCCGACGAGGGTAGGGTTGGAGAAGACCCAGTCCTTTTGTGGACTCCTCAACATGGACGTAGGTTGCCTCTGTGGGAGCCGAACCACGGGATAAATCCTTGTGTCTTTTTTTGTGTTCATCGCTCTTATTCTTCAGAATAATCTAGGGTTTCAATCATCATTGTTTACTTCATGTTGAATCATTAAACATAAGATTGAATTGTGATATAACTTGGTTCAAAACCTTGTAACACTTCATTTGATTGTATATTCCCGTTGCATACATTGAAGAATCAAATTAATCGATCAAACTTAATCAACCTTATCGGTGGTTTTGATCCGGCAGATCTCCCGACACTACTAAAAGTGTTTGCAGAGTTTGAGGTTCGGTGTGGGCGCGCGGAGATTCAAGAAGGTGAAATGTAAAATGACACAGGAGACACAAAGATTTACGTGGTTCGGGCCGCCTGAGCGTAATACCCTACTCCACGGGGTGCGTTGGTGTTGTATTGGATGTATGAACTCAACTCAGGTGACGTGAGTTGAGAGCGCGTGCGAGCCGATCAGACCAGATCAGATCAGATGTTCTCAAATCAGATCATATCCCCCTCTCTATGTATCGTCGACCTGTCCTTTTATAGTACAAGGACAAGCTGTTACAAGTTGGCCCGGCCCGACATGTGGCCCCGGCGGCTACTAATATTGATACACATTTGATGCGCTTAATTACCCTTAATGACCGAGTTACGGGCTTTGACAGCGCCGTTACTGGTAATAAGGGTCGTCCGATCGTGTGTCATTAACATAGTATTAATGACACTTAATCGGGTCTTGAAGTCCTTGATTCCCCTTTGAAGATCCGGAGCCGTTGTGGATTCTACCGGAGGTTTGAGGCTGAAGATCCGACAGTTGGACACGTGGCAGCTCTGGGGCATACTGTGGGGAACAGATAGGTCCAGTGCCACCAGACACGTGTCAGTTCCGGAGCTTCCCTCGGTCTGGGGTTAGGTCTGGGGGTGCCGTTATGGTACATAGCCCGGAGCTTCCCCCTTGTGGGCGGTAGCTCCGGTTTTATGGTACACGTGGCGACCCTGGGACTAACCATGTTGGAGAAGCGGGTCTGGTTATGTCTGACATGTGGGCCTCCGAAGGTCTTCAAATCAAGAAGATGACATTTCCTTGAGATCTTTGCAATCTCAAGGGGTCTACGGTATTCAGGGTACCGACAAACCTAGTCCGTACACACCGGACTAGTCCGATATCTCTAGTTTTGAACTGGTTGTTAAGTGTTGCAGGTTCCTACAAAATTTCAAAAAGGCCTATTCACCCCCCCTCTAGGCCACATTCACATAGGACTTCCAGTAGCTAGGTCTTTTTTTTCTTCTGCCTTCAACTTGTAATCCTCATTTTGAATAAATGAAATCCAATCTTTTGAATGAATGAATGAATTCCATTTTGTATATGCCTTTAATGCAATGTCCTTTATATTGTTGGCCCCCTGGTAGATGTACACAATTTGATTGCGAACATGTACCAAAAGGATTTGACAATGTCTTGATGACTTCACTTCTCGCTCGTAGACAAAACGATAGCCCCGAGTTTCAAAGTTTACCAATGACATCTCCAGGGACTCTTTGTTACATTGACAGCGGGCCCCCTGGGAGTTGTCAAAGCTAGGTAGGTTCGACGGTGCCCGCTATCAATGCTTAGAAACGTCGACGGTGGGCCCCTTGGGAGTTGTCAGAGCTTGCTTGGTCCGACGATGCCCACTATCAATGCTTAGAAACGTCGACGGTGGGCCCCTTGGGAGTTATCGAAGCTTGGTAGATCCGATGACACCCACTGCCAACGCTTAGAAACATCGACGACGACCCCCCTAGCAGTTGTCGGAGCTTGGTAGGTCCGACGACGCTCACTATCAATGCTTAGAAATGTCGACAGTGGCCCCCCTGGGAGTTATCGGAGCTTGGTATATCCAACAACACCCACAGCCAATACTTAGAAATGTTGACGACGGGCCCCCTGGGAGTTGTCGAAGCTTGATAGGTCTGACGGCACCCACTGCCAACACTTAGAAACGTTGACAGAGGGCCCTCTGGGAGTTGTCGGAGCTTGGTAGGTCCGACAGCGCCCACTATCAACACTTAGAAACATCAATGGCGGGGCCCCTCGAAGTTGTCGGAGCTTGGTACATCCGACAGCACCCACTGCCAACGCTTAGAAACGTCGACGGCGGGTCCTCTGGGAGTTGTCGGAGCTCGGTAGGTCTGACGACGCCCACTGCCAATGCTTAGAGACGTCGACGGCGGACCCCCTTGCGGTGATTTTTCCACCTTCTTCGTTTAGTTCGCTGTTAATTTTTCAGATTGACGGCAGGCTCCTTGGGAGTTATCAGAGCTTCCTAGCTTTGACGGCGCCTACTGTGAACATATAAAACGTTGACGGAAGGCCCCCTGGGGTTTGTTGGAGCTTAGCAGCTCCGACATCGTCCACCATCGTCATATGTTTTACATTTTCCCAGCGCAATAAAAACAAGAAAAACAGTAAAATTCGTCCTCTTGTCTATAATTTATTTACGACTTGCTGTTCTTGTTTGAATTCTAGATCCACAGGGATTCACGCATGATATCAAGTTTATTCATGCAATCTCTTCAGATTCGAATGCCTTCCGGACCTTCCCTACTGGTATATGTCAGGATATGGGTAGAGTGGTGTACTTAGGGTGCCTGACCAGTCTAAGTCGATAGCACACTACAGACTCGTCATTGGCTTTGGTTTTCAAGCGAGTAGACCATTTAGCAATGCTAAGATATGAATGAAGATCAACAACATAGCTTATATATCACGTGAATCACCTCGACTAAATTTCGAAAAGAAATGCACAACTTCGTTATAGACAAGAAGCAAAAGATATAAAAGTAAGGAGCCTGTACAAAATTAATGCATGTGGAGTCTGCTTTCACACAAAAATGTCTTTTATTATAGGTCCGAATTATAGGGGATACAAGGACACACATGGAGTACAGAACCAAGCTAAGTGTGCTATTCATCTTATTCTAACCCAGGATACGTAAGCTACACTTAAAGTACAATGATTAAGTTAAGTGTGCTTTTGGTCTAGGACCTACCCGACTCTGTCCATAGACTCTATAATTTACACTATGTGTAAGTACATACTCACCTCTATGAAACTAAGCATAAAACTTATGGAGGTACTCGATGTTCCATGGATTTGAAGCGGGGTCCCATCCTCTGTTTCCAAGCGAACGCATCCGGGGCGAGAAGCTTTGATAACTCGGAAGGGATCTTCCCAGCTTGGGGAGAGTTTGTTCATCCCTTCTCGAGTCAGTATTCTCCGCAGCACCAGATCACCTTCTTCAAGCTGCCGATTGTGCACGAACCTTTGATGATAGCGCCGGAGCGCCTGGCGGTATCGTGCGTTCCGAACAGCTGCTTGGCACCTTCCCTCGTCGACGAGGTCTAGGTCTTCACGCCGGAGCTTGTCTGTGCAGCTTTGTCGAAGGTTCGGACCCGGAGTGACCCCATGGTGATTTCCGGAGGAGGGACCGCTTTAGCTCCGTACACCAAGAAGAAGGGTGTCTCTCCAGTTGACTGGTTAGGTGTTGTCCTGCTCGCCCACAGTGCAGACGGAAGCTCTTGTATCCAGTTGGCTCCGTGTTTCTTCAGGCGCTCATATGTGCGCATCTTGAGTCCTTTTAGTATCTTTGCATTTGCTCTCTCAGCTTTGACCATTACTTGTCGGGTGAGCTACTGATGCGTATTTGACTTGTATGCGAAGATCTTCACAGTACTCTTGGAATGTTGCACTTGTGAATCGGGTTCTGTTGTCAGTTATGACTCTCTTCGTAACTCAAAATCTGCAGACTATGGACTTCAAGAACTTGATAGCAGATTGCTTGTTAATTGTCACAACTGGAGCAGCTTTCGTCCACTTAGTGAACTTGTCGATGGCGACATACAGGAACTTGTAACCTTCGACGTCTTTTGGGAAATGTCCCAAAATGTCCATCCCCCACACAGCAAATGACCATGTAGGAGGTACCATTTGCGGCAATCTTCAAGATTGTGGGTGTCCGTTTTGTGGATCGGACACCACATCTTTTGACCGCCGCCGTCCTCAGACGATGGTCAAGGACGTTTTTCGGGGCGTGGCCCCCGGCCACCCAGAGCTGCAGCTGCTGCAGCAGCAGACGTTTCGGCCGACAACTTATTCTTGCCATTGGACTTTTTTTTTTCCCACTGCCGGAGGCAGCGACTTCAGTTTTGGAGGAGGATTTACCAGCCTCCGGAGCTGGTTTGGAGTGCATCTCTCGTCCTTCCGCAGCCCTAACACAATTGTCAGCTAGGCTGAAGAGCTCCGTGACACTGCTGACTTCTTTCGTTGCCAGTTTCTCCAATAGCTTCTTATCTCTAACTCCCTATCGAAATGCGACAACGACGGAAGCGTTGGAGATAGAAGGGTTTGTGTTCCGTACCCGAGAAAACCGCTGGATGAATGATCGCAACGACTCTCCCGTGTTCTGTTGTACGACAAACAGGTCCAACTCTGTGCCAGGTCGGGTGTAGGAGCTCCCGAAGTTGGCAGTGAATTGGCGGCAAAGCTTCGCCCAAATGTTGATGGAGTCAGGCAGAAGACTCATGAACCAGGACCTGACTGTCCCGATTAGAGCCAATGGGAAGTAGTTTTCCATAATGGCCTCATGACCTCCAGTCGCGAGGATGGCAGTGGAGTAGATCTAGAGGAACTCGACGGGGATGACAGTCCCTTCGTACTTCTCCGGTAGATGAGGCCGGAACTTCGGTGGCCGTTCGATCATGCGAAGGTGCATGGCCAGAGCCGAACAGTCGTCCCCTACTGCCAAGGGAGAAGGGTATTCACGAGCAGCTCGCCTCTCACGAGCACGACCCATGAGGATGCGGCCAGCCTGCCTCATGTACCGGTGGTCGAGCTCAGACCGAAGATCATGAGTCGAGATCCTCGATGCCGTGTGAGTGCGGCGTGCCCCGGAGGGCAATGACATCACTTGTTGGGAGGGAGCGCGCCTCCTGTGCTGTGACAATTGTAGACCAAGTCTACCAGACAAGGTCCTGTTTCTTAAAGGTGCCTGCCAAGTAGGGGGCGCACCCTGAGGAGCTCCGAGAGCTGCAGGACGCTGGAGAAGAGTCCGCGCTGCGTTCAACGCGTTCTCAGGGTTGTTCATCGATGCAGTGACTGACGCGAAGAAACCATCTTGTTGCGATGGTGGAGGTGGTGGTGGTGGAACAATACCTGCCGAGACAACAACGTTAACCGGCTGCTGCATGTTGGAGGGATTTCCTCCAGCAGACTGCTCGACATGGCCGTTGGACGATCATACGGTGGAATTCACGATCTCAAAATCTTAGGCGCCCCTACCTGGCGCGCCAAATGTCGAAGTGTGGACTAAGACACTTCCCCGGTACTACTAAAGCGTAGTCCGCAGAGGTTCGTAATCGGTTGGGGCGCGCGTGAGACTATGAACGAGATGATGACACGGAGGATTTTTACATGGTTCGGGTCGCCTGAGCGTAATACCCTACTCCACGAGGTGGTTATTGATTGCATGAGAGTGTATGCGTGTGTGCTTGAGTTGGGTTAGCTGGCCTTGGTTGGACCTGGTTTCTACTGTGCGGCTCAGCCCTTTTATATGCCAAGGGCTGGCCGTTACAAGGATTGCCTTGCCCGACAAGTGGCCCCGGCGGTATTCAATAACCTAATACATGATCTACATGCATTAAGTATGATGAACAGTGTGATAAAGCTCCTTGATGGCGGTGTTACCGATAATAAAGGTACTCTGATCGTGTCATTAATGTTAAATTAATGACACGTTAATCAGATCTTGTAACAGCTGTTTTAATAGCCCCTTGAATGTTTGCATCGTTAGAGATCATGTAGTCGTTGCTGGTTTAGGTTCGACAATATAACACATGTTAGCTCCGGAGCTTCCCTCTACGGGGAGGTAGATCCGGAGCCACTCGACATGTGACAGCACCGGAGCTTCCCCTACTGAGGTTAGGTCCAGGGTTGCTACACACGTGGCGAGACCGAAGCTTCCCTGTGAAGGGAGGTAGGTCTGGTCCCGCTTGACACGTGGTAGTACTGGAGCTACCCAAACGAGGGATGCGGGTTGCCTTCGGAAGTCTTGAACTCGAATGTGAGAACTCTTTGACTTTTCTTACAGTATCGTAGGGTACCTTGTACGCAGGGTACCAACAACTTCCATACCAAATATTTTGCACCACCTCAAAGTACATGACATGAGAAATCCATCAAAAACAATTTTCACATTTTTTGACATTTTTACAGGGAAATGTGAATTTCCTAAGATCTTCTATTTGCTGCAAATATTTTTCTATTTCATAATTGAATGAGCCATTGACAGTGGGCCCTCCATTTGAGTTGGGCCAGTCAGGGTGAATCAACACCTGGGCCACAAAGTCTGCCCGCATTGACACAAAAGATCAAGGCCACAACTGATCCGGGAAATGTCTCTAAGGCCGACAGGTGGGACCTAGAGTTTTAAAACGAGCCAATCCGGTTTGAGGACACACCGCGGCTACAAAGTTCAATCCGCCGTCACAATAGATCCTTGCCACAAACTGATCCAGAACTTGACGCATCTGGCCTACATGTGGGCCAGGGGGAGACCTTCTTCCCCAACCCGATGGGCAACGCGGGTGGCGCACGGCCGCCAAAGCGCGGCAGCGCCGACGTCGACGTGGGCATTCCGTGGCCAAAGCTTTAGATATATAGGTGTCTCCTACGTATATGGACACGGGGAACTCGATGAAGGGGCGGTGAGGGCCGAAAGTGGCAGGAGGCGAGCTCACAGCGGTGAGGGCAGCACGGAGTTCGCCGGCGAGGTCGACCCAAAGAAAAGAGGGGTAATTAGGCTCGGGAATTGATCGTGTCGCAACCGGGAGACATGAGGAATCTATTTTGCACTTCAATCAGGATAAAAATGACCGGAAACAACACCAGTGGAGCTAGGTTTTCGTGGCCATCGGTGGGGAAATGTAGGATTTTGGCGTGCTCAGTGGATGAAAAACGACGCTGTTTGATCTGGGAGATCCGTAAGGACATCATGAAGCTTTTGTGTAATTGGATTGGAGAGTGGTTGAGCGTGTAACACGAATTGCAGGAGTTTCAAACCGCAGTTCATACAATCTGCCGGTGCAAAATGGGGAATATACGATGGCAAAGGGGCATGATACAAGGAGAAGCGCTTAGGGAAGGAAGAGGAAGGGTTGGGGAACCTCTTTGACCCGCTGCTTCAATGGGGAGCAAGCTCGAAGCTGTTGGCGACCGGAACCAAAGAGGAAAAGTGATTTTCACCGTGGAGCAGCTCGGGGAAGACCAGGGGAGGGCTTGGCGCCAACTTGAGGACGATGGGAGAGCTTCAGCGATGTTGATGCATCCTTGGTCGAGCTGAGAAAACAAAGGAAATGGTTTGCCAACATGGAGTCGATGGACGGCGGCAAAAGAGGATGGAGAGCTCTACTGTTCTTGTGGGCGTCGTGGCAACCGAACTTGGCACGTGTTGAGGACGAAGAGAGAAGCCCTGCACTCACCTGCTGCTAGCACGATCGAGCAACTCTTGGCGCTGGTGATGCTGGAACAGGGGAGCGGCAAGGCCGTGAGCAGAGCGGCAAGCCAAGCGTGCTGCAGTGCAGAGAACAGTCAAAGGGTGAGGAGGGTAAGCTGAGTATTGAGTTGTGCAAATAAATATCAAGCAGGGGAGTCTGGATAGGGGAGGATCGAAGTAAGCAGGAGGTGTCCATGCAGCTGCCGTGCGTGGCGCTCTGTGGGAGCAAAGCAGAGGCGGTAAACATTTTGTTCCACTGACATGTGGGGTCCACCTTACCTCCTTTTTCACTTTTCTTCTAAATTCAATTTGAGCTGGCAAAAGATCTCTAAAAATTCCAAATTTCGTCAGGGTTGCTAAATGAAATATCTAGAATCCATTTGTGGAATCAAATATGACAATTGGCCACTTTGAGTTTGAAATTTGAATTTGAATTTGAATTCACCTTTAGGCTTTTGCTTCAATCTTCTTTATTTTCTGTCCCAAAATGGATATTGGCACTAAATGAACTATTTTACCTACTTGCTTGCTTCCATTATTTTATTTTGCTGATTCAACTTTGAAATATAGTGAGTTTAAATGTTCAGTTTTATTCATTTGGATTATTTTTAACCATCGCATATTAGATTCTATTTTTGTTTACTTTTATTAAATTTCCAGAACTTATTTGTACATTCTTATTTTGGGGCTTTACCACAAGATTTTTCCTATGTTGCAATTGCTCATTGAGTTAAAATTTGTATTTAAGTTTTAAGTCTTAATTTGAATTGCATTTTATTTGCTTTTCTTTCCCATCTTTATTCTTTTAGCTGAAGTAAACACAATGGCTTTTTAGGTCTTTTAACAAAATTGTCTAGAACTATCCAGGAAACTAGATGACATGCCTAGGACACTAGAGCGGCTTTATAGTGGAATAAGAACCTAGACTTGCTGCTGAAATATTCTAAGACTTGCAATGATAAAACTTATTTAGATTTTATTCTCATGCTCATGCTAAGGCACATCCACCTAAGGTTGTAAAGTCACTAGGAAGTGGTTTGATTTAAATTGTTCTAAAACAAAAGGAGGTGGCTTTTAGGTCAGCAAGGGTGTTGTCTCATTCGGGTGCTAAGACAAACGATGCTTGCTCATGTAGACATGAATATAAAGTTAAATTTATTGCACCTGCTGCATTTGAGATGGTCATGTCATATATTCCTATTATATACTAGCTAAACAACATAAAAAGAAAAGAATGCATGCTAGGTCACATAATAATCAAGCAAAGTTTGTTGTACATGCTGAACAGAATATTTGACACTTGCAACCTGTTGTGATGAGTCAAAAACATGCAAAATTTGCTCCCAAACCTACCGTGTTTTGTGCTACAAAAGTCACACCTCATAGGTCAGTAGTTGGGTGCAAGAATTCTCAAACTTTGGCTCATAAATCTGTTGTATTTTCTCATCTTTCGCATGTAATTCTTGTTGGACGTCGTGTGACTCAGTACTGGATTCGTAAATGTCTTTTGACTAACCCCAGTATTGAATCATAGATGGATTGTGCTGCTATATAGGTTACACGCTTGAGGAAGGAGAACATTGGCTTGTGGATTCAGGTTGCTCACGCCACATGAACAGTAACAAAGAATGGTTCTCCTCCCTCTCTTTTGTGTCATGTGTAGAAAATGTTACTTTCAACGATAATTCTTCAACTCCTATAATTGCTAAGTGTTCGGTCAGAGTTAATAATCACTACACTTTGAAGGATGTGACACTTGTTAAAAATTTGAAATACAACTTCTCTTTGTTTCACAATTGCAAGATGAAAATCTAGAATTTAGTTTCACTAAAATTTGCGACAAAGTTTTAGATTCAAATAGTGAGCTTATGCTTAACATGTCTCAGTTTGGAAGAGTTTTTAAAGCTGCTTTCGATATGTTAAACTCTAAGCATAGGTGTCTAGTTACTAATGAATCAAAGGATATATATTTTTGGTATCGTAGACTTGTTCATGTAAGTTTTGATCACATCATATGTGTTAGTGGTCTTGATCACATGTGTGGGTTACCTAAGCTTAAACGGAACAAATATATTGTGTGCTATTCTTGTATACATGCTAAGATGGTTGTTAGTTCACATGCTCAACTCACAATAATCATGACAACAACACTGGTACAACTTTTACACCTTGATGTCATAGGTTTCTCATGTGTTCAATCTTTTAAAAGTAAATGGTATGTGCATGTGATTTTGGATGAGAATTCTAGATACTCATGGGTTTACTTTATGGCATCTAAGAATGAAGCTTTTAGTCACTTTTTAATTTTAGTTCTTACACTTTCACTTGACCACCCAAAATTTTTAAAAGCAATTAGAACTGATAGTGGAATTATCGATGTTTAGATCACTAACTAGTACTGAATACGTTGTGCATTCGTCATCGAGGTGGCCTAGCTAAGGAGACAGTGGAATTATACTGGTTCAGGCGCCCTACGTCCAGTTCGCGTGTCTCACTATTCTATGTTGAAAATGGTGTGTTTCTCTTATGAGTTGCCTCTCCTCATTGAGGATAACGTCTGGTTCCCTTTTATATCCCTCTCTACTAGCCCTTTTTTCACTCCTCATAAAGGGGGCATGGTTACAGGGGTGCCTTTCCCACCCCGTGTGAGTCGAGACGCTTGATGAAGCCACAATCTTGAGGGTATCATTGTACAACGTCCTTCAGTCTTGTCGCTGAAAAAGATGTATCGGGGCACACGCACGCCCGTCGTACGGCGCACACGCCCGTTGCCCCCATCAGATGTGACGAGACGCGAAGCGTGCAACGAGATGCACTCAAAGGCTTTTAACGTAATTATGACGATGCCCACTTCGCATTGAAAGCCGTCCTCCCTTGTCCTTCGTGAGCTCGGGCTTAGACGCTAAAGATATTACTCTGCCATCTTGACCCTCTGCAGAGTCGATCTGTCAGTGCCTCTTGACAGCTGGGGTTCTGTACCCCGTCAGTAGCCCTGAGCCTCTGGTCGATTGCGATGCCTGGCCAGAGGTGGAAGCCATCTTGCTCGATCCATGCAAGGAGACAAGATCACCATCCCAACTTGGCTATCAATGGCCAGTCACGACCTACGGCCATGCCCACTGATGCCACATGGCAAACCCCTGCGCCCATCCTTAGTGGTGGGGTTGTTGTCATAGAGAATTCTATTTGCTCCCGTCCGCAAGTTGCTCGTGGCTCAGTGGGGTCGAGCAGATCGGGAGCTTTCCTCGGTGGCCAAGCCCCTGAGTGAATCTGAGTGAATCCCGACCACTATGCTTTGGAGGACAGACATGTATTTGTGGGGAGTGTCTTGGTCGAGGTTCGATGCCTGTGTTTTGTTAGACCCTGGCTCAAGATTTTCGCGCAGATCCTATGCTTTGGGGCGCCCGAGTGGCTCGATGCTGTCCTCTTGGGGGCCTACTACGTTGCTATTGAGCCCAGTCTCGTATGTAAGCTTGGAGAGGTCGGGGACATTCGATTCCCTCGAGCGTGCTTTACGTTGGCCTCCCTCGTGTCACTCACTTCTCACGCTGGATCGTTCTGGGTGACCTTAGAGCCCAACCAGCCGACCTTCGAACCCGAAAAACCAGAGGACCCCAAAAGTGGACAAGAAACCTACCTTACTTATCTCGGCCCATCAGGCTAGTGTCACGGTTGCTACTAGGACGTCCAAAGGGCGCAATTTCCAAAGAGTCACATCGACGGTTTTCTGCCGCATTTTTAAAGGACAAAAGGCGCCGGTTACCATCTTGCCTTTATAAGCTTCGGAGAATGGGTGGTGTCCCCCATTCTCCATAACACCCCTTCCTGCCTTCATCCCCAAATCCCTCACACTTCCGCTGTTGTTCCTCTTCCCTAGCACACTCAACAGAGAGGACAAAGGGGATACGCGAACCTTCTTCGTTCGGCTCGACCTCTAGCTTTTCGACGAGATGTCATCATGGGTGAAATCTGAGTTCATCCGGAGGCGCGTCATCGCCCTACAAAATATGGCAGTGTTATCGAAGTGTGATGCTATCGCCATTTGTGTCCCCGCAGGAGAACCATTTCCCACTCTGCGAGCTGACGGGGTGGTATTCCTAAGTGCCTTCCATCTGCACGGGCTTTGATTGTTGACGCAACATTTCTTCCACAGGTTGTGGTACAAATATGGGCTAGAGCTTTTCCATCTAATGTCGAACGATGTGCTTCACGAGACGATGTTCATTGTCTTATGTGAAGCTTATCCGGGGGTTGGCCCCCATTATGAGATGTGGAGGTATTTTGTCCACATGTGGTCATCGTCTAGCCTATTCCCACTCCCATCTGTGGGGGCACCTAGATCGAGCCGCAGAAGGGCGACGGGAGTTCATCGGTGTGCCCCTACCCCCTCTACCCAACAGGTGGGACCCCTATGGTTCTACATCAGAAACGATGCTCCCACACTTCTGTCCTTCTCGGACATGCCTCCTCAGGAACAATATTCCAGGAAGTGGGGGCCTCCGAGGAGGGAGAAGGTCAAACTCGAGGCCATCTTCAGACGTGTGATGGGTTTGAAGGCGGATGGACTCACAGGTGCCTCGTATTCTTCAGACTTTTCTGGTGTGAAGGGTACTGCCCATTCGCAATCGGGAGCGCACCCTGAACCGCGACAGTGGCCCGAGCGACCCGACATAGGAGTCGGGGGAAGAGATTTCAAAAGAAGAGTTGTCACGGCGCTTCTGGAGTATCTTGGGGCCGGACACCGTCGATCCTAGTGGCTTTGGGCCACTCCCACTCGATGCGGCACACCCTTATGTTTGAGGGATTGGGAATATAATCAGTCTTCCCAAGCTCGCTGAAGATCGGGAGGAGAGGATGTCGAGGGTCGCTCAGGAGATTGCCGAGAAGAATAAGAAGGACGATGCCAAGGCCCGGCTGGCTCAGTGCCAGAGGCAAAGGCACATGGCTCGTGCGGCCGGCAAGGCTACCCCGGAGTCATCGTCGGATGATGAGGGAAGTGATAACGACTCGACTGGAGTTTCACCCTTTGGTTCTCCTGTAGCGGGGAAAAGAGGGGCCAAACCGACCTGTGTTCGAGAGTCAAAGAGAGGGAGGCCGGATGTCGACCTTGTCAGGCCCCTCCCTCCGGGGCATGCCGCTGGCCCTTTGACAGCTTGGGCGCCGGACGCTCGGGCCGTAACCCCCCCCCCCCCCCCCCCCCCCCCCCGCGCCCCGCCCCCAATCCTGGGATCAGATTCGTGGGTGATTGTTGATGGTCCTTAAATGTTAAATTTGACCTCAATTCATCAAATAAAAATTTATAATATTGAGAACACAACACAGTGGTAGGGTTAATACTAACCATTTCCACAAGTGTTAGTATTAATCCTCAAAATACCCAAGAATGTAGGGAGCAATCCAAAAAGTGACCGTTCGACCAATCAGGCGATGACATGTGGCATCACATGGATATGTGGACCCTTTTCCAGGTGTATCCGAGAGAATCCAATGGCAATTCTTGTGGGGAGGGACCCTGGGCCCATTGACCAGTGACCAAGAGAAAGCACAGTCGGGGGGGGGGGGGGGGGGGGGGGGGGGGGGGGGGACATGTCCAAGTCAGCAGAACCCCTAGGTCAACCGACTCATTCCTGACACCTTCATTAGTCAATCAACACATGTCAACTCCCTATGGCTCCCTGATGGTAGTAACGACTAATTCACGTGCTAATTGTTGCGCGAAACCGACTGAAGTTGTTTATAAATAGGCCCCCTCACTCCCACGTTTGATAATAGTAGTCCACTCCAAAGCTTGGGCTTGTCAAGTCCCTCTTCCACAATTGTACCTCTATGGAAGTTCTGTCGGAATCGAGTAAGAAACTTTCATGAATCCAATACAAGTTTGTCGGTACCCTGGAAACCGTACACCCCTTGAGGATACAAATATATCAAGGAAAAGTCACCCACTTGATTTGAAGACCTTCGGAGGCCCACATGTCAGATGTAACCGGACCCGCTTCTCCAACATGGTTAATCCCAGGGTCGCCACGTGTACTATCAAACCGGAGCTACCGCCTACAAGGAGGAAGCTCCGGGCCATGTACCGAAATGGCACCTCCGGACTTAACCCCAGACCGAGAGAAGCTCTGGACCTGACACGTGTCAGGTAGCTCCGGAGCTTCCTGTTTCCCACAGTATGCTCCAGAACTGCCACGTGTCCACCCGCCGGAGCTTCAGCCTCTAACCTCCGGAAGACTTCATAACGGCTCCGGATCTTTAAAGGGGAATCAAGGACCTCAAGACCCGATTAAGTGTCATTAATACCATATTAATGACACACGGTTGGATGACCTTAATTACCAGTAACGGTGCTATCAAAGCCCATTACCCGGTCATTAATGTGAATTAAACTTGTTGAATGAATATCAATACTAGTAACCGCCGGGGCCACATGTCGGGCCAGGCTAACTTGTAACGGCCTGCCCTTGTACTATAAAAGGACAGGCCGACTACGGACTCGGGGGGGTTGAGTGACGCAACATACGCGCCATAGACGCTCAACACAAGCTCATACAGCTAATACAACGCCAACACACCCGTGGAGTAGGGTATTACGCTCAGGCGGCCCGAACCACGTAAACTCCTGTGTCTCCTGTGTCATATACTATTCACCTTCTCGAATCTCCGCGCGCCCACACCGAACATCAAACTCCTCTAACACTTTAGTAGTGTCGGGATATCTACCAGTTCCAAACCATCGACAGTTGGCGCGCCAGATAGGGGGCACCTGAGGTTTTGAGAATGGTGTACTCAACTGCTGGATCATCCAACGGTCAACCTGCTGCTTAGGCTGCTGGGGGCAATCCCTCCAATATGCAGCCACCAGCAGGAGCCTCAGCACCAGCAGGAGTCACACTCCCACCACCACCGCCTTCACCAGCAAATCAAGCTGGGCAACGCGATGGTGCGCCGGCATCAATCACTGCGTCGGCAAATCATGACAACCCGGAACACGCGCTTCATGCAGCGCGTGCTCTTCTCCAACGCCCACCACCTCCAAATGCATCCCGAGATGCACTGGATCAGTGGAGGGCCGATGTGGAGCATTTGGTTGCAGCAGCAGCCGAACGCCTCAGCAACCAGGGTCCTCCTCCTTCAGGACGAGCCCTGTCGCAGCGGCGGACTTTGTCTAGTAGACTTGGTCCGCACGTTTCCAATAGCAGGAGACGTGCTGCGTCACAACAAGTGACGTCATTGCCTTCCGGGGCACGACACACTCACACGGTATCCAGGCTTTCGACTCATGACCTCCGGGCGGAGCTTGATCGCCGATACCGCCAGCAGGACGGCCGAGTCCATATTGAGCGTGCTTGTGAAAGACGGGAAGCTCAGGACCCTTCTGCTCCTGGAGGAGTGGGAGGAGGCTGTTCAGCCCTGGCCATGCATCTGCGTATGGTCAAGTGGCCACAGAAGTTCCGGCCTCACCTGCCGGAAAAATTCGACGGGACTGTCAATCCCGCCGAATTTCTTCAGATCTACGCCACTGCAATCTTGGCAGCTGGAGGAAACGAGGCTGTGATGGCCAATTATTTTCCAGTGGCCTTAACAGGGACCGCCAGGTCTTGGTTTATGAGCCTTCCACCCAACTCTATCAACAGTTGGGAGGAGCTGTGCCGGCAGTTCACCGCCAACTTCAGGAGTTCATACACCCGACCAGGCACTGAACTAGACCTTTTTGCAGTCGTGCAAAAAGGGGGAGAATCCCTGCGATCATTCATCCAAAGGTTCTCTCAGGTACGAAATACTATCCCTTCTATCTCTAGCGCCTCTGTCATTGTGGCATTCAGACAAGGTGTACGGGACAAGAAGATGTTGGAGAAACTGGCGATCAAGGAGATCACCAATGTCACAGAACTCTTCAGCTTGGCTGACAAATGTGCCAGAGCAACGGTGGGTCGTGAGATGCACTCCAAACCAACCTCGGAGGGTCACAAGAAATCCTCCAAAGAAGAAGCCGCTACCTCCGGGGGTGGCAAGAAGAAAAAGAAGACCAACGGCAAGAAGAAGCCGTCGGTCGGCACATCCAACGTTGCAGCTGCTGCAACTCCGGGTGGCCGGGGGCCACGCCCCGGGAAGCGACCTCGACCGTCTTCTGAAGACGGTGGCAAACCCAAAGTGTGGTGTCCCATTCACAAAACGGGCAGCCACAATTTGGAAGACTGCCGGGAGGTCCAGAACCTGGCCGAGCGCTACAACAAGCACCGGGAAGAATCTCCTTTCCGACAGAGGGAAGGAAAGCAAAAAGTCGACGAAGCTCTGGCTGAAGAGGAGTTAGGATTTCAGGATCCCAAAAAGGTCCTGAAGGCCGTTTACACCTCCGTCGACGATGATTCTGACGTCTCTGATAACGAGCGTCGGAAGACCATGAACACCATTTTTGGTGGATCATGGGACATCACCTCCCGCCGCGTCATCAAGACTATGCGTCGGGATATGGCTGCTGTAGCTCCTACAGTCAGGACGGAACCTCATCGGAAGTGGATGGACACAGCCATCACTTTTGATGCTTCGGACTGCCCTCGGAGCATGGTTGGAGCAGGACAGTTACCTTTGATGGTATCTCCTACCATCAACAACATCCAGCTCCACCACGTCATGGTAGATGGAGGTTCGGGGCTTAACATCATGAGCTTCGAAGCTTTTACTAAGCTTCAACTCCGACCTTCGGATCTTCACCCCTCTCGACCTTTCTCCGGAGTAGGTCCGGGGGCCATTACCCCACTTGGAGCTATTACTCTCCCTGTTACCTTTGGGACACGGGAGAAGTACCGCACCGAGAAGTTGGTCTTCGACGTCGCTCAGATCAACTTACCCTTCAATGCCATCTTGGGTAGGCCTGCCCTGTACAAATTCATGGCAGCTGCCATTATGGCTATCTGGTGTTGAAGATGCCAACGCCAGTAGGCGTTCTACGGATCCGCGGAGATCGTACTGCCAGACTAACTGCTCTGGAAGAACTCCATGCGCTCACCACGGCGCAAGAGGAGGATTCCAGGCAGGAGCAAGCTCCAAAACCCCCGAGCATTCGTCAACGAGGCTCGACTTCTACACCTCATGTGCAGCCAAGCGGCGACACCAACATCCCCATCAAAGTCGTCCAAATTGGTTCCGATGCCGCTCAGACCACCCGTATATCGGGGGGATTGAACGACAAATAGGAACTCGCGCTCATCACTTTCCTCCGGGCTAACGTCGACGTGTTTGCTTGGCAACCGTCACAAATGCCTGGGATCCCCAGGGAAGTGATTGAGCACAATCTGAAGATCCACCCCGATGCCCGTCCTGTGCATCAGAAGCCTCGGAAGCAATCCGTAGAGCGACAGAACTTCATTCGACAAGAAGTGAAGAAGTTACTTGAAGCCGGATTCATCCGAGAAGTCTTCCATCCAAAATGGCTGGCAAATCCAGTTGTTGTGCCCAAGGCTGGCGGGAAGCTTCGGATGTGCATCAACTACACCACACTAAATAAGGCATGTCCAGAAGATCCATTCCCACTACCTAGAATAGATCAGATAGTGGACTCCACCTCCGGGTGTGAATTACTGTGTTTTCTAGACGCATATTCCGGGTATCATCAAATCCGGATGTCTAGGGAAGATGAAGAGCATACCTCATTCATCACAGTAGATGGATTGTACTGTTATACAGCCATGCCCTTTGGTCTCAAGAATGCAGCTTCAACTTTTGTACGAGCTATGTACAAAACTTTTGAAGAACTCATTAGAGACATAGTGGAAGTGTACGTCGATGACATCGTGGTCAAGGTTAGGGACAAGGAGTCACTCCTTGACACCTTGCAGGCTGTCTTCGACAAGCTGCGGGCCACCCGTACAAAGCTAAACCCAGACAAGTGTGTCTTCGGGGTTAGCTCCAGAAAACTTCTTGGTTTCCTGGTAAGTCACCGGGGAATAGAAGCTAATCCGGCGAAGATAAAGGCCATTGAAGACATGCGGCCACCAACCCGCATCAAAGACGTCCAAAAGTTGACTGGATGTTTAGCAGCCCTCAGCTGGTTCATTTCAAGACTGGCGGAACGGGAACTCCCCTTCTTCAAGCTATTGAGGAAGTCCAGACCATTTCAATGGTCCGAAGAAGCAGAGAAGGCATTCCAGGAACTGAAACAGTTCCTCACCACCCTACCGATTCTGGTAGCTCCGAACCCTGGTGAGCCTTTGTTGCTTTACATTTCAGCAACTGACGAAGTCGTCAGTATGGTTCTGGTTGCGGAGAGACCAGAGCTACCTCATACTCAAGAATCCAGACCCCTTCAGGAGGGTCCGGAGGTACCTGAAAGCGGGTCTGGGTCCCAGCTCCCAGACTCGAATCCACAAGAAGTTACTTCAGGAGAACCAGACCCCTCCGGGAGGGTCCAGGTCGCTTCTGAAGAAGCCCCGGGTTCCTCCAACCAGAACCCGGAGGTCCCCGAAGAAAATCCGGATTCCTCTGGTAGGATCCGAGCCAGTGAAGAGGAAGCTCCGGACCCCTCCGGGAGGGTACGAACCATTCAACGCCCGGTATACTTCATTAGCGAAGTACTACATGATGCCAAGACTCGATACCTAGAGGTGCATAAGCTGCTCTATGCAGTTCTTATTGCCTCCAGGAAGCTTCGCCATTACTTCCAAGCTCACAAAGTCTCAGTGGTGACCTCTTACCCACTTCGAGCAATTTTGCATAATCCCAATTCAACTGGGAATATTGCAAAGTGGGCAGCGGAATTGGCTGAATTTGATCTTGAATTTATTTCAAGGCAAGCAGTCAAGAGTCAAGCATTGGCAGATTTTGTGGCAGAATGGACTCCTTCACCATCAAACCCATGGGGCCCCAGTGAGCAGAAGACAGAGCATCAAGCTCCAGCCTTCACCGAGCCTCACTGGACCCTCTACTTCGACGGCTCCATGCAGAAGCAGGGAGCCGGAGCTGGAATCCTTCTCCTTGCACCGACCGGGGAGAAGGTGAAATACATGGTACACCTTGACTTCAAGGCGACCAATAACATGGCAGAGTACGAAGCGCTCATCTATGGACTAAAGGTGGCACTGTCATATGGGTTCAAGCAACTGCTGGTCAAGGGAGATTCGCAGCTCATCATTAAGCAAGTGAAGGGTGAATGTTCCTGTAATAATCTCCAGCTAGCTGCTTACCTCCTTGAAGTCCAGAGGCTTCAGAAGGACTTTGAAGTCCTAGATCTCCACCATGTTCAGCGTGCCCACAACGCTGAAGCCGACGAACTCTCGATGAAAGCGTCAACCGGAGCTCCGGCTCCTGACGGAACTTTTTTCCGGAGGTTGTCGAAACCCATAGCTCAGCCTGCCGAACTGAGCGAAGGGGGCGAGATCAGCATCCCAAAGCTGACGGTCCCGATGGCCCTGTTACCATGGCAGCCATCAAGGGTCGTAGGTGCTGCCGGAAGCTCCGAGCAACCCAGCACGCAAGACTCAAATGCTCAAGTTAGTTCCGATGCATGGATCTCGGAGATCCGGAACTACTTGAAAGACAACATCCTTCCTGACGATGATGTATCCGATGACCGGGTAGTCATATTGGCTAAAAGATACACGTTGGTAGAAGGGGATCTCTACCGGCGCGGTGCCAACGACATCCTAATGCGGTGCATCACAAGGAAAGAAGGCTGCGAGCTCCTCGCAGAAATCCATGGAGGCGAGTGTGGGAACCACGCGTCTTCCTGCACGCTGGTCGGTAAAGCCTTTCGGCATGGCTTCTACTGGCCTACAGCACTCCAGGATGCAACTGAGCTGGTGAAAAAATGCAAAGCATGTCAATTTCACGCAAAGCAAATTCACACACCGGCTCAGCGCTTACAAATGATACCTCCTACATGGCCTTTCGCTGTGTGGGGGATGGGCATCTTGGGACCTTTCCCAAGAGCCGTCGGAGGTTACAAGTTCCTGTATGTTGCCATTGATAAGTTCACTAAGTGGCCGGAAGCAACTCCAGTTGTGACAATCAACAAGCAATCTGCTATCAACTTTTTGCAGTCCATTGTATGCAGATTTGGAGTCCCAAACAAAGTCATCACTGATAATGGGACCCAATTCACAAGCTCTGCATTCCAAGGATATTGCGAAGACCTCGGCATACAAGTTTGCTATGCTTCTGTAGCTCACCCAGCAAGCAATGGTTAAGCCGAGAGAGCAAATGCTGAAATCCTTAAAGGACTCAAAATGCGCACCTATGAGCGCTTGAAAAAACATGGTGCAAACTGGATCGAAGAGCTTCCACCCACTTTATGGGCCAACAGGACATCTCCAAACCGGTCAACTGGAGAGACACCCTTCTTTCTGGTGTACGGAGCTGAAGCAATCCTTCCTCCGGAAATCACCTTGGGTTCACTCCAGGTCCGGACCTTCGACGAAGCCGCGCAGGACCAGCTCCGGCGCGAAGACCTAGACCTCCTTGAGGAGGAAAGGTGCCAAGCAGCTCTTCGGAATGCCCGATATCGCCAAGCCCTTCGGCGCTATCATCAGCGGCATGTACACAACCGACAGCTCGAGGAAGGCGACCTGGTGCTACGGAGAATACAATCCAGAGAAGGGTTAAACAAACTCTCCCCCGGCTGGGAGGGACCCTTCCGAGTGATTAAAGTATCCCGTCCCGGAAGCGTTCGGTTGGCTACCGAGGATGGGACACCTCTCCCAAATCCTTGGAACATCGAGCACCTCCGTAAGTTCTACACTTAATACCACGGAGGTGAGTCTTGAGTAACTTGAGATGTATGTTATAGAGTCATTGTACAGAGTCGGGTAGTTCCTCCGGGAGAGCAGCCGGACCTTTCCCGAAAGGTCCGCAAAGTTCATGCAACACTTGTCACAGTCTCCGGACTAAAAGTGTGGCTAACTACCCTGGGTCAAACGAGAAATGAAACACGCTTAGCCTGGTTCCGTACCCTAAGAGTGTACTTGTTTCCCCTGTACCCCGGACCTATAATGAAAGACATCTTCATGTGAAACAGACTCCACGTGCATTTATTTTGTACAGGCTCAACATTCTTTATTTTTCTCTTTCTTGTCTATAACAAAGATGTGCTGTTTTTAAGAAATTTTAGTTCGACCGGTTTATATACGATACGAGTTGTATTGTCAATTCTTTTGGATTCAAATATTGTTCCTAGCCAACTCGCCTGAAAGCTGCCAAGCCAATCTAGGGCCGGAGTGTGCTATCGACTTAGCCTGGTCAAGCACGCTAAGTACACCACTCTACCTACACCCCGGCAGGCCGAAGTAAGGCGAGTCCAAATACAATTGAATCCGGAAGAAAAGGCAATGTATTCGATTGTATCTAGAATCGCGTTTGACCTAAAATTTTCTTGAGAATCGTAAGCCACGACGAAGTTATAGGCGAGAAACGAATTTTACTATTTTTCTTGACTTCAGTGTGCAGGAAAAATAAAATACACGTTGATGGAGAAAAGCCGGAGCTAACAAAGCTCCGACTCCCCTAGGTGGCTTGTAATTGATGTTACACATTGAAAACAAGCATCACCGGAGTAATCAAGCTCCGGTAAGGCTAGGGGGGTCAGCCGTCGACGCTGAATAAAAGATGGTGAGAAGACCCCGCAAACGGAGTCTGCTGCCAACAAACTAATTGTTGGCAAAGGTCACTGCCGGAGCTACTAGGCTCTGACACCCTGGAGGACTAACTATCAATGCCGTACGCGTTGATAGAGACTATTGCCGGAGCTACTAAGCTCCAGCGATAGACAATGCCGGAGCTTCTAAGCTCCGACAACCTTAGGGGGCCTTCACTATCGAAGACTTCGAACCTAAATTCTACAAGTTTGGAGCAAATGAGTCTTCAACAAAACGCAATATCCTCTTGGTACATGTTCACAATCAAATTGTGTACATCTACCAGGGGGCATGTGAAGACAAAAGCGTTGAAGACAAAAAGTGAAATTCACAAAAATTTGGGGATTTCATTCATCTAGAGACAAGGAATTACATCTGGAGACAAGGGATTACAAAATTGAGGAAGAAGAAGAGAAAATACAAGTGAGAACTATAGAGATGGTCCTAGACCCTATGGAAGAATTGGGCAACCTTCTGGGCAACCTCTGATACGCTGGCTCGGGTAGCTTCGCCTTCTCCTTCGACGGGACCTTCAAGCACCGGGTCTAGAGGAAATTGGGAGTTCCGGCTGATGTAGCACGTCAGCACATATTCTGCGACGTTCTTCGCCAGGGATTGCCCCTCAACCTCCAATTGGTCCGCGATGACATCGCCCACCTTGGAGAGCTTGCTACCTGCTGAGCTCAACGCCTGTAGCGCTAGGTCTGGCTCCAGCTCCGGATCATCCGGGCGCACGGGGCTGAAACCCATCGGTGTCAGCGCGTCGTTGGCCTTGCCCAGGAACTCCCAAATCTGTAGGGAGTCCACAGTCCTCAAGCCCTTCATTTCCTCCAGGGATCTTCTGACCGCCACCAGTTCGGAATTCTCACGGGCGAGGTGCTCAATTTCTTTGGCGTTATGCTGAATCTTCTCAGCAACCCGCTTTTCGAGTTTTCCGAGCTCCTCCTCCCGGAGGTGGATCTTGTTCCGGTGGTCGACCAGGTCCTTCTCTCTACCCCTCACTTTCTTCTCCCTGGTAGTAAGGGCACACTCTTGTTCGTGGAGTTCCTGCCCTCGCACCCAGACCTTCTCCTCTTCCTCTTGGCAGCGCTCTTCTTATTTCTTGGCGCGCTCCTCAAGACCCTTGTCAGCCAGAGCCACCTTCTCGGCGAGCTCCTCCTCCCTCCTCAGGACGTCATCCCGCAGCTCTAGGAGTCTCTGCTCTTCATCCTCGAGCCGTTTCTCCCTCTCCTCAAGTGCCTCCCGGCGCTTGATGAGTGTAGTGTTAATGGCCTCAAGCCTTTCGTGGCGTTCATCGGCTGCACTATTGGCTGCTTTGGCTTGATCGTAGATCTCCCGGGATTGAGTATCGAGGGCGCGAGTCAAACTCTCCCTGTCATCCAGTAACTTGCCCCAGTACTCAAGGCAGATCTTCTCCCGCTTGATCCACTCTTTGTCATCCGCTAGCCTCAACTGCGCCAGCTTGGTCTCAAGTAGAGCCGGTTACGCCACCGCCTAAGGGTTTGGCGCTCCTCTTCAAGAGCCTTGCTGTTGTGGAAGAAGGCCAGTTGGACTTGACGCAGACTGGAACATGCGTTGTCAATAGACAATGACAAAGGGATAGGTTCCGGACCTGCTGGGGTCTCCTCCGCTGGTTCCAGCGGGTTTTCAGATACAAAAATTGGGTCCCACTCCACAAGAGTGGTCCCCTGAGTCTCCATGGCACTAGGGCCGTCCTCCGGGATGGCCTCAGTCGCCATCGCGGAAGGCCCCGCCACCAGGTCTTCGTTCACCCCCTAGGGCAGGGGGCCAGCGACTTCGCTTGGGCACTCCGGCTCGGCCGTGAGTACCTCCGACGTCATCACTTCCGGAGCAGGGGCCGCTTCTGGCTCCGTCCTTGGCACCTCCTCCGATGGGGGCTCAAGCTCCGTCACCTCCTCAACAATCGGCTTGGGAGCCGGAAGATCTTCAACCTCGACCGGCCCTGCGGCCGGAGCTTCAACAATGACCGGCTCTACGGCCGATGCTTCGGAGGTAGCCGACCCAACTGCTGGAACTTCCTCAGCTTCCGGCGCGCGCGCCGGGACTTCAATCACCTTCGGCTCGACCGCCGGAGCTTCGACACTTTCAGGATCCAGGGCCGGAATCACAGCTTCTTCCGGCTCAACGGCCGGAACTTCCGTCATTTCAGCACCAGGACCCGGAGCTTCAACCTCCGGGGCAGGTGCCGCTGGCGCATTTTCTCTCCCATGGTCCGGCACTACCACGAGAGCCTCTGGGGATGAGTCGAGGTCCATGACCACGACAGCCGGCGCCGGAGCTGTCGCGGCTTCAGCCACCACTTGGGGCGGCACTGGAAACGGAGCAGAAGCTTCCGCCCTCACAGCTTCAGTTGCTATGGCTGAGGGTGGAGCCTCACTCCTCTTCTTAGGAATGCTGCAAATGATGGACGAGGAAACTTAAAAAAGCAATCACTACAGCAAAACAATTGTCCAAGGTAAAGATTAAAAATTACCTTGGGAGGCTTCCGCACCAGCTTGCGCGGAATCTTTTTCCCGGGCGTTCCGGGCTGGTCATAGCCGGCGTGGAAGCTCCGGAAGGCCCCCCGGAACTCGTCGCGACCACGGGTGTTTCCTGGGTCGAGGCCCCCCTCGATCGGGAAGAACCCCCGGACCTAGAGGCCTCCACTGGCCCAGGTGCTGGAGTCGCGTGCCCGGAGCTAACACTCCGGGAGGACCCCACTGCGGGAACAGTCTCTCCCCGGGAGGACCCCACTGCGGGAACAGTCTCTCCCCGGGAGGACCCCACTACGGGAACAGTCGCTGCGGTTGTGGAAGACCTTCCCCTCCGGGGAGAAGGAGCCAACGCAGAAGTAACGGGCCTGACGGACCTTCCGTCGGCGTACTGCAGCTTCCTCTTCAGGCTCACGGGTTCATCCGCCAGCTCCTTGCCCTTGCCGACGACCTCTTCCCTCGGCTTCGGAGCTGGGTCGGAGCCACCTTCGGACACTCCAGGGATCGCCACCCTGGTAGTTGATCTTCTCTCGATGACACCAAGGTCATCAAGCATGGGCATCTTCCGCCGGAGCTCCCTACTGAACTCAACTTCCACGTTCAGAGGAAGAAAAGCCGATGGCGCAGTCAAGTTGTCACCCTCGACGTCGATGCCGTGCTGGAACTTCTTGAGGTGGAACTCCAAGGTTTTCCCCACCATGTTGGACTTCAACCCGGTCTCGACCCGGTCGTCGTCCATCACGCTGTTGAGGGCCCAAGCGAGTTTCTCCCTCTTCTTCAGCGGTGCCCACCTGTTGACCAGGAAGTTACAAAACACCGTTTGAGGGGTTAATCCCCCCTCCACGCACCGGCGAATCCTGGTCAGAACAGGGTCGAAGGCGTCCGCCAGCACCAGAGCTTCACTCCAGATCGTCGTGTCAATGTTGGGGAGGCCTTCGGGCAGCTCCAGCCTCTCATGCTCCTCCACCCGGATGACTATCCAGTCCTTCTTCCAATCATCCCACTTCCCATAAGGGAACGACCGGAGGTACTTGAATGGGCACTTCTTGCGCTTCATGAAGTAGTAGAAGCCAAGGTACTCATTGCTCCTACCGGTGGTGTGGACGGTGAAGAAGGTCCGGAAGAGTTCGTTGCAGGGGGGGATGCCCACCCACATCTCACAGAAGTGGACAAAGATAGACACGAGGAGAATGGAGTGAGGGCCAAGTTGGTATAGCTGCAGACCATAAAAGTCCAGCAGCATCAAGAAAAAGGAAGAAAAAGGTGGGATCAACCCCACCATGGCGTACGAGGAGAAGTACACCATTTTGCCGGAGTGCTCCTTCTCGAATGGGAGCTCTCCACCGACGCGGACCGAGCGGTTGAAGAAGTCCGAGGACCACCCCATGAGGGCCCGGACCTTCTTCAGATCGCCGTCGGTCTTCAAGCGACTCTCGCGGAGACCCAACTCCATCGCGGCACAGCTAGGCAAGAGAAGAAAAGCGAAGCACAAGTTGGGAGTTTGAGCACAAGATCAGATGGGAGGCGTGAAAAACTCCCGATGGTGCGTGCTTTCAATCTTAAGTAAGCCCTCGCAACGCTTGGATGGAAACCGCAAGGAAGTCGAAGGTACCATTCAAAAACTCCACCCTACCGATGACAAGGGGGCCCGGGACCACACCGACGATCAAGTCGAGGTTCTTACCCAGGCGAACGGTTGTCATCAAGAGGCAGGAAACCCGAAGGCGGCGACCTGACAAGGCACGCGGAACCGATACGGTTTTCGTATCGAGAACCGACGACCTTCAATTGCAAGAGATCCGCACGCCGAAGATCTCATCTGCCGCACGCAGGACAAGCCACGTGGCGAGGATTTAACTCCAAACCCTCGCCGATGGCGCCTCTGAAGACCTTTGAAGACTCAGTTCAAAAGTTGCGAGGATGGACCCACCTCCGGCGGAATGACTTCACCCTAGTGGTCTTCTCCGGAGGTAGGTCCAGGGGGCCACTGTCGTTACCCTGGAAACCGTACACCCCTTGAGGATACAAAGATATCAAGGAAAAGTCACCCACTTGATTTGAAGACCTTCAGAGGCCCACATGTCAGATGTAACCGGACCCGCTTCTCCAACATGGTTAATCCCAGGGTCGCCACGTGTACTATCAAACCGGAGCTACCGCCTACAAGGAGGAAGCTCCGGGCCATGTACCAAAATGGCACCTCCGGACTTAACCCCAGACCGAAAGAAGCTCCGGACCTGACACGTGTCAGGTAGCTCCGGAGCTTCCTGTTTCCCACAGTATGCTCCAGAACTGCCACGTGTCCACCCATCGGAGCTTCAGCCTCTAACCTCCAGAAGACTTCATAACGGCTCCGGATCTTCAAAGGGGAATCAAGGACTTCAAGACCCGATTAAGTGTCATTAATACCATATTAATGACACACGGTCGGATGATCTTAATTACTAGTAACGGTGCTGTCAAAGCCCATTACCCGATCATTAATGTGAATTAAACTTGTTGAATGAATATCAATACTAGTAACCGCCGGGGCCACTTGTCGGGCCAGGCTAACTTGTAACGACCTGCCCTTGTACTATAAAAGGACAGGCCGACTACGGACTCGGGGGGTTGAGTGACGCAACATACGCGCCATAGACGCTCAACACAAGCTCATACAGCTAATACAACGCCAACACACACGTGGAGTAGGGTATTACGCTCAGGCGGCCCGAACCACGTAAACTCCTGTGTCTCCTGTGTCATATACTATTCACCTTCTCGAATATCCGCGCGCCCACACCGAACATCAAACTCCTCTAACACTTTAGTAGTGTCGGGAGATCTGCCGGTTCCAAACCACCGACAAAGTTTGTTTCATATTCCATAGTAGTTTGCTTTGATAGCTGCTTGTAGGTCTAGTTCTTTAATTCATTAGATGATCTAGTCATAGCTTTTTGTTCAAAACTATTAATGTTGTGAATTAGAACTTAAGTGTGGTATTTAGATTAGAATTCATAAGTAGATATCGCGTAGACCCACAGATTGAAGAGGTAGGTAGTAGTTGGTGACATCCCTATCTGTCCTTAGTAATCCTCCACGTTTGACTACGCCATAGGCTCTTAGCGTGAATCGTCTTGGTTTTGCCAGGGATAAACCCTTCCCGAAGCAAGTATCTACCATAGGTTGTTGTGGCTTAGAATCAAACCATTGAATTCCTCTCAAATACTTACCTACCAAACAAACTATGTGTCCTTGGGAGAACAAGATTAGGAAATCTCACGCTGTAACACCCTCATTTTCATCCATCATGCATTGCATACATTCTTATACATGTTTAACCTTAAGCAACATAAAAAGAACAAAATTAAAATGAATTTAGGACAAAATGGCAATTTAAAACTGTCAAGGTGCGGACTTGTCCGGCCATAACCCTGGACTAGTCCGGTGGCCCTATTTTTCTTCAGGAAATTCAGTTTCTGTTGGAGCCTGTACTTGTCTGGCAAAATGCACGGACTAGTACAATTTGATCTCTGATGTTGTATGGACTTGTCCGTGGTCCAAGTGGACTAGTCCGTTCTTTGTTGAATTTTAGTATGTAAAACCTTTTCTTTGCCATCCCGGACTTGTCCGGCCTATTACCCCGGACTTGTCCGAAAATGTCTCTGTTCCAAACCGTACTTGCCTGTACCACCCCACCGAACTTGTCCGCTGATGTCTCTGCTCAATATCGGACTAGTCTGGTCCTTACTATGGACTAGTCCGGCTTGCAGAAACCAACTCGAATTATGTTATTTCTCCACAATTGGTTTTTGGGTAATTGCCTTAATTGGTCCCAAGAACTTTGTGCCCAACTTCAGAGGAGCCCATGTGGGACCCCTACATGGCCTCCAACACCTTAAACTCAGAATCCATCAAACCCTACCACCTCCACCTCTATATAAACAACCCATCACCCCAACTTTTAATCTCTTTGACACAATTGAAGAAAACCCTCAACCTAATTTGTGGGAGCCCCCATCAAGAGGAGATCCAGAAGCAAGGAGCAGGAGGAGAACACGAAGGAGAATCGATCAAGCAAGATCTTAATTGACTTTTTGTTCTTTATCACCAACTCACCCTCAACTCTCTACCATGAACCCTAAACGCCAAGACTCGTGTTTCACGTCCAATTCTTGAACCTTGGAGATCTAAGCACATGGTATAACCTCTATTTTCACTTTTCCACATGAATTGAATCCCAATTCTTGATGATCAAGAAAAACCCTAGATTGCAGATTCTGTATAGGGCAGACTAGTCCAACCCTGATAGCGGGCTAGTCTGGTGTCTAAATCTGTTTCAGGCTGAATTAATTACAGTTTGATTCAAATCTGCTCGAAACCTATTGAAACTTGTTAAACACCACTATAACTAGTTAGTAAACATTAATAGCAACTTATTAACATGTTTTACCACATAATTGAATTAATCATGCATGTCATGGCATATTAAGTAATATACATTTATTGATTGTAATGGTTGTTTTGTATGTCTATTGCGCGGAATAGAAGGTGCTGCGCTAGAGGGTGCTGTTGAGGACCTCCAGTACCAAAACTTTGAAGCTTTTGACCCAAACCAAGCTCAGGAGCAAGACAAGTGTCCTTGATCATTTTGATTCTGTTTTTAAATGTTTTTTTTTGCAAAATTGCATGCTTGTGTCAATTTGACGGGAAACCCACTTATAGGTGTTTACTAGACTTGTTGACCACCCTTGTTGCTTGGAATACATTGTAGAGTGTCGGGAAGGGCTTTTTACATTTTTGCTTCGCTCTAACTAATTGGGATGGAAAACAACCAAAATGCTTAATCATGATTTAATAAACCTATGGATGATGTAAATTGATTAATATGATTAAATGGTAATGTGGGACTTGGGAGATCTAAGCAAGCCTAGTTTGTTGATTAGGTTGTACGTTATGGTGGTTTGCTTGCCCTAGAGCTAAGGACCGGTTTGTGCAAGAATAAGCCAGGACTACAGTGCCACCACAAGACCATGTATGGGTGCGGCTTAGCCAATTAATTAGGAGTATTACCAGCATTGATTTGGATCATTTGGAGGAGCGGGAAACGGGAGTCGGTTGGGTTTGCAATAGTGGTGGGACTGCCCTGGGATCCGAACGGCACAAGAGGGTGCCCTTGGTTGGTTGTGCTCAGTTGGAGGCATCACCACCGGTGAAACCTTAGTGGGCCTGAATATGCTGGTAGTCCCTTTATAAAGGCTATTCTGTGATCTCTAGGCCATACACCTAAGGAAGTGTAACTGGCATAAGGGGGGTTTCTTTATTCGCCGACGGGTGATGAAATCATGAACTTGTGTGTAAAGTGATACAACCTCTGCAGAGTGTTAAAAACTATCATGATAGCTGTGCTCCCGATTATGAGCACTTGGACAACTTCCATGATTAGGGGAAACTTGGGATTTGGGATGGTTATGGTTTGATTATGGCAATGGTTATGGTTATGATTATAGATTGGATGGTGATAAATGGTCATGGTTAAGGATGATGGTAAGAATATGTATATGGATGAATAATGAATGATGGATATGAATTATTATGTTTATTGGGATATGACGGGATAAATTTCACATAGACATTGTAGGATGCTTTTTACATGTTTTAAATGTACTTTTCAGCGATTAGCCATTACTTATTGTCAATTCCTTGTTTAAGCTACATGTCATACTTTCCCACACTTGCTGAGTACAACATGTACTCACCCTTGCAATCTCCCCCACCAACTGTTTTAGGCGATGTTTGGGAGTATCCTGAGGATAATGCAGAGTATTAGGTTGTGTGCTGCCGCCGACTTGCCTGTGCTGTTGCTTGGAGCCGCGCTACCCTATATGCTTAGTTTGCTTAGATTATTTCCGGTGCATTAGTTCCAGATTTATCAATAATGATCATTAGACTCGTAATTTGAGGATTATTTGAATATTGTAAAAAAGTACTTATTTAATAATTTGAGTTGTGGTAATTATCTGTTTATCATTTGTGAATCACTTGTGTATGTATGTTGAACATCCTGGACACACATATGCATCACACTTGGTTCAGTTTTGGAACCGGGTGTCACAAATTGGTATCAGAGCCACATGTTGACCATAAAACACAGCCTAGATAGAATGGACACTTTAGAGCACATAGGAACACTCAGGAAGCGTTGTGGGTCATTTGGTGTGTCGTTTGCTATATAATATTTGCTTATGTGCTTAGTAGAGGATTGTGGGATGCTTTAGCGTTTGCCACATCCATATAAGCTAGTGTAGGTAGTTGCTTTGTTTCATATCCCTTGATGCATATAGCTGGGGACGATTTCTAAATTCTTCTCTCTTGCTCTTTCTTTAGATGCCGAGGACCTGCAACCAAAGGGATGCCAATGAGAATGAGGAGAACAATGGGGAACCTCAGAACAACCACAATGGACCTGGACCTGAGGCTGTCAACCTTCAGCAACTGTTGGTTATGCAAAATCAACTTATGCAAACCGTAATGCAGACCTTGGGACAGCTGCAGGCCAACAATCAAAACCAGCCCCATATGCCTCCACCACCACCAGGCCCACCGCCTCATAATAGATTGGGTTAGTTTATGAGGACTAGGCCACCCACCTTTGCTCAAGCCACATATCCTATGGAAGTTGATGATTGGCTGAAATATGTGGAGAAGAAGCTCGCTATTGTGCAATCCAGTGACAAGGAGAAGATTCTTTATCCTTCCCATTAGCTAGTTGGAGCGGCTGCGGATTGGTGGGACTCACTTTGCAATGCTCATGAAAATCAACAGAGGATCACTTGGGATGAATTCAAAGAGAAATACTGCTCTCACTTTGTTCCTGAAGGTGTTATGATCTTGAAGAGGCAGGAGTTTGAGAACTTAAGGCAAGGAAAGTCAAGTGTGAGTGAGTATCTCAATAAATTCACTCAACTCTCAAGGTATGCTCTAGAAGATGTTAATCGGGACAGTCGCAAGCAGTATTTATTCATGAGATGCCTAAACAATGGGATTCAAGTCCAATTGCTCAGTTGTGACTATGCAAATTTCCAGAAGCTTGTGGACAAAGCTATTGTGGTTGAGAACAAGGTTCATGAGATGGATCAAGACAATAAGAGGAATGTGTCGTATCAAGGACAGCCACAAGGAAGTAATGTTTGCCCCCGCTTTGCACCACCAAATGCATCATACTACAACCCCTCTGCTCCTGCATATCGCGCTGCCATCTCACTGCGCCCAGCTCAACAAATGCAGCAATGCCCCGCCATGCAAGAACCTCGTCCTCCAATGCCTCAAGCACCCTGCACCAATTTCCCTGCTAATGCTCAAAACCAAGCTCGCCCAACCAATTCTGGTACAGCAAGGTCATGCTATACTTGTGGTGAGGTGGTACACTTTGCATCACAATGTCCTAAGTCAGGCCTTGGTCAAGGGAACAATGCTCCAAGACAGAATTCAAGACCAAATGGAGTAACGCCACAATGCAACCGTGGGCCGCATAATTTTGTTCGTGGCAAGGTGAACCATGTCTCTATGGAGGAAGCCCAACAAGCGGATGACGTGGTGATTGGTATGTTTCTCGCAAATTCCAACTCGGCGACTATGTTATTTGATTCTGCATCATCGCATTCATTCATTGTATTAAGGTATATTGCCAAGTATAGTTTGCCAATATCTCATATAAAGTATACCTTGTTGGTTAAGTCTAAGAGATGAGGACGATTATAATATGTCCAAAAGTAATCCTCAGAATAAGGGGGGTAGATTTCTTCGCCAATCTTATTGTTTTGGATTCTCAGGGGTTGGACATAATACTTGGTATAGACATGTTAAGGAAGCACAATGAAATAATTCAATGTGCCACAAAGACGGTGAAGTTGACAAATGAAGCAGGGGTCAGCATAGAGTTCGAAGCATCTCAACAAACACCAAAGCAAGTGGAGCTGAATCAAATGGGTTGTGCAGCAATTGAGGAAATTTCGGTGGTGTGATGTGTTTTCGGATGAGTTGCTTGGTATGTCACCCGATCGTGACATTGAGTTTGTTATTGAATTAATACCTGGAACTGCACCTATAGCTAAGAGGCCATATAGGATGCCTCCTATGGAGTTAGTAGAGCTCAAGAAGCAAATTCAAGAGCAGCTAGAGAAGGGTTTCATTCATCCGTGCTCTTCACCTTGGGGAGCACCAGTGCTTTTCATGGATAAGAAGGATGGATCCCAAAGGATGTGTGTGGATTACTGAGCTCTCAACAAGGTGATGATTAAGAACAAGTACACGTTGCCCAAATAGAGGATGTGTTTGATCAAATGAAGGGCGCCTGTGTTTTCTCCAAAATTGACTTGAGGTCAGGCTACATCCAAATGAATATTAGACCGTCAGACATACCGAAAATGGCTTTCTCGACACGATATGGGTCTTATGAGTACACCGTTATGTCTTTTGGATTGAGGAATACACCTGCATACTTTACGTACCTCATGAATAAGGTCTTCATGGAGTACTTGGATAAGTTCATTGTGGTGTTGATTGATGATATTATCATCTACTTGAAGAGTGAAGAGGAGCATGAAGAGCATTTGAGGCTCACATTGCATAAATTAAGAGAACACCAATTATATGCCAAATTCAGCATGTGCTAGTTTCGGTTAAGGGAAGTGCCATTCTTGGGCCATATCATCTCAGGAGGAGGAGTATCGGTTGACCCAGGAAAAGGGAGAGATGTGCTGAAATGGGAGCCACCGCAGGATGTGAAGGAAATCCGGAGTTTTCTTGAATGGCTGGATATTACCGTCGGTTCATCATGGATTTCTCCAAAATAGCAAAGCCCATGACTGAGTTGTTGATGAAGGGAAAATCCAATGGACTCAAGCTTGTTAGGACAATTTTGAGGAGCTTAAGAAGAGGTTAACAACAACACCTGTGTTGGTTTTGCCAGATTTGAGCAAACGTTTTGATATCTATTGCGATGCATCAAGACAAGGACTTGGATGTGTGCTCATGCAAGAAGGTCAAGTGGTAGCCTATGCATCGAGACAATTGAAGAAATATGACCAGAATTATCCTACGCATGATCTCGAACTTGCAGCCGTAGTGCATGCCTTGAAGATTTGGAGACATTACATTCTTGATCATAGATGTGAGATTTACACAGACCACAAGAGTCTCAAGTATATATTCACACAAATGGACCTAAATTTGAGGCAAAGAAGATGGTTGGAGCTCATCAAGGATTATGATGTTGGAATCATTATCACCCGGGGAAGGCTAATGTAGTGGCCGTTGCTTTGAGTCAAAAAGGAGTTAGTCACCAACTCACGTTTCGAGAGTTACCATCTGAGTTATGCAAGGAGTTTGAACGGTTGAATCTTGGATTTGTGAATGAGATGAGAATAATGGAGCTAAATCCGACCTTGGAGCAAGAAATTCAAGAAGGTCAGACCAAGGATGAAGAAATTCTGGAAATCAAGGAAAGGACCCTGGAAGGGAGAGAATTCAGATTTGATGAAGACGAACATGGTACTTTATGGCTTGGGAAGAGGATTATTGTGCCCAATGTTGAGCATATTCGGGAAACAATATTGAAGGAGGCACATGACTCACCTTACTCAATCCATCCCGGCTGTACAAAGATGTACAAAGACTTGAAGACTTGTCATTGGTGGGCCAGCATGAAGGACATAGCAGAGTAAGTTGCACTATGTGATGTATGCCAATGAGTCAAAGCTGAACATCAAAGGCCAGCTGGATTATTGCAGCCATTAAAGATTCTGGAGTGGAAGTGGGAAGAAATTGATATGGTTTTCATAGTTGGATTACCGCGAACCCAGTCCGGTTATGACTCAATATGGGTTATTGTGGATCGGTTGACCAAATTGACTCATTTCATTCCTGTCAAGACTAAGTATACTGCAACACAATTAGCTGAGTTGTATATGGAGAAAATTGTATGCAAACATGGAGCTTCAAAGAAAATAGTGTCTGACCGGGGTTCTCAGTTCACCTCTAGGTTCTGGCAGAAACTGCATGAAGTTATGGGTACAAGGTTAAATTTCGGTTCAGAATATCATCCGCAAACCGATGGACAAAGCGAGAGGACCAACCAAATATTGGAAGATATGTTGAGGGATTGTGCCTTGAAGCATGGACACAGCTGGGACAAGAGCTTGACATATGCTGAATTTTCCTACAGTAACAGTTACCAAGCAAGTTTGAAGATGTCGCCATATGAAGCATTATATGGAAGGAAGTGTAGGACACTCTTGTTTTTGAATGAGACAGGAGAAACCCAAGTTTTTGAACCTAATGTGTTGCAAGAAGCCAAAAAGGAAGTTCAGATAATCCGCGAGAACTTGAGGGCCGCTCAAACAAGACAAAAGTTCTATGTGGATAATAGATGGCGAAACTTAACCTTTGAAGTGGGAGACTTCATATACCTCAAAGTATCACGTATGCGTGGTCATAAGCGATTTAATGTCAGAGGCAAGTTGACACCCCGCTATATTGGGTCATTCAAGATTTTGGACAAACGGGGAGAAGTAACATATAAATTGGAGATGCCAGCACATCTTTCCGATGTTCATGATGTGTTTCACGTTTCTCAGCTCAAGAAATGCTTAAGGGTACCGGAAGAACAAGTGCTAATGGAAGAATTGGAATTGGAGGCAGATTTGACTTATGCCAAGCAAACGGTCAAAATCTTAGAAACGAAGGAGAGAATCACAAGAAACAAAGTGATTCGATGGTGCAAAGTGCAATGGAAGCATCATACAGAATCAGAAGCAACTTGGGAGCTAGAAGATGAACTCAAGAAAGAATTTGCCTATCTCTTTCCTTCTACGTCGAATCTCGAGGGTGAGATTCATTTTAAGGGGGGTAGGTTTGTAACACCCTCATTTTCATCCATCATGCATGCATACATTCTTATACATGTTTAACCTTAAGCAACATAAAAGGAACAAGATTAAATTAATTTAGGACAAAACAACAATTTAAAATTGTCAGGGTGCGGACTTGTCCGGCCATAACCCCGGACTAGTCCAGTGGCTGTATTTTTCTTCAAGAAATTCAGTTTCTGTCAGAGCCCGGACTTGTCCGGCAAAATGCACGGACTAGTCCGGTTTGGTCTCTGATGTTGTCCAGACTTGTCTGTGGTCCAAGCGGACTAGTCCGTTCCCTGTTGAAGTTTAGTATGTAAAACCTTTTCTTTGCCATCCCTGACTTGTCAGGCCTATTACCCCGGACATGTCCAAAAATGTCACTGTTCCAAAACGGACTTGTCCGTACCACCCCACCGGACTTGGCCATTGATGTACTTGTTCAATATCGGACTAGTGCGGTCCTTACTGCAGACTAGTCCGACATGCAGAAACCAACTAAAATTTTGTTATTTCTGCATGATTGGTTTTTGGTTAATTGCCTTAATTGGGCCCAAGAACTTTGTGCCCAACCTCATAGGAGCCCATGTTGGACCCCTACACGGCCTCCAACACCTTAAACTTGGAATCCATAAAACCCTACCACCTCCACCTCTATATAAACAACCCATCACCCGAACTTTTCATCTCTTTGCCACAATTGAAGAAAACCCTCAACCCTAATTTGTGGGAGCTGCCATCAAGAGGAGATCCAACTGCAAGGAGGAGGAGGAGAACACGAAGGAGAATCGATCAAGCAAGATCTTCATTGACTTTTCGTTCTTCATCACCAACTCACCCTCAACTCTCCACCATCAACCCTAATCGTCAAGACTCAAGTTTCACGTCCAATTCTTGACCCTTGGAGCTCTAAGCACTTGGTATACCCTCTACTTTCACTTTTCCACGTGAATTCAATCCCAATTCTCGATGATCAAGAAAAAGCGTAGATTGCAGATTTTGTATAGGGGACTAGTCTGGTGTCAGAATTTGTTTCAGGCTGAAATAATTCCAATTTGATTCAAATCAGCTCAAAACCTTTTCAAACTTGTTAAACACTGTAACTAGTTAGTAAACATTAATAGTAACTTATTAATAAGTTTTACCACATAATTGCATTAATCATGCATGTCATGGCATATTGAGTAATATTTGAGCATTTATTGATTGTAATAGTTGTTTTTTTATGTCTATTGCACAAAATAGAAGGTGTTGTGTGAGAGGGTGCTGTTGAGGACCTCCAGTACCAGAATCTTCGAAGCTTTTGACCGAAACCAAGCTCAGATCAAGGCAAGTGTCCTTGATCATTTTGATCCTATTTTTAAATATTTTGTTTGCAAAACTGCATGCTTGTGTCAATTTGACGGGAAACCCACTTATAGGTGTTTACTAGACTTGTTGACCATCCTTGTCGCTTGGAGTACATTGTAGAGTGTTGGGAAGGGCTTTTTACCTTTTTGCTTCGCTCTAATTAATTGGAATGGGAAAACAACCAAAATGCTTAATCATGATTTAATGAACCTATGGATGATGTAAATTGATGAATATGGTTAAATGGTAATGTGGAACCTGGGAGATCTAAGCAAGCCTGGTTTGTTGATTGGGTTGGATGTTATGGTGGTTTGCTTGCCCTAGATCTAAGGATTGGTTCTTGCGAGAATAAGCTAGGACTATAGTGCCACCACAAGGCCAAGTATGGGTGTGGCTTAGCCAATTAATTAGGAGTATTACCAGCATTGATTCGGATCATTTGGAGGAGCGGGGAATGGGAGTCAGTTGGGTTTGCAATAGTGGCAAGACTGCACTGGGATCCGAATGGCACAAGAGGGGGCCCTTGGTTGGATGTGCTTAGTTGGAGGCATCACCACCAGTGAAACCTTTGTGGGTCTTATTATGCTGGTAATCCATTTATAAAGGCTATTTTGTGATCTCTTGGCCATACACCTAAGGAAGTGTAATTGGCATAAGGAATGTTTCTTTAGTCGCCGACGGGTGACGAAATCATGAACTTGTGGGCAAAGTGGTACAACTTCTGCAGAGTGTTAAAAACTATCATGATAGTCGTGCTCCCTGTTATGAGCACATGAACAACTTCCATGATTATGGGAAACTTGGGATTTGGGATGGTTATAGTTTGGTTATGGAAATGGTTATGGTTATTATTATGGATTGGATGGTGATAAATGGTCATGGTTAATGATGATGGTAAGAATATGGTACATGGATGGATAATGAATGATGGATATGAATTATTATATTTATTGGGATATGATGGGATAAATTTCACATAGACATTGTAGGATGCTTTTTACATGTTTTAAATGTACTTTTTAGTAATTAGCCATTACTTATTGTCAATTCCTGGTTTAAGCTACATGTCATACTTTCCCACATTTGCTGATTATGACATTTACTCAACCTTACAATGCCCCCACCAACAGTTTCAGGTGATGTTTGGGAGTATCCTGAGGATAATGCGGAGTATTAGGCTGTGTGCTGCCGTCGACTTGTCTGTGGTGTTGCTTGGAGTCGCGCTACTCTATATGCTTAGTCTGCTTAGATTATTTCCGTTGTATCAGTTCCAGATCTATCAATAATGATCATTAGACTTGTAATTTGAGGATTATTTGAATATTGTAATAAAAGTACTTATTTAATAATTTGAGCTATCTATTTATCATTTGTGAATCACTTGTGTATGTGTGTTAAACATCCTGGACACACATATGCATCACGCTTGGTTTAGTTTTGGAACCAGGTGTCACACACATGCGTTCCTTGGATTCGATATGCTTGGGAATACTCTTCAAGGGGATGTGCTACAACGGTCTTCGTGCGCATGTGGGTTTTCATCTGTGATGTACCAGCTGTCAATAGCGATCAAAAATCGGGGGGAGGCCAGTCACACACCGAACCTGGATCATCAACCTCGGTGGAGCGTGCCTCTGAGTCCTTGGAAGCTCAGAGCTCAGAGGTCCGAGTTGTCCTAGTTCCCGCAACTATCGAGGCAGTGGGATGGAGTACTGCTCATCTGCCAGTTTCCGTCCCACGGATTCAGATGATACTAACTCGGCAGGCAAGCCGTGCGCCATTCTTCAACGGTCGAAGAGGTGAGACTTTATTTCATTCTCGGAATAGAATTTTTTTGAGGTTTCTGATTCACACCCTTGCATAGGAGGCCTGACCCCAAGATCTGCGCCCCTTCGGGAGTCACTGCTCTGACCACAAGTTCAGTGGGGGCCGCCCAGCCTGCTTAGCCAACATCGGTGAAGGGCTGCCTATCTCGGGTGGCTTCGACTCCATCCATCATGGTTCCAACACAGATGCTTCTTGGAGGGACCGCTGCTGCATTGGGTGCCATAGTGGCACCGGCATTTGGTAGCGCTAACGTTGGGCTCTGCCTCGGTTGCAGCAGCTACAGGACCCGTGGAAGGAGTCGCCCCACCGGCAACTGGGGCAGTGGGAGAGGAGCCTGTTCGAGGTTCAGGCTTGGAGGTTGTCTTGGATGTCTCTGCTGCGTGGGTGAGGCGGTTGCGGCAGAGGCTGGTCATGACAATTTTGGGTCCGCTGCGAGGGTATCGGCTTCGCTCGCCTCACTTGTGCCCCCAAATGCTGGAGTGGCCGATGTCGCCGGTGTGTGCGGCGTCTGGGCCGAGTTCGCTGATTCCCCGAGGATGTCAAGGTTCGACGAGTGGGGTCAGACAAATAATGACATGGACTTCTGTGAGACCTATGTGCTGAATAAATTGGCAATTATGTTAAACATTTAGGGTTACATGAAAGTTTTGAATATACTTGAGAAACACACTTCGCACTGTCTGAACTTATGCTGCACGTGACATGCACGTGTTTTGCATTCCAGAATGTCAGAACTTTTCTTGTATAATGCATAGCGGCTGTTTTGGACTGTTCGAACTTTCTATGTGTTGAAATAATCATGTGGCTGCTATGTTTTTCATTTGTAATGTTTCAAACTTATTTTACACTCATGTGAAGATTTGCTTGGTACTTTTGGACTAAGTTTTTGATGTGTTTTGTCTGATCATGGTGGACATTATCTTGCTATGTTTGCAACATGCTTATGTGAGGTGCTCACATATGGTGTTGTGGTTATCGGACCATTGTGAGTCAAGTCGAGGTCTTGTGCTCGGAAGAATTGGTTGTTTGTTCATGTGCACGTGTTGCTTGAGGTCAAGACATCTCTAGTGAGTGGATCCATTGAACAATTCTTTGGGAGAAGATGAGGTTAAACAACCAAGTTTGGGAGGAATTGTGGTTGAGTTGATCGGGAGGTCACACAACATGTTTGGGTCAAGAAAAATGATTATGAAGGTATCGTGGACATTGTTGGAAAGTGTTTGCATGTGTGCATGGACGTGGCAACATTGTTTCAAGGAGTGATGAAGAAATATGGAAGTGAACATCTGTTTGGAAAGGTCCAACCGGGCTGGATTATGCCTCAGGCTGCGGCTGAGGTGGTTATGGTTCATTTATGGAAACTTTCGAGTTTGTTTTGTTTCGATTTTGTGGGTCACACAGTTGAGTTGTTTTAGGAATGCTTAGGGCGTTCCTAAGGTGTTTGTAATTCTTAATATTGCTTCTACTTGTGTATGGAAGAGTCTTGAGTAGTCATCAAAAGTTTTGGTTGAAACTGAGTAGGATTAGAGTTCTAGTTTGGATTGGGTTGGCCTTAGGGCTGGTTATAAAAGCAAGGGAGGCCAGATCTCATGGTTATACGACTTTGGGCTGTTCCTCTTGTGTTTTGATCAATAAAATTTTTTAGTTCAATGAAACTTTTTTGCCTTGTTCGTCCGACTCGTTTCAGACAAGTTTTTTTCGTTGAGTTTCTACACATCACTATGTTGCATCAGTATTTTTATCATACCTCAAGTTTTACAGATCCAATTGACGTGATTATTTTTGGGTTGTCTTCAAAACTTGATTACCTTGCATCTGTGAAAATTTCAGTATCATTGGATTTGTGGTTTATGATTTACATGAGTTTTTTTTTGCAGTGTTGTAGATCTGGTTTTTACTCGAGTAGAACAGATTGACCCTTGTTCGATCTTTCGATCATACCTTGAGTTTTTCTCGTCGGTTTTCTGTGACTCTTGTTGTGAAATCTTCTTGACTTGATTTTTCACAATCTATACTACTTTGTCACAGTTGAGCATATTTAGATTAGTCGCACACATTGTACCTTGATCAGATTGTTTTTCTGTCGAGGGGTTTTTGTTGCTTCCGCTGAAAAAGTTTTAATCTACCATTCACCCCCTTTGGTAGCTTTTCACGTGCTCTTTGATGTTACAATTGGTATCAGAGCCACAATGCTCTAATATTTGTTATTTTCACGTGTTTGACTAATCATTATGGAGAAATACTCCGTAAAACCTTGTGTGTTTAGTGACATTGATTTTCAGGTTTGAAAGGAATGTATAGAGGCTTTCATGCAGGCAGCAGGCTTCACAATATGGGAAAAGGTGTACAAGCCTTACGATGTGTCGCCAAACGACCAAGTCACGGCTACAAACATGATAAATGTCGATAACAATAACAAGGCTCGTAACTTGATCATACAAGGATTGACTCAAAGCGACTTCGATCGAGTTGCACACCTCCGATCTGCGTATGATGTTTGGAAAGCTCTATGTGATTATCATGAAGGATACAAAACTATCAAAGAGGTAAGACAAGACATGTTCAAGAAAGAATACACGCGCTTCGAGATGCAACCCGGTAAGTCAACCGATGACCTCTTTGCTCGCTTTAATAAAATTCTCAGCAACTTGCATTGTGTCAATGTTAAATTTTCAGATGTTGAGAATACTAGGCAATTACTAAGTGCATTAGACATGTCAATTTGGGAGATGAAATTTACATCTATTCGTGAGTCTACTGTCATGAGTACACTTACTTTAGATGTGCTATATTCTGAGCTGAAAACTCATGAAATTGACATAATCTCACGTAAGAACCCCAACAAGTCTCTTGCATTTGTTTCTCAACATGACATGCCTAGACCCAGCCAATATGCATCATGTGGTACACTTGATTTTTTGACCTCTCTAACTCTTGAACAGATTGTAAAGTTTCCGGAGGAGGATCTAAGACTTCTTTCTACTCGGTTCTCAAAAGCATTACAAAATGTGAAAACTAGAAGGAGAGGACGTGCTGGTTCTCAACGATGCTTCGAATGCGGTAGGACAGTGTAGGATCAAAGATCACGTGAAAAGCCACCAGAGGATGGGTGAATGGTAGATTTAAAAAATCTAATACAGCGGAAACAATTAAATCCCAACCCCTTCAGCAAAAAAACAATCTGTTAAAGAAATCGTGTGTGAGACTAATCTAAACGTTTTTCACCATGACAAAAGTGATATATATTAGAGAGAATCAAGTCACGAAGAAAACACAAGAAGAATCACTCAAACCCGTCGAGAGAAACTGATGTTATGATTGAAAGATCGAACAAAGGTCAATCTGTCCTACCCGAGAAAACAGTTCTCGAACACTGCAAAGAAACTCATGTAGATCAGAAACCACAAATCCAATGACCGTGCAATTTTTATAGATGATATATAATCAAGTTGTGAAGACAACCCAAAATAATCACGTCAATTGGATATGTAAAACTCGAGTTATGATAAACCACCGATGAAAGGTAGTGCTGTCCAGAAACTCGACGAGTAAAACTTGTCTGGAACAAGTCGGACGAACAAGGCACAAAAGTTCCTTCAAACTATGAATTTTATTCAATAGAACACAAGAGGAACAGCTCCAAAGTAGTCTACCACGATCTTTGGCCTCCCTTGCTTATATAACCAGCCCTTAGGCCAACCCAATCTCAACTAGGACTCTAATCCTACTCAGATCACGAATCGAAACTTTCCAAAACTGCTTAGGACTCTTCTATACACAGATAGAAGCAATCTTAAGACTCCCAAACACCTTAGAAACGTATCCCACATTCCTAAAACAACTCAAATTCATGATCCACACGAAATCCTATCATAACCAACTCGATACTTTCCATACCGAGCCATAATCGACTCCGACGCAACCAAAGTCATCAACCGATACGATCCGATCCTTCGAAACAGATCTTCCTGTCCATAAACCATCTTCGGAACCATGTTTCCATGTCATGCACGCATGCATACGTGCAAACACCTTCCTTCAATGTCCAGTAACCTTCATATGCACTGCCCTTGATTCAATCATCCTGCGCGATCTCATGACCCGCTCAACCACAATTCCTCCTGAATTTGGTTGTTGGAACCTCATCTCCTCCCTGAGACTAGTCGAATGGATCCCATCACAAGCCATGACTTGAACTCAAGCAACACCTGCGCATGAATAAACAACCAATCCGTACGAGCCCAAGTCCACGACTTGACTCAAGTTAGTTCCGAACACAACACCTTATGTGAGCACCTCACATAAGCATGTTGCAAAGCATAGCAAAACGATATCATCCATATCAAACAAAATGCACAAAAAACTTAGCAAATAAATACTAAGCAATCTTTCCAAGAATATAAAGCATGTTCAAAACATTTCACATGAAAATTTGGAACATTACGATCAAGCTCCAAACCTTGACAAAGCTAACCGGAGCTTGAGCTCGAGCTTACCAAAGCTAGTATAACCTAGCACCAGAGCATACGAAAGCTAGTCGAACCTAGTGCCGGAGCTAACCAAAGACAGTCAGACCTAGCACCGGAGCTAACCAAAACTAGTCGGAACTAGTCAACCCAAAAGCCGAAGCTAGAGAAACATGTCGAAGCTTACCAAAGACATGCCGGAGCTATCAAAGACATGCCGCAGATAACCAACATAAGTCAAACCTAGCAAAACATATCAGACCTTACATCGGACCTTGCAAAAGCTCGAAGCTAGAGTCGGACCTTGCTAAAAAATATGTTTTAGCAGAATTTTGGAACTTTTATCATCAAAGCCAATGTATTCAGCACACATAGGTCTCACAATCTCCCCCTTGATGAATGCATTGGCAACACCACTTAAAATCCGAACATTGGCTTATTCACATTAAATGTTTTGAAAACAATTTCTCCCCCTTTGTAAAACAGAAATAAAATGAGAAGAAAAACAAATTCTTCCCCCGAGAAGAATCGTGCCAAAACCATTGTGAATATGTGGAATGTGTAATCAATTTCTCCCCCTTGCATACTTATCTTTAAAAATTCACATATTATCTCTCCCCCTTTGACATTGTATTCAGCAAGGTTCAAAAGGGAAATTTTAATTATTATGAGCATATTATAACATATACATATAGAACAAAGCTCATCCAAGTCATACTATCAAGTAACTTACACTATCACATCAATGAGATACATAAAGTAGTGTAAGCCATGCTAGAGATCAAATGTAATTTTCAATTTAAACAAGTCATGATCTCACAAACTTAACTATTTCAAAACCTGAAAGCGTGACACTTGTTGCTGCATTTTATTATTTTTCAAAGCACAAATTTAGATCTTATGATATTTGCAAGAGATTATATGCGCATCTGCCTTATTCTAACCAACCAAGCCAAGCCTATGTCATTTGACAATCAGAAGCTTAAGAACATGGTTTTAGTCATACACAACTTCTTCCAAGTTCATATCTAAGTGCAATGATAAGCCATCTCAAAAGAAGAAGTGCGATGCATGCATATTCTCTTGATCTTTTCTCAATTTATATTTGTTCATAAAAACTCAACATGTGAGTTGATTACTTGATTAATTCTTTACGATTAAAAGCACTTGTGAACATGCAACAAGTTCAAAGTAGCAAGAAAGTTCGATCATGACCCGATTTAGTGTAAGTAATTATTCCAATTACTAGTCATGGCAAAAACTACAAAATTTATAACATGAGTAATGTAGTAAGAACTTTCAGCATGTAAAAGGAATCACAAGTCATATATGTATGAAATACTATGCTCATATTATTTTAGTTCAGATTCACACATAGACTTCCCAAGTTTCAAAACTCCCCCTCAATTTAAGCCATGAGGATGCATAACCCCTATTTCACTATGAATGTAATAAAAACAAGTGAAATCCAAAGGTTTTGTAAAAATGTCAGCCAATTGTTGTTCGGTATCTACATGGTGAAGCACAATGTTTCCTTTTCAATATTATCACGGAGAAAGTGATACCTAGTGTCAATGTGCTTAGTTCTATAACGTTGCACGGGGTTTTTAGCAATGCAAATGGCACTATTGTTATCACAAAAATGTGGAACACTATCTAGATCAACCCCATAGTCCTTAAGTGTTTGCAATCCAAAGAATTTGTGAACAAGCGCTAGCAGCAGCTACATATTCAGATTCGGCTGTGGATTGTGCAATTGAGTTTTGTTTTCTAGAGCACCAAGCAATAAGTGAATTACCAAGAAAATGACAAGCACTCGAAGTACTTTTCCTATCAATCCTACAACCCCCAAAATCAGCATCGGGATAAGCTTTCAAAGTAACGGTTGAGGAAGAGGAAAGAAAAATGCCAAATTTTTGAGTTCCATGTAAGTACCTGAGAATCCTTTTGACGGCTTGATGATGTGAAGCACGTGGGGAGGCTTGAAAACGTGCACAAAGACATACGCTGAATTGTATGTCCGGTCTTGATGTCGTGAGGTACAAAAGTGATTCGATCATGCTTCTATATTCTTTTTGATCCACGGGTTCACCATCTTCATCAAGTTCAAGTGTTGTTGTTGTTCCCATTGGTGTTCGAAGAGGCTTGTTTTTGTCCATGTTGAAGCGCCTTAGGAGGTCTTTTGTATACTTCGTTTGATGCACAAAGGTACCCTCCTTGGTTTGCTTGATTTGCAGCCCAAAAAAGTATGTGAGTTCTCCCATCATACTTATCTCAAATTCTGAACTCATCATAGCTAAAAACATGGACACAAGATCATGAGAAGCACGACCAAAGATAATATCATCCACATACACTTGAACGAATAATGAGTCATTGTCATACTTAAGCACAAAAAGAGTTTTATCAACCTTGCCCATGGTAAACCAATTTTCAAGTAAGAATGTTTTTAACCTATCATACCATGCTCTAGGGGCTTGTTTGAGACCGTACAAGGCTTTGGACAGTTTGTAAACATGATTAGGAAAATCTGAATTTTCAAAACCCGGTGGTTGTTTGACATAAACCTCCTCATCTATGTAGCCATTAAGAAAAGCACTTTTAACATCCATTTGATATAGCTTAAACCTTTAGATGCAGCAAAAGCTATCAAAATTCTTATGGCTTCTAATCTAGCAACAGGAGCAAAAGTTTCATCAAAATCTAGACCTTCAACTTGAGTGAAACCTTGAGCAACCAACCTGGCTTGATTCCTAACCACAACCCCATCCTCACTTTGTTTATTTTTAAACACCCATTTAGTTCCAATTAAAGTGTGACCTTGAGGTGGAGGTACAAGTTTCCAAATATTATTTCTTTCAAAATTTTCTAACTCTTCTTGCATGGCAATAATCCAAGATTCATTAGTGAGTGCATGTGATATATCTTTGGGTTCAAAAGAAGCAACAAAAGCAGAATGAGCATGAGAGTTTGGATCGCAAAACCTGGACCGTGTAACTCGTTCGTGCAAGCTTCCAATAATCTGTTGTGGAGGATGAATTTTGAGAACCTGGAGGGGAGTGGACACTTCACAAGCTTCTTCTGCTTCATGTTCATCACAAATAGATGAGCTTGTGACTTGAGGAGGATCTGAACCAGCAATGGTGGTCGTCGGTGCTGCTGTGAATCAAAATCAGGAGCTCGAACAATGTCATTAGCTGTTTAATTTTCGGGCAACAGCTTTACCTCTTCCTCATCTTCAACGAAAATGCTCTCCCCCTGCGATATGGATCTGGACCTGCAATGTTTGAGCTAGTACCTGGGCTAGCTTCATCAAAAGACACTTCACATGTATCCACAATTTTTAGTGTCAAGTAAAAGCACACGGTAGCCTCTAGTATGAGATGGATAACCAAGAAACATGCCATCAATGGATCTAGGTTCAAATTTATCAAGATTACCATGTTTCTTAACAAAGCATTTGCAACTAAAGACCCGAAAGCGCGTAACACTAGGCCTATGTCCAAACCGGAGCTCATATGGGGTTTTACCTAGCTTAGCGCGCAAGAAAACACGATTTGAGACATAACAAGCGGTTACAATCGCATCAGCCCAAAATTTTCTAGGAGTTTGATATTCATCAAGCATAGTCCTAGCCATCTCAACTAATGTGCTGTTCTTTCTTTCTACAACACCGTTTTGTTGAGGTACATATGGTGAAGAAAATTGATGATCTATTCCATTTTCAGCAAAAAAGTGATCAAAATATTGATTTTTAAATTCAGTTCCGTTATCACTTCTAATTGCTTTTAAAGATCCTGGGTGATCAATTGATAATCTAAGAAATAAAGTTCTAAAGTGACCAAAAGCTTCATTCTTAGACGCCATAATGTAAACCCAAGAGTATCTAGAATAATCATCAACAATAACAAGAACATACCATTTACCTCTGAAGGATTGAACACGTGAAGGTCTTACGGTGTCAAGGTGCAAAAGTTGACCCGATTCAGTTGTCATGATCTGAGAGGAGTATGTGAACCTGCAACCATCTTAGCATGTCTACAAGAAGAGCACACAATTTCTTTGTCCCCTTTAAGCTTAGGCAGCCCACGTATGCGATCAAGAGCACTAACACGCGTTAGGTGATCAAAGCCTACGTGACCAAGTCTACGATGCCAAAAATATAAGTCCTTTGAATCATTAGCAACTAGACACCTATGCTTAGATGAAGACATATCAAAATCAGCTTTAAAAACTCTTCCAAACTGAGACATGTTAAAAATAAGCTCACTATTTGAACTTACAACTTTGCAACAGTTTTTATTGAAAATAAATTCCAGATTTTCATCTAGCAAGTGTGAAACAGAAAGCAAGTTGTATTTCAAACTTTTGACAAGTGCCACATCCTTCAAAGTGTAGTGATCATTTACTCTAACTGAACCCTTAGCAATTATAGGAGTTGAAGAATTATCGGCAAAAGTAACATTCTCTACACATGACACAAAAGAGAGGGAGGAGAACCAATCTTTGTTACCGGTCATGTGGCGTGAGCAACCTGAATCCACAATCCAAATGTTCTCCTTCCTCAAACGTGTAACCTACATAGAAGCACAATACATCGATGACTCAATACTGGGGTTAGTCAAAAGGCATTTAGGAATCCAGTACTGAGTCACGCGATGTGCAGTAGGAAAAACACGCGAGAGCTGCGACAAAACAGCAGGTTTATGAGTCAAAGTTTGAGATTTTTTATTCTTAACTACTGACCTATAAGGTGTTACTTGTGTATCACAAAAATCAGTAGCTCCGGAGGCAAAAACAGAAGGTCTGGAGGTAAACTTTGAATGTTTTTGACTCAAAACAGCAGGTTGTACATTCGGTTCAATATGTGCAGCAAATTTTGCATGAAAGTTATGAGATCTAGCAACCATTCTTGATCATCGTAGATTTGGTCATGTAGGCTTTGATCATCTCACATGTGTTAGTGCTCTTGATTGCATATGTGGGCTGCCTAAGCTTAAAGGGGACAAAGAAATTGTGTGCTCTTCTTGTAGACGTGCTAAGATGGTTGCAGGTTCACATGCTCCTCTCACAATGATCATGACAACTGAACCGGGACAACTTTTGCACCTTGACACCGTAGGTCCTTCACGTGTTCAATCTTTTGGAGTTAAGTGGTATGTTCTTGTGATTGTTGATGAATATTCTAGATACTCTTGGATTTACTTTATGGCATCTAAGAATGATTCTTTTAGTCATTTTCAAACTTTATTTCTTAGATTATCAATTGATCACCCATGATCTTTAAAAGCAATTAGAAGTGATAACGGATCCAAATTTGAAAATAATCATTTGCTCACTTTTGTGCTGAAAATGGAATAGATCATCAATTTTCTTCAACCTATGTACCTCAACAAAATGTTGTCGTAGAGAGAAAAAACAAAAGCTTTGTTGAGATGGCCAGGACTATGCTTAATGAATATCAAACTCCTAAGAAATTTTGGGCTGATGCAATTGCAATCGCTTGTTATTTCTCAAATTGTGTTTTCTTGCATGCTAAGCTAGGAAAACACCATATGAACTTTGTTTTGGACATAGGCCTAGTGTCACACACTTTGGGTCTTTGGTTGTAAATGTTTTGTTAAGGAACATGGTGATTTTGATAAATTTGAACCTATATTTGTTTATGACATGTTTCTTGGTTATACATCTCATACTAGAGGCTATCGTGTGCTTTTACTTGACACTAATAAAATTGTGGAGACTTGTGAGGTTTCTTTTGATAAAGCTAGCCCATGTACTAGCTCTAATATTGCACGTTCAGATCCATATCCGTAGGGGGAGAGTATTTTCATCGAAGACGACAAAGAAGCGGTGGTGCTACCCGAAAATTCAGAAGCAAATGACGTGGATCACGCTGCTGATTTTGCACCACTACCAGCACCAACAACTACTGCAGCTCGTACATATCGTCCTCAAGTCACAAGTTCTTCAATGTGTGATGAACATGAAGAAGAAGGAACTTGTGAAGTGTCTACTCCCCCCTGCGTCCTCAAAAGTCATCCACCACAACAAATCATTGGAAGCTTGCACAAACGAGTTACACGGTCCAGGTTTTGCGATCCAAACTCTTATGCTCATTCTGCTTTTGTTGCTTCTTTTGAACCCAAAGATATATCACACGCATTCACTAATGAATCTCGGGTTATTGCCATGCAAGAAGAGTTAGAAAATTTTGAAAGAAATAATATTTGGAAATTTGTACGTGCACCTCAAGGTCACACTTTAATTGGAACTAAATGGGAGTTTAAAAATAAACAAAGTGAGGATGGGGTCGTCGTTAGAAATAAGGCTGGGTTGGTTGCTCAAGGTTTCACAGAAGTTGAAGGTCTAGATTATGAAACTTTTGCTCCCGTTGCTAGATTAGAAGCCATTAGAATTTTGTTAGCATTTGCTGCAACTAAAGGTTTCAAGTTATATCAAATGATTGTTTAAAGTACTTTTCTTAATGGCTGCATAGATGAAGACGTTTATGTCAAGCAATCACCAGGTTTTGAAAATTTAGATTTTCCTAATCATGTTTACAAACTGTCCAAAGCCTTGTACGGTCTCAGACAAGCCCCTAGAGCATGGTATGATAGGTTAAAAAAACATTCTTACTTAAAAAGAGGTTTACCATGGGCAAGATTGATAAAACTCTTTTTGTACTTAAGCATGGCAATACCTCATTATTCGTTCAAGTGTATGTGGATGATATTATCTTTGGTTGTGCTCCTCATGATATTGTGTCCAAGTTTTCAGCTATGATGAGTTCATAATTTGAGATGAGTATGATGGGAGAACTCACATATTTTTTGGGGCTGCAAATCAAGGATGATACTTTTGTGCATCAAATGAAGTACACGAAAGACCTTCTTAAGTGTTTCAACATGGACAAAAGCAAGCCTCTTCGGACACCAATGGGAACAACAATGACACTTGAACTTGATGAAGATGGTGAACCCATGGATCAAAAAGAATATCGAAGCATGATTGGGTCACTTTTGTACCTCATGACCTCAAGATTGGACATACAATTCAGAATATGTCTTTGTGCATGATTTCAAGCTTCTCCACGTGCTTCACATCGTCAAGCCTTTAAAAGGATTCTCAGGTACTTACATGGAACTCAAAATTTTGGCATTTTCTTCCTTCTTCCTCAACCGTTACTTTGAAAGTCTTTTCGGATGTTGATTTTGTGGGTTGTAGGATTGATAGGAAAAGTACTTCGTGTGAAACCTCTGTGTCATGAATACATTGGCTATGACAATAAAAGTTTTCAATACTACCAAAACACCCTTTTTACAAGGTCTGACTGTCGGTCCGAGCTCCAGCAAGGTCCAACGATAGGTCTGACTTGTTTTGGGTAGCTCATGGAAGGTCCGATGCAAGGTTTGACTTATTTTGGCTAGGTTCAACTTCTTTGTCTAGGTCCGACTTATTTTGGATAGGTCCGACTTGTTGTGGCCATGTTCGACATGTTTTTGCTAGGCCCGGCGCAAGGTCGTCTAGTTTTGGTTAGCTCCAGCGCTAGCTAGGTCCGACTAGCTTTGGTAAGCTCCGGTGCTAGGTCCGACTAGATTTGGTTAAGCTCCGGAGCTAGGTTTTGCTAGCTTTGGTAAGCTCCGGTTCATAGTCCGGTTAGCTTTGGCAAGCTTCGAAGCTTGATTGCAATTGTTCTGTTTTTACCATGCAATGTTTCAAACTTGCTTTACATCTATGGAAAGTTTGCTTAGTATTCTCTTACTAAGTTTTTGGTGTGTTTTGGTGGTTATGGCTGATATCATTTTGCTATGGTTTGCAACATGCTTATGTGAGGTTCTCACTTAAGGTGTTGTGTTTTCAGAACTAACGAGGGTCAAGTCGAGGACTTGTGCTCGGAATAATTGGTTGTTTGGTCATGTGCAGGTGTTGCTTGAGTTCAAGACATGGATGGTGACGGGATCCATTGAACTAGTCTTAGGGAGAAGATGAGTTTCAACAACCAAGTTTGGGAGGAAATGTGGTTGAGTTGATCGGGAGGTCGCACATCATGGTTGAATCAAGAACAATGCATATGAAGGTATCGTGGACGTCGTTGGAAGATGTTTGCGCGTGTGTAAAGAGTGCATGGACGTGGCTACATGGTTCCGAGGCGTGATGAAGAGATGTGGACGTAAAAAATTGGTTGGAAAGGTCCAACCGACTAGGTTATGGACTCAGGCTGCGGTTGAGTCGGGTTTGACTCAAATATGGAAAGATTTGAGTTGGTTATAATAAGATTTCGTGTGGGTCATGAAGTTGAGTTGTTTTAGGAATGTGAGATATGTTCCTAAAGTGTTTGGAAGTCTTAAGATTGCTTCTATCTGCGTATGGAAGAGCCTTGAGCAGTTATGGAAAGATCTGATTCGTGAATTGAGTAGGATTAGAGTCCTAGTTTGAGTTGAGTTGGCTTTCGTGCTGGTTATATAAGCAAGGGAGGCCAGAGCTCATGGTAGACGACTTTTGGGCTGTTCCTCTTATGTTCTATTGAATAAAATTCGTAGTTAAATGGAACATTTGTACCTTGTTCGTCCGACTTATTTTCTTCAAGTCTTTCTTGTCGAGTTTCTGGACATCACAACCTTTCTTCGGTGGTTTTATCATAACTCAAGTTCTACAGATCCAACTAACGTGTCTCTTTTTGGTTGTCTTTACAACTTTATTATCTATCATCTGTCAAAATTCCACGGTCATTGGATTTGTGGTTTTGGATCTACACGAGTTTCTTTGCAGTGTTGCAGATCTGTTTTTTTTTTCGGGTAGAACAGATTGACCTTCGTTTAACCTTTCAATCATAACTTGAGTTTCTCTTGACCAATTTTCTTGATTTTTGTTGTTTCATCTTCGTGACTTGATTCTCCATAATATCTATCACTTTTGTCATGGTTGGTTACATTTATATTAGTTGTACATATGGTTTGTTTAACAGATCATTTTTCTATCGAGGGATTTTTTGTTGCTTCCGCTGAAAAAGTTTTAAATCTACCATTAACCCCCCTTCTGGTAGCTTTTCATGTGCTCTTCGATCCTACAATTGGTATCAGAGCCACGATGCTCTAATATTTGTGATTTACACGTGTTTTTACTAAGCCTCATGGAGAAATACTCGGCAAAAACCATGTGTGTTTGTTGGCATTGATTTTCAGGTTTGGAAGGCACGCATGGAAGCATTTATCTAGGTGCAAGGCTTCGCGATATGGGAAAATGTGTACAAGCCTTACGACATGCCGCCAAACGATCAAGTCACGACTACAAACTTAAGAGATGTCTGATGAGGACATCACAACAGCGGAGACGCACATTGAATTGCAAGGACCAATCACAAGATCACGAGAACGGTTAATAAATCAGCAGGTGAACTCGCTCCTAACTTCCTTTGCATGTGAGTTTGAGAATAGATTGCTATCTGATGATTTAATTGTTATTAGGAACAATGGAGAAGATCAACAAGTGAAGGGAAGAGGCTTGGGAACGTGGAGAACCTGCTGGGACGTCCACAAGTTGATGAAATCAGTTTACAACTCGGACTTGACTTCAACTCAGAGTCTAGGAGCAGTCCACCATAAAATGGACGCCCAGGATGCATACGGACTCCGTTTTCGATGTTCCACATATAAACAGAAAGAGGAGAAGATAAATTTTCCAATGGCTCTGGTCCCACCTTAGAAATCCACAGGAGTCATAGGGAATGGTCGAAACAAGTCGAGTTCAGATTTATGTCCGGTGTTGCACCACCGAATCGGGCCTTTGGGCTATGTATCCTGTATGAGTCCATTAGGGACGCGTCTTAGCGTGTTTTGGCTGAACCCTATCCTTTAAATACTGCAGCCACTGGTCATATTCGGTGGGTTTGCTTAGACCAATAATATCGCCGTTCTACGGTTTGTGAGACCCCAACTGCGATTTCAGATCGTGTCTTCAACGTTCTTGCTTGTGTTCCCGGTTGCACTTGCAGGGATTAGCCTTCTTGGCGAGGTCAAGCGTGTGCAGTACGGTTGATAACTAACAGAGTAGTGGTGTAGTGATTGCAGAGGTACTCAAACTGCTCGAGTGCCGCGGATCATCAACGTCGAGTTCTCCATCCTATCGACTTACCTTTTGAAAGATCGGACCTAAACTAATCATCAATGTTGACAACAACAATGAAGCCCGGAACTTGATAATCCAAAGACTAACTCAAAGCAACTTCGACCGTGTTGAATACCTCCGATCGGCGTACAATGTGTGAAGAGCACTTTGTGACTACCACGAAGGATCCAACACAATTAAGGAGGTAAGGCAGGATATGTTCAAAAAGGAATATATGCGCTTTGAGATGCAACCATGTGAGTCAATTTACGAATTATTTGTTCGCTTTAACAAAATTCTCAGCAACTTGCGTAGTGTTAATGTCAACTTTTCACATGTTGAGAATGCTAGGCAATTATTAAGTGCATTAGACATGTCAATCTAGGAGATGAAAGTAACAACTATTTGTGAATCCACTATCATGAGTACACTTACATTAGATGTTCCTTATTCCAAGTTAAGGACTCATGAAAATGACATTATATCACGTAAGAATCCCAACAAGTCTCTTGCATTTGTTTCTCAACGTGATAAGCCTAGCTCCGTCCAATCTTCGTTTAGCAATACACTTGCTTTGCTACCTTTACTAACCCTGGAACAGATTGAAGTATTTCCAGAAGAGGAGCTAGCACTCATCTCTACTCGGTTCCCAAAAGCATTGCAAAATGTGAGAACTAGAAGGAGAGGAAGCTCCAGACCTCAATGATGCTTTGAATGTGGTAAGACAGGACACTTTCGTACATATTGCCCTAACCTTTCAAGTCCTTCTACCCGTGATGAAAATCCGAATAAAGTCAAGTCCTCTTATGGCAACACCAACAAGAAAAAAATGGTTTTATAGGACACAAACTGATAAACAGTTTCATCACCACACTTTAAGAACTTGGCTCGAGTGATGTAGACATTGGAAGTGACGAAGATGAAGATGATCTGGCAAACTTGTGCTTCGTGGCAGGCAAATCAAGATCAAGTATGGAGGATGCAGAACACAACATTGACAATGAAGAGGTATGTCCTACTTGTGATGAAATGTGTGATGCTATTTCACGTGCAACTGTTATTGTTATGAAAAAGGACAAAAAGCTTAGGGACAATGCTACTAAAATTGAGTCACTAGAATCTCAAATTTATCATTTGAAATCCTTGATTCCTAGTGATGATTCTTATCCCTCATGCAATTTATTATATGAACAATTGTCCTCCTTAAGAAGTGCACACTCCTCCACACTTGATAAACTTGAGTTAGAAATTGAAAAGAACAGAGATCTTGCTGCACTTAATGATAAAAACTTGAAAGATGCTAGCTGTTCTACAATTGATTTGCATTGTTCTACTTGTGATGATCTTGATAAGAAACTACATGATGCTATGGATGAAATTTCTATTTTAAACAATGCTTTACGTGCTCATGAAATTAAATATTGTTCTAACTGCAAACTTAAAGGAAAAACTTCATGTCAAAACTGCCTAGACTTGTCTAAAGAACTTGATAACAAAAATAGGATACTAAAGCGATTTATAATGGGAATAAGAATCTGAACTTGCTGTTAAATTCTTCTAAACCTTGCAATGATAAAACTAGTTTAGTTTTTGATTCCCATGATCATGCTAAAGCACATCCACCTAAAATTGTAAAGTCATGAGGAAGTAGTTTGATTAAAATAGTTCCTAAACCAAAAGAGGTGGTTTTTAAATCTACAGGAGTGTTGTCACATTCGGGTTCAAATAAACATACTGCATGCTCATCTAGACATGAACACAAAGTTAAATTTCATTGTACCTATTATGGTAGAGGTGGTCATGCCATAGGTTTTTGTTATAGACTAGCTAAACAACATAAAAAGGAAAAAATGCAAGCTAGATCTTATAACTCTCATGCAAAATTTGCTGCACGTACTAAACCGAATGGTAGGAACATGCAACCTGCTGTTATGAGTCAAAAACATTCAAAATTTACCTCCGGAGCTTTAGTTTTTACCTCTGGAGCTTTAATTTTTACCTTCGGAGCTTCAGCTTTTGCCTCCAAACCTTCTGTTGTTACCTCCGGAACTTCTGTTTTTGCCTCTGGAGCTACTGATTTTCATGTTGCACAAGTGACACCTCATAGGTCAGTAGTTAAGAACGAAAAATCTCAAACTTTGACTCATAAACCTGTTGTTTTATCTCAGCTTTCGTGTGTTATTCCTACTGGACGTCATGTGACTCAGTATTGGATTCCTAAATGCCTTTTGATAAACCTCCGTATTGAGTCATCGACGTATTGTGCTTCTATGTAGGTTACACGCTTGAGGAAGGAGAACATTTGGATTGTGGATTAAGGTTGCTCACGCCACATGACCGGTAACAAAGAATGGTTCTCCCCCCTCTCTTTTTTACTTTTGCCGATAATCCTTCAACTCCAATAATTGCTAAGGGTTCGGTTAGAGTAAATGATCACTACACTTTGAAGGATGTGGCACTTTTCAAAAAATTTAAATACAACTTGCTTTCTATATCACAATTGCTAGATGAAAATCTGGAAATTATTTTCAATAAAAATTACTGCAAAGTTGTAGGTTCAAATTGTGAGCTTATTTTTAACATGTCTCGGTTTGGAATAGTTTTTAAAGCTGATTTTGATATGTCTTCTTCTAAGCATAGGTGTCTAGTTGCTAATGATTCAAAAGACTTATATTTTTTGCATCGTAGACTTGGTCACATAGGCTTTGATCATCTCACGCGTGTTAGTGCTCTTGATCGCATATGTGGGCTTCCTAAGCTTAAAGGGGACAAATAAATTATGTGCTCTTCTTGTAGACATGCTAAGATGGTTGCAGGTTCGCATGCTCCTCTCGCAATGACCATGACAACCGAACCGGGTCAACTTTTGCATCTTGACGCCGTAGGCCTTCACATGTTCAATCCTTTGGAGGTAAATGATATGTTCTTGTGATTGTTTATGACTATTTTAGATACTCTTGGGTTTATTTTACGACATCTAAGAATGAATCTTTTAGTCACTTTAGAGCTTTATTTCTTAGATTATCAATTGATCACCTAGGATCTTTAAGAGCAATTAGAAGTGATAATGGAACTGAATTTCAAAATCAATCCTTTGATCATTTTTGTGCTGAATAGATTAGATCATCCATTTTCTTCACCATATGTACCTCAATAAAACGGTGTTGTAGAGAGAAAGAATAGAACCTTAATTGAGATGGCTATGACTATGCTTGATGAATATCAAACTCCTAGAAAGTTTTGGGCAGATGCAATTGCAACCACTTGTTATGTTTCAAATCGTGTTTTCTTGCGTGCTAGTCTAGGGAAAACACCATATGAGATTTGGTTTGGACATAGGCCTAGTATCACACACTTTAGGGTCTTTTGTTGCAAATGCTTTGTTAAGAAAAATGGTAATCTTGATAAATTTAAAGCTAGATCTGTTGATGGCATGTTTCTTGGTTATCCATCTCATACTCGAGGCTACTATGTTCTTTTACTTGACACTAACAAAATTGTGGAGACTTGTGAGATTTCTTTTGATGAAGCTAGCCCAGGTACTAGCTCAAATATTGCAGGTTCAGATCCATATCCGCAGGGGAGAGTATTTTCATTGAAGATGAGGAAGAAGAGGTGCTGCTGCCCGAAAATTCAGCAACTAATGACATTGTTCCAGCTCCTGATTTTAATTCACAACCAGCACCGACGACCACCATTGCTGGTCCAAATCGTCCTCAAGTCACAAGCTCATCAATTTGTGATGAACATGAATAAGAAGAAGCTTGTGAAGTGTCCACACCCCTCCGGGTTCTCAAAAGTCATCCTCCACAATAAATTATTAGAAGCTTGCACGAGCGAGTCACAGGGTCCATGTTTTGCGATCCAAACTCTCACGCCCATTCTGCTTTTGTTGCTTCTTTTGGACCCAAAGATATATCACACGCACTCACTAATGAATCTTGGATTATTGCCATGGAAGAAGAGTTAGAAAATTTTAAAAGAAATAATGTTTGGAATCTTGTACCTCCACCTCAAGGTCACACTTTAATTGGAACTAAATGGGTGTTTAAAAATAAACAAAGTGAGGATAGGGTTGTGGTTAGTAATAAAGCTAGGTTGGTTGCTCAAGGTTTCACACAAGTGGAAGGTTTAGATTTTGGTGAAAATTTTGCTCCTGTTGCTAGATTAGAAGCCATAAGAATTTTGTTAGCTTTTGCTGCATCTAAAGGTTTCAAGTTATATCAAATGGATGTTAATAGTGCTTTTCTGAATGGCTACATAGATGAGGAGGTTTATGTCAAGCAACCACCAGGTTTTGAAGATCCAAATTTTCCTAATCATGTTTACAAACTGTCCAAAGCCTTGTACGGTCTCAAACAATCCCCTAGAGCATGGTATGATAGGTTAAAAACATTCTTACTTCAAAAGGGTTTTACCATGGGCAAGGTTGATAAAACTCTTTTTTGTGCTTAAGCATGGCAATGACTCATTATTCGTTCAAGTGTATGTGGATGATATTATCTTTGGTTTTGCTTCTCATGATCTTGTGTCCGAGTTTTCAGCTATGATGAGTTCATAATTTGAGATGAGTATGATGGGAGAACTCACGCACTTTTTGGGGCTGCAAATCAAGCAAACCAAGGAAGGTACCTTTGTTCATAAAACGAAATATACAAGAGACCTTCTTAAGCGCTTCAACATGGACAAAATCAAGCCTCTTCGAAGACCAATGGGTACAGCAACGACACTTGAACTTGATGAAGATGGTGAACCCGTGGATCAAAAAGAATATAGAAGCATGATCGGATCACTTTTGTACCTCACGACTTCAAGACTTGACATACAATTCAGTGTATGTCTTTGTGCACGGTTTCAAGCTTCCTTACGTGCTTCACATCCTAAAGCCGTCAAAAGAGTTCTCAGGTACTTACCTGGAACTCAAGAATTTAGCATTTTTCTTCCTTCTTCCTCAACCATTACTTTGAGAGCTTTTTCGGATGCTGATTTTGGGGGTTGTAGGATTGATATGAAAAGTACTTCAGGTGCATTTCATTTTCTTGATAATTCACTTGTTGCTTGGTCCTCTAGAAAACAAAGCTCAATTTCACAATCCACAGTCGAATCTGAATAAGTAGCTGCTGCGAGCGCTTGCTCACAAATTCTTTTGATTGTTCAAACTCTTAAGGACTATGGGGTTGATCTAGATAGTGTTCCATTGTTTTGTGATAACACTAGTGCTATTTGCATTGCTAAAAATCGTGTGCAACATTCTAGAACAAAGCACATTGACATTAGGTATCACTTTCTTCGTGATAATGTTGAAAAAAGAAACATTGTACTTCACCATGTAGATACCAAACAACAATTGGCTGACATTTTTACAAAACCTTTGGACTTCACTCGTTTTTGTTTCATTCGTAGTGAAATAGGGGTTATGAATCCTCATGGCTTAAATTGAGGGGGAGTTTTGAACTTGGGAAGTCTATGTGTGAATCTGAAATTAAAATAATATGAGCATAGTATTTCATACATATATGACTTTGTGATTCCTTTAACATGCTGAAAGTTCTTACTACATTACTCGTGTTATACATTTTGTAGTTTTTGCCATGACTAGTAATTGGAATAATTACTCACACTAAATCTGGTCATGACCAAACTTTCTTGCTTTTTTGAACTTGTTGCATGCTCACAAGTGCTTTTAATCATGAAAAATTAATCAATCAACTATTCTCATATTGAGCTTTTATGGTCAAAATATAAATTGAGAAAAGATCAATAGAATATGCATGCATCGCACTTCTTATTTTGAGATGGCTTGTCATTGCACTTAGATATGAACTTGAAAGAAGTTGTGTATGACTAAAACCATGTCCTTAATCTTCTGATTGTCAAATGACATAGGCTTGGCTTGGTTGGTTAGAATAAGGCCGATGTTACATATAATCTCTTGCAAATGTTATATGATCAAAATTTGTTCTTTAAATGATGATAAAAAATAATAAAAATGTAGCAACAAGTGTCATGCTTTCAAGTCTTGAAGTAGTTATGTTTTTGAGATCATGACTTGCTTAAATTGAAAAATTACACTTGATCTCTAGCATGGCTTACACTACTTTATGTATCTCATTGATTTGATAGTGTAAGTTACTTGATAGTATGACTTGAATGATCTTTGTTTTATATGTATATGTTATAATATGCACATAACAATTGAAATTTCTTATTTGAACCTTGCTGAATACATTGTCAAGGAGGGAGAAATTGACCACATTGCACATATTCACAAGTGTTTTTGGCATGATGCTTCTTAGGGGGAGATTTTTTCTTCTCATTTTATTTTTGATTTCCAAAAGGGGAGAAATATGTGTAGGGGGAAATTTTTCTTTTCAAAACTTTTCATTTGAATAAGCCAATGTTCGGATTCTAAGTGGTGTTGCCAATGCATTCATCAAGGGGGAGATTGTGAGGCCTATGTGTGCTGAATACATTGGCTATGACGATACTGCCAAAACACCCTTTTTTCAAGGTCCGACTCTAGGTCCGAGCTCCAGCAAGGTCCAACAATAGGTCCGGCTTGTTTTGGGTAGCTCCTGCAAGGTCCGATGCAAGGTCCAACTTATTTTGGCTAGGTCCGGCTTCTTTGTCTAGGTCCGACTTATTTTGGCTAGGTCCTACATGTTGTGGCTAGGTTCAACATGTTTTTGGTAGACGCGGTGCAAGGTCGTCTAGTTTTGGTTAGCTCTAGCGCTAGCTAGGTCCGACTAGCTTTGGTAAGCTCCGGTGCTAGGTCTGACTAGCTTTGGTTAAGCTCTGGCGCTAGATTTTGATAGCTTTGGTAAGCTCCGGTTCAAGGTCCGGTTAGCTTTGGCAAGGTTCGGAGCTTGATTGCAATTGTTCTATTTTTACCATGCAATGTTTCAAACTTGCTTTACATCTATGGAAAGTTTCCTTAGTATTCTTTTACTAAGTTTTTGGTGTGTTTTGGTGGTTATGGCTGATATCATTTTGCTATGGTTTGCAACATGCTTATGTGAGGTTCTCACGTAAGGTGTTGTGTTTTCAGAACTAACGAGAGTCAAGTCGAGGACTTGTGCTCGAAAGAATTGGTTGTTTGTTCATGTTAAGGTGTTGCTTGAGTTCAAGACATGGCTGGTGACGGGATCCATTGAACTAGTATTAGGGAGAAGATGAGGTTCAACAATCAAGTTTGGGAGAAATTGTGGTTGAGTTGATCGGGAGGTTGTGCAACATGGTTGAATCAAGAACAATGCATATGAAAGTATCGTGGATGTCGTTGGAAGATGTTTGCATGTGTGCAATAAGTGCATGGACGTGGCTACATGGTTCCGAGGTGTGATGATGAGATGTGGATGTAAAAAATTGGTCGGAAAGGTCCAACCGACTAGGTTATGGACTCATGCTGCGGCTAAGTCGGGTTTGACTCAAATATGGAAAGATTTGAGTTGGTTATGATAGGATTTTGTGTGGATCATGAAGTTGAGTTGTTGTAGGAATGTGGGATACATTCCTAAGGTGTTTGGAAGTCTTAAGATTGCTTCTATCTACATATGGATGAGTCTTGAGCAGTTATGGAAAGCTTTGATTCGTGAATTGAGTAGGATTAGAGTCCTAGTTTGAGTTGAGTTGGCTTTCGGGGTGGTTATATAAGCAAGGTAGGCCAGAGCTCGTGGTAGATGAATTTTTGGCTGTTCCCCTCATGTTCTATTTAATAAAATTCATAGTTGAAGGGAACTTTCATGCCTTGTTCGTACGACTTGTTTTCTTCAATTCTTTCTCATCAAGTTTCTGGACAGCACTACCTTTCTTCGGTGGTTTTATCATAACTCGAGTTTTACAGATCCAATTGACGTGGTTCTTCTAGGTTGTCTTCAAAACTTGATTATCTATCATCTGTGAAAATGTCACGGTCATTGGATTTGTGATTTTGGATCTACACGAGTTTTATTGCAGTGTTGCAGATTTGTTTTTTCCCAGGTAGAGCAGATTGACCTTCGTTCAATCTTTCAATCATAACTTGAGTTTCTATTGACAAATTTTTGTGATTCTTATTGTGTCATCTTCGTGACTTGATTTTCCATAATATCTACCACTTTTGTCACGGTTGATTACATTTAGATTAGTTGCACATACAATTTCTTTAACAGATCATTTTTCTGCCGAAGGTTTTTTTATTGCTTCCACTGAAAAAGTTTTAAATCTACCACTGACCCCCCTCTGGTAGCTTTTCACATGCTCTTCGATCCTACACTTCGGGTGCTTGTCATTTTCTTGGTAATTCACTTGTTGCTTGGTCCTCTAGAAAACAAAATTCGGTTGCACAATCTACAACCGAATCTAAATATGTAGCTGCTGCTAGCGTTTGCTCACAAATTCTTTGTATTGTTCAAACACTAAAGGACTATGGGGTTGTTCTAGAAAGTGTTCCACTGTTTTGAGATAACACTAGTGCCATTTTCATTACTAAAAACCTCGTGCAACATTCTAGAACCCAACGCATTGACATTAGGTATCACTTTCTCCGTCATAATGTTGAAAAAGAAATATTATGCTTCACCATGTAGATACCAAACAACAATTGGCTGACATTTTTACAAAACCTTTGGATTTCACTTGTTTTTGTTTCATTCGTAGTGAAATAGGGATTATGCATCCTCATGGCTTAAATTGAGGGGGAGTTTTCAAACTTGGGAAGCCTATGTGTCAATCTAAATTTAAAATAATATGAGCATAAGTATTTCATACATATATGACTTTGTGATTCCTTTTACATGCTGAATGTTCTTACTACATTACTCGTGTTATAAATTTTGTAGTTTTTCCCATGACTAGCAATTGGAATAATTACTTACACTAAATGTAGTCATGATCAAACTTACTTGATGTTTTGGACTTGTTGCATGCTCACAAATGCTTTTAATCATGAAGAATTAATCAAGTAATCAACTCACATGTTTAGTTTTTATGTTCAAATGAAAAATTGAGAAAAGACCAAAAGAATATGCATACATCGCACTTCTTCTTTTGAGATTGCTTATCATTGCACTCATATATGAACTTGGACGGAGTTGGGTATGACGAAAACCATGTCCTCAAGCTTCCGATTGTCAAATGACATAGGTGTTGACGACTGGTATGTCACAAATGAAAATCCGCAAACGCACGGAGAAACCATTGTAGCACTTCCCCTTTAAGAGGGTATCGAATCCAAGGAACGTGTGTGTGCTAATCTTCTAACTGGTTCATCCAAGGACACAAAGCTTGGTGGTAGGCAAGGGATAAAGTGGATTTCCTAAGAGAAGGTGTTCTAATTCAAAGCAAGTCGATCAATAGCAGCTTACCTTGGTCTGCCAGACGACTCCCGCCAAGAGCCTACATCGTAGTCAAACATGGAGGATTACAACGGACGGATAGGGCTCTCACCACCTACCGCCTACCCCTACAACCCGTGGACTATGAGATAATCAAAGGTAACGTCAAGCCTAGAGACCACGCCTATGCTATCGATTACTTCCCTAACCTCTCGCGTAAAGACTTGGGCCTCTAAATGAATAGAGAAATGAATGAACAAACAACTAAGGAATTAACTTGCTTGAATTAAATAAATGAACTCAATTGGAAATCATGTACCTTACTTGGGATGGGAAGAACTGTCGAGGTACAAAGGTGGAGAGGGTTCGACAAGCCCGAACCCTATCCTTAAGTGGAAGAAGCCCGACAAGCCGATGCTTCCTCCTCCTCTTTCTCACTCTGTACCTATTTTCTAAGCACTTTGGCAGCGCTATGCCTTTGGAGTGGAGTACTAGACTCAAGATTTTGGTGTGTGGAGTGAGGGAGCCCCCTACCCCCTATTTATACCATCCAAAGGTCAATTTGGCGCCATAAAAAGCGAGGGAATCAGTCGCCATTGTAATATCCAAGATGTGAGGAGCCAACACGTGGCGGCTGACCGTGTTTGACACGAATACCAGGTCGGGTGACCTGGTGGTTCGACCGAACTGCAAACGACTCCAATCGCGCCGAAACTTATCTATGACACTGTTATGAGGGCCTCCATCATGGGTATGGGTGATTCCGTAGATTTTTAGATGGGTTTATACTCCGAAAGGGACCATGAATCCTCGTGCTTGCGCCTGATTGGTCGGAAGGTGTGTTTCTTGGATTGACCCTTGTAATTATGTCTAATTATGGGCATAATTCACCTGCATACAAAATTGCACCAAAACTTGTGGAAATACTTAGTAAATAACTCCTACCACTATGTTAGTTGTCCAATCCATATATTTTATGCAGGGAATTGATGGTCAATTTTGACAATTAAGGACCATCAACAAACTCCCCCACACTTAGTCCTTTGCTCATCCTCGAGTGAAGGCAAGCAGAACTAAGTGATATCATAATTCAGCTACAAGTACGAAATATGTATACAAAACATTTCAACATATACCTTTGTTCAAGAACCTTTGATATGTGGCTACCACATCATCTTGGGTGTTTGAGAGATGGAACAGCTTAATGTAGTTCACCTGGACTCCTCCTACTGAAATAAACTTGGAAATTGCTATATTTTCACAAGTCAAAAAGATATTGCCATGCTCCTCAAAAGAATGCTCTCATCTCTCAATGTGTTTAGTCCTCTCCTTGGAATGAGTTGCCACTTCTTTTCCTACAACTAAATATGTCTTTTTGTGGAGCTTGGTAAGGATAAAAGTTTCTCACTTGCAATTCATATATTACTAAGTCAAAAACGACATCCAAATGAGAAGACATGCAACAAAAACCAATGACTAAAGAAATTCTTGTGCACTTATTATGGATGGTGGTTGATGACTCCCAATTGATCACTCTCTCTTTTTTTTGTGCAAGAATGAAGCATGGCTACTTATTGCTCTCTCTCTCTCTTTTTTGAATTCTCTCTTTTTTAGAGCTCTTATAGCCATGCCTTCTACTCCTTTTGTGCATCTTTTTATTCAGAGAGGATTTTGCAGAATTTGCATGGAGTATCTGTAAAATCCCACATTTTCCTTCATATGAGGTTCAGTTGTAAGTTGGTTATGAACCCTAATGGAGACCAATTATAGCTATGCTTATGAACTTGATCTCATCAAATCTTTTCTTCCACTCATGTTAAATTTTATTAACATGAGGAATGGACTTCACCAATAATATTAGATTAATTCTATTGACCTCTCTTCAAATTTTGGAACTATTTGAATGGAGATTGCTAGGTCAAATTAATATGCAGTACCAAATATATATTATAATTGGTTACAAATTGAATATGCTACTGTACATTGGCCTGTCAAAAATATTCAAATCTGAGGCCATCAATTTTTCTATGGCTTCCTAATATTTCAAATAGACTTCCTGCAAAGTTTCATAAATTTTGAACTCCATTTGTTATTTTATTTGAGAAGCTTAGCAAATTCAAACCATATTTAGATTTCAAATTTCGAATTCTGTTCAACTTGTTTGAACATCAAGATTTTAACACACCATCATTGTCAGCATGACTTTCTTGACTTATCCTCAAAGTTTCACAATTTTTGGAACTCAATTGCTATTTAATTCAGTGACACCATTGAATTTCATCCAATTTCAAATTCAAATTTGAATTCCAATTGAAACTTGCTCCAATTCGAAATCCAATTGCAGAATCAAATTCTAGATATTCACTTTGGCCTCCCAACAAAAAATCTAGAATTTTCAGATCAAGTTTGGTAGGAGAATTGATGTTGCAGAGAGGGGAAGAAGATAAGAGGAGGTGGGACCCACTGTCAGCCTGACATACTCGAGTGAACCCACGGGGTGCTCCGTATCAGGCTCTCCCCGCCGATCGATGCCGACAGCGCCCGACACCGCGACGCGACATGCAAGCCACTGAGCTGCCTGCTTGCTTGCGCCGTGGCGAGCTCCCCTCGTCCCTCTATCCCTATAAATACCACCCCTGGGCCGTCGCCGCCGAACTCCACCTCAGTTCCGCACCATCGCTGCCGCCTCTATTCATTGAGTTTTGGCCGACGATATAAGCAGTTTCTTACCGAGCTGTAAGTAGATAAAAGGCTTGTCACAACGTCCTGTACGTATCCTATTTGGTCATTGATCGTGACATAGCTTCTGCTTGGGGTATTTTGAAGTTTTTTGGTCGCAGTCGAGGAAGCCGCCGACAACCTTCACGACCTCGCCGTCGAGCTCCGATTCTAGGCCGTTTCCAGTCTCGACCCTTTAAGCAAAAAGGTTCGCAATCCTCTCTAGTTTATGCTCACCAAATTTAAGACCATGGCATGAAGTGTAGCTCAATTTTTTATTCGACAACCGAATCAGTAAAGCTTCACGCTTAAATTCATTTCATTCTTGCAATCATCCTTTAATCTGGTTAGCAGATAGCTTCTATATATCCTAGCGCAACTCCCTACCCAAGGGTCCCAAAAGTTATCAACCAAGCACCCTATATTTCAAGATTTCGCGGCCGCCGGTTGAAAAACCGAACTTCACCGACGAGCTCATATCTCGCGATCGTTTCCTCTCTTCCCTAGTCCAAATTATTGGTCCTTGAGACCCAAGAAAGCTTTTAGAGAAGTTCCCGAGTTGTTTGAGCTTGAGTTGAGTGAGTTCAAGCAGGCCCAAGCCATCACTACCGCCACCGCCGTCGCACGGTTGTTTCCAGTCCGTTTCGGCCGATGGTGACCTCACCGACGTGCTCAGCGCCCCCGAAAACCCCCAGGCAGCGAGTCTTGGCGAGTTTGGCGCAGCAGCTTGGCCGGCGGCGAGATCGCCGGCGAGCTACCGCCGCGTGCGAGCGCCAGCTCGAGGTTGAAGACAACCGTGGACCCCACATGTCAGTCGCCTCGGGATCCGAGTGTGGCCAGGGATCTTGTGTGACTGCGCAAGTTAACCCCGTAGCCCCCGGTGTGGCCCTGCTGCGATTGGTCGATTTTAAACCAGTGGGCCCAGCTGATTATTTAAATGTTTCCCGTTGGAAAATAATCTCAGAATTTAACCAAAATTGGAAAATCCATAACTCTCAGTAAAATTGTCCAAAAATTCCCAAATAAATTTTGTTAGAACCACCATGAAGAATAATTTCTAGTGGTGCACTTGAACTTGTATGAAAATCCATAGAAATTTCTCTATAATTCAGATAATCAAAATGCTTATAGAATTCATTCCTACAGTTCTGTTAATTGGAAAATTCCCAATTTTGGTCAGAACACTATTAGTGATACATTTGATCTCCAGTAAAAATTTCAAGTTCATTGGAATTCAATTACTCGATTAATCAGTGTTCCAAATCTCTGTGTAGTCATAAATTGAGAAAAATAGAAAATCAATTTCAGAAATTTCCCCGAACTTGAAAAATCAGTTTCTCCTTGTAGGAAGCTTAGAAAATAGTGAAACAAATTTTTCTAGAACCTGTGAGACCCCCTATACATGATATAACTACTGGTAGCCATGATAGGTCTCCAAAAAATTTCAACCAAAATTTAGAGAAGGTTATTGCTTACCATAATTTTGAAGAACAACAAACTTCCTTGATCATCTCCTGTTCTTTGCAAGAGTCTTCTCTATAGTCACTAGTATCTACCATAAAGGTCCCAAAGCCAAATTAAGACCATTATCTTATTTTGATCCTAAGATTTTAAGTTATAACCTTAAGCATATTAATTATTTTCAAAGTCATTCATACATAGTATATGCATATCGTGTAGTAGCTGAAATCGAAGAGAAGCTGGAAGCTTTGGAAGTCCAGCTGCCAGAAACTAACGTAGACTCAGACTCGCATTCAGGCAAGCCCCGATTTGCACTTAAGTTCCTTACAGTGTATTTGCTGTTTTCATTCCACCTTACATCTTCAGATGATTGTGCATTATGTTTAAGGTGTTTGACATCCACTTGCATGACCCACAAATCCCATGGAGTCTCAGGTAGGTCTACGGCCCGTTGAGTAGAAATTGCTATGCTTATGCTCATAGGAATTCGGTAGAAGTCGAGTAGTTGGAATCTACTCGCGAGATAAGAATTTTATCACACGGGAGGAATTGGAATTAAAAATGGTTTATGGATAAGAAATTGAGACCGAGCAGTGGGTAGGATGCAGCGAGACGTGGTGTCACATGCGTAGCCCTGCTTGTGTCGATTGAGGACCGTTTGGTGTGCGGCCCTGCTGGACAAGCTTGAAATGTACCAGCAACATACTAGAGAAATGGGCTCCAATAAACTGACGTTGCTTGATACTAGTTTGTTGAGGCATTCCGTTCCGTTTTATAGGCGTGGGTTGAGGGCAGCAAGGTGTAAATCAGCTGGTGGGCACGTCAGAGTATGCCCCACGCAGTGACCTCCTGCTCGTGATGGATCGACCGATTCGACATTCGAGTGCCCTGATTGCAATCACCGTCGCTCGCAGTAATAGAGTACCACTTGTTCACTGCGCCGTGACGTAGTAAATACTGAAGAAGTCAGGAGAATACGATGTATTGAATTACAACTGCTTGCAACCTTATTTGGCTTAGAGATAGTACAATTAAAGGTTTACAGTTTCCCCATACTTTACCTGTAATAGCATTATGTGATTTGTGCATGTCATATCATCGGCAAAGCGTTTCTTGTTTGATTGTGGCGTCTATGATGTGTTGTGCCTGAAGAATGTCATGTGCTACTTAAAATATGAATATAAGGATCCACTTGTAGGCGAGTCCTTTATGCTATTCCTTACCTATGTTTAGTATTCACCCCTGCATATGTCTAGTGAGACAGGTTAGTCTCTCTGAGCCTTAAGCTCACGTTTGTTGTTAACAAGTTTTTGCAGATTATATGATTGATGACGGGTTCAGTGACGAGGCTGCACCCCCTCCAGGTTTTACAGCCGAGTGGGAACCCTGCACGCCGTCGTAAATTGGGTGTTGCTAGTGCAAATTATACAGGGCATGGATGACTTTGCTTTTGCATAGCTAGTGCTGAGAGCGTAGCTCTTATGTATAGTTCTCTTTCCTTTTGTTAGTATTTTAAAACTTCCGCTGTGCTTTTGAATAAAGACTTGGTATTGTAATTTGTTCTCGTCCTTTTCTTGTATACTGTTGGGTGTCGCATCGCACGACACCACCCAATGAGATCCATGGAGGTCAGGATTCCGATCCCCACAAACATGGTATCAGAGCATCTTTGGGAACAGTGTACTTGAAAAGAGCATATTTTCAAAAATTAGGATTTGAGTGAGGAATTAGTTATATGCCCTTATAAGGAGTATTATTAGTATAAGATATAAAGGTGGTAAACTAACTTATGTGTTATAAATTCTGTAACAACGCTCCGACGTCAGGTAACAGGTAAGGTACGCCACTGTAAGCGGATCAATTGCGGTAAGCTCACCATGCGAGAGGTAGCATGGAAATCTTTTCATGGCTTGGCACGGAAATGTTAATAGGAGTCTCTGAAGCTTTCTATGTTTCTGAGAACCTATGACATGCGGTACCCTAGCGTGCTTCAAAGTTAGTGGGAGACCCTGTCGGGTGGTGTATAACCCGATGGTATGCATCTCTAGAGCTATTCATGTTATATGGGAGCATGCGAAACACGTATTCCCGAGCGTGTATAAGCCGGTTCATGCGGGAGTCTTTGCTGTACAGACGTAGTACAACCATGTACCTTGAGACATGACCTCGCTCGAGGGCGACTCACACCAGAGTCGTATGCATTTACTTTCATATATATTATTGTGGCTGCATGTCGTGTTTCCCCGTTCCGCCCTTGAGGTGTGAAGGTGTGAAAGGGGATTGTTTGTCTTCTGCAGCATTGACTATGGTAGCGACCCGTGTAGAACACGTTTGCGAGTGAACGATACTAGGGCCACCTATAAACGTATCCGGAAATACCGGTTAGAATTTTCTTTGGTGAGGCACATAGTACCGTCGGTATAAACTTTGATACTTGACCATCCCCAACGACAAAAATGGATGAATTTTATTTTGGAAAGCCTGACTATCAGTTGCTGGTAGGTTTGGACCCTGCAAAATGAGTTTCGATTCAACATTGAGTTAGCACCAAGATTCTTGATTTCTAGCTAAAGTTTTCTCAACTTCGCCAGGTTGTAATCTTGTTTAGTTAGGATTGAACATAGGGGTATGCTGTATGGATGGAAAGTTCTTGAAGACCTCTACGACTTTTCTGTTGACCATTAAGACAGAAAAGCTTGTTATTCTGTTGAAATTTGGGGTATGCTTAAACTGCTCCAGATGACCCTACCATTGTACCAGTCTCTGTATTTTTGCAATAACTCACTGTAGAAAAATCTTCTACCTTATTGTCATTCATATCTGAAAAGGGTAGAAGGAGATCTACAGTTTCGTTATTTAAAGTTTTCCTGATTCGAATTTGAGGCAATTCAAATTTCGAGCTCAAAACAGTCAACTGCAGGGCTGCTGTTGAACAACAGTCAGTTCATCTGTCAAGTTTAGTTAGCTCTATCTTTTAATCCAGAATAGTGACAGGGTCATATATATACATTTCTGGAAAGATTAGCGAGTCCTCTATCAACTTTATGTTGCACTCATGGCCCGAATATTGGTGTAGCTGTGTGTAATTGCTATGGTTGCAAACTTGGTTCTGGCAGACCAGAACTTGAAACAGTTGGCACATAGTTTCGAATTAGCGCACTATACCTACCAAACAAATGTTTCATGGCCGAAATATTTTATTTCTGGATTTTTAACTTGATGTTATACAATTTTTATTTTATCATTACCTCAATATATTGTCATGATATGCCTGTATAAATGGTGGAAATCACCACATATACAGGAGAGGTTCTGTCAAAGTTTCCAGAAAATTTGGGTCAACTTCAAACCTGTATATATTATATTTCCTAGCTCACCCGAAGCTGTATGAGTACAATATGGAACATTTTTAAAGTGTACTACAACTTTTGTATTCAACCCAACATCTAGTTCTGACGTTTCCTGTATGAAAAATTTAAATTTATACAGGAAGGTCAGCTGGAACAGACTGTGATTACAACCGCAGTTTTAAATTTTCTTAAAACCTTTGGGAGTTGGAAACCTTCTTATTATTCCAGTATCTTTTCCACAGATGGCTGATTCGATGATTTATTTACCAAACGGATGGGTGTTCACGAAGTGTGCTCTTCTGAAGGGTTTTCCGGATTTGTTGATAGCAATGCTTCAACAGTTCGGGTATCACGAAATACCGGACTATTGGGGCAAGGAGATCGATGACGGAGGTGTGAAAAGATGCACCATTTATGTCGATGTACCTGCTGCTCCATTGGGTATTGGATGGGCTCCTTTCTCCATCCATGTGCAAGGGATTCAATTGGAAGACACGTGGTGTTATGCCGCGAGTGTTGCCATAATGAGGTTTTGCAAACTTCATTATCGTGCTATGGGAGGCACTCCATTCGCACTCTTTCCAGTTGATGGTAGAGCCGGTGAGGAGTGGGCAAGTCGGATGGTTGCAGCATATGGACATACTGAAGAAGTACCCAAGATGATTTTAGCATCATATGCAGCATCAGCGTGTCAAGAGAGCCTTGATCAGCATGCTAGCCTTGGAAGAATGATGAGTGACCTGAAGCAAGCTCTGATTCGAGGAGATCACTTTGAGGGGGCCAATGAATCACTTAGGGCCACAATTGCTCCTCTCAATCGATGTATAAAATTAAAGGAGAATCAGTGGCACCGGGCTGTTAAAGCTCGATCGGAGGCTTGCATGGAAACGCAATACGCGGAAAGTGCGTTGGAAGAAAGTCAACTTGAGGTGCAACTGTTGGATGAACAATTGAGTGAGGTGACTCAAGAAAGGGATCAATCCAAAGGGGAGACTCATGATTGTAAGGCCAGTTGTGAGAATGCACAAAAAGAACTGGAAGACCTGAGGATGTTTCTTCTTCAGGCTGATGTGAAATCTTTAGTTGCCGCGGCATCGTCAATGGTGGGTGAGGTAGCAACTCTTGCTCCAGCAACCGCACCTATGGCACCAACTTCGAATGACGAAGAGGAAGAAGAAGATCCCAAGGAACTTGAGTACATCGAATAGGATGTATCAAAGGGGGATAGGGCAGCACTTTTGCCATCACGGGGCAACGTATAGTTTAGTAGTTGCTTGTGTTTATTTTGTGGCCATGTTTGTATCATATTAAGAATAGCAGTGGGTATGTCTGGGATGACAAGATGTGTATGAATCTCATGGGGACCAAGTATGGTAGAGATGCACTTCCGTAGTGGGAGTCCGTCATTTTGGAGTACACTACTGTAAACTTGGTCATGAGATAATATATCTTGTACAAGTTTGTACTTTATCAATATATGTGAATGTTATGCACTTATTCCCTTGTCAACATTCGCACTACTGAATATGAAATGGATGAAGGGAAGGAAAACATGTGCTGATTTTAAGTCATATGGATGCAGAATGGTGCGTACGCGCTCGACGCCTGATATTGGAGGTTCAAGTCATGGTCATGAGGACGAATCTCCGACCCAGGAGCCAGCTGCAACACTGCAGCAACAAGTTCCTCCACCAACACCTCCTAAACTTCCAGGGAGTCTAGCGGAGGTTCTCGCCGCAGTACTCGGCTCGCGCGACGAGCAAACTGAGTTACTGCAGACTTTGGTTCAGCATTTGTCCCGTCAAGGGGGGGCGACCAGATGTGGGTCCACGACAGCCTTCTCCGAGTTCATACTCGGACTTCATGTCAACACACTCGCCGGTCTTCATGGAGGCCGATGAACCGTTGGAGGCGGACAACTGGCTCCGCTCCATCGAAGGGAAGTTCAGTTTGCTACGAATGATCTAACATAAGAAGACCCTGTTCGCGGCCCAACAATTACAAGGGGCTGCTGGTGCGTGGTGGGCAAATTATCTTGCCGCACGACCAGCCTGCTATGCCGCGAGCTGGGAGAAGTTCCGGGAGGCGTTTCGCGCCTATCACATACCTCCCAGTGTTATGAGGAGGAAGCTTCAAGAGTTCTTGGAGCTGAAGCAAGGAGGAAGGAGTGCTTTCGAGTACTCCAAGGCATTCAACCACGTGGCCCAATATGCTCAGGACCAAGTGTGTACTGAAGATCGAAAGCGGGAATGCTTCTATCGGGGTTTGAACCCCAATATGAAGAACAAGCTTGCCTTGTTCAACAGCGGCAGCTTCAACAACATGGTCAATACCGCAATCGTGCAGGAGGACGCTACTAGGGAGCTGTTCTTCGACAAGAAGAAAAGTAGTGCTCCGCAGGGCAGCGGAGGGGTGCTCCTCAGAAGTACCGAATGGTGTATCGATCACCATCCGACCAGAGGTGGCAGCCGCCATCGCGACCACCGATGTTTCATGGTCATCCGTTCAACAATGCCAGTTTCCGCCCACAACATCAACGGGGGATGATTCCGCGTGCACCTCTACCTCCACCGCGTGCACCATGATTCCGTCCTCCTTTCCGTGCCAATCAGACCCCGTACACGTATTTCACGTGTGGACGTACGGGGCACTTCGCCAAGGACTGCCCATAGAGCAAGGGACAGTCATCATACCAGGGGCAAACCAGCCCCGTAACCAGCCCAAGAAGCCAGCCACCAGAACCGGCAACGTCCACCACCTCGCCATCGAGGATGTTCAGAAGGCGCACCTGTACTAACGAGTACGTTCTCTCTCATTGGTCATCCCGTAGTCATCCCTAAGACAGCACTCTCGATGAGGTATGGATTGTACGAGTACCTTGTCATGTCCTTCAGATTGACCAACGCACTGGCCCATTTCATGTATCTCAGGAATTCAATGTTCATGTCGGATTTGGACAAATTTGTCGTGGTTTTCATTGACGACATCCTTGTGTACCCTAAATTCGAAGAAGAACATGCACAACATTTGTACATCGTGCTTTAATGATTGTGAGACCACAAGTTGTATGCTAAGTTCAGCAAATGTGAGTTCTGGATCAGCCAAGTGCCATTTCTGGGGCACATCATCTCTGCTGAGGGAATTGCAGTTGATCCAAGTAAGATAAACAAGTACTCAAATGGGAGTCTCCAAAGTCTATGCATGAAGTTCAAAGCTTCCTGGTTTTAGCAGGATATTATCGGAGGTTCATTCCAAGTTTTTCCAAGATAGCTAAACCAATGACGAAACTTCTGAAGAAAGGAAAGAAATATGCATGGACAAAGGGATGTGAGGAAGGTTTTCAAGCATTAGTGAAACACCTCACAACAGCGCCAGTATTAGCCCAACTAGACACAACCAGGTCTTTTGATGTTTATTGTGATGCATCTGGCATTGGTTTGGGTTGCGTATTAATGCAAGACAGAAAGGTGATCGCTTATGGATCACGGCAGCTTCGAAACCATGAGCAGCATTATCCGACTCATGATCTTGAGCTCGCTGCCATGGTACTGGCATTAAAGATGTGGAGACACTATCTATGGGGCAACCTAGTACATCTCTACACCGATCACAAAACCTTGAAGTACATCTTCACCCAGAAGGATTTGAATATGCGACAGTGAAGATGGTTGGAACTAATCAAAGACTATGAAATTGAGATCCACTACCATCCTGGAAAGGCAAATGTAGTCGCAGATGTGCTAAGTCGCAAGTCCCATGTCAATAACCTTTTCTATCACATTGATAGAGGAAGAAGAATCGAGTCTCTACTTGGTTCCGTATGGGGCGCCCTACAATTTAGCTCTCATTCCTACCATAAGGGAAGAAATTTTGGAGGCTCAGAAGAAAGACAAGGGCATATTCGCTAAAGAATGAAGAAGGGAGAGATGAAGTGTTTCCGATGTGACGATGACAGTACCATCTAGTTCAAATACCGCATCATGGTGCCCCGCAATGTGGGACTTTGGAAGAAGATTTTGGACGAAGCTCATTTGTCCAAGTATTCTATTCATCCGGGAAGTAACAAATTGTACCAAGACTTAAAGAAGAAATTTTGGTGGACTCGAATGAATAAGGAAATAGCAAAGTATGTATCCGAATGTGATACGTGTCGGCGGGTGAAAGCCGATCATCTAAAGGCAGCCGGACAGCTACAACCTTTAAGCATACCAATCTAGAAATGGGAGGACAACAACATGGATTTCATTGTTGGATTACCTCTCACTTTTCGCAAGCATGACTCGGTTGGGTGATAGTCGACCGACTCACCAAGTTGGCTCACTTTATTCCAATCAATGTCAAATATGTGGCACGACAATATGCAGAGTTGTATATTGCCACGATCCTATGCCTACACGGAGTACCCCGCACCATCATATCAGATTGTGGAACCTTGTTTGCTGCTCAATTTTGGGTGCAGCAGCTTGGCCGGCAGCGAGAAAGCCGGCGAGCTACCGCCGCGGGCACCGCCGCGCACGAGCGCCAACCCGAGGTTGAAGACAACCGTGGACCCCACATGTCAGTCGCTGCGGGATCCGGGTGTGGCCAGGGATCTGGTGTGACTGCGCGGGTTAACCCCGTAGCCCTCGGTGCGGCCCTGCTGCGATTGGTCGATTTTAAACCAGTGGGCCCGGCTGATTATTTAAATGTTTCCCGTTGGAAAATAATCCCAGGATTTAACCAAATTTGAAAAATCCATAACTCTCAGCAGAATTGTCCAAAAATTCCCAAATAAATTTTGTTAGAACCAGAATGAAGAATACTTTCCAGTGGCGCACTTGAACTTGTATGAAAATCCATAGAAATGTCTCCATAATTCAGATAAGCAAAATGCTTATAGAATTCATTCCTACAGTTCTGTTGATTGGAAAATTGCCAATTTTGGTCAGAACACTATTAGTAATACATTTGATGTCCAGTAAAAATTTGAAGTTCATTGGACTTCAATTACTGGATTAATCAGTGTTCCAAATCTCTGTGTAGTCATAAATTGAGAAAATAGAAAATCAATTTCAGAAATTTCCCGAAACTTGAAACATCAGTTTCTCCCTGTAGGAAGCTTAGAAAATAGTGAAACAAATTTTCCTAGAACCAGTGAGACCCCCTCTACATGATACAACTACTGGTAGCCATGATAGGTCTCCAAAAAATTTCAACCAAAATTTAGAGAAGGTTATTGCTTACCGTAATTTTGAAGAACAACAAACTTCCTTGATCATCTCCTGTTCTTTGCAAGAGTCTTCTCTATAGTCACTAGTATCTACCATAAAGGTCCCAAAGCCAAATTAAGACCATTATCTTATTTTGATCCTAAGATCTTAAGTTATAACCTTAAGCATATTAATTATTTTCAAAGTCATTCATACATAGTATATGCATATCGTGTAGTAGCTGAAATCGAGGAGTAGCCAGAAGCTTTGGAAGTCCAGCTGCCAGTCAAACGTAGACTCAGACTCGCATTCAGGCAAGCCCCGGTTTGCATTTAAGTTCCTTACAGTGTATTTGCAGTTTTCATTGCACCTTACGTCTTCAGATGATTGTGCATTACGTTTAAGGTGTTTGACATCCACTTGCATGACCCACAAATCCATGGAGTCTCGGGTAGGTCTACGGCCCGTTGAGTAGAAACTGCTATGCTTATGCTCATAGGAATTCGGTAGAAGTCGAGTAGTTGGAATTTACTCGCGAGATAGGAATTTTATCACACGGGGGGAATTGGAATTAAGAATAGTTTATGGATAAGAAATTGAGACCGAGTTGTGGGTAGGATGCAGCGAGACGTGGTCTCACGTGTGTAGCCCTGCTTGTGTCGATTGAGGACTGTTTCGTGTGCGTCCCTGCTGGACAAGCTTGAAATGTACCGGCGACATACTGGAGAAATGGGCTCCAATAAACTAACGTAGCTTGATACTAGTTTGTCGAGGCATTTCGTTCCGTCTTATAGGCGTGCGTTGAGGGCAGCAAGGTGTAAATCAGCTGGTGGGCACGTCAGAGTATGCCCCACGCAGTGACCTCCTGCTCGTGATGGATCGATCGGTTCGACATTCGAGTGTCTAGTGAAAGGTGGTCATATACGACTAGTACTGAAGTGTTACGTAGGTACTGCTGTAAGTACTCGCTGACACTTCCGAAAGTGCGTATGTGTCGTGTTGTTCCAGGTGTGCCCTGATTGCAATCACCGTCCCTCGCGGTAATAGAATACCACTTGTTCACTGCGCCATGACATAGTAAATATTGAAGAAGTCAGTAGAATACGATGTATTGAATTAGAACTGCTTGCAACCTTGTTTGGCTTAGAGATAATACAATTAAAGGTTTACAGTTTCCCCATACTTTACCTGTGATAGCATTATGTGCTTTGTGCATGTCATATCATCGAAAAAGCGTTTCTTGTTTGATTATGTCGTGCCTGAAGAATGTCATGTGCTACTTAAAATATGAATATAAGGATCCACTTGTAGGCGAGTCCTTTATTTATACCTTACCTATGTTTAGTATTCACCCCTGCATATGTCTAGTGAGACGGGTTAGTCTTGCTGAGCCTTAAGCTCACGTTTGCTGTTAACAAGTTTTTGCCGATTATACGACTGATGACGGGTTCGGTGATGAGGCTGCACCCCCTCCAGGTTTTACAGCCGAGTGGGAACCCTGCGCGCCGCCGTAAATTGGGTGTTCCTAGTGCGAAGTATCTAGGGCATGGATGACTTTGCTTTTGCATAGCTAGTGCTGAGAGCGTAGCTATGATGTATAGTTCTCTTTCCATTCATTAGTGTTTTAAAACTTCCGTTGTGCTTTTGAATAAAGACTTGGTATTGTAATTTGTTCTCGTCCTTTTCTTGTATACTATTGGGTGTCGCATCGCACGACACCACCCAATGAGATCCTTGGAGGTCGGGATTCCGGTCCCCACAATATCTTTTGATGGTGGATGTGTGAAAATCATGGAATATGGTGGAGTACACAAGAAATTCCTAATCATAGATTTCATGCAAGTTACTCAAAACGGTCAAGAGTTTGACAAAGTTCAATTAAAATGCAAAGTGGCATATGCATGTGGTTTTCAATATTGCTATCATATGGCCTTGGTGGGCATTTAAATTGTAATGAGAGATGGTGGCAAAAATCTATCGACTTTAAAAATTGCAATAAAAAATTCAATTCCAGCATGGAGAGTTTCCAAGTTTCACTTTTTTACCATATCACACCAATCAAATACTTAGATGACATGTTTTTCCTAAATTGATATGTGGTTCAAGAACATGGTAGTGAAATTGAAATGTGGTGTAGACTTATTCCATTCTCTAGCAAAATATGATATAGGAAAATGGAAAATTTTAGTTTCCAATGAGTTGATTTTAATGATATTATCGTGCATAATCAAATTCAACTGAAAATAAAGTATAGAGGGATAAGAGGTGAGAGAACGAAACCATCGCCTTAATAAAGAAGTGTGGGCCAAGCCATCACGGCTTTGTCAAATCTTCTCGTGGTCCTTCATGCGATGTCTTGAATTGTTCTTTCATGATAGTACAGGTATGTTGCACTTTGGGAGGTTTGTGGGACCCCCCCCCCCACACTTGTTCTTGAACCAGTCTTTTTTTAACACAAAAACATGGAAAAGTGAAAGACTCTACCGGCCTTACATACACCTTTGAGTCACAGTTTATTTGACAAAGGCACTTCATATGATGGAATCAAAATAAGCGCCTAAGTCCTAGGTAGGAAAGTATTTATGATATTCTACATTTTATTGCTCTCCTACATAGGCAAGTGGGGATAGTGGGATGATTGGAAAGGAGTGGTGAGGGTTGGAGCTTGCTTTATTGGACATCGAAAATTTAACCGAACTTCAAGGATAGGCGTTAAAGTCAATCAAATTGACTATGTCTTCCTATTTGTCCAAATTTTCTTCGGGCTATAAAAAGATCTTGAGACGGTGCCTATTTACTTTGAATAGATGACCTTCATCATTTTGGAGTGTAATTGCTCCATGAGATGAAGTATCTACCACAGTATAGGTACCTTACCATTTACTTTTTAGTTTTCCATATCCAAAAAGTTTGACTCCAGAGTTGAAAAGTAGGACTTTATCTCCAAACTTCAACTCCCTAGGCGTAATTCTTTTATTGTGCCACCTCTTGGTTTTTTCCTTATAGATCTTGGCACTATGGTATGCCTTATCCCTTCATTCTTTCAGTCCCGAAATTTGCATTTTGCTCAACTTTCCAGTTTCATGGAGATCCATGTTCCACTTCTTGATAGCCCAATACGCTCTATGTTCCAATTCTATGGGAAATGTCAAGTTTTCCCGTAGACAATTCGAAAAGATGACATTCCAATGGGTGTCTTATAGGCGGTATGGTATGCCCAAAGTGCATCAGGTAGTCTGTTCTTCCACACATTCCCCATCTCAAAGACGGTCTTTTGCAGAATATTCTTGATTTTTTTGTTTAAATTTTCTCCTTGACCACTTGTTTGGGAATGGTACAGAGTAGCAATGTTATGCCTAACCCCAAGATCCCTTAGAAAGATTTGAAAGGTCTTATCCGAGAAATAAGACCCTCCATCACTTATGACCATTTGGAGAGTTCCAAACCGTCAGAAAATGATTTCAAGAAAAATTTTCCGAGCGGCCTTGGCATCGACATGTTTGCATGGTAATGCTTCTACCCATTTGGACACATAATCTACGGCCACCAGAATATACACACAATCATATGACTTTGGAAAAGGTCACATAAAGTCAGTTCCCCACACATCAAATAATTCTACTTGGAGATTGTATATGAGGGGCATCGTATTGCAAGCAGTGATTCCTCCATGCTTTTGTCATTCCCAACATCTTCGAACGAGTTCCTTTGTATCCTCATACATTGAGGGCCAAAAGAATCCACTTTGCCAGATCTTTGCCTGAGTACGGTGAACACCGCAGTGCCGACCATAGGGGGCCACATGGCATCTTTTGATGATTTTGGTGCCTCCGATTGTTGGGATGCACCTTCTAAGCAGCCCATCAGAACATATCCTATAGAGGTATCGATCATCCCACAAGTGACGTCAACTCTCAAAAATGAGTTTTTTCTTATCCCGCCCTGGTGGTACGTACCCCGTAACCATGAAGTTTACGATGTCCGCATACCAAGGGTTAGAGTCGGTCTCCTTGAGCAACATATCATCATGTAGGAAATCATTGATAGGTATGTCCGTTGTATTTGGGATTTCCATACGTGAGAGGTGATCAACGATAGAATTATCTACTCCCTCTTTATCCCATATCTCCAGGTTAAACTCTTGTAGTAGGAGAATCCATCGGATTAGGCTAGGTTTAGCATCTTTCTTGGTGAGCAAATATTTCAAAGCAGCATGGTCTGTGTAGACTATGACTTTTGCTCCAACCAAGTATGATCTAAACTTATCGATAGCAAAGACAACTGCTAGGAGCTCTTTTTTAGTTGTGACAAAGTTAAGCTGAGCTCCTGTTAGAGTCTTCCTAGCGTAGGCTATTGTATGATGCTGATTATCCTTGGTTTGGCTAAGGACCGCTCCAACGGCATAATCACTAGCATCACATGATTTCTAATGGAAATGTCCAATCAGGGAGTTGAATGATTGGAGCTGTGATGGGTGCCTTCTTGAGGATGTCAAAAGATTGGTGACACTCAAAATCAAAATCAAAGGGAATATCCTTAGATAATAGGCTAGTGAGGGGTCTTGCGATTTTCAAAAAATCCTTGATAAATCGTCGGTAGAACCCCGCATGGCCTAAAAAGCTATGAATACCCTTAATGTTGTTGGGAGATGGAAGCTTTTCAGTAACTTCAATTTTGGCTTTGTCCACCTCAGTCCCCCTTTCGGACACCAAGTGTCCTAAGACGATGCCTTTACGGACCATGAAATGACACTTTTCCCAATTTAGCACCAGATCCTTTTCTTGGCATCTTTGTAAGACCTTGTCTGGGTTCTCAAGACAATGGTCATGAGTTTTTCAATAGATGGAAAATTCATCCATGTAAACTTCCATGATTTTCTCGATCATGTCTGAGAAAATAGACATCATGCACCTTTGGAACGAAGCGGGTGCATTACACAACCCGAACGACATTTGCCAATAGGCATACATTCCGTAAGGGCATGTGAAGGTGGTCTTACTTTCATCATCAGGGTGGATGGGAATTTGATGGTAACCAGAATACCCATCAAGGAAACAAAAGAAGGAATGTTTCGCTAGTCGCTCAAGCATTTTATCAATGAAAGGAAGTGGGAAATGATCCATCATTGTTGCCTTATTGGATTTTCTGTAGTCAATACACATCCTCCACCCCGTGATGGTTCATTGAGGAATGAGTTCATTGCTCTCATTTTGAACGACGGTCATTTCTCCTTTCTTGGGCACTACTTGGACAGGGCTAACCCACTCACTATGAGGAACGGGATAAATTATCCCGACATGCAAGAGTTTCAAGACGTCCTTCTTAACAACCTCCTGCATAGCATTGTTCAATCTCCTTTGAGGTTCCCTATACAGTGTGCTAAGAGTGTCAGTGGGAATGCGATGGGTGCAAAGAGTAGGGCAGATTCCCTTAAGGTCTTGGAGTGAGTATCCTAGGATAGATCTATGTTTTTATAAGACGGTCATGAGTTTGGCAGTTTTGTCTTGTGAAAGCTTGATGGTTGGTACGTCACAGATGAAAATCCGCAAGCGCACGGAGAAACTGTTGTAGCACTTCCCCTTTAAGAGTAATCCCAAGGGTATCGAATCCAAGGAATGTGTGTGTGCTAATCTTCTAACTGGTTCACCCAAGGACACAAAGCTTGGTGGTAGGCAAGGGATAGAGTGGATTTCCTAAGAGAAGGGGTTCTAATTCAAAGCAAGTCGATCAATAGCAGCTTATATTGGGCACGGGCATACCCTGGTCTACCAGGCAACTCCCGCCAGGAGCCTACATCGTAGTCGAACTTGAAGGATTACAAAGGACGGATAGGGATGTCACCACCTACCGCCTACCTCTACAACCCGTGGACTACGAGATAATCAAAGGTAACATCAAGCCTAGACACCAAGCCTACGCTATCGATTACTTCCCTAACCTCTCTAACAAAGACTAAGGCCTCTAAATGAATACATCAATGAATGAACAAACAACTAAGGAATTAACTCACTTGAATTAAATAAATGAACTCAAATGGAATTCATGTACCTTAGTTGAGATGGAAAGAACTATAGAGGTACAAAGGTGGAGAGGGTTCAACAAGTCCAAACTCTATCCTGAAGTGGAATAAGCCCGACAAGCTGGAGCCTCCTCCTCCTCCTCCTCCTCTTTCTTACTATCCCTATTTCCTAAGCACTTGGGCAGCGCTATGCTTTTGGAGTGTAGTACTAGACTCAAGCCTTTTGGTATGTGGAGTGAGGGATCCCCCTACCCCCTATTTATACCCTCCAAAGGTTGGTTTGGCGCCAGTAAAAGCGAGGGAATCAGTTGCCATCGTGATCTCCAAGTCGTGAGGAGCTAACACGTGGCGATTGAGCACGTTTGGCGCAAATACCAGGTTAGGCGACCTGGTGGTTCAGCTGAAGTGCCAACGGCTCCAATCGCATCGAAACTTCTCTATGACATTTTTATGTGGGTCCCCATTATGGGTATTGGTGATTTACTTGATTTTTAGTTGGTTTTCTACTCTGAGTGGGCCCATGAATCCTCATGCTTGTGCCTTATTGGTCAGAAGGTGTGTTTCTTGGATTGGCACCTAGAAATACCACTAATTATGAGCATAATTCACCTACATACAAAATTGCACCAACACTTGTGGAAATAGTTAGTAAATAACTCCTACCACTATGTTGGTTGTCCAATCCATAGCTTTTATGCAAGGAATTGATAGTCAAATTTGGCAATTAAGGACCGTCAACATCGGGTACCCCCGCATACAAGGAAGACAAGATGTTGGGTCTCACCTCCCAACAGGGGAGGTACCCAGAGGCTACCGCGTGTGCCGCAGCTCTGAACCTGCCTCCCTTCTATGGATAGCTCTAGTTTTTCCATGTGTCTCGTAGCTCCGGACATGCCTCCCTGCTAAGGGTAGCTCTGGTGCTGCCACGTGCTCCGCAACTCCGGATCCTTGGTGTTGCCACGCGTCCCGTGGCTCCGGACCCAACCTCCCCGCTCAGGAGAGCTTCGGTGCTGCCATGCATCCCGTAGCTCCGGACCCAACCTCCCCGCTGAGGAGAGGTCCGATGCTTCCACGCATCCCATGGCTCTAGACCCAGCCTCCCCGCTGAGGAGAGCTCCGGTGCTGCCAGTCGTTCTGCAGCACCAGACATGACCTCCACGCTGGAGGACTCTAGGGCTGCCACGTGCCCCTTGGTTCATGAAGACGACGTGTGCACTCAAGACCACATTAACGTGCCTTCAAGACAGCATTAGTGCGTCATCAAGTCCACGCCTTCAAGACAACATTAATACGCTACCAAGACCCATTAACATGCCTTCAAGACCATGTTAATGCGCTTTCAAGACCATCTAACCCGGGGCCACCTGTCGGGCCCCAATCATAATGTAAGTTGTCGGCCCTTGGCATATAAAAGGACCGAGCATACACCAACAAGGGAGGGCCAAGGTCAATCAGACTAGCTCACTCGCATACTCGCATACACCAATCAAAAACTTAGATGACATGTTGTCCTAAATCAATTATATGGGTCCAGAAACATGGTAGTGAAATCAAAATACAGGATATACTAATATCATATTTAAGCAATTTACATTGTTTATGTTAATTGAGTTGATTTTAATTTGATTTTTCATGAATGCGTCAAAATTTTCAACTCAAATTGCAGTGAATCATATAGAGCAGGGGGTAAGAAGTCCAAACAATGTTGTGTAGCGAAACAAGCCTGAGAGGGGCCACCAACAGGTCGACCGAGCCGTGGCTGGCTCCTCTAGTGCACAACATTATTGTGTCGTCCCGTGTGTTTGTTGGCTACGTGTTCTCAGATGAAACGTGTAATCTGTATGTCATGAAACTGCGAAGGGACTCCTCCCCCACACTTGTTTTTTGAAGTCTTTATTGGACAAAAATGCAATGATAAAACAAAGGTAACTTTACCGGTGTTAGCTAAACTGGTAAGTTCTATTTACTGAATTCAAAATGGGGTGCTTGAATGAAAATTGGAATTGAAAAACTAGCACCCTTAGATAAAAGATGGGACTTGGGCAAGGTGGAGATTAGAAGGATGTTGTCGCACCAAGGGATTGGTTGGGATTCCTTGGGCCATATGGATGATTTTTCTAATGGGCTCACTTATTGGACTTCGAGGATTTAAGTGCAACTTGGAAGAACAACGTGGAAATTGATTAAATTTACCACATCGACTTCTTTTGTAAATCCTTGTGGCAATCTAATAAGATTTTGAGACTGTGCCCATTCACCTTTAATAGATGGCCTTCATCATCTTGGAGTGTGATGGCTCCATGAGATGAAGTTTCTATTACGGTAAATGGTCCTTCCCATTTACTTTGTAGTTTCTCATGTCCAAAGAGTTTTACCCTGGAGATGAAGAGAAGGAATTTATATCCAGGCTTAAACTCCTATAGCGTAATCCATTTGTCGTGCAATCTCTTAGTTCTTTCCTTATAGATTTTGGCACTATGGTACCCCTTATCCCTCCATTCCTCAAGCTCAGAAAATTGCCTCAAACGGTGCTTCCCAGCCATGTTAAGATCCATGTTCCACTGTTTAATGGCCCAATGAGCTCTATGATCCAACTCTACAGGAAGATAGCAAGTCTTCCCATAGTCACGCCAATGGGTGTCTTGTAGGCTGTTCGATATGCCCACAATGCGTCGAGTAGTTTCTGCTTCCATCCGATTCCCATTTCCAAGATGGTATTTTGCAGAATATTCTTGATGTACTTATTAGATGTTTCTGCCTGACAGCTTGTTTGTGGGTGGTAGGGAGTAGCAATATTATGCTAAACTCCAAGCTCTCTCAGAAAGCTCCAGAAGGTCTTATCAATGAAATGAGACCCTCCATCACTAATAACCATTCGGGGAGTGGCAAAGCATGGGAAAATGATCTCATGGAACATTTTCCTAGCTTGCCTGGAGTCGGCATTTTCGCAAGGCAATGCCTCTACCCTTTTGACACATAATCGACGACCACCAGAGTATACACACAATCATGGGACTTTGGAAAGGGTCCCATGAAGTCAATAACTCATACATTAGATAATTCGACTTGGAGATTATATGTCAGGGGCATGGCATTACGAGCAGTGATTCCTCGATGCTTTTGGCATTTCCAACATTGGTGGATGAATTCCTTGGTATCTTCATATATAGAAGGCCAATAGAATCCACTTTGCCAGATCTTTGCCTGAGTACGGTAAACACCGTAATGGCCTCCATAGGGGCCAACATGGCATTTTTCAATGATTTTGGTGCCTTAGATTGTGGGGACACACCTTCTAAGAAGGTCATAGGCACATACTTGATAGAGATATGGGTCATCCCACAGGTGTCTACGACTCTAATAAATGAGTTTGTTTTTGTTTTCCCCTAGCGGTACGTACAATGTGACCATGAAGTTCACAATATCTGCTTACCAAGAGTGAGAGTCGGTCACCTTGAGCAACATGTCATCATGTAGTAAGTCATTAATGGCTACGTCCATGTGTTTTCTGACTTCCATACGTGAGACATGATCCACAACGGAATTCTCCACTCCTTTCTTATCCTTAATCTCCAAATCAAATTCTTGGAGTAGGAGAATCCATCGGATGAGCCTCGGTTTAGCATAATTTTTTGTGACCAAAAATTTCAAGGCAGCATGGTATGTGTAGACTATGATCTTGGCTACAACCAAATAGGTTCTAAACTATCGATAGCAAATACTACTGTCAGGAGCTCCTTTTCTGTAGTGGCATAATTGGGTTGTGCTCTTGTTCGAGTCTTGCTAGCGTAGGCTATGGCATGATGGTTTTTATCTTTGGACTGGCCTAAGACTGCACCAACAGTGAAATCGCTGGCATCGCACATGATTTTGAATGGGAGCATCCAATTAGGGGGTTGCATGATTGGAGCCAACACAAGTGCCTTTTTGGGTGTATCAAAGGATTTAAGGCACTCCTCATCGAAATCAAAGGGAGCATACTTATATAATAGGTTTGTGAGGGGTCTAGCAATTTTGGAGAAATCCTTGATAAATAGTCGACAAAACCCTGCATGACCTAGGAAGCTGCAGATTCCCTTAATGTTGACAGAAGGTGGAAGTTGTTAAATAACTTCAATTTTTGCTTTGTCCAGCTCTATCCCCTCTTGGACACTAAGTGCCAAGAACGATGCCTTCACAGACCATAAAATTGCACCTCTCCCAATTAAGTACCAGGTCCTTCTCTTGGCATCTTTGTAAGACCTTGTCTAAATTTTCCAGATTATAATCAAAAGTTTTTCCATAGACGGAGAAATCATCCATGAAAACTTCCATGATTTCTTCAATCATGTCAGAAAAGATAGACATCATGCACCTTTGAAAAGCAGCAGGTGCATTACACAGTCCAAAAGACATCCGCCGGTAGGCATATGTCCCATATGGACATGTGAATGTTGTTTTACTTTGATCAACAGGATGGATAGGAGTTTGGTGATAGCCCGAATATCCATCAAGGAAACAGAAGAAGGAGTGTTTTGCCAACCGCTCCAACATCCCATCAATGAAGGGCAGTGGAAAATGATCCTTCCTAGTTGCCTTGTTGAGTTTTCGGTAGTCTATGCACATCCTCCATCCCGTGACGGTTCGTTGAGGAATTAATTCATTATTCTCATTTTGAACGACTGTCATTTCTCCCTTCTTTGGCACTACTGAGACTGGAATGACCCACTCACTATGAGGCACAATATAAATAATTCTGACATGAAGGAGTTTTAATACCTCCTTCTTGATAACCTCACACATCGCATTATTCAACTGACGTTGAGGCTCCCGTGAAAGGGTACTCTCAGGGTCAATAGGAATGCAATGGGTGTAAAGAGCAGGACTGATGTTCTTGAGCTCTTGGAGCGAGTATCCAAAAATAGTCCTATGCTTTTCTAACAAGGCTATGAGTTTAAGTATTTCCTCATCTGAAAGCTTGTCACTTATGATGACACGGGCTTCCAAATCTCCATTTATAAAAGCATAGCGTAGGCCCGAAGGCACGATTTTGAGCTCAATAGGAGGTTTGGGCGTGGGTTCTTCTTTTGCAAATCAAATGTCTCTTGAAGTTCATCCTATTTTTGGATGAAATCTTCTTCTCCTTCTACTTCAGGAGGTTCCAAGTATATAAGAGTCCTAACCTCCTCAATTGGCCCATCTTAGAGGGGTGATTTTGTAGATGTGTTCTTGGAAGGCAGAACGAAATGGAAATTTTCTTCCCTCCAAGATTTATGTTGGGTTTCCTTCAGAGGGGATTTCCATGAGAAATTTCTCAATGGGTACCCCAATCATAATCTCGAAGTCTCGAACTTCGACCACATGAAAATCAAGGAGAACCTCAACATTATTGTGTCTTACTGACACTTCTTGCAAAATCCTATATCCTTCAAGAATATTTCCAAATGTGTCTCGAAAGGATTTTTGTGTTGGTGCCACTGGCACATCGCCCAAAATGGCGAGAGCACAAGTATCATAAATGATATTTGCTCCAACATAGGGATTATTAAGGACTCGCATTGTTGCTCCTCTAATATGACATAGAATGGTGGCTAAGGGTGAGGTCATCTGAAGGATATTGGGTGAGTTCTCAACCTCTGTCGTCCATTCCAAACTCAAAATAGAGGTCAACTCCTTGACCGTCTCTTGAAGGAATACTCCATCAGACATATTAGGTGGAGTTGGAGGAAACAAGGGCTTCCTTTGGTAACAATACTTCGAGGTATTTATATAATCTTCAAAAATATCTTCCTCGAAGTAGAACGGCAATTCTGAAGATTGAATTTCTTCATCCTTTGATGCTTTCAGTTCGGGAGAGGATTCTACAGGCGAGGCAGGTGATGGGCATGATCCTGGCTCTTCCTTGGCTATAGGGGTGTCCTCGATGCTCGATGTGGCTTCCTCTGGAGGAGGTTCATTAGGACCCACAATGAAGGAGGCATTTTCTAGAATTTGATCTAGAAGTTCCCCGCCTTCTTCCATTGTTTTATTGTGGAAAGACCCTCTGGTCGTAATGTTGAGATATACGGCATACTCTTTGTTAAGTCCGATGAAGAAATGTTGCAATAACAACAGATCAAAGATTAATAAATCTGGATCAGAATTTTGCAGATGCGAAAATCTATCCCAGGCTGCACCTATTGATTCCTTCTCCATCTGTTGGAAGTCTAGTACTTCCATTTGTAGGGAAGCAATTCGAGATATTCGAAAGAAAGAAAGGCAAATTTTGTCTCAAAATACTTCCAATCGCCGTTTTTTTCCGAACATTATGGGTGTACCATTGTTTCACTTTTTCTTTGAGGGAAAAAAGGAAACAACTTCCATTTGAGAGTTCCTTGTGTCATGCCTTTAGTTAAAAGGCAAGAACACAACTGTTCAAACCCCCGCAGATGTTGGTAAGGATTTTCACAATCCATTTTTGAGAAGGATTGTTCCTGAACCATGGATATAAAGCCAGGATGGAGTTCATAGCTTGTTGAGCAAATAGGTTCCACCGATGGTGGTGGCTCGCAAAACTCGCCCCTGGGGCAGAATATGAAAGAATGGTGTGTTGCTCCATAGTGGTGGTCAAAAGATAAGAAGTAATGAAAAGAAAATAGATATGATGGTGAACAAGATTCAAAGATCAACATCAACTATTCCTTGGCAACGGTGCCAGAAATACTTGTTGGTATTTCTTACAAAAACAAAATAATCCGCAAGTGCACGGAAATACCGTTGTAGCACTTCCCCTTAAAGAGTACTCCCAAGGGTATCGAATCCGAGGAACGTGTGTGATTTAGAATGTAGCTTTGTGTTCGAAACAACTAGAGTAGTGATTTATAATGTAAGTATGGTGCTTAGGTTAGAAATCACCAGTGAATATCTCGTAGACCCACGGGTTGAAGAGGTAGGCAGTAGGTGGTGAAACCCTGAAAGTGCATCTAGGCATCCTCATGGGTTTTGGATGATTGATGATGACAATTAAGACTCTAATGAGCTAAGTTGATCCTAAGCACAGGTATAATGATTTAAATGAGATGAAACCCTTCAAAAAGGAAAAGGATATAATAGGCGTCAAAGGCTCAAGAAGTAGAAATTAGGGTTTCTATGAAGATGAGCTTATATGAGCCGTGCCATGTGAAAGGGTGGATGTATCATGTGCATTGAGATCATTCTAAAGGGCTCAAAGTGGTGATTTAGAGAAAAACCTAGGTGAGAAGCCAAAATGAGGAAAAACCCTAGGAGGCCAGACTAGTCCGAGCCTCAAATCCGGACTAGTCCGGCCAGGCACACCAGTCCATTTTGAGACGGACCAAATGTATGTGGAGTGTTTCTTAGTGAATTTGGAGCTAAGTCCCAAAAGACCGGACTTGTCCGTTCTTAGACGGACCAAAGCTCTCTAGAATAGTTTGGACTTGTTCGTATGGGTACGGACTAGTCCGTTTGAGACTTAGTGAGATTAACCGAGAGAAACCCTAGAGGGCCGGACTAGTCTACCCCCTATGGCCGGACTAGTCTAGGCCTACACAGATGAGATCGTTTTGAGCCAGACTAAACCCTTCTATCCTACTTAGGACTAGTCCGTTTTGGACCGGACTAGTCCATTTTTTAGTGACGGTTTGAATTTGGAAATTTGGCGGGTAGCGTGACGATCGTCGCGCAGTGTGGCAGTTGTCGGGACCTGACCAGAGGTCAGTGGTCCCATTGGGCCGGACTAGTCTGGGCCAGTGGCTGGACTAGTCCGCCCTTCTGCTAAGGTCAGCAGAAGGGGCTTGGGACCCCTATAAAAAGGGCACCCCCAGCCTCATTTGAATAAGTCTTGACCCCTAGCGCCACCACAAGTGACCAAGAGCCTTACAAAGAATTCTACTCGTCCTACTAGCCCTCTAAGACAAAATCTTGAAGAGATTAGGGTTTGGGAGGAGAGTAAAGGAAGATCATCGCGCTTTGGCTCTCAGTTTGATCACTTGGCACATTGTGATTGTGTTTTGTGGCTTGTGTGAGTTGAGCTTCGTGTGCTCCTCATTGTATTGATTTGTGGGAGCCTAACTTGTGAGTAGCCCCATCAAACATGGTGATTACCCATTGATATAGTGGAAACCAAGCCGACCATCGTGGTGGCTTGGTGAGAGAAGGGTCAAGTGAGACTTGGTCCTTGTGTGGACTTCTCAACGTGTATGTAGGCTTCTTCATGATGCTGAACCATGGGATAAATCTTGTCTCACTTGTATTTTACTTCTTGTGATCACTAGCATTGCCATTAGGGTTCTTATTGTTCATATTGCCTTTCACTTTCGATCTTTGTCAAAATATTGTGATCTAAGTGCATTAACTTCACAATCTGAATTGTACTAGTTTACCACATATTGCTTATCTCATTGGTGAAGTTAAATTCCGCAAATAACTTGTCGAAACCAAGTTTTTAGGTTTTCACTCTGTGCTGAGCAGACTAGTCCGGCCCTGTCCAGACAAGTCCGGCCTCAGGAATTTAATCTCATTTAATTAAGTCATTTCAGGTATTATTGCCTATTCACCCCCCTCTAGGCGACTTTCAATTGGTACCAGAGCAGGCTTCTCCACAAGAGTCTAACAACCCGGAGAAGAAATTGCCGGAAGGGGTGATAACGAGATTCCAGTGGTCGTCGATGACACCAAGACGAAGAACGTCGATGTTCTTCAAGATGATCCATACGACGACGAAGAAGTTCGGATGCTCAAGGCACGGCTTCGTGAGAAGCTCAATGTGCCCAAGAAGGAGATCAAGCCAATTGCTCCGACAAATGTCGACAATGGGAGTAGTTCACAAGACTACTCTCGGTATCCTTACAATTATGAGCAACTTACCGCTAGCAACAATTATTTGTCTATTCCCATTGGCAAACCTCCTCAGTTTGATGGAAATGATTACTCTATGTGGAAGCATAATATGAATATGCACCTCATTTCCTTAAACCCTAGCTTGTGGCAAATTGTTATGACAGGTGTTCATCTTCCGAAGAATGAGGAAGACATCACTCTGGAACAAGCCGTTCTTCTCCATCGCAATGCTCAAGCTGTTGGAGTGATTACCTCCTCATTGACTTGGGAGGAGTTCAACAACATTGAAGGGTTAGAGGTTGCCAAGGAAATATGGGATACCCTCAAGACGGCGCATGAAGGCAACCGCGTCATTAGGGAGGTGAAGATCGAGATGATTGAAGGAGAGCTTGGGAGGTTTACCATCATGGATGGTGAGTCCCCGCAAGACATGTATGACCACCTCAAGACTCTCATCAACAAGAGTCGGTCTTATGGAAGCACCCGGTGGACCGACCATGAGGTAGTAAAGAGGATGATTCGAGCATTCATACCTCAAAATGTCACTCTTTGCTCACTAATTCGTGAGAGTCCGGGTTTTCACAAGATGACTCCCGAAGAAGTGCTTGGAAGAATCATCAACCATGAGATGATGGAGCAAGAAGCCATGTTTTACAATGATCTACAAAAGCTTTCCTCCTCCAAGAAAAGGGATATTGCATTCAAGGCAATGTCCTCAAGATCACAAGAAAAGGAAGAGAGTGATGAAGAGAGTCCCGATACCGATGAGGAAGAAGCTCTCTTCATCAACAACTTTAAGAGGATGTTTAGAAGAAGGAGGGGGAGCTACCAAAATGAAAGAAAGAGCAAAGACAAGCCCAAGACAAGATCAAAGAGGGCTTGTTACAATTATGGGGAGTATGGCCACTTCATTGTGAATTGTCCACATGAAGAAAACAAGAAGAAGAAGGAGGGCAAGTCCAAAGAGAAGAAGTACTTCAAGAAGAAGAAGCAATCCGGACATGCCCACCTCGGAAAGTAGTGGGATTCAAATGAGGAATCCTCCTCCGATGACGAAGAGAAAATAGCAACCATTGCTATGAAGAAGACAACTACGAAAAACAAGCTCTTCCCCAACTTGGAGACTTCAAGGCCAACATGTCTCATGGCCAAGGAGGGAAGAAAGAAGGTTAAATCTAAATCCTCTTCTTCAATTTCTCCTCATGATGATTTTGACAGTAGTAGTGAAAATGAACATATGCTTAGGGATATGAGTAAAAGTACTTTGAAAAGATTGAGATTGTTGACGGAGGAAATATTTGAGAAGGAAGAGCTCATCAACCGTCAAGAGGACATGCTCATCCAACAAAAGGAGAGATGTCAAGAGATTGAGCAGCTCTTGGCACATGAAAGAGAAAGAAGCAAGGAACTTGAGCGTGAACTCACTTTGAGCAAGGAAACTTGTTAAAACCTTGAGAACACTATAATTGTGCTCAAGGATGAACTTGTTAGTTTGACACGAGCTAACAAGATCCTTGAGACACAAGTGAAGTCTCTCAAAGTGAATGCACCTTCTTCCTCTACAAGCTCACCTTCCACTAGTATTAAATCCGAAGCATCTCAACCTTGTAAATGCTCAAACTTGATCATAAAGCTTAAAGATGAGCTTAAGTTGGCACAAACCAATCAAGCACCAAAGGGTGGCATTTTTGACAAGGAGAAAGTGGCATATGCACGTAGTGCATATACCAACACAAGACATCCTCTTGTCAACGATGGTCTTGGTTATTCTAGGGAGATGAGGCAAAACGCCAAAACTCCCAAGAATGGTAAAGACTTGATTGTTTACATCAAAGGAGACTCATACAACAATAAAGTGAAGAACATTGCTACGTCACCCAAAATGCCTAAGAAAGAATCTCATCCATTGTTTAATGATTTTGATGCATCATATGTTTTATTGAGGAACAAGTTTCGAAAGTGTGGGGACCGGAGTCCACACATCCGAGGATCTCATTGGGTGGTTCCATGCGATGCGGCACCTAACAGCACACACGAAAAGGCTACCAAAACATATGAAGTTTTCATTTCATAAGTAGAAGAGTTTACAAAAGAGTGTACAACAAGGGTACACACGCAGCGGAAATTACATACTCATAATCTCACCTAACTAAGCAGGAGAGAATACGTCCATGCCCTAGGACACTTCTCATTAGCAACAAGAAGAACATTCAGCAGTGGCGTGGTTCACATGAGATTTATCTCGATACACCGAGATCTCATGTACAACCTGAACAGCAGAAATAAACCTAATACCTGCAAAAATCGTTAAAGCGCAAACGTGAGCATAGGGCTCAGCAAGACTAACCCGTGTCACTAGACATATGCAGGGGTGAATACTAAGCATAGGTAAGGAATAGCATAAAAGACTCGCCTACAAGTGGATCCTTATAGTCATGTTTTAAGTAGCACATGACATTCTTCAGGCACGGCACATCATAGACTCCACAATCAAACAAGAAACGCTTTGCCGATGGTATGACATGCCCAAAGTACATAATGCTATTACAGCTAAAAGTATGGGGAAATTGTAAACTTTAATTTTGCTATCTCTAAGTCACACAAGTTTGCAAAGCAATTATAATTCAATACAACATATTTTTCTGGCTTCTTTAGTATTTACTACGTCACGACAGCGATGGACAAGTGGTACTCAAATAACCGCGAGGGGTGGTGATTGCAATCAGGACACACCCGGACTGCACGACACGCTCACCCGCGTGGGAGACACATACGTGCTCTTCTCCCCACGTTATACGTGGCCACCTTTCACCCAAGACCCCAATGTCGACAAACCTCTTCATCTCGAGCAAAAGGTCCCCTACACGGACACGTTGAAGTTGCCCGCTAGAAGATTTATACCTTTATTCCTTCGCATATCCATTCAAGGACAACCGAGTAGTCTCCACACTATAGTCTGGAGTTACATCAGTTTATTGGGCCCATATCCCAGTATGCAACTGGTACAGTTCAAGCTGGCCCAACGGTGCCACATACGGCACCGTCCTCAAGCGACACAGGTAGGGCTATGCGCCCGAGACTCCATCTCGTCGACTCCTATTTCTCCTGCCCGGTCTCGTATTCATTTCATAAGCCATTCTTTTATCTTTCACCCTCATATGAACTGTTATTCCTATCTCGCGAGTAGATTCCAACTACTCAACTTCTACCGGTATATCTACAACATTAGCATTGGCAGTTCTACAGGTCAAGCTATAAACCTTTCCAACCCTGCCATAGTATTTGTGGATATGCAAGTGGAGTATCAAACACCTTATACGTAATGCACAATATCAACTGAAGACGTAAGTGAATAAAACTGGAAAAATTCTGAAAGGCTCTTAAATGCAAACTGGGGCTTGCCTGAATGCGAGTCTGAGCCTATGTTAGTTTCTGGCAGCTGGACCTCCAAAGCTTCCGGCTGCTCCTCGATTTCAGCTACTACACGATGTGCATATACTAGGTATGAATGACTTTGAAATTAATTAAAATGCTTGAGGTGGTGTGAATATCCTAGGATGAAAATAAGATAATTAGGTTAATTGGCTTGGGAACTTTTATGGTAGATGTTAGGGACTACAAGGAATACTGTTGCAAAGAACAGGAGATTATCAAGGAAGTTTGTTGTCTCTAAAATTATGGCAAGCAATAACCTTCCAAGAATTTTAGAGAGAAAATTGTAGCTTTAACATAGCTACCAGTTGATGATCATGATAGAAGGGTTTACCCTGGTTCTAGCAAAATCGGTTTAATAAATTTCTAAGCATTTGTGAAGGATATATTGAATTTGCAAGTTGCTAGGAATTTCTGGAATTATTTTATAACTGAATTTAGTCTTTTAATTAACATTCAGATAGAAACTGAATTTGGGCCAGCAGATTAGATCTAATAAATCTTAAATTTTTACAGGAGCTAGAATATGACTTAAGGAATGTTCAGTTCAAATTTGGAACATAACAAAGCAGCTGAACATCTGTAATAATTCAATGAAGGGAAAAGACAATTGAATTATACAGAGGGTTATACAAGCTTTCATACAAAACTAACTGTACAACCTGAAATTTCAGAGTGTAAGGGTTATACAGGATTTTACTTTATATTTTTAGAGCAAGTCTTCTAGGAGAAACTGAATTTAGAAATTTGAATATATTTTCTGGTCCAGTTCTGTTTTATATTTAAACAGCAGAAAGGAATTTGGAATTTGACTAGTTTATACTGGTTCAATGGCTCCCAAACTTTTTCTGGTAACCAAGAACAGGACTCAGTATTTTATGTGAATTTTCCAGTGGAAAGTTTATCTGGGAAAAATACATTTGTATCTGGAAAGATGGCTTTCTACAGAATTGAAAAATGAATCTCGTAGATCCTAATTGGTATTGACACAAACTAGAGCTCAAGTGCTTTCAAACCAAGTTCCCGGCCACCGCAGCGCCTAGTCTTGGGCGCCCAACCCTAAAATCATGCGTTGAGCACGATGGTGGGGTCGGTGAAGCTTGCCGACGACCGGAAACGGCGGCAAATCGGCGGCGGCAGCTAGGGTTCCGGCCGTGTCGGAACCGTCGCCCCATTTCTTAAAACTATCGGAAAAGGTTAGGGAAGTCTTCTGGAACCATGAGGGAAGTGATATGAAGGTGGAATAGTCGTTTAACGGCCGGCAAAACAACCGTCGACGGCGACAGAGGTAACTTTTCAATGGCGGAGGGAAGAACTCGTGATTCTCGAGCTACAGTCTATCATTTTTGGTAATTCCAGTTCCATATGGTGCGCAAGAAAGTGTAGAAACTATTTGCTAGCAATTGTGAAGAGTGATTAAGTGTGGAAACTGAATTGAATGAAAAACCTAGCTAGTTCATAAGCTTCTGCCGAGAGTAAAACTTGGATAATTTGCTCGATACTCACGTAGATGAGGAACGACTTTCACCGTCGTGCAGAGCGTGTCCAGGCGCACCACTTTTCTGTTGGAGTCGAAGACCGAGACAGCTCGCAGCAGCCTGGCACCATGGAACAGAAACGGCGCACAACAACCTCGATGGCGAGCTCCGGTTTAGCATCAAAATACCGGCCAAAACGTCAACTAAACAACGTAGGGATTGAACCAGAGGATAGAGGAGGGAGTGGGGAACAACTTCGCTGTTGAGAGCTTGGCGCGAGAGGCCTCCGGTTGGCCGGCAACGGTCGCACGGCGCCGGCGGTCGGAAGACTGCGCACGGAAGCGAAATGGCGTAGATCGTCAGCTCGACGTGAGGAAGGAAGAAAATATCGACCGGGGGGGGGGGGGTGATAAGGAAGAGTAGGGAGCGCTATTTGTAGGGCTCAAACGGAAGCAGCTCGCTGCTGTCGTGCTGGGCATGCATGCCGTCGCGTTGGCGCGCGCAACGCGCACTGAATAATGGCTGCACGTGGGCTGCTGACTGGTGGGCTCCACCAGTCAGCCTCACAGCCCCTGCCCACTTGGTAATTAATTTTAAAATAGTAAATGAACTCCAAAAATCATGACACTTCATGGATAAGTCAAGAAAAATGTGCTGAACACAATGGTGTGTTTAGATCTTTATGTTCAAGTATATTTTGACCAGATTTTGAATTTGAATTTAAACTTGATTCAAATTCGCTGAGTGTCTCAAATAAAATAGCAAATGGATAGCCAAATTCATGAAACTTTTCAAGGAGCTTATTTATAACTTTAGAAGACTATAGAAAAATTTATAGCCTTAGAACTGAATATTTTTGACAGGGCATGTGTATACAGTAGCTATATTCTATTTTGACTATTTGAGTATATGAGGTACTATAAATTGATTTTCCCAAGCAAACCCTATTCAAATGTTACAAAATGTTGCAGAGATGATATTTGATTTTTTCTAAGATTATTGGTGAAGTATGTTTCTCATGTTAATAAAATTTTAAACATGAGAAGACAAAGGAATTGAATAGGTTCAAGTTTATGTACATGACCATATCTTGAACCCCATTAAATTTGAATTTAGCTAACAACTGAATTTCATATTTAGAATTAAGTGGGATTTTACATTCCTCCCCCCTTAAAAGAATCTCGTCCCGAGATTATAATAGGAAGGATAAAAGAAAAAGACCTAATGAACATATGCCGCTAACAAGTCCGGATAGTTCGATTTAAGAAAATCCTCGCTTTCCCAAGTTGCTTCTTCAGCGGTATGGTTGTTCCACAAGACTTTGTAAAAGTGCAAAGTGCAGCTTCTTGTGGTGTGAGTCTTCTCATCGATGATCTTGACCGGATGCTTAGAATAAGTGAGATTAGGTTGTAGAGCTTCAAGATCTTCCGTGCGGACTTCAGCTGGGGATTTGAGACACTTCCGCAACTGAGAGATGTGGAATACATTATGAATTCCAGAGAGAGACGCCGGTAACTCCAGACGATAGGCCACAGGTCCGCATTTTTCAGTGATAGCCCGATGAATCGTGGAGCCAGCTTTCCCTTCACCCCAAAACGATGAATCCCTTTCATTGGAGATACACGAAGGTAAACGTGATCCCCAATGTCGAAGTGAAGAGGTCGACGTCATTTATCTGCATAACTCTTCTGTCGAGATTGAGCAGCCTTGAGATTGGCTTGGATTACTCGCACTCGTTCTTCTGCTTCGTTGAACAGATCAATACCATATTCACTCTTTCACCAGACTCACCAAGTCAATGGTATGCGGCACTTCCTGCCATAGAGAGCTTCATATGGTGCCATCTAGATACTAGCTTGATAGCCATTGTTATATGAAAACTCCGCCAATGGTAGATGATCATCCCAATTTTTACCATGGTGGATGGCACAAGCTCGTAGCATGTCCTCAAGGACTTGATTTACTCGCTCTGTCTGACCATCAGTCTGCGGATGATAAGCAGAGCTTCGAATCAATTTGGTACAATTATGCGTGGAGCTGCTCCCAAAATCGAGCAATAAATAAGCTCCATGATCTGAAATGATAGTGTGGGGTACTCCATGTAGGCACATGATCCTTGTGATATACAACTCTGCATACTTGGGAGCACGATAGTTGGTGTTGACAGGGATAAAATGAGCTGACTTGGTCAACCGATCAACTATCACCCAAATCGAATCGTGCTTATGGAAAGTGAGGGGTAACCCTATGATGAAATCCATGCTTATGTCTTCCCACTTCCATGCTGGTATGTTCAAGGGTTGTAATTGTCCGGCTTGCCTCAAATGGTCGGCTTTCACTCGTCGACACTTATCACACTCGGATACGTACTTCGCTATCTCTCTTTTCATCCGAGACCACCAGAATTTCTTTTTCACCTGGTACATTTTGTTACTTCCCGGATGAATAGAATACTTAGACAAATGACCTTCATCCAATATCTTCTTCCGAAGCTCCATATTGTGGGCACCACTATGCGGTCATTGAACCAAATAGTACCATGATCATCACATCGAAAGCATTTCATCTCGCCATTCTTCATTCTTCTTTGAATGTGCGACATGCCTTTGTCCTTCTTCTAAGCCTCTACAATTTCTTCTCTAATGGTGGGAATGAGAGCAAGATTATAGAGTGCTCCATATGGAATCAAGTATAAACTCGGCTCTTCCTCTTTCATCGAAGTGATGGAAAGATTATTGACATGATACTTGTGGCTCAGCGCATCTGCAAACCACATTTGCTTTGCCAGGATGATAGTGGATCTCAATCTCATAGTATTTGATCAATTCCAACCATCTTCGCTGTCGCATATTCAAGTCTTTCTGGGTGAAAATGTACTTCAAACTCTTGTGATCAGTGTGGAGATGCACTAGATTGCCTAATAGATAGTGCCTCCACATCTTCAATGCGAGCACCATGGCAGCGAGCTCAAGATCATGAGTCGGATAATGTTGTTCATGATTCTGAAGCTACCGGGATCCATACACGATCACTCTTCTATCTTGCATGAGTACACAACCAAGACCAATGCCATATGCATCGCAATAGACATCAAATGGTTTGCTTGTGTTCGCCTGAGCCAACACCGGCGCTGTTGTGAGGTGTTTCACTAAAGCTTGAAATGCTTCTTCACATTCTTTAGTCCATACATATCTTGTTCCCTTCTTTAGTAGCTCCATCATTGGTTTAGCTATCTTTGAGAAACTCGGAATGAACCTCCGATAACAGCCAGCCAAGCCAAGGAAACTACGAACTTCATGTACGGACTTGGGAGATTTCCACTTCAGGACTTGTACAATTTTGCTTGGATCAACGGCAATACCATCAGCCGAGATGATGTGCCCTAGAAATGGCACTCGGCGGATCCAAAACTCGCACTTGCTGAACTTTGCATACAGTTTGTGATCCCTTAAATGTTGCAGCACAATACGCAAGTGTTTAGCGTGTTCTTCTTCAGATTTGGAATACACCAAGATGTCGTCAATGAATACCACGACAAACTTGTCCAACTCCGGCATAAACACTGAATTCATGAGATACATGAGGTGAGCTGGTGCATTGGTCAACCCAAAGGACATGACAAGGTACTCATACATCCCATACCTCGTAGAGAATGCGGTTTTTGTAATGTCCTCAGGTCGAATCTTAATCTGATGATAACCTGAACAAAGGTCCATCTTTGAGAATACCTTAGCACCCACTACTTGATCGAATAAGATATCAATGCGTGGTAGTGGATACTTGTTTTTGATGGTGACCGCATTCAGTGGACGATAGTCCACACACAACCTCAAAGTCTCATCCTTCTTCTTCACAAACAACGCGAAACAACCCCAAGGTGATGAACTTGGGCGAATAAAACCCTTGCTCAATAAGTCATTCAGCTGCTCCTTCAATTCGGCAAGTTCCTTCGGTGCCATCCTATACGGCTTCCTTGAGATTGGCATGGTTCCTGGCGTAAGTTCAATCTTGAACTCGACGTCACGTTCTGGTGGCATGCCCGGAAGATCGTCAGGAAACACGTCTGGATATTCACACACTATGGGGATATCCTCAAGCTTCTTGGCACTTGTGTGATGCACTGCTGAGACTCTTGGTGCGGTATCCAAAAGATTTAAAGTGTTGCTACCATAGAATTGAGAATTCAGTTGGACAGTCCGCGAGCTGATATCAAAGATAGCTCCATGATGTGTCAACCATGACATCCCCACGATGAGGTCAATCTGCTGACCTTCCAAAATAATGAGGTTCACCGGATAGATACTTCCACCCATGCACAAAGGTGCTCGAGAAACAACCTCATTAGCTGAAATATTGCCTCCAGGTGAACTGACACAAAAAGGATGTGAGACAGTCACAACTGGCACTTGATGTTTCAGCATAAAAGACTTGCTCACAATGTTATGAGTAGCTCCAGAGTCAAACAGAACGACTATTGGTTGATCATGTAAAGTAAACATGCCTGCTAAAACAGGTCCTCCTTCTGGGATGTCCTCAATCGCAGCATAATTAACACTAGAAGACTTCGACGATGTCTTCTTTTTAAGTTTATGGTGCTGATCAGAATTCTTGGAAAAGGACAATTGGACACGGTCACGTTCCGTCTTGCGACGTTCCCGTGCTAAATGTATTTTGTGCTTTCCACTGAATTGGGGTGGACTGACAACATGCACATCTTGCAGAGATTGGGCTGCAATAGTGAGATCATATTGCTGCAATGGAGAACCAGGACACACTTGCACGCTTTGCTGAGGTGCAAGTAAGGTCTCCACTGGATAGGAGTGATACCGAACCTATTGTGGTTGCTCACTCGACCAAAGCTCTCGGCCGGGTGGTAAGCAATATACCGCTCGATCCTCCTGAGGAACATCACTGATAATCTTAAGTGATGTCTTCCTCTTCCTCTTCTCTGCCTGATAGCGAAGAGTTGCATCCTCCTGAACAATAGCGGCACCAACCAAGTCATTGTAGTTGCCGTTATTGAATAACACCAGTCGAGCTCAAAGCTTGACGTTCAATCCTCGAAAGAAACAATCACACTTCAATGCCTCGGTATTCACATACTCAGGCGCATATTGAGCCACACGATTGAGTGCCTTGGAGTATTCATAAGAACTCATTTCTCCTTGCTTCAACTCCACAAACTCCTCCAACTTGGTTTTAATCATCCCTTTAGAAATATGGCGTGCACGAAAAGCATCACGGAACTCCGACCAGGTCACACGATGACCGTCAGGGAGAGTGGTGAGATATTCAGATCACCAAGCTCCTGCAGATCCATGAAGTTGTTGAGCGGCAAATAAAGCCTTCTGATACTCATCACACTGGAGTAACTCAAACTTGGCTTCAATCACCCAGAGCCAATGTTCTGACTCCAATGGTTCCTAGGCTTTTGTGAAAACTGGTGGTTGAGTTGCCAAGAAATCCAGATATGTGACTTGAGGTTGATCAAGTGGTCGAGCCTCAGGTTGTACACTCCGCTGTACCAACGTCTGCAGAGACTCAGCCATCCTTGCTAAGACTTCTGCCAATCCGGTTGATGATGGCACTGGTGGTAGAGTTGAGTCATCCCCACCATGAGCAGAATTACCCGGTTCACCCTCCAAATGAGTGTGATCCATGCTGCAAGAGTGAGCATTACGGTTAAGATCCAAAGTTCTAATACCAACTGGAATCATGATAAAGACCGTAATATGCATCACTTTACAATGCAGTAAGCAAGGTGTAAATAAAGATTAGAACATTGAACTAGACCCAAATAAGTGATACTGCCCAGCAATAACTTAACATGGTGTTTCAACTTTATGTTAATCAATCATGTGGAGTAATAACCACTAGACCTGATAAGTGACATAAGAAGGTGAAACTAAAACGATTTGAGTTGATAACATCGCATATTGGTATGCCGTCCAGTTTCTGGTCCATCAGACCAGTCTGTAGAAATGTAATTATTTCTCACAGTTAAATGCAGAATTTGGTCTGGAGTTCAACTACAAATTTACAGTAAACTCAAAAACCTTTCCAGAATGTATTACTTTGTCCCTGTAGCAATTCTGGAATGGAAGATATAGAAGCTTGATTAATGGTTACAAGACAGTTCAAATCTGGAATATGAACTTCAGTTCTGTTCCAGCAGACCATCCTGTATAAATTCGAAATTTGCTCCCACTAAATGGCAGGAATAGGATTTGTGTTGAATACAAAATTTTTGTAGCACTTCATAACCTTTCCAGATTGTACTTGAACACCTCCAGGTGAGCTCTGTATTAAAAGTTATATAGGTCTGAAGTTGACTACAATTTTCTGGAAATTTTGACAGAACCTCCCCTGTATATGTGGGTTTTTGTCCACAGTTTATACAGGTATATCAAAACAATATCTTGAGGTAATGACAAAATAAACATGGTACCAAATCATGTTAATATTCCAGAAATAGATTTGGTTCAGGCTTACGAAGTCATTATACAGGTCAAAGCTCGCAAATTCCAACTATGCACAAATGATTTCTGGTCCTGGACTGCCAGAACAGCGTCTGCGACAATTGGAATTGGGCTCTGATAATGAAAGATTCAGACCAGGAGTTGAATAGGAAGTTGATAGAGGACTTCCAAAGCTTTCCAGAAATATATATATATATATATATATATATATATATATATATATGACCATGTCAAGTTGTAATATTAAGGAATATGACTGTCTAAAGTTGACTGACGAGCCGACCGGTATTCTGCCAGCAGCTCTGCAGTGTACCATTTTCAACCTGGAATTTGGATTGGTTCAGTGTCGAATTAGAAAATACTTCAATTTACAAAGTTGTAGAGATGCTTCTGACCTCTCCAGATATGTATCACAATAGGGCAGAAGATTTTCTACAAGAAGTTATGGTAAAAATACAGAGACTGTGTAATTGGGTAAGACATTTGTAGTAGTTTTTGGGGAGTTCAGTTTACACCAAGGTATGATCATTTTCAGTCCTAAAGACCAAAATAAACTTTGTAGTGTACTTGATGATCTTTCTATCCAGATAGCATATACTTATGTTATTTTTTTAACTAACCAAGATTACGACCTGGCAAAGTTGAGCAAACTTCTGCCAGAAATAAAGAACCTTGATTTTTCACGAGTTATGAGTGATATTCACCTTGCAATATCCAAAACATACCAGCAACTGGTAGTCGGACTTTCCAAAAATGTAATTCAACCATTCTGACGTTGGGTACAGTCAAGTATCAAAGTCGATACTGACGGTACTACGTGCCTCACCTCTAACCGGTATATCTGGATACGTTTATAGGTGGTCCTAGTATACTTCACTCGCAAACGTGTGCTACACGGGTTGCTACCGTAGTCAATGCTGCAAAAGACAAACAATCCCCTTTCACACATTCACACCTCAAGGGCGGCACGGGGAAACACGACAGGCAGTCACAATAATATATACAAAAGTAAATGCATACGACTCGGGTGTGAGTCGCCCTCGAGCGAGGTCATGTCTCGAGGTACATGGCTGTAAATACGTTTGTACAGCAAAGACTCCCGTACAAACCGGCTTATACACGCTCGGGCATACGTGTTTCACATGCTCCCATAGAATACGAATGATTCTAGAGAGGCATACTATCGGGTTATACACCACCCGACGGGGGCTCCCACTAACTTTGAAGCACGCTGGGGTACCGCGTGTCATAGGTTCTCGGAAACATGGAAAGTTTCGGAGACTCCTATTAACTTTTCTGTGCCAAGCCACAGAAAACTTCCATGCTACCTCTCGCATGGTGAGCTTACCGCAATTGATCCGCTTACGGTGGCATACCTTAGCTCTTACCTGACGTCGGAGCGTTGTTAAAAAATTAATAACATATAAGTTAGTTTACCACCTTTATAACTTATACTAGTAATAGTCCTTAATGGGCATATAGCTAATCCTCACTCGACTACTTCGGTGTTTTCGAAAATAGGCTCTTTTCGAGCGTGCTATTCCCAATGAAGCTCTGATACCATGTCTGTAGGGACCGGAGTCCACACATCTGAGGATCTCATTGGGTGGTGCCGTGCGATGCGGCACCTAACAGCACACACGAAAAGGATACCAAAACATATAAAGTTTTTATTTCATAAGTAGAAGAGTTTACAAAAGAGTGTACAACAGGGGCACACACGTAGCGGAAATTACATACTCATAATCTCACCTAACTAAGCAGGAGAGAATACGTCCATGCCCTAGGACGCTTCTCATTAGCAACAAGAACATTCAGCAGCGGCGTGGTTCACATGAGATTTATCTCGATACACCGAGATCTCATGTACATCCTGAAAAACAGAAATAAACCTAATACCTGCAAAAATCGTTAAAGCGCAAACGTGAGCATAAGGCTCAGCAAGACTAACCCGTCTCACTAGACATATGCAGGGGTGAATACTAAGCATAGGTAAGGAATAGCATAAAAGACTCGCCTACAAGTGGATCCTTATAGTCATGTTTTAAGTAGCACATGACATTCTTCAGGCACGGCACATCATAGACTCCACAATCAAACAAGAAACGCTTTGCCGATTATATTACATGCCCAAAGCACATAATGCTATTACAGCTAAAGCATGGGGAAATTGTAAACTTTAATTTTTCTATCTCTAAGTCACACAAGGTTGCAAAGCAATTATAATTCAATACAACATATTTTTCTGGCTTCCTTAGTATTTACTACATCACGATAGTGACGGACAAGTGATACTCAAATAACCGCGAGGGACGGTGATTACAATCAGGACATACCCGGACTGCACGACACGTACACCCGCGTGGGAGACACATACATTCTCTCCTCCCCGCATTATATGTGGTCACCTTTCACCCAAGACCCCAATGTCGACAAACCTCTTCATCCTGAGCAAAAGGTCCCCTACACAGACACGTCGAAGTTGCCCGCTAGAAGATTTACACCTTTATACCTTTGCATCTCCATTCAAGGACAACCCAGGAGTCTCCACACTACAGTCTGGAGTTACATCAGTTTATTGGGCCCATATCCCAGTATGCAACTGGTACAGTTCAAGCTTGCCCAATGGTGCCGCATACGGCACGATCCTCAAGCAACACAGGTAGGGCTATGCGCCCGAGACTCCATCTCGTCGACTCCTATTTCCTCTGTCCGGTCTCGTATTCATTTCATAAGCCATTCTTTCATCTTTCACCCTCAATGAACTGTTATTCCTATCTCGCGAGTAGATTCCAATTACTCGACTTCTACCGGTATATCTACAACATAAGCATTGGCAGTTCTACACGTCAAGCTGTAAACCTTTCCAATCCTCCCATAGGATTTGTGGATATGCAAGTGGAGTATCAAACACCTTATACGTAATGCACAATATCAACTGAAGACGTAAGTGAATAAAACTGGAAAAATTCTGAAAGGCTCTTAAATGCAAACCGGGACTTGCCTGAATGCGAGTCTGAGCCTATGTTAGTTTCTGGCAGCTGGACCTCCAAAGCTTCTGTCTGCTCCTCGATTTCAGCTACTACACGATGTGCATATACTAGGTATGAATGACTTTGAAATTAATTAAAATGCTTGAGGTGGTGTGAATATCCTAGGATGAAAATAAGATAATTAGGTTAATTGGCTTTGGAACTTTTATGGTAGATGTTAGGGACTACAAGGAATACTCTTGCAAAGAACAGGAGATGATCAAGGAAGTTTGTTGTCTCTAAAATTATGGCAAGAAATAACATTCCCAGAATTTTAGAGGGAAAATTGTAGCTTTAACATAGCTACCAATTGATGATCATGATAGAAGGGTTTCCCCTGGTTCTAGAAAAATTGGTTTAATAAATTTCTAAGCTTTTGTGAAGGAGATATTGAATTTGCAAGTTGCTAGGAATTTCTGGAATTATTTTATAACTCAATTTAGTCTTTTAATTAACATTCAGATAGAAACTGAACATGGGCCAGCAGATTAGATTAAATAAATCTGAAATTTTTACAGGTATTTAAATCTTAATGGAAAATTTTGAATTAAAAAGGGGACCCCACGGTTTTAAAATGGACCAATGGCATTCAAACCACACGGGGCCACAGAGAAAACCGCGTAGCCACAACTAATCGTGTGGCCACACCTGATCCGACGGGGGCTAACAGATGCTGACACACGGGGCCCGCGGTGTCATCGTCAACCTCTCGACGCGGGCGGCGCGCGGGGCAACAGCGGCGGCGCGCTCCGGCAAGCCTCGCCGGAACCAAGTTCCCGGCCACCGCAGCGCCTAGTCTTGGGCGCCCAACCCTAAAATCATGCGCTGAGCACAATGGTGGCATTGGTGAAGCTTGCCGACGACCGGAAACGGCGGCGCATCAGCGACGGCGGCAGCTAGGGTTCCGGCCGTGTCGGAACCGTCGCCCCGTGGCTTAAAACTATCGGAAAAGGTTGGGGAAATCTTCTGGAACCATGAGGGAAGTGATAGGAAGGTGGAATAGTCGTTTAACGGCCGGCAAAACAACCATTGACGGTGACAGAGGTAACTTTTCAATGGCGGAGGGAAGAACTCGTGATTCTCGAGCTACGGTCTATCATTTTTGGTAATTCCAGTTTGAGACGGTGCACAAGGAAGTGTAGAAACTATTTGCTAGCAATTGTGAAGAGTGATTAAGTGTGGAAACCAAATAGAATGAAAAACCTAGCTAGTTCATAAGCTTCGACCGAGAGTAAAACTTGGATAATTTGCTCGATACTCATGTAAATGAGGAACGACTTTCACCGTCGTGCAGAGCGTGTCCAGGTGCACCACTTTGCTGTTAGAGTCGAAGAACGAAATTGCTCGCAGTAACCTGGCACCATGGAACAGAGATGGCGCACGGCAACCTCGACGGCGAGCTCCGGTTTAGCTTCAAAATACCGGCCAAAACGTCAACTAAACAACGAAGGGATTGAACCAGAGGATAGAGGAGCGAGTGGGGAACAACTTCGCTGTTGAGAGCTTGGCGTGAGAGGCTTCCGGTTGGCCGGCAACGGCCACGCGGCGCCGGCGGTCGGAAGACTGCGCACGGAAGCGAAATGGCGCAGATCGTCAGCTCGGCGTGAGGAAGGAAGAAAATATCGACCGGGGGAGTGATAAGGAAGAGTAGGGAGCGCTATTTGTAGGGCTCAAACGGAAGCAGCTCCCTGCTGTCGCGCTGGGCATGCATGCCGTCGCAGTGGCCCGCACAGCGCGCGCTGGATTGCGGCTGCACGTGGGCTGCTGACTGGTGGGCCCCACCAGTCAGCCTCACAGCCCCTGCCCACTTGGTAATTCATTTTAAAATAGTAAATGAACTCCAAAAATCATGAAACTTCATGGATAAGTCAAGAAAAATGTGCTGAACACAATGGTGTGTTTAGATCTTTATGTTCAAGTATATTTTGACCAGATTTTGAATTTGAATTTAAACTTGATTCAAATTCGTTGAGCGTCTCAAATAAAATAGCAAATGGATTCAAATTCATGAAACTTTTCAAGGAGCTTATTTGTAACTTTAGAAGACTATAGAAAAATTTATAGCCTTAGATTTAAATATTTTTGACAGGGCATGTGTATACAGTAGCTATATTCTATTTTGACTATTTGAGTATATGAGGTACTATAAATTGATTTGCCCAAGCAAACCCTATTCAAATGTTCCAAAATTTTGCAGAGATGATATTTGATTTTTTCTAAGATTATTGGTGAAGTATGTTTCTCATGTTAATAAAATTTTAAACATGAGAAGAAAAAGGAATTGAATAGGTTCAAGTTTACGTACATGACCATATCTTGAACCCCATTAAATTTGAATTTAGCTAACAACTGAATTTCATATTTAGAATTAAGTGGGATTTTACAGAAAGGCATATTCTAGGTATGTTGGGTCACACCGCAAGAGTCCCAAACCTTGTGTGTGGGTGCCCAAGTGCCTCTTGACAAACATCAAAGGACCCAACACCGCTTGGACCTAAAGCCAAGGCTTAAATCTTTCTTGTAGACATACTCCTCCAGTAGAACCAAATGGGTTCTTGATAGCGGGTGCACTAATCATATGACCGAGAGAGGAAGATGTTTGTGGAGTATGAGCTAAATGAAGGTCCAAGTGAAGGAATCTATTTTGGGGACAATAGCCAAGGAAAAATCCTTGGCACTGGTAAAATTGCTATATCCCCTAATCACACTCCTTCAAATGTTTTACATGTTGATTCACTTGATTATAACCTCTTGTCCATATCACAACTATGTGACAAAGGTTATAACTGTTTATTCACTAATGAGGGTGTGACTGTCACAAGGAGAAGCAATGACTCCATTGCCTTTAAGGGTGTACTCAAGAGAAAGCTCTATCTTGTGGATTTCTCTGCGGATAAAGCCCAACTTGGTACATGCTTAATTGCAAAAACTAACATGGGATGGCTATGGCATAGAATGCTAGCCCATGTTGGGATGAGAAATTTGCAAAAACTCTCTAAGGGCGAGCACATCCATGGTTTAAATAATGTTGTGTGTGAAAAGGATAGACCATGTAGCGCATGCCAAGCCGAAAAACAAGTTGGAGCACCACATCCATCCAAGAACATTATGACAACATCAAGACCATTGGAGCTTCTACACATGGATATCTTCGGTCCTATTGCCTACATAAGTATTGGCGGTAACAAATATGGTCTTGTCATTGTTGATGATTTTTCATGTTTCACTTGGGTATTCTTTTTGTATGATAAGAGTGGGACTCAAAGTGTCCTCAAGAGGTACGTGAAGAGAGCTCAAAATGAGATCTCCTTAAGTATCAAGACCATAAGAAGTGACAATGGCACCGAATTCAAGAACAACCTCAAGATGCAAGTGACCATCCTACACATCAAGCAAGCTCCTCCTCCAGTGATCAAGATCAAGTCCCCCAAGATGCGCTCCAAGAAGATGAAAATGGAGGCATCAATCAAGGGGGAGACAATGAGGATGAGGAAGACCAAGGTGATGAATCAAAACCTCAAGCGCCTCACCCAAGAGTGCATCAAAGCATCCAACAAAACCATCCTGTTGACAATATACTTGGAGACATCTCCAAGGGGGTAACTACTCGATCTCATGTTGCAAACTTTTGTGAACATTACTCTTCTGTTTCTTACTTGGAGCCCCACAAGGTTGAAGAAGCACTACGAGATCCGGATTGGGTGATGGCCATGCAAGAAGAGCTCAACAACTTTGAAAGAAATCAAGTGTGGGAGCTTGTGAAGAGGCCTAATGCGAATGTTGTAGGCACCAAATTGGTGTTCCGCAACAAACAAGATGAGCACGGGGTGGTTACAAGGAACAAGGCATGACTTGTGGCCAAAGGGTATTCACAAGTCGAAGGTTTGGATTTCGAAGAAACCTTTCCTACCGTAGCTAGGCTTGAATCAATTCGTATATTACTTGCATTTGCTACTCACCATGATTTTAAGCTATATCAAATGGACGTCAAGAGCGCATTCCTCAATGGTCCAATCAAGGAAGAGGTGTTTGTGGAGCAACCCCCCGGATTTGAAGATGAAGAATTCCCAAACCATGTGTACAAATTGCGTAAGGCTCTCTATGGACTCAAACAAGCTCCTAGAGCTTGGTCTGAGTGTCTTAGAGATTTTCTAACTCAAAATGGTTTCAAAATTGGGAAGGCGGACTATACTTTATTCACTAAACACTTCAATGATGATTGGTTTGTTTGCCAAATATATGTCAATGACATTATATTTGGTTCTACTAACAAAACTTTTTGTGATGAGTTTTCCAAGATAATGGCAGAAAGATTTGAGATGTCGATGATGGGGGAGTTGAAGTTCTTTCTAGGTTTTCAAGTAAAGCAACTCAAGGAAGGCGTGTTCATTAGTCAAACCAAGTACACACAATATATACTCAAGAGGTTTGACATGGACAAGGCCAAACCCATGAAGACTCCTATGGCAACCAATGGCATCTCGATTTTAATGAAGATGGTCCATGTGTGGACCAAAAGGTATATCGTTCCATGATAGGCTCATTGCTTTACTTATGTGCATCTAGGCCCGATATCATGCTTAGTGTGTGTATGTGTGCTAGATTTAAAGCTGCCCCTAAGGTGTGTCATTTGACTGCCGTTAAGAGAATTTTTTAGATATTTAGTTCACACACCAAGCCTAGGACTTTGGTACCCCAAAGGCTCTAAGTTTAACCTCATTGGATATTCCGATGCGGACTATGCGGGGTGCAAAGTTGATAGGAATAGTACATCGGGAACTTGCCAATTCCTTGGTAGATCTCTTGTGTCTTGGTCCTCAAAGAAACAAAACTCCATTGCTCTTTTTACAGCCGAAGCGGAGTATGTCACCGTCGGAAGTTGTTGTGCACAACTTCTTTGGATGCGACAAACTCTTAGGGACTATGGCATAAAGTTGCGCCATATTCCTTTCCTATGTGAACATGAGAGTTCCAACAAAATAGCCCATAATCCAGTTGAACACTCAAGGACCAAACACATCGATATTCGACACCATTTATTGAGAGATCACTCCATTAAAGGAGACATTGCAATTTCACATGTGAGAACCGATAAACAGTTGGCGATATATTCACCAAACCCTTAGATGAGAAAAGATTTTGTGCACTTAGGAGTGAGATTAATATCTTGGATTCTTGAAATGTGGCTTGAATCTTGCACATCTTATTGTCATATTCAAAATTCACACATGCTTGCAAAAAACTCATCCTCCTCGATTTTCTACAAATTATTTTGAAATTATTGAATCCTTGTGAATCATTGTCATAGTTTGATTGTTGATTGCTTACTGACCATGTTTATAGAGATCTTTTGTGAAATCTAGACCAAAAGGATCAAATCTCCACTGAAAACTCAATATATAGGAGTTTTCAACCTTAGGACCAGACTAGTCCGCCCCTAGACCGGACTAGTCCGGTGGCTCAGAACAGTCCGGACCTAGTCCGATAGCCGGACAAGTCCGGGTCCCTGACCGGACTAGTCCGGCCCTTGGGGACTTAACCTCCCAAGGGAACCCCCGACCTCTCCACTTCAACTCAAACACTCTCTCTCTCCAAAAAACGCTCGAAAACCGCCCCCCAAACGGTGATTTTCGATTCCCACCAACAAATCCCGACTCCAATCTGTGGATTGAAGCCCTAAGGTGCTAGGGAACCATTCCCCAAGCATTGGAGGCCGATTCTTCATCAACATTTCATCGATTTGAAGATTTGAAGAGGTATTCTTGACCTAACCCCAAAATCCTTGAAATTCAGTTCTTTTGGGTCTATTGATAGAAACTTCTTCACAAATGTTGTTGTGCACATCATTGTGATAATGTACCTCCATTTTTGTGGTAGGATCCGTATTTTTCACAAAGTTTCTCTAGATTAGGGTTCTTGTTGTGTGAACCGGACTAGTCCAGCTTCAGGGTGGACAAGTTCGGTTGGGTAGGGACTAGTCCGACCCCTGGGCGGACAAGTCCGGATTACACAGCGAAAACCCTAAACTTGATCGATTCTGTGAATTCTACCACTTTGTCTTGACTCCTTGGACTCATACACATTCCCTTGCTTCTCTTATCAGCAACCATGTCGGATAACGAGTATGTTCCACCTTCCAACTCCGAGGCCGAAGAAGAAAAGCGAGCTCTTTATCGCCGGAGACGCGAGGGTCAGGAAATGGCTGCTGCCTACTTTGCATCAAAGAGAGCAAAGAAGATGTAGCGAGAAGCACACAACTCAGCAGCAGCCGAGGCAGCCCCAAGGAAAAAGTGACTTGTGACATTGGGAGATCAAGCTAGAGCCCAAGAGGCGAGGACCTCCAAGGAAAAAAGAATGGCCCTGGTTGATGCTGCACCCAAGAAGAGGGTGATCATTGCCAAGAAGCCTGCAAGCAAGTCCAAGAAGGGTGCCTCTCAACCCATAGGCCCCTTGAGGATGTCTTCTCTCGCACGGAACCCAAACTGTGCAGCTGCCTTTGATGCCAACATCTTCAGGGGCAAAGGGGCTGAGAAGGCACGCAAGCTAAAGAAGATGAATGTCTATTAGCGGGACAGGAGCACAGTCGATCCCCATTTCTGGTGTGACTTCCACTATGACTATTACCGGATGGTCCACATGTCCAAGAAGACCCCAGTCACCAATGCTCAATGGATTGACTGGGACTATATGGCCCAGAAGGATCATGTGGCTTTCAATGCTGTGATTGAGGTTGTCGAGCGCCATGGCTTGAAGAAGTTCATGGCTTACCAGTATGACTGGAATGTGGAAGTTATCACTCAATTCTACTCCACTATCTACTTCCACATCGATGGGGACAGGAGGATTACCTGGATGACCCGTGGAGAGCAATACTCCACCACCTACTGGGATTTTGCTCGGCTGCTTGACCTAGAGGATCAACTGAACAATGAAATTATTATCTCCAACTTGAGGCCAGTTGATCATGATACCCTGGAGTACATGTATCCTAGCCATGTACCCTTTAAGGCGGGACACATAAGGAACATCAAGCCCTTCTACAGTGTCCTCAACAGGGTGCTCCAGAAGGCCATTGCCCCCAAGGATGGAGATGCGGGGATAATTCAAGGAAATTTGAGGCACTTGATGGTCCTCATTGATGGAGATGTCCGCTTTAATGTGGTTGACTACATCTTCGACGACATCTTCAACATCTCCCATAGTCCAAACCGATCATGTGGATACGCTCCATACATCATGTACATGATCGAGAAGATCTCCGGACTCACCTTCAAGAAAGACATAATTCACCAGAGACTTCGACCCCAACTCCCTCCTCCGGAGACGGCTGCCCCTAGGAGGAAGAATGCGGATCCTCCCGCTTCTTCCTCTCACCTTGTGCCATCTCCTCCGCCACCTCCGCCTTCATCACAATGCGGGAGTGGATTTCTCAAGTGCTTCAAGGCCATTTTCTCTTCTTGCCAGAAGGCGAAAGTTTGACAACATCGCATAGAGCATCGCCAAGAGAAGTACCTCAAGGCGGTCTGCGACAAGTTGGACATTCCCATGTCTCCCGCTGAGGAGAGTGATGGAGAGATCACTCCATTCCCAGATTTCACCGCCGGGGAGCTCGCTCAATTTGGTGAAGATGGTATTTCCACCGTGGCCCCGACCAATGATGATGATGCTAATATTGATCTGAAGGCAACGGAGAGTGATAGCGGGCACCAAGGCAGAAACGACGACGACGACACCGATGAAGATGATGAGTAGTCCTAAGGGATCTTCCTTTCTTCTTTTCCTTTTTGGTGTAATGATGCCAAAGGGGGAGAGATTAGTGGATGTGGCTCTTAGAGCTCTTAGAGAAGGGGGAGAGTTTGGTGGATAAAGGGGGGAGATTTGCACTTAGATAGGGGGAGAGATTGAGAGTTCTACTTAGTTATTACTGGGAGAGATTGATACAAGATTGGACTTATGTTTTTATGTTTAAAACTCTCGCTCAAATTGTTGTAAGACTTAATTCATATCAATTGTGATGTTATGCTTGAGTTACATGCTTGTCTTGCATATTTGTTGCCTTATCACAATTTATGAGCACATCACTTAGGCACCCCATCATAACATGTATATGTATGAGAACTCTCTCAAATCTCTCTTACTCATGATGCATACATTGAGGGGGAGTCACTCATACAAATACATGTTATGAAAAACAAATTATTATCCTTTTTGTTGAAGTCTTAATGTGTTGTCATCAATCACCAAAAAGGGGGACATTGAAAGTGCATCTAGGCATCCCCATGGGTTTTGGATGAATGATGACGACAATCATGTGCATTGAGATCATTCTAAGGGGCTCAAAGTGGTGGTTTAGAGAAAAACCTAAGTGACAAGCCAAAATGAGAAAAAACCCTAGGAGGCCGGACTAGTCCTGGCCTCAAGGCCGGACTAGTCCGACCAGGCAGACCAGTTCGCTTTGAGACGGACCAAACGTCTCTGAAGTGTTTCTTAGTGAATTTGGAGATAAGTCCCAGAAGACCGGACTTGTCCATTTTTGGACATACCAAAGCTCTCTGGAATAGTTCAGACTTGTCCGTATGGGTACAGACTAGTCCGTTTGAGACTTAGTGAGATTAACCGAGAGAAACCGTAGAGGGCCGGACTAGTCCACCCCCTGTGGTCGGACTAGTCCGGGCCTACACAGATGAGTCCAATTTGAACCGGACTAAACCCTTCTGTCCTACTTCAGACTAGTCCGTTTTGGACCGCACTAGTCCGTTGTTTAGTGACCGTTTGAATTTGGAAATTTGGCGGGTAGCATGACGATCGTCGCGCAATGTGGCAATTGTCGGGACCTGACCAGAGGTTCGTGGTCCATTGGGCCGGACTAGTCTGGGGCCAGTGGCCGGGCTAGTCTGCCCTTCTATTGAGGTCAGTAGAAGGGGCTCGGGACCCCTATAGAAAGGGGACCCCGGCCTCATTTGAATAAGTATTGAAGCCTAGCGCCGCCACAAGTGACCAAGAGCCTTCCAAAGCCTTCTACTCATCCTACTAGCCCTCTATGACCAAATCTTGAAGAGATTAGGGTTTGGGGAGGAGAGTAAAGGAAGATCATCGCGCTTTGGCTCTCGGTTTGATCTCTTTGCACATTGTGATTGTGTTTTGTGGCTTGTGTGAGTTGAGCTTCGTGTGCTCCTCATTGTATTGATTTGTGGGAGCCTCAACTTATGAGTAGCCCCATCAAAATTGGTGATTACCCATTGATATAGTGGAAACCAAGCCGACCATCGTGGTGGCTTGGTGAGAGAAGGGTCAAGTGATACCCAATCCTTGTGTGGACTTCTCAACATGGATGTAGGCTTCTTCGTGGAGCTGAACCACGGGATAAATCTTGTCTCACTTGTCTTTTACTTCTTGTGATCACTAGCATTGCCATTAGGGTTCTTATTGTTCATATTGCCTTTCACTTTTGATCTTCGTCAAAATCTTGTGATCTAAGTGCATTAACTTCACAATCTGAATCGTACTAGTTTACAACATATTGCTTATCTCTTTGGTGAAGTTAAATTCCGCAAATAACTTGTCGAAACCAAGTTTTTAGGTTTTCACCCTGTGCTGAGCGGACTAGTCCGGCCCTGTCCAGACAAGTCTGGCCTCAGAAATTTAATCTTGTTTAATTAAGCCATTTCAAGTATTATTGCCTATTCACCCCCCTCTAGGCGACTTTCACAACCCTATCTATCCTTAGCAATCCTCCATGTTCGGCTATGCTATAGGCTCTTGGCAGGAGTCATCCTAGTGTTGCTAGGGGTAAACCCGTGCCCGAAGCAAGCAATTACCGCAAATTCCTTTGAATTAGAATCAATACTTTGAATTCCTGTAATACCCTCATTTTCATCCATCATGCATTGCATAAATTCTTATATATGTTTAACATTATGCAACACAAAAAGGAACAAGTCTAAAATGAATTAGAACCAAAACAACATTTAAAATCCTGTATCAATGTGGACTTGTCCGGTTTGGACCCCGGGCTAGTCCGGTTCTGCCCTTTGTTGACTCCTCGGACTTGTCCGCTCTTGTCATGGATTAGTCCGATTGAGTTTCTGTTGTTTGTCCAGACTTGTCCGTTCTCATGTACGGGTTAGTCCATTCTTTGCTATTGGAACATTTCGGAGTTGTCTGGTAGATCCCTCTTTTGATACAATTTTTGGAAAATTGTCAAGCCTCCGGACTTGTCCGACCCCATACCGGCCATTTAACTCTCTGGAACTTTGTTTTGCTTGCGAACGGACTTGTCCGGCTTGATACCGGGCTTGTCTGTTCAACTCTCTGACTTCCAACGGACTAGTCCAGCCCTTAGCGGACTTGCCCGGTATGCTCGACTCGGATTCAATCTTTTTCTCCACGACATGTTATTGGGTATTTACCTTAATTGGGTCCAAAAACATCATGCCCAACCCCTGTGGAGCCCATGTGGGACCCCTATGTGGGGACCAGAGTCCTGACATTCCAAGAATCGCAATTGGATGGTGTCATGCGATGCGGCACCCAACAAGAACATAGAAAAAGGTACATCATATAACATAAAAAAACATAGTGTTATACAAACTTTGTCTTTTACAAATAATATACATTAAAATACACTACAGTGGAAGATACGTTCATATCTCTCGACACTCAAGCCTAAGCTATGCAAAAGTAATTCCGTTCAGCCCGCGAACGGAATCACACTAGCAACACACAAGTAAAACTCACGGCGCGTGCAGGGTTCCCACTCGTCCGTGTACCCCGACGGGAGCAACGCCTCACCGGTGAACACTTCATCATATACATCATCATCTGCAGAGAAAACTTAAAATAGCAACCATGAGCACAAAGGCTCAGCAAGACTTAACCAACTTTACTAAGCATGGAACTCTATATGTAAGATATACGTAATATAGGACAGCAGTTTGCAATAAAAGACTCGTCTAAATGTTAGTCTTTACTTTCAGCTTTTAGCAGCAAAAAAGGCTTCATAAATCTGAAATTTAGTGAGCAACCTGTTCTAAACATACAAGTATCAATACATAATTTTCCCCGAAGCATGATTCAATATATTCAGCTCCAAATAATTAACTACATCATGACTTAGTGAACAAGTGTTACTTAATAACCACGAGGGATGGTGACTCGAATCGATATACACCTGCAAGGATACCTGAATAGCAAGACACATACACCCACACTCGGAGCTGCGGAGGCACACTCCACTGATGTTGTATGCGGCAACCTTTCATCTGCTACCTACACGCTTTTACACCTTGTTTCTCTCAACCCGCACCTATAAGGCGGTGGGGTATGCCTCGACGCTAAGGTGGACAAGTTACATTAGTTTACTGGATCCCATATATTCATTATGCCTTTGGTACATCCAAACTTGCTCAACAGGGCCGCACACGGATCGGTCTGTGACCGACACAGGCACGACTACAGCTCACAGGCCTCTATTTCCTCCTGCTCCTACTCCATGCCCGGTCTCATATTTAACCAAATGGTGAATCTCTCACTCGATCAATCCCGTGTGAACCCAAATCCTAAACTCATGAGTAGATTCCAACTACTCGACTTCTACCGAAGCAACTATAACATTAAGCATATCATGGACACATCGAGGACTTAAACATCTACCCTGCTCTCATGGGTGCTCTGGTCATGCAAGTGGAAAACTCCAAGAGAACCTAGACCAAATGCACAATACATTCTAACCCATATAGTGTGATACAAATAAAAGTTCGAAACGCTGTTAAATGCAAACCGAGGCTTGCCTTGGGTTGCAGAATAAAAGTAAGTGAAGATCAGTTAGTAAATTCCGCTATGGACTTCATCACAGCTGACTCAACAGAGAAATCCTTGCCTCCGGGTCATCCTTCCCATTGTCGCCTTCGTTGTGCACTATCGATATGATCATGCATAAGAGAATAATGTAATTTAGGCATAGCCTCAAAAGAGAAGTTTATAACTTGAGAATGATTAAATTATACAGGATGGAAAGGTTTGATGCTGGAATGTACAGACACAAGGTGAAACCAAAGTGGAAGTCTATAAGAATGTGAATATGGAATGAAATATGCATTGTGTGGACATAGAGAAAACTTCATGCATTTCATTGGGTTAGAAAGCTCAAATGGTACTGAAACTTTTACAGTGGCTTGATATGGTCATGTAGGACTCTCCAGCGAAAATTCAACTAAAGCAAAGAAATATTATGATCTACAAAATTCCATCAAGCTTTAGGCTTCTCTGAATTGATATGGCCAAACAGAGACTTTGACATACTCCCTCCGTCTCTATAAACTTGTCGCTTTGTAGTTCATTTTTGAACTACAAAGCGACAAGTTCATGAGGACAGAGGGAGTAAGTTAAACTATGTTTTATGGGTAGAGGGGTTCACATAGAGTCCAGCAATATTGGTTTGAGATTTTTCTAAGCAACCTAGAGGGAGATATGAATTTTACGAGTTCCTACCATATTCTGAAAAAGTTTCTGTTGTTTTTACATTTTTCATGAACATATGAAAAAGCAACACAGTTTGAATGACCCAATAAAGTACAATGAATCTGAAATTTTGTCTGAATATCAAGAGATTTATGTAGGACTTTCTGGCCAAAATTGGTAATTTTCCATAAAGTGGATCTCCTGGATTTAATTCCCAATGTTCTGAGTTTAAGGAATTTTGGAGAAAATTACAGGGATTTTCATACCAATCCAATTGCACCACTGCAACGAACTGGTTAAAAGGAATCCAAAAAATTTGTTTCATAATTTTTGTACACTTCTACTAGAAGATATGAATTTCCAATCTTTGGGCAAAATCAGGAAATTTAAAAGGAAAAGGGAAAAGTTTAAATGACTGCTAGTGGGGCCCATGGCTGACTCAGCTACTCAGCACTCGGCAACACAGGGGCCACAGAGTTGCATGCGCCTTGTCACAAATGAGCAAAGTGCCAGTGCAGATCCAGCCAAGGAGAGAAGGTCAATGACGAGATGGGCCCACTTGTCGGGCTCATCTTCAACCTCCAGGCAGAGGCTCGGGCCGGCGGCGCCCTGGCAGCGTGCGGCCATTCTCAGTCTGAAAGGCGACCTCAGGCGGCGACTCCAAGAGAAAAATTAACTGCCGCACCATGGAACATATGTAGGGCAGCTTCACATGGCGCGACGGCTGCGGGAACAAGCCCGGCCATGGCGACGGCGGCTGTGACATTGACAGCCAGGTGGGACCGCACAGATATGATCGATACAGGTCCGGATTTTTTTCACCCTACAGCACCATAGCATGATGTAGAATCCTAATCTGAGCTCTAATCACATGGAAAACGGTGGCAAGGTAGGTATCACCGATGACCTAGGTTTTGTAATGGCTGTGGTGGGGAATAGTGATGTTCTAGGCAAAGACAACTAAGATTTTCTAATTAATTCTACTGGGGAACCCGTAATTAGGTCTAGAACATAATCTGTAATGGGATTGGCCAAGTATTGAGCATGCAAGATGAATTTCATAGTTTTCAATCAACAGTTCAATGAACCTTGTTGTTGCAAGATCTGGGAATCCGGCTTAGCAATGCCACTGGAGTCAGAGCAGATTAGGGAGCACGAAAAATAGGTTAAGGCAAACCTTAGGTGTGCATTGGTCGAGCGTGAAATGGTCTGAGCTGGTCGTGCGATGTCACTGCGCCATGGCGGCCCGAAACAGAGACTGAGAAGAGGAACGCCGCTTGCCGCCGCGAGGAGAGGGAGAAGCAACGGTGTGGCAGCTCGGGGAGGACTACGAGAGGATTGCCAACACATTGGCAACCTCGGTTCGAGCCTTGGCACGGTGCAACTGCAGTGCGACGAAGAAGTGGAGCGGAACAGAGAAACAGTTGCTCGGCAGCCAGGGAAACGCCCAAAGCTTCATCGGGAAGGTGTGGCTGTTCAAGAAAATTGTTCAGTGAGCTACACAGAGCAAGGAGGAAGATCAAACAAGAAGTGAATCGAAACTCAGCTTGTGATGCCTTGGCCAGAAAATTGAAGGTCCATGGTGGCCGATGTTTCTGCGCAGGAAAAAATACAGAACAGAGCTCACGTTTGCAAGCAAAGGGAGGAAGCAGGATAAGGAGGACGATGAAATATCTGGTAAGCTGGTTGTGAGCTGGTTTTCCTCAGTGCCGAAGTAACCAGGAGATGGCAACCGGAGGAGCAGCGGTGGTGCCAGGACAACGGAAGCAAAAACAGAACACACAAGCATGAGGCTGACTTGTGGGCCCCACTAGGTCCAACTAAAATCTTCTCTGTTGAATTTTAAGTATAATTCAAACATTCACCTAAAATGATGAAACTTGGCAGCTAGGGTAAGTCAATTATGGGCAATTCAAATCTGAAACCTAGTTTGAGATTTGACAAAATTAAAAATAGAATTTGGATTCGGATTCAAATTTGAAACTCTTATATTGATTGATTTAAGTAAATGGCAGTAAGGTCAAAACCTTTTCAAATCGGACAGATATGATATTTGAATCATGGAGAGTTCAGTTGTGAAATAAAATCTGTCAGTTGACAAAATTGAGTTTGAAATTCAACTTGAATTTAAATTTTCCATTTTCCCCCAAACAAATGATATGAACACTGACCCAATCATATTATTCTATTACTTGTTTAAATTCTTACCTTTTTTAAATTAAAATTAAAGCATAAATAAGTCTGAATTATAAGCTCATGCCTTTGAAATATCTTAATCTCGGCTGTTCACTAACACTGTTCATTGGAGTTTGAACTTCTATTTCATCTTAAGTTTTTTCTAGTTCGCATTTTTGAATTCTTGTTCTATTCAAAAGTGGGCTTTTACAACTCTTCCCCCTTAAAGTAATCTCGTCCCGAGATTCCAAGGAAGGAAAACAAAATTGAATAGGTAGTGATTGCTAAGCGGATATGCTAACAACTTTACTGGCAGGATGGATAATAATCTTCTTGTCTCCATGTAGTGTCTTCAAGAATGCCATTACTTGAGTACGACGGGGTGCTCGAACTTGTATTTGATTTTCTATGGATTCATATCTCTATCTTGATAAACTTGATGGTTGATCAAACTTCTATTAGTGTCGTGCAATACTTTCACTAATATTGAAAGAGATATTTTACTGTCCTAATCTTGTCTTGAATGATCAACCTTTGCTCTCCGCTTCTTCTGATCATCTTGATACCCTTGAACTAACCTAACCATATAACTGTTCTTGTTTTCCTTGCCTTGTTTCACACTAATCCTTATAAAGTTGATATGCTAACAACTTTGCTGGCAGGATGGATAATAATCTTCTTGTCTCCATGTAGTGTCTTCGAGAATGTCGTTACTTGAGTACGATGGGGTGCTCGAACTTGTATTTGATTTTCTATGGATTCATGTCTCTATCTTGATAAACTTGATGGTTGATCGAACTTCTATTAGTGTCGTGCAATACTTTCACTAATATTGAAAGAGATACTTTACTGTCCTAATCTTGTCTTGAATGATCAACCTTTGCTCTCCGCTTCTTCTGATCATCTTGATATCCTTGAACTAACCTAACCATACAACTGTTCTTGTTTTCCTTGCCCTGTTTCACACTAATCCTTATAAAGTTGATATGCTAACAACTTTGCTGGCAGGATGAATAATAATCTTCTTGTCTCCACGTAGTGTCTTCGAGAATGCCACTACCTGAGTACGATGGGGTGCTCGAACTTGTATTTGATTTTCTATGGATTCATGTCTCTATCTTGATAAACTTGGTGGTTGATCGAACTTCTATTAGTGTCTTGCAATGCTTTCACTAACATTGAAAAGAGATACTTTACTATCCTAATCTTGTCTTGAATGATCAACCTTTGCTCTCTCCTTCTTATGATCATCTTGATACCCTTGAACTAACCATACAACTATTCTTTTTTTCCTTGCCTTGTTTCACATTAATCCTTATAAAGTTCATGTAGTATTTCTCCACACAAAAATCAAGGTGTTTCGCAAGAATAGTCATGGATCACTGAACTCGCAAGGAATCAGTATCCCAACATGTGAAGAAAGAATCGAACTCCTTGTAGCGTCATAAGAGAATTTAAAATATAGTTCCTCTTATGTCTTCAAAGTGCAAAGACACCCAACATATGGTAACTACAAGGGTTTTGTCATGTCAAAGTAACCATATATTAAATCAAGAATTTGAATCAAGTTCAAGGAGCTTCGCAAGGATAACAATCCAATGGAATCCTCATGAATAAGAAGAATCAAGGTTTTCACAATATCAAATAGTTAACAATGATCACATGATGAAGGACTATATAATTTCAATAATCAAGGTACTTGATCCTAAACAAGTCAAGGATGAAAGTTCAAGCTTTTGCTTAATTACAAAGGACATTGAGTAATCGGTTTCCCTTGTATTACTCAACGAAAAGATTGAAGCATAGGATGATGACATACAAGGGTTGTGAGAAGATCAAGGTCATTAGACACCACTTAATAGTTTGAATAAGGTACACAATCTTGCTCAGATTTTTAGTATTAATCATGCCTCATATTTCTTTTATTTCATTAGTAATGATGTTTCATGATTCATCACATGTAATATGGTGCAATGCACATGCATATGGTATGGTGCATATGTACGGTGCACAATGATGCACATGTATGGTGCATACAAGGTGTTGCACATGATCGGCTGTGCGTTTCTCAATACTTGCAATATGCATGATGCATCATATTTTAGGTTGTGAGCAAGAATGAGTAAGACAATTCAACATGATTAAAGAATATCTCAACTTGGTAAGTTGCGGATAACTTGGTCAGAAAGTGGTGCTAACAAGGAATGCCACCTTTTAGACTTGACCAAGTTCATGAATCCTTGATAAGAGTGTTGGCAAGAATTGTCGGAAACATACTACAGAGGCTTAATCCTTTCTTTATGCTGAACTGATCTTGTATTTGGACTTTGGTGACTTGAAGACGCAATTCCATTTCGTCGCTTGGTGTTAACATAACCCGTTGTACAATATCAGTTGAGTGAACTTCAAGATCAACTCGGTTGCACACCTTCCCCTTAAGTTTGAAACTAGGAGGTCGAGAACTCACTCCAATTAACCTTCATGAGAAGGTAATGTGCAACAGAGGAAGATGAAACCAGACTTGAATTAAGGGCAAATTTCAAAACTGGTTCTATTGACTACCCCACTGTTCAGATTAACCAGTTCTCAATTAACCAAGTTTTCGAGCTATCTAACAGTAGACTCAGCCCTAAAGATGAATAACAAAGTTGAATTTAACTTCGATACCTTTCCAAAAAGTTTTTTTTGCCATGATATCAGTTGTGATTGAGAAGATATAGCTTTGCAAAGTTGACAGTTTTTCTGTAGACTTGCAGCAGCATTCCATTTGGAGGTACCCACTTGATCCAATTGTTTCTTACATTTCTAATCCAAAGTCATCAAAACTCAAACTACAAAGTTTTAGTATGACTCATAAGCTTATTATAAATGTAACATATGACTCTTAGTGATTTTTGTTCTGAAGGTTATGGGCAAATTAGATAAAAGTACAGAAACAGTTCCCAGATTTGGGGGTTTTTGTACAGTTTGTGGTGTTCTGGGCTTTTAACCAATTATAGAGGGATTCTGGACTTGGAGTGAATAGAAAGATTGTATAGGACTTCCATAGCTTTCCATGTTGTATTTAGTTGCCTTAATATCATTTCTGGTTGAAGAGATATGGATTTTTAAAGTTGGACAAAGTTCCCAGATTTTTGGAGAAATTTTGACAGCACCTCCTTTGTTTATGGTTGTTTTGTCCACAGATTTTCATACAGATATATTCACAATTTGACAGAAATCTAATTTACAACATCGTTACCCATCTCGTATGGTTTCCGGGAATGTATCATATGAACCCATTTGAATTTCCTACAGAGAGTTATGGTAGATTTAGTGAAGAGTCCAGAAACTAATTCCAGTTTCTGTCCAGATTTGACAGAGTTTGGAATTTTAAAATTTTGAACAGGTTAGAGATGTATTTTTCTCTGGAGATGAACATAAAAGTTTTAGTAGACTCTCTGTTCTTTCTAATAATGTATGGTACATCTTCATTGGAGTTTTGTACTTGGAGTTATGGTTTTTTCAAAGTCATGTCAAATGCTGATAGAAAACAGGGCCCTCTGGGTTTTTGAAACTTTTGAGTTCAAACTTATCCCATTTTTGAAACTTAGTTCAAAATAAGAGATTGATAACTAATTATAGTATTCTTACATCTTATTTGTCCATTTTACAGCAACCTTGATTAATGCAACAATGGGATAAATGTCGGTACTACGTGCCTCACAGAAGTGAAAATCCTAACCGGATATTACCGGCATATAGCACTATAAACAGTCACTCGCAAATGTTTTCTAAGCGCATTACAATGAACGTGGTTAGTATACCTGCATAAGAAACTCAACTTACAAAACACTCATTATGGTGCCGCACAGCACAGCCCACACGGGCGATCATTTCAGACAGTCATAATAATATATATGAAAGTAAGACATCCATCCCGTATCATTCCATATGGGCCGCCCCGAGATGAGCCACGTCTCAAGGTACATGACCGGTTTTTCTACCACCCAACGAGGGTCCCACGTCTTTGCATAATTCTGCACCCGTAGGAGGCGCATCGGGTTATGTACCACCCGACGGGTCCCACGTCTTTGCCTAATGCTGCATCAGTAAGAGGCACTTTCGCGTGTTTATTAAAAAACACACTACATGCTTTTCAACCGCATGATAGGTGCCCACATCATTTATCTCTTGTGCTAGGGATCAGTGCTGCATGTGGCCCTTTGAACATTGGACTTTTAAGGGTTGCATACTTCGAGTTTTTGACCACACGATGGGGTATCCTCGCTTTTCTGTGAAGCACACCGGGGAAAACCATTTTCATATGTTCCCAGAACCATGAGAAGGTTTAGAGACTCATATTAACTACTGTGCCAAGCCACGGGGGACACTCATCGTACTACCTCTCGTACGGAGAGCTTACCGCAATTGATCCGCTTGTGGTGGCGTACCTTACCTCTTACCTAATGTCAGAGTGTTGTTACAGAATATAATAACACATATGTTGGCTTTGCCACCTTAAGTAACTATGCTAATAATAGTACTTATGTGGGCTACTATCGATTCCTCACCGTAAACATAAATTTTTCTCGTAATATGATCCTATTTCAGCGTGCTATTCCCAATGCGGCTCTGATACCAGGCTCTGAGGACCGGAGTCCCAACATTCCAAGAATCACAATTGGGTGGTACCGAGCGATGCGGCACCCAACAGCACATAGAAAAAGGTACATCATATAACATAAAACAACATAGTGTTATACAAACTTTGTCTTTTACAAATAATATACATTAAAATACACTACAGTAGAAGATAAGTTCATAGCTCTCGACACTCAAGCCTGAGCTATGCAAAAGTAATTCCGTTCAGCCCGTGAACGGAATCACACTAGCAACACACAAGTGAAACTCACGGCGCGTGCAGGGTTCCCACTCGGCCGTGTACCCCGATGGGGGCAACGCCTCATCAGTGAACCCTTTATCATATATGTCATCATCTACAGCAAAAACTTAAAATAGCAACCGTGAGCACGAAGGCTCAGCAAGACTTAACCGTCTCCACTAAGCAACTCTATATGCAGGATATACGTAATATAGGACAGCAATTTGCAATAAAAGACTCGCCTAAATGTTAGTCCTTACTTTCAGCTTTTAGCAGCAAATTAAGGCTTCATGAATCTGAAATTTAGTGAGCAGCCTGTTCTAAACATACAAGTATCAATACATAATTATTCCATAAAGCATGATTCAATAATATTCAGCTCTAAATAATTAACTACGTCATGACTCAGTGAACAAACAGTACTCAATAACTGCGAGGGACGGTGACAAAATCGATATACACCTGCAGGGATACCCGAATAGCACGACACATACACCCACACTCGGAGCTGCGAAGGCACACACCACTGATGTTGTATGAGGCAACCTTTCACCCGCTACCTACACGGCGAACCGGTCCCACCGCTACGAGCAGGAGGCCCCCACACGGAGTACGATGTACCCGCTGGCAGGTTTACACCTTGCTGCTCTCAATCGGCACCTATAAGGCGGTGGGGTATGCCTCGATGCTAAGGTGGACAAGTTACATCGGTTTACTGGGTCCCATATATCCATTATGCCTTTGGTACATTCAAACTTGCTCAATAGGGCCGCACACGAATTGGTCTTTGACCGACACAGGCACAACTACAGCTCACAAGCTCCTATATCCCGCTGCTCCTATTCCATGTCCGGTCTCATATTTAACCAAATGGTGAATCTCTCACTCGACCAATCCCATGTGAACCCAAATTCTGAACTCGCGAGTAGATTCCAACTACTCGACTTCTACTGAAGCAACAATAACATTAAGCATCGCATGAACACATCGAGGACTTAAACATCTACCCTACACTCATGGGTGCTCTAGTCATGCAAGTAGAAAACTCCAAGAAAACCAAGACCAAACGCACAATACATTCTAACCCATATAGTGTGATACAAAGAAAATTTCAAAACACTATTAAATGCAAACAGAGGCTTGCCTTGGGTTGCAGAATAAAAGTAAGTGAAGATCAGTTAGTAAATTCCGCTATGGACTTCATCACAGCAGACTCAACAGAGAAATCCGCGCCTCCGGGTTGTCCTTCCCATTATTGCCTTCGTCGTGCACTATTGATATGATCATGCATAAGAGAATAATGTAATATACATTAGGGTAGCCTCAAAAGAGAAGTTTATAACTTGAAAATGAGTGATGGAAAGGTTTGCTGCTGGAATGTACAGAAACAGGGTGAAACCAAAGTGGAAATCGATAAGAATGTGAATATGGAATGAAATAGGCATTGTGTTGGACATAGAGAAAACTTCATGCATTTAATTGGGTTAGACAGCTCAACTTGTACTGAAACTTTTACACTGGCTTGATATGGTCGTGTAGGACTCTCCAGGAAAAATTCAACTAAATCAAATGAATATTATGATCTACAAAATTCCAACAAGCTTTAGGCTTCTCTGAATTGATATGGCCAAACAGAGGCTTCGACATAAGCCAAACTATGTTTTCTGAATAGAGGGGTTCATATGAGTCCAACAATATTGGTTTGACATTTTTATAAGCAACCTAGACTGAGATATGAATTTTACAAGTTCCTACTGTATTCTGAAAAAGTTTCTTTTGTTTTTACAATTTTCATGAACATATGAAAAGCAACACAGTTTGACTGACCCAATAAAGTCCAATGAAGCTGAAATTTTGTCTGAATATCAAGATATTTATGTAGGAATCTATGGCCAAAATTGGTAATTTTCCATAAAGTGGATCTCTTGGATTTAATTCCCAATGTTCTGAGTTTATGGAATTTTGGAGAAAATTACAGGGATTTTCATACCAATCCAATTGCACCACTGCAATGACTGGTTGAAAGGAATCCAACAAAATTTGTTTCATAATTTTTAGACACTTCTACTAGGAGATATGAATTTCCAAACCTTGGGCAAAATCTGGAAGTGTAAAAGGAAAAGGGAAAAGTTTAAATGCCTGCCAGTGGGGCCCATGGCTGACTCAGCCACTCAGCATTCGGCAACACAGGGGCCACAGAGTTGCAGGCGCCTGGTCACAAATGATCAAAGCGCCAGTGCAGATCCAGCCAAGGAGAGAAGGTCAATGACGAGATGGGCCCACTTGTCGGGCTCATCTTCAACCTCCAGACAGAGGCTCGGGCCGGCGGCGCCCTGGCGGCATGCGGCCGTTCTAATTCTGGAAGGCGACCTCAAGCGGCGACTCCAAGAGGAAAATTAACTGCCGCACCCTGAAACATATGTAGGGCAGCTTCACATGGTGCGACGGCTGCGGGAACAAGCCCGGCAATGGCGACGGCAGCTGTGACATTGACGGCCAGGTGGGACAGAACGGATTTGATTGATACAGGTCCGGATTTGTTTAACCCTACAGCACCATAGCACGATGTAGAGTCTTATTCTGAGCTCTAATCAAATGGAAAACGGTGGCAAGGTAGATATCACCGATGACCTAGGTTTTGTAATGGCCGTGGTGGGGTTAGTGATGTTCTAAGCAAAGACAACCAATATTTGCTAATTAATTCTACTGGGGAATCCGTAATTAGGTCTAGAACATAATCTGTAATGGGATTGGCCATGTAATGAGCATGCAAGATGAATTTCGTAGTTTTCAATCAACAGTTCAATGAACCTTGCTGTTGCAAGATCTTGGAATCCGGCTTAGCAATGCCACTGGAGTCAGAGCAGATTAGGAAGCATGAAAAATAGGTTAAGGCGAACCTTAGTTGTGCATTGGTCGAGCGTGAAATGGTCTGAGCTGGTCGGGCGATGTCGTCGCGCCATGGCGGCCCGATACAGAGACTGAGAAGAGGAACACCGCTTGCCACCACAAGGAGAGAGAGAAGCAATGTTGTGGCAGCTCGGGGAGGACTAGGAGGGGCTTGCCTACCCGTTGGCAACCTCGGTTCGAGCCTTGACACGATGCAACTGCAAGGTGACGAAGAAATGGGGCAGAACAGAGAAACAGTTGCTCGGCGGCCAGGGAAATGCCCAAAGCTTCATCGGGGAGGTGTGGCTGTTCAAGAAAATTGCTCAGTGAGCTACACAGAGCAAGGAAGAAGATCAAACAAGAAGTGAATCAAAACTCAGCTTGTCGTGATGCCTTGGCCAGAAGATTGAAGGTCCATGGTGGCTGATGTTTCCGCGCAGGAGGAAATACATAACAGAGCTCATGTTTGCAAGCAAAAGGAGGGATCAGGATAAGGAGGAGGATGAAATATCGGGTAAGCTGGTTGTGAGCTGGTTTTCCTTAGTGCCGAAGTAACCAGGAGGTGGCAACGGGAGGAGCAGCGGTGGTGCCAGGACAAAGGAAGCAAAAACAGAACACACAAGCATGAGGCTGACTTGTGGGCCCCACTAGGTCCAACTAAAATCTTCTCTGTTGAATTTTAACCATAATTCAAACATTCACCTAAAATGATGAAACTTGGCAGCTAGGGTAAGTCAATTATGGGCAATTCAAATCTGAAAACTAGTTTGAGATTTGAAAAAAATGAAAATAGAATTTGGATTCGAATTCAAATTTGAAACTCTTATATCGATTGATTTAAGTAAATGGCAGCAAGGTCAAAACCTTGTCAAATTGGACAGATATGATATTTGAATCATGGAGAGTTCAGTTGTGAAATAAAATCTGTCAGTTGACAAAATTGAGTTTGAAATTCAACTTGAATTTGAATTTACACCCAAGGCATATGTTTTCCATTTTCTTCCAAACAAATGATATGAACACTGACCCAATCATATTATTCTAGTACTTGTTTAAATTCTTACCTTTTTAAATTAAAATTAAAGCATAAATAAGTCTGAATTATAAGCTCATGCCTTTGAAATCTCTTGATCTTGGCTATTCACTAACACAACCCATTGGAGTTTGAACTTCTATTTCATTTTATGTTTTTTTTAGTTCGCATTTTTTAATTCTTGTTCTATTCAAAAGTGGGCTTTGTCACAATTGAAGAAACCCCAAACCCTAGTTCATGGGAGCCACTATCAAGAGAAGATCACCGCAGCCAGGAGAAGAGAAGGAGGAAGGAGAAGGATCAAGTAAGTTCGATCTTCATCAACTCATCGACATCATCGTCAATTCTCCACCAAATTCTCCGTCTTCTTTGGATCTAGAAGTCAATTCTCGAGGCCCGATCTTTGGACCCTTGGATTCATGGTAAATGTCTTAGATGCACATTTTCCATGTAAAATATGATCCTATATGAGCTTTAACTATGCTCTATTTGGAAATTTGCAAAAAAAAAACCTAGGCGAGCAGACTAGTCCGGTCCCCAGTACGGACTTGTCCGGCCACCTAAATCTGAAGTTGCTGAATTAATCTCAATTTGATTCAAATCAATTCGAAACCTAATCAAACTTGTTAAAAACCATTGTAACTAATAAGTAAATATTAATAGCAACACATTAACAAGTCACACCTCATAATTGCATTAATCATGCATGGCATGGCATATTGAGTAATGTATGAGCATTTATTGATTGTAATGTTTGTTTTGTATGTCTATTGTGCGGAATAGAAGGTGTTGCTCTAGAGGGTGCTCGAGGACCTCCAACACCAGAACTTTGAAGCTTTTGACCCTAATCAAGCTCAGGAGCAAGGCAAGTGTCCTTGATCATTTTGATCCTGTTTTTTAAATGTTTTGGTTGCAAAATTGCATGCTTGTATCAAATTGATGGTAAACCCAAGATAGGAGTTTACTAGTCTTGTTTGACCATCCTTGTCACTTGGGACATGTTGTCGAGTGTCAGGAAGGGGAATTTTACTTTTTTTGCTTCGCTTTATTTAATTGGGTTGGGAAAACAACCAAATGGCTACACTAAGAACTAATGCACTTATGCGTAATATGAATTAATGAATATGGTTAATTGGTGGCATGGGATTGGGAGATCTAAGCAAGCATGGATTATGAACTTGGTTGGATGTTATGGTGGTTTGCTTGCTTTAGATCTAAGGGCCGGCTCATGCGAGAATAAGCCAGGACAACAGTGCTACCACAAGGCCAAGTACGGGTGCGGCGTAGCTGAATAATTAGGTGTGGTGCTGGTATTGTATGGACCATTGGACGGTGCAAGGAATGGGTGTCGAGAAGGGCTACCCTGGGAACCGCATGGAACATGAGGGGCCTGTGGGTGGGAGAATGGAGATTCAAGCCTGCTGGTGAAACCTTAGTGGGTCTGTACATACTAGTAGTCCCTTTGTAAAAGCTATTTTGTGATCTCTTAGCCACACACCAACGGAAGTGTGATAAGGAATGATAGAGGTTCTTAGTTACCGAAAGGTGATGAAATCACGAACATGTGGGTAAAGTGGTACAATCTTTGCAGAGTGTTAAAAACTATCATGATAGCCATGCTCCCGGTTATGAGCACATGGACAACTTCCATGATTAGAGTGGAACTTGGGTTTTGGTATGGTTATGTTTAGGTTTTGGTTTTGGTTATGGTTATGGATTGGATGGTGAATAATGGATATGGTTAATGATGATGGTAAAAATATAATATATAGATGGATAATGAATGGTGGATATGGAATTTTATGTTTATTCGGGATATGATGGGATAAATTTCACATGGACATTGTAAGATGCTTTTCATACATTTTAAATGTACTTTTTAGCAAATAGCCATTATTTATTATCAATTTCTTGTTTAAGCTACATGTCATTATTTTTACCATATTTGCTGAGTACGACATGTACCCACCCTTGCAATTCCCCCACCAACAGTTTCAGGTGACGGTTAGGAGTATCCTGAGGATAATTCAGAGTACTAGGCTGTGTGTTGCCGTCGACTTGCCTGTGGTGTTGCTTGTAGCCACGCATTTCCCCATGCTTAGTCTACTTAGTTTTCTTAAGTTAATGTTTAGATTATTTCTGTTGCATTAGTTTTCATAACTATTAATAATGATCATTAGAGTTTGTAATTCAGGATCATTTGAATATTGTAACAAAAGTACTTAATTAATTTGAGTTGTGGTAATTTTTCTGTATATTGTTTGTAAAGCACTCGTGTATGTGTGTTGAACATCTTGGACACACATATGCATCACACTTAATTCATTTTCGAAACCGGATGTCACATATTTGTATCAGAGCCACAGGTTGGTCGTAGGATGCAACCTAGATAGAATGGACATTTTAGAGCACATAGGAACACTCAGGAAACGTTGTGGTTTGTTTGATGTGCTGAATGCTATGTAATGTTTGCTTGTTTGCTTGTGTGCTTAGTAGAGGATTGTGGGATGCTTTAGCGCTTGCCACATACATATAGGCTAGTATAGGTAGTTGCTTAATTTCATATTCCTTGATGCATATAGTTGGGGACGTTTTCTAAATTCTTCTATCTCTTGCTCTTTCTTCATATGCCGAGGACTCGCAACCAAAGGGATGCCAATGAGAATGAGGAGAACAATGGAGCACCTCAGAACAACAATGGACCTGGACCTGAGGCTATCAACCTTCAGCAGTTGTTGGCTATTGTTGACGTTTCTTACGTCACAGATCATCTCTCAAAAGAGATGAGGTCCACAAGCGCACGAAAACTGTCGTGTGGCATTTCACCCAAGAGTATTGCTAAGGGTATCGTATTTATCCCAAAGGAAGGCAATGGAGTAAAGTAAACACTACTCTTATGATCAAGCTAAGGGATACTAATCAATTATAAAGACAGGGGTAAGTTAATAATATATGGGTAGTGTGGCACATACCTAAGCAATCTATTTTAAAGGGTAGATGGGTTCTAATGGAGATTAGACTAAGAGTTGGGGAGTTGCTCCTACAATGCTTCTAGTATACATATACATAGCATAGGTTAGGTACTAATGAGCATGTTAATGGTGAATCCTTATGCTAAGTTGTTCAACATATCAGACACGGGTTTACCCCTAGCAATACTAGGACAACTCCTGCCAAAAGCCCGTGTCATAGCCGAACGTGGAGGATTACAAAGGACAGATAGGGCTGTCACCACCTACTCCCTACCTCTTCAATCCGTGAGTCTACGAGACATCCAATGCTACTTACTATCCTAGCACCATGGTAGCATACTAAGTAAATACCTTAAAAGGCTCGAGTACAAGTACCTCTCTAAGGCAATGACTGACCTAAGCATCGTTGAACCAATATTGAGACATAGCATAAGTTATTCATATTAACATGATCATATCATAACTAATTAGACTATAGTGGGGGTTTTTAGTATTTATGATGATAGATTAGGAGTGCTATGGCATAATCATAAAGACTACTCCTACCACATACATGAAATCCACAATAAAACAAGAAATGCTTCATCCAAGTATATGAATAAAAGAAGACTAAAGATAATATCTTTATTATGCATAAAGTCACAAATATAAGAAAAGATACATGAGCCATAACTTTCCCAACTTGTACTTGAGACTAGAGGTTCTCCTCTCTATATCCTAACTCCACTAAGGACTAAGAGAACTAGCGTATACAATAGAATGACGCTCAAGTGTCCTATTTATAGGTGGAGAAGGGTCGGTTCCCGCCACCGAAAGTGCGTGAATCAGTCACCACTGACTTCTTCAAGTCGGGAGGAGCCAACACGTGTTGTTTGATAACGTTTGGCGCTAGGAAGGGGTCGGCCAACCTGGTCGTTCGACCGACCTGGTCCTGGCTCCAAACGGCCAGTTCTTCCTCCAGGTGACTGATAGGTGGGTCCCATTCCATGATATGGGTGCTACACTGTTGGATGGCCTCAGATACTTCTGTTTGTGGGCCATTTGATCCATGTGGTTCCAAGTGTCAATGGTTGATTGGCTAGGATGATATTTTATAGGATCCATCCCCGTGTTTCAATTCAATTCTGTGTGAAATACGTGCATGCACCAATTTCTCCAAGTACAAGTGGAAATAGGTTAAATAGAAAGGTGATGTGTGCAAGAAATGATATTTCCTTCACATAATTGAGTTATATTGACGAGTGAAATTGGTATATAACAACCGTCAACAGCTATGCAATATCAACTTATGCAGATGGTGATGCAGACCTTGGGACTGCTGTAGGCCAATAATCGGAATCAGCCCCATATGTCTCCACCACCGCCACCCCACCACCTCATAAACAGGTTGGGAGAGTCTATGAGGACTATGCCACCCACCTTTGCTCAAGCCAATTATCGTATGGCAGCTGATGATTGGCTGAAATCTGTGGAGAAGAAGCTTGCTATTGTGCAATGCAATGACTGAGAGAAGGTTTTCTTTGCTTTCCATCAACTAGTTGGAGCAGCTGCGGATCGGTGGGACTTGCTATGCAATGCACATGCAAATCAAGAGAGGATCACTTAGGCTGAATTCAAGGAGAGCTTCCATTCTCACTTTGTTCCGGAAGGTGTTATGATACTGAAGAGTCAGGAATTTGAGAACCTAAGGCAGGGAAAGTATAGTGTGAGTGAGTATCTCAATAAATTCACTCAACTCTCAAGGTACGCTCCAGAGGATGTCAACCGGAACAGCTGCAAGCAATATTTGTTCATGAGGGGCCTAAATAATGAGATTCAAGTCCAATTGCTCCATTGTGACTATGCCAATTTCCAAAAGCTTGTGGACAAGCCCATTGTGGTTGGAAACAAGGTTTGCAAGATGGAATAAGATAATAAGAGGAAGATGCCATACCAAAGGCAGCCACAAGGGAGCAATGTTCGTCCTCGCTTTGCGTCACCAAATGCGCCATATTACAACCCCTCCGCTCATGCTTATAGAGCTGCTTATCCTCCACACCCAAACCAGCAGTTGCAACACCCCGTTATGTAAGCACCTCGCCAGCCTGTGTTGTATGAACCGTGCCCTAATATGGTGAATAGCCGTCAACGTCAGCAGCGCCCGAGTTTTCTAGATACATCGGGTACCAAGACATGCTATGTCTATGGAGAGGTTGCACACTTTGCAAGTCAGTGCCACAAGAGAAGCTATGGACCAATGAACAATGCACCCAAGCAGAACCCACGACCGAATGGAGGAGCGCCACAAGGCAACTGTGGACAGCAGAATGTCAACTGTGGCAATGTAAATCACGTCTCTACTAAGGAAGCCCGACAAGCGGATGACGTCGTGATTGGTATGTTCCTCGCCAACTCTAACCCCACAACCATTCTATTTGATTATGGAGCATCTCATTCATTCTTATCATCGAAGTATGTTGCCAAGTATAATATGCCTATAGCTCATTTAAACACACTATGTTGGTAAAATCTCCTGGAGGAGAGATGAGAACAAATATAGTGTGTCTGAAAGTAAGTATCAAAATAAGGGGATAGACTTTCTTGCGAATCTCATCGTCCTAGATTCCCAAGGGATAAACATAATACTAGGTATGGATTGGTAGAGCAAGTATAATGGAGTGATTCAGTGTGTCGAGAGGATTGTGCAATTGACAAGTGAGCATGGCACCCGTATTGAAGTTGACACAGCCCAACCGCCAACGGATAAAGCGACGTTGAGTCATGTGGAAGGTGTCACATTGGAGAGTATCCCGATTGTTTGCAAGTATCCAGATGTGTTCCCGGATGAGTTGCCAGGTATGCCGCCTGATCGTGATATTGAGTTTGTTATTGATTTGGTACCTGGAACTACACCTATAGCTAAGAGGCCATATAGGATGCCTCCTATGGAGTTAGCAGAGCTCAAGAAGCAAATTCAAGAGCAGCTAGAGAAGGGTTTCTTTCGCCCAAGCTCTTCACTTTGGGGAGTGTCAGTGCTTTTTGTGGACAAGAAGGATGGATCCCAAAGGATGTGTGTGGATTTCTGAGATCTCAACGAGGTGGTGATTAAGAACAAGTATACATTGCCCCGTATAGAAGATTTGTTTGATCAAATGAAGGGTGCTTGTGTTTTCTCCAAGATTGACTTGATGTCGGGTTACTTCTAAATGAAGCTTAGACCATCCGACATACCCAAAATGGGTTTTTGGACACGGTATGGGTCTTATGAGTACACCATTATGTCCTTTGGATTGACAAATGCACCTGCATACTTCATGTACCTCATGAATAAGGTCTTCATGGAGTACTTGGATAAATTCGTTGTGGTGTTCATTGATGACATTATGATCTACTTGAGGAGCAAGGAGGAGCATGAGGAGCATTTAAGGCTCACATTGCAAAAATTGAGGGAACACCAATCATAATCCAAATTCAGCAAGTGCCAATTCTGGTTAAGGGAGGTTGAAAGTGCATCTAGGCATTCCTGGTGGGTTTTGTTTGATTAATGACAAACAAATGAGATCCTAAGATGATTGTTGAGATGAGAGCAGGTTTCAAGAGATGAGAAAGAAGTCACAAAAAGGAAGGAGAATGAGGACCCAAAAGGAAAGGGCACAAGTTTTGAAAAGAGTAGATTTAATTTGTCAGGAGTGTGTCGGAGAAACACATCTCAAGAGCTCAAGTGACGAGATCGCACTCACTGCACAAACTTTAGAAATAACGGACTAGTCTGATATTGACCGGACTAGTCCAAAATCTCTCTGGATAAAATTGGACAAGTCCTCTAGGTGCGGACTTGTCCGCAGCTCTTCACAATTTGCACAAGTGCGGACTAGTCCGATATTGACAGGACTAGTTCAAAAATTCTCTAGATAGAAAACGGACAAGTCTTGCAAGTGCGGACTTGTCCTCAGTTCTTCACATTTGCACTAGAGCGGACAAATCCGATATTAACCGAACTAGTCTGAAAATTCTGAGACAAAAACGGACTAGTCCGCACCATTTCAGACTAGTCCGGTACACTCAACACTTAGGGTTTTTCACACACGCACCTAGTCCGCACTTCGCAAAACCTAACAGTAACTTTTGGAAACCCTTGTATAAATAGAGGTGCACGACCATGTAACCCAAACTCTCGAACCCCTGTGCCGTCACACCCTCCAAGAGCACAAAGACACCTCTCTCCACTCATTCTAAACCAAAAAGGATCAAATCTTTGAGGATTAGGGATTGGATAAAGGAGAGAATTCGTTCTTCACGATCTTGAGCTCTTGGGTTTGATCTCTTGCACACTCTCATTGATTATTGTACATCTTTTGAGTGTGTTTGGTGGTGTTCATTCATTGTAATCTTTGGGGAGCCCTCAATTTGTGAGAAGGCCCCTTGAATGAGGTATTTACCCCTGCGTGGTTAGTGATTAAGAATTGACCTTCGTGGTGATTCAACGAGGGAAGGGTTAGTGAAGACTCGGTTCTCCGTGGACTCCTCAACAGGGACGTAGATACCACCATGGAATCAAACCTCGAGATAAAATCTTGTCGCGCGTGTTCTTGTTCTACTTTTTGATCACATTTTAGGGTTTGCTAATTCTTGTTTAATCTTCATTGAAACATTGTATTAAACTTGATAGTTGCAATCTCATACTTCATCGTCATAATATACTTAAGTTGTCAATTGCTTTCCGCTGCATAGAATACTAGAAGAAGAATTAAAGATTTACTTTGACATTCAAGTACGCATATACCGGACTGTCTGCACCGTAATGGACTAGTCTGGCCTCTCTGGATCTCTTCTCTATGTGTTCCAGGGATCAATAAAAATTCAAAAAGCCTATTCACCCCCCTATAGGCTACATTCAATTGGAATCAGAGTCAAACTCTTCAAAAGAGAATCACCACTCAAAGAGACAATGTCGGAAATCAAGGGTGAAAACAAGGGCCTCAACCATGAAAAGGGTGATGACGAAGGAAACCAAAAACTAGAGAAACTCTTCAATGCCACTCAATACTGTGAGGATGATGATGAGGAGATGCTTCAACTCAAGGCACTTATGTGGAAGAAGGCACTCTCCCCAAACGGAAGAAGATTGAAGAAAAGAAGCAAAAAGGGAGTAGTCACACATACTACTCCTGATATCCTTTTAACTATGAGCGCTTAAATTCTAATAGTCATTACTTGTCAATTCCTTTACGCAAAGCACCATACTTTGATGGAATGATTATTCAATGTGGAGACAGAACATGAAAATGCTCCTTATATCTGTTAACCCAGGTCTTTGGCATATAGTGTGTACAAGGCTAGATATACCGATGATGATGAAGAGCTAACTCTGGTTCAAGAGCAAGCTATTCATCGAAATGCTCAAGCTTCAGCTGTAATGACCTCATCATTGAGCTGAGATGAGTTCCCAAAGTGGATGGACTCGAAGTTGCTAATGAAATTTGGGACACTCTCAAAACCGCACATGAAGGTGATCATCATGTACGTGAAGCTAAAATTGAGATGATTGAAGGTGAATTGGGAAGATTTGCTATCGAAGAAGGTGAATCACCCCAAAAATTGTACAATCGACTGAAATCTCTCATCAAAAAATTCCAAGCCTATGGTAGCAAGAAGTGGACAGATCATGAAGTGATCAAATTGATTCTTAGAGCGTTTATGCCTTGAAACTTGACACTCTGCTCCATGATTAGAGAAAGTTTCGGGTTTCACAAAATGACCTTGGACGAACTTCTTGGCAAAATCATCAACTTCGAAATGATGGAGAAGGAACCAAGCATGTCATGGAACTTGCCGCCCTTACCTTGGCAAAGAAGAGAGGAGTTGCTCTAAAGGCAACATGCAAGCCCACATCAAAAGAAACTCGAGAAGCTCCTGAGGAAGATAACGGTGATGATGAAAGCACTGATGTCGATGATGAAGACATGATCTTGCTCATAAAAAAATTCAAGAAAATGATGAGAAGAAGAAAGGGTGGCAGTTCAAGTGAAGGAAGACATAAGGACAAACAAAGATCCAAGATGACACACGCATGCTACAATTGTGGAGAATATGATTATTTCATAGGGGGTTGCCCACATGAAGACAATAAGAGGAAGAGTAAATACAAAAAGCCTCAACAAAAGAAAATATTCAAGAAAAAGAAGCAATATGGTCAAGCACATCTAGGGAAGGAGTGGGACTCCAATGATGAATCCTCATATGAAGAAGAGGAGATGGCCACTATAGCTATCAAGATGCCTACCATGAAGTCAACTCTCTTTCCAACCATGGGAGCATGAAAGGACACCAACCACACATGCCTAATGGACAAGGAAGGCAAAAAGAAAGGTTAAAACTAAATCTTCCTCCTCACATCCCTTCACTAGTGATATTTATAGTTCTAGTGATGATGAAGAGATGCTTAGAGGTTTAGATAAAAATACTATAGCTAAAATAAAAATTCTAATGGATGAGATTGTTCATAAGGAGGAGCTAGTCAATCGCAAAGAAGATATGATCATTCCCCAAAAGTAGAAATATCTTGAGATCGAAAAGCTTCTTGAGCTTGAAAAGGAGTGAAGTAAATCACTTGAACTTGAGTTAGCTTCAAGCAAGGAGACTTGTTTGAAGTTAAAAGACTGAAACATTGCTATCAAGGATGAACTTGCTAACTTAACCAATAACAAGATCCTTGAGATGCAAGTTGAGTCACTGAAGCAAAGTGGCTCTTCATCCTCTTTAAGCTCACCTTCTCAACATATTGAACCTAAAACTATCATAACTTGTACATGTGCTAAAAGTGACACTAACTTGAAAGAAAAGTCAAACTTGACAAAAGACAAGCATCCCTCCCAAAGTGGCATGTTTGACAAGGAGAAGGTCAAGTATGCACACAGTGCATACTTGCTCACAAGACCTCCTAATGTTAAACATGGCATTGGGTACTCTCATGGTTAAAGGAAAAAAGCTAGAAGCCACAACAATGAAAAGGATCACATTTTTTATCAAGGGAAACTCTTCCCAAGTTGGAAAACAAAATAATGTTGATAAATTTAACATTGTGAACTCTTATGAACAACAAATCTTGTTTAGAATTTTTGATGCTTCATATGTTCTTATTAAGAATAGTTTTGGAAATGTTCATGCTAAATATGTTGGGCCGCACCATGAGAACACCAAGTCTCGTGTGTGGGTGCCCAAGTCACTTGTCACTAACCTCAAAGGACCCAGGCAAGCTTGGGTACCTAAGACCGAATCATAATTTCTTTTTGTAGGAATATGCATCCGGTGGAGCAAAATGGGTGCTAGATAGTGGATGCACAAATCACATGATCGGAGAAAGAAAAATGTTCGTGGAGTACGAACAAAATGAAGACTCAAGTGAAGGCATCTATTTTGGTGATAATAGTCAAGAAAGGGTGCTAGGTACCGCTAAAATAGCAATCTCATCACAACACTTCTCATGTTTTACATGTTGATTCCTTATATTATAACCTCTTGTCCATATCTCAACTATGTGACAAAGGTTATAATTTCTTATTCACTAATGAGGGTGTGACCATCTCTAGAAGGAGTGATAACTCTATTGCATTCAAGGGTGTGTTAAAGGGAAAACTTTATCTAGTTGAATTCAACAGAGATAAAGCCGAACTTGACACATGCTTGATTGCAAAGACTAACATGGGTTGGCTGTGGCATAGACGGCTAGCACATGTTGGTATGAGGAATCTACAAAATCTTCTAAAAGATGATCACATCCGAGGTTTAAAGGATGTTGTTTTTGAGAAAGACGGGCCTTGTAGCACGTGCCAAGCCGGGAAGCAAGTAGGAGGACCCCATCCCGCGAAGAATGTCATGACTACAACAAGACCGCTTGAGCTCCTCCACATGGACCTATTCGGCCCAATTGCTTACATAAGCATCAGCGGTAATAAATACGGTTTAGTCATTGTCGACGATTTTTCACGCTTCACGTGGGTTTTCTTTTTGCATGATAAGACAAAAACTCAAGGAATACTCAAGAAGTTTCTCAGATGAGCTCAAAATGAATTCTCATTGACGATCAAGAACATACGAAGTGATAATGGAATAGAGTTCAAGAATACTCAAGTTGAGGAGTATCTAGATGAAGAAGGAATAAAGCACGAATTTTTAGCACCCTACTCTCCTCAACAAACCGGGGTAGTCTAAAGGAAGAACCGAACACTCATTGAGATGGCGAGGACAATGCTCGATGATACAAGACTTCGGACCGGTTTTGGGCTGAAGCGCTTAACAGTGCTTTTCAAGCCATAAACCGATTATACCTTCATCTTTTACTCAAGAAAACCTCATATGAACTACTCACCGGTAACAAACCAAATATTTCATACTTTTGAGTCTTTGGTTCAAATGTTATATTCTAAACAAGAATCCTAGGACCTCAAAGTTCACTTTGAAGTTCGATGAAGGTTTCTTGCTTGGCTATAATTCGAACTCCTATGCTTATCACGTCTTCAACAAAGTCTCTAGACCTGTTGAAGTAGCACGTGACGTAGTGTTCGATGAAACTAATGGCTCTCAAGTAGATCAAGTTGATAAGTATGTGCTAGATCAAGAAGAAGCTCCATGTCAAGCATTGAGAAAAATGACACTTGGTGATATTCGACCACAAGCACCACCTCAAAATCCGAGTGAAGAAAATGAACCACAAATGGAGGAATATGATCAAGGGGGAGCTTCCACACCAGATCAACCTCAAGGAGATCAATATGATCAAAACAATAATGAGGGCAACCATCTAGGGGGAGACGAAGAAGATGATGATCATGAAAATTCAAGATCACAAGTGCCACATCCAGGAGTACACCAAAGCATACAAAGAGATCACCCCGTCGACAACATAATTGGTGACATCCAAAAGGGAGTGACAACTCGATCTCGTATAGCTAATTTCTGTGAATACTATTCTTTTGTATCCTCTTTAGAACCATACTGGATTGAAGATGCACTAAGAGATCATGAATGGGTGATGGCAATGCAAGAAGAATTGAGCAACTTCAAGTAGAACGAAGTATGGGAACTTGTTGAATGTGACACCCGGTTCTGAAAAATGAACCAAGTGCAATGTATGTGTGCCCAGGATGTTCATCACACATACACAAATGCATCACAAACAGAAATCAGAAATAACCATGTCACAAAAAATTAAATATACCTTGATTCAAGTGCAGCGAAAAATGAACTAGCGTAGGCGACTCCAACTCCACATGCAATCGACGGTAGTATGCATGCCTAGTACTCCATAATATCTTCAGGATACTCCCAAACGTCTCCTAAAACTTTTGGTGGGGGAATTGCAAGGGTGAGTACATGTCGTACTCAACAAGTGTGGGAAAGTATGACATGTAGCTAAACAAATGATTGGAATAAAATGGCTAATTGCAGAAAAGTACAGTTTATAAACATGTAAAAGCAGCCTATCATGTCTATGTGAATTTCTTTCCCTTCGTAACCCAAGTAATTATCATATAATTAATCCAACATTCCCAATCACCGTCCATTTAATACCAGCGAACAGTTAATTTAATACCATATGCCAATTCCATATTCTTCCATAAACCGACTGTACTCAGGTGACAAACCAAACCATACCAACCATCCCAAAATCCCATGTCCAATTCTAATCATGTAGGTCATGCAGGTGCTCTTAACCGGGAGCATGGCTATCATGATAGCTTTTAACACTCTGCAGAGGTTGTACCACTTTACCCACATGTTCGTGATTTCATCACCTTTCGGTGATTAAGAACCTCTATTATGCCTTATCACACTTCCATAGGTGTGTGGCCAAGAGATCACAAAATAGCCTTTCAAAAGGGACTACTAGTATGTACGGACCCACTAAGGTTTCATCGACAGGCTTGAATCTCCATTATCCCACCCACGGGCCCCCTCGTGTGCCATGCGGATCCCAGGGTAGCCCTCCTCGACTCCCATTCTCCACGCCATCCAATGGTCCATACAATACTAGCAGCACTCCTAATTATTCAGCTACGCCACACCCATGCTTGGCCTTGTGGTGGCACTGTTGTCCTGGCATATTCTTGCATGAACCGGTCCTTATATCTAAGGCAAGCAAAACCACCGTATCATCCAACCCATTCCACAAAATCGTGCTTGCTTAGATCACCTATTACCATATCATACTAACCAGTTCATATTAACCATAATCTCATTATTGTATAATTATATAGTGTAGTTGTTTTTCCATCCCAATTAAGTGAAGCAAAGGTAAACAAAAACCCTTTCCGACTCTCTACCATGTATTCCAGGTGACAAGGATGGTTAAACAAAGCTAGTAAACTCCCAACCATAGGATTTCCATCAAATTGACACAAGCATGCAGTTTTGCAAACAAAACATTTATTCATAAAATTGAATCAATATGGTCAAGGACACTTTACTTTATATCCTGCAATTCGATGGCTCAAGCAATCAAAGTCTCGCGCATGAAGATCCTCGGATAATCGTTTCTCAATCATAACCTCTTGAGCAAACCGTCTACTCGCAATCAACCACATACACAAGCAAACATACATAATAAATGCATTGCAATCAACACTAACAAATATGCAATGACATGAATGCACGTGAATAATTTGTTATGATGATTAATAGCTTATTACATGGGTTTCATATTTATTAAAGATTATTTAAGCAAGTTTTCGGATTAATCACTATTAAATCAGAATTGAAATAATTATCCTAGAATGAGAATTAGGTTGAAAATATCATAAAATACTTTCTATAATTTATTCTAAATTTTCTACAGCTTTTAAATAATTTTCTCTAATGATTTACTATTTATTTGAACAAGTTTGGAATTAATTAAAATAAATTAAGAGGAAAAATATTAATTACGGAACATTAAAAATGATGAAAATAATATTAGTAACTTACTAGAATTTATTCTAAATTTTCTGGAATTTTTCTAGATTTATTTTGATACTTTATGAATTAACTAGGCTTTAATCTCATTTATTAAATCTGAAAAACAGATTAAATAATACTGAAAATATAATATTTAGTAAATCTAGAATAAACTATTAGGTGTTGCATGATTTAATCTAACTTGTGAGTTCGAAGTGATTTAATGATTTAACGATGATTAACGGCCGCTCAAATAAAACACATCCTATACGTGACTTAATTCAAGTACTAGAACCAAATTAATAGTCTAGATCTAGATTGTAATACCTACCATGCGTGCATCTAGTCTGGATAGTCGTGGAGGGGCGGCGCGACGTGTGTCTCAGGGATCTAGAGTTTCGTGGATGAAGATGACGGCGGACGGCAGCTCCTTCATTCCCTTCTCTCTCCCTGCCGTGGCCTTCCTCCTTTGCTCTGGCGGCTAGGGTTCCTCTTTTTTTTTTACGTGGCCTACAACTACGTACGTAGGGGGACGTGGGATCGAGAGCATCCGGGCCTTATATAGCCGGCGGAGACCACGGCGCTGGGACCTGAGTCCCGATCTGGTGCGATTGGCTCCGTGGGTCGTGATTTGGCGTGCGTGCGCCAGGGCTACGGGACTGATTCCCGATAGGATATGGTGTCGTTCTTTTTTCCTTTTTTGCTTTCTGTTACGATGCTGCTAGTCCTTGGTCGGAACATTCTTGGGCCCAGAAGCTTCCAGAGAGTTTCCCTCAGAAAGTTCTAGAAGGTCCCTGTAAGGTTCTAGAATGTTCCAAAAACATCTGGAAGGTTCCAGAACTTCCATAAAATTCTAGAGACATCTAGAAGGTTACAGAAACATCTAGAAGGTCTCAAAAACTTACACTACTACAAAATGCATTTTCATAGGCGTCTGCTTATTTTTTTACAGGTGGTTTGTTAAAAGTTACGCATGTGATGTCAGATGAGTTAATAACTGCCTGTAATAATAGAATATCACAGGTGGTCCGTAGCAAACAACCGCCTGTGAAAATGTATTGATTTTCATAGGCGATCCGTAACAAAAACCGCCTGTGATAATAGTCATTATCACATGCGGTCCGTAACAAACAAACGCCTGTAAAAATATAATGATTTTCACAAGCGGCCTGTAACAAAAAAACCGCCTGTGATAATGATGGCTTCTGATTGGTCCGCTGCTTCATCCCACGGATCGCTCTTGGACTTCATATCTCCGCCTTCCGCTACTTATCGATCCAACGACTCACAGGGAGTCATCTCTAATCTATGTGTCTATAACAGCAGCAGCATCGACACCTCACATCCTTGTCCCCCATCTCTCCCTCTCACCATCCATCTCCCCAATCTCACCTCTCTTTCCTTCCTCCCCAATCTCGCTCTACCGCAGCTCCGCCTCATCGCCGAAGCGTCGGCAACCCGCTTTTGCCTCCTCGCCGTCGTGGAGGTCGCGCTGCTCGCGCTCCTCGCCATCGCGGCAACCGTGCTCCTCGACTGTTGTGGCAGCCGTGCTACTCATGCTCATCGCCGTCGTGGCAACTATGCTCCTCGCCTGCCGCGGGTGTCTCGCTCGATGCCGAGGGTTGTAGATCCAACCTTTAGTCATGGATCCAGCTGCGATCGTTATTTTTGTTGTAGCATGGAAGTCGAACTAGCACGAAGGTGGTGCTACCGAGCGCTGCGGGGAGGCGTTGAAGAGCGGCTGCAATGGCAACATCTCTGTCTTCATGGCGTTGAGCTGCTACACGTGATGGTTGTGATGGATTGTAATTTTTGCAATGTGTTGAGTTGTAATTTCTGTTATGTTTTTTTATTGCATCTCTACAATGTAATTTTGTCTAAATCTTTTAGTCTTCTGTAGGTCGAACTGTGTTAGCGTAAAATTTGTCTAAACGTTATCATTTCTTGCCTTCTGATTACGCCTAGTCACGAACACAATGCACACGGAACATTCTAAAAATTGTCTATGATAATGTATTATCACAAGTGGTTGGGAGTAAAAAACAGTATGTGATAACACATTTTCATAGGCGGTCCGTAATAAAAAACCGCCTTTGAAAATGCATTTTCACAGGCGGTCCGCAATAAAAACCGCCTGTGAAAATGCATTTTCACAGGCGGTCAGCAATAAAAAACCGCCTGTGAAAATGTATTTTTACAGGCGGATTTCGCGTGCGCCTGTGCTAATTGATCATTTTCACAGGCTCTTCGTTACAAGCAGTTTTTAAAACCGTATGTGATAATATATTTAGAGCCATCTGCGATGAAGACTTTTGTAGTAGTGTTATGGACAATTCCAGAAACTTCTGAAAGGTTCTGACAACTTCCAGAAAGTTTTTTTTATATTCTTTTTTTTCCTCTTTTTGCATGGCGGTGCCAAGTTGTGCGGCCATGGCTGGCTGTGCGGTCAGAAGTTGACTTTTTTATTTGTTTGTTTTTATATTATTATTTGTTCTTTAATAAATATTATTTATTTATTTATTTTATTTATTAATTGTTGTTTATTATATACTTCTCTCTTTGTGTTATTATTTTTTCTTTATTACAATTTTTCTTTTATTTTCAAGATACTATTTAATTATTTTGTATTATTAATTATAATTTGGTTTTTTATGTACTTATCATTTTTTTTGTTACTTGTTATTCATTATTTTATTTTACTCTTAATAATTAGTTTCTTTCTATATATTAAATTTTTCTTTCCTTTTATTTCTTTTCTTTCGTATTCGTTATGGCAATTTAATTTGTTTTAATATATTTAACTTAATAAATAAATTTCAATACTGGAGGATGAATGCAAGATTAGATGCATATATTTTGTATTTTTCTTTTTAAAAAAAACAATTTCTTTTTTTTATTAAATTCTAACTTCTTATTCAAATTTTTATTTGTCCAAGTTTGAAAAATCGGGATGTTACAATTCTACACCCTTAACATGAATCTCGCCCTCGAGATTTCGATAGATTGGTGAAAAGATTTTGAAATAAAACTGGAGTTCTTAATTAAATTTGAATTAGCCAAATTTTGAAAATTGCGGATGTTACAATCTACCCCCTTAACATGAATCTTGCCCTCGAGATTTAGATAGACTAAAAAATAGATAAGGAAAAACTTTATCTTGATATCATCTTTATACTTCGTGTAGTTTCGTCCAGAATGGTGAATCTTCTAGTTGTCCATCTTCCATTGAAGTAGAGATCGAACGAGATAGAAAAGAGAGATAGAAGGAATCCCAACCTATATTCATACATTAAGGTATATGATCCTAAATAATGCATTAATGGATGAGGATGTGGATATATATAAGTGTTCCACAATGCACATTCAAACACACAAACATACAAGCAAGCAATGATACAGTTATCACACCAACCCTAAACATGTGCACTAACGATCTAAGCGTTTATTACTCACTTATTAAAGGGTAGACTTAAATCCTAATCACAAGGCCCAACATTATCATAACTACGGGATGGTAAAGTATCTTATTCTGTAGAATAGCTTGAGACGGGACCATATGAAGCTCCTCCACATGAAGCGCATCTCGAAAGTCTTCTCCTTAATGTGTGGTACTTTTGGTACTTTTTTTAATACTCCTACTTCTTCTGGATGCTTAGAAGGGCTAGGGTGGTCATCTATAATTTTTCACGAAAGAAGTGTTGGATATGGAAGGGGGAAAGAAAGAAGTCAAATAAGTCGGAGAATGAAAAATTTTAAAAACAATTTTCAAAAACAAATCATATGTTCTTAATGAAAAATCATTGGAGATAAGAGGTGAAATAGTCCAAAAATTGCAGCAGTGAAAGGAGGGAGAAAAGAGATTGTGCGGCAGCAAAAAGAAGCAGTAAATTTATTTAAACGCAGCAGCAACACATGTGTAAATAAGAAAAATATTTAGAGGAGAGTGTGTTAAAATACGGTGGCAAGGATGAGAGGAAACAAAGGGTGTGCAGCAGTAAGCTGAGGGTGAATAAGGAAGAAAACGCAGCAGCAAGCATTTTAAAGCATGGCTGAAATTGCACTAAGAACGCAGCAGTAAATAACACTTCAAGGTGGTTGAATTGGCAAGGGAAAATGCAGCAGCGATGCAATTTGGAAAATAGCTTTTAGAAAATAGTTCCTATGTGTTTTGTAGGGTCCATTCTACCTAGGCTTTCGTCCTACGGTCGACACGGCTCTGATACCAATTTGTGACATTCGATTCTGAAAAACGAACCAAGTGCAGTGTATGTGTGCCCAGGATGTTCATCACACATACACAAATGCATCACAAACAGAAATCAGAAATAACCATGTCATGAAAAAGTAAATATACCTTAATTCTAGTGCAGCTAGCGTAGGCGACTCCAACTCCACAGGCAATCAACGGTAGTACGCATGCCTAGTACTCCATAATATCCTCAGGATACTACCAAACATCTTCTGAAACTGTTGGTGAGGGAATTGCAAGAGTGAGTACGTGTCGTACTCAGCAAGTGTGGGAAAGTATGACATGTAGCTAAACAAATGACTGGAATAAAGTGACTAATTGCAAAAAAGTACATTTCATAAACATGTAAAAGCAGCCTATCATGTCTATGTGAATTTATTTCCCTTCGTAACCCAAGTAATTATCATATCATTAATCCAACATTCCCAATCACCGTCCATTTAATACCAACCAACAATTAATTTAATACCATATGCCAATTCCATATTCTTCCATAAACCGACTGTACTCAGGTGACAAACCAAACCATACCAACCTTCCCAAAATCCCATGTCCAATTCTAATCATGTAGGTCATCCAGGTGCTCTTAACCGGGAGCATGGCTACCATGATAGTTTTTAACACTCTGCGGAGGTTGTACCACTTTACCCACATATTCGTGATTTCATCACTTTTCGGTGATTAAGAACCTCTATTATGCCTTATCATACTTCCATAGGTGTGCGGTCAAGAGATCACAAAATAGCCTTTCAGATGGGACTACTAGTATGTACAGACCCACTAAGGTTTCACCGGCAGGCTTGAATCTCCATTCTCCCACCCACGAGCCCCCTCGTGTGCCATGCAGATCCCAGGGTAGCCCTCCTCGACTCCCATTTCCCGCGCCATCCAGTGGTCCATACAATACTAGCAGCACTCTTAATTATTCAGTTACGCCGCACCCATACTTGGCCTTGTGGTGGCATTGTTGTCCTGGCATATTCTTGCATGAACCGGTCCTTATATCTAAGGCAAGCAAAACCACCGTATCATTCAACCCATTCCACAAAATCGTGCTTGCTTAGATCGCCTATTACCATATCATACTAACCAATTCATATTAACCATAATCTCATTAATGTATAATTAAATAGTATAGTTGTTTTTCCATTCCAATTAAGCGAAGCAAAGGTAAACAAAAACCTTTTCCGACTCTCTACCATGTATTCCAAGTGACAAGGATGGTTAAACAAAGCTATTAAACTCTCAACCATAGGATTCTCATCAAATTGACACAAGCATGCAGTTTCATAAACAAAACATTTATTCAAAAAATTGAATCAATATGGTCAAGGACACTTGACTTTATATCCCACAATTCGATGGCTCAAGCAATCAAAGTCTCGCGCATGAAGATCCTCGGATAATCGTTTCTCAATCATAACCTCTTGAGCAAACGGTCTACTCGCAATCAACCATATACACAAGCAAACATACATAATAAATGCATTGCAATCAGCACTAACAAATATTCAATGACATGAATGCACGTGAATAATTTGTTATGATGATTAATAGCTTATTACATGAGTTTTATATTTATTAAAGATTATTTAAGCAAGTTTTCGGATTAATCACTATTAACTCAGAATTAAAATAATTATCATAGAATAAGAATTAGGTTGAAAATATCATAAAATACTTTCTATAATTTATTCTGAATTTTCTACAACTTTTAAATAATTTTCCCTAATGATTTACTATTTATTTGAACAAGTTTCGAATTAATTAAAATAAGTTCGGAGGAAAAGTATTTATTACTGAACATTAAAAATGCTGAAAATAATATTAGTAACTTACTAGAATTTATTCTAAATTTTCTGGAATTTTTCTAGATTTTTTGATACTTTATAAATTAACTAGGCTTTAATCTCATTTATTAAATCTGAAAAATAGATTAAATAATACTAAAAATATAATATTTAGTAAATCTAGAATAACCTATTAAGTGTTGTATGATTTAATCTAACTTGTGAGTTCGAAGTGATTTAATGATTTAACAATGATTAAAGGCCGCTCAAATAAAACACATCCTACACGTGATTTAATTCAAGTACTAGAACTAAATTAATAGTCTAGATCTAGATTGTAATATCTACCATGCGTGCATCTAGTCTGGACGATCGTGGAGGGGCGGCGCGACGTGTGTCTCCGGGATCTAGAGTTTCGTGGATGAAGATGACGGTGGCCTGACGTAGACGAAGAGGACGAATGCATGACGTAGTTAAAAGGGACGGCAGCTCCTTCCTTCCCTTCTCTCTCTGTCGTGGCCTTCCTCCTTTACTCTGGCGGCTAGGGTTCCTCTTCCTTTTTTTTACGTGGCCTGCGACTACGTACGTAGGGGGACGTGGGATCGAGAGCATCGGGGCCTTATATAGCCGGCGGAGGCCACGGCGCTGGGACCTGAGTCCCAAGCTGGTACGGTTGGCTCCGTGGGCCGTGATTTCGCGTGCGTGCGCCAGTGCTACGGGACTAATTCCCGATAGGATACGGTGTCGTTCTTTTTTTCTTTTTTGCTTTCTGTTACGATGCTGCTAGTCCTTGGCCGGGAACATTCTTGGGCCCCAGAAGCTTCCATAGAGTTTCCTCTAGAAAGTTCTAGAAGGTTCCCCAGAAGGTTCTATAATGTTCCAAAAACATCAGGAAGGTTCCAAAACTTCCAAAAATTTCTAGAGACATCTAAAAGGTTCTAGAAACATCTAGAAGGTCTCAAAAACTTCTGAACAATTCCAGAAACTTCTGGAAGGTTCTGATAACTTCCAGAAAGTTCTTTTTTTATATTCTTTTTTCCCTCTTTTTGCATGGCGGTGGCAAGCTATGCGGCCATGGCTGGCTGTGCGGCCAGAAGTTGAATTTTTGTTTGTTTTTTATATTATTATTTATTATTTATATTTTTTATTCTTTAATAAATATTATTTATTTGTTTTATTATTTATTTTATTTTCTTTATTAATTGTTGTTTATTATTTACTTCCTTCTTTTGTTATTATTTTTTCTTTATTACTATTTTCTTTTATTTTGAAAATACTATTTAATTATTTTCTATTATTTTTTATTATTAATTATAATTTGGTTTTCTATGTACTTATCATTTTTTGTTACTTGTTATTCATTATTTTATTTACTCTTAATAATTAGTTTCTTTCTATATATTAAATTTTTCTTTCCTTTTATTTCTTTTCTTTCGTATTCGTTATGGCAATTATATTGATTTTAAAATATTTATCTTAATAAATGAATTTCAATATTGGAGTATGAATGCAAGATGAGATGCATATATTTTGTATTTTTCTTTTTTTATAAAAACAATTTCTTTTTGTTATTAAATTCTAACTTCCTATTCAATTTTTATTTGCCCAAGTTTGAAAAATTGGGTTGTTACATTGAAAGACCCAAGTCCAACATTGTCAGCGCCAAATGGGTCTTCTGTAACAAGCAAGACGAACACAGAGTGGTAACAAGAAACAAGGAACAACTTGTGGCCAAAGGTTACTCAGAAGTCGAAGGTTTGGATTTCGACGAGACTTTTGCTCTTGTAGCTAGGCTTGAGTCAATTCGTATATTACTTGCATATGCTACTCACTATGATTTCAAGCTGTATCAAATGGACGTCAAAAGTGCCTTCCTCAACGGACCGATCAAGGAGGAGGTGTACATGAAGAAACCCCCTGGGTTTGAAGATCAAGAGTACCCCGACCATGTATTCAAACTGCGTAAGGCTATCTATGGCCTCAAACAAGCTCCTAGAGCTTGGTATGAGTGCCTTAGAGATTTTCTAGTTAAAAATGGCTTCAAAATTGGTAAAGAAGATTACACCTTGTTTACCAAGCATTTTGATGATGATCTATTCATTTGTCAAATCTATGTTGATGTTATCATATTTGGTTCAACTAATAAATCTTTTTGTCAAGAGTTTAGTAAAATTATTACAGATAGGTTCGAGATGTCCATGATGGGAGAGTTGAGATACTTTTTGGGATTCCAAGTGAAACAACTAAAGGTGGGAACGTTCATAAGCCAAACAAAGTATACCCAAGACATTCTCAAGAAATTTGGTATGGACAAAGCGAAACCCATAAAGACTCCCATGGCGACAAATGGACACTTAGACCTTAATGAAGATGGACCTAACGTGGACCAAAAGGTATATCACTCCATGATTGGCTCTCTACTTTACTTATGTGCATCTAGGCTTGATATCATGTTGAGTGTATGTATGTGTGCAAGATCTCAAGCCAATCCTAAGGAATGTCATTTGACAACCATAAAAAGGATCTTGCAATATTTAGTTCATACACCCAACATAGGCCTTTGATATCCTAAAGGTTCAAAGTTCATTCTCATTGGATACTCCGATGTAGATTATGCCGGATGCAAGGTGGATAGAAAAAGTACCTCAGGAACTTGCCAATTCTTGGGTAGGTCCCTAGCTTCTTGGTCCTCCAAGAAACAAAACTCCATTGCCTTGTCCACAGCCGAAGCGAAGTATGTTGCAGCCGAGAGTTGTTGTGCACAACTCTTTTGGATGCGACAAACACTAAGGGACTACGGTTACAATATGAATCGTATTCCGCTCCTTTGTGATAATGAGAGTGCGATTAAAATTGCACATAACGCTGTTGAGCACTCTAGGACCAAACACATTGATATACGGCATCATTTTTTTAGAGACTATTCAATCAAAGGAGACATAGCCATTTCCCATTTTGAAAAACAACTAGTCGATATCTTCACCGATCCATTTCATGAAAAACACTTTTGTGAGCTTCGAAATGAACTAAATATCCTTGATGCTCGGAACATGGCTTGAAATCTTGCATATCTAAGTGCTAACTTCTTCAAAATCAAGATTTTCGAAGAAAACTCATCTTTCCTTGATTTTTCCTGAAAACTATGTTAATTATTAGATCTTGATGAATTATAGTCATAGATTGATTGTTGAGTGTTTACTGATCATGTTCATCAAGAATATTTGTGAATCTTTGTCCAAAAGATCTCTATTAGACACCTTCATATATATATATATATATATATATATATATATATATATATATATATATATATATATATATATATATATATATATATATATATATATATATATATATAAGGTTCATATAAATATAGACTTCTCTGTCCAGGTGACCATAGACTAGTCCATGGTTACCCCGAACTAGTCCGCATAATGCAGACAGTTCCGCGTTGAGTATGCAGGACGGGACTAGTCCGGTGTGACCATGGACTAGTCCAGTATCCCGACGCCTTAACCTCTTAGGCAGGTGCATATTCTTCTTCTTCCTCCTCACAACTTCCCTTGTGTTATCTCTCCTCACTCAAGTGCTCCCAAGGTGATTTTGCGAGTTCTCCATCAAATCTTCACATCTTTCCATCGAAATCAATTTCCATTGCAAGAGGATCGAAGACACCAGACTAATACGCATCGAAAACTCTCTAAACCCTTTGGATCGAAGGATTTGGTAATTTTCTCACAAAACCCTAACTCTTCGATTTTCCTTGGTATTGCTCAATAAGTTTGACTCCTATTTCCCATACATGTTTCCTTGATGCATTCCAACTACATGTTGTCACTATTACACTCTTGTATTGAGAAACTCTAAAATTTGTTTGCTAGGGTTTGAACAGCCACACAACAGACTAGATCGTTACCTGTGAGGACAAGTCCAGTGTGATGCTGATTAAATCCGTAGCTTATCCTCTCTCAATGCATTTCTTGTCACCGATTCTTATCAATGGCATGTATGTCTCCTTTGTCAGGGAAAATGTCAACCTCCTCAAACTAGAATATTTCCAACTATGAGGCTGAAATGGATCAAGAGATATTGCCTCGTGCTATGGAGGATCGTATCAAGAAAATGCAAGATTGTGCTGCTAACTCTTCACCCACTCCACTTCGTGTGCGGCGAAAGGTCCCAGCAAAGAAACCAGAGAAACCACCTGCAAAGTATAAATAAGTGGTTGGATCTAGCTCGGCGGCTCCATGCCAAGCTGTAGGATCAAAGAGCACGTGAAAAGCTACCAGAGGGGGGTGAATGGTAGATTAAAAAATCTTACGCAGCGGAAACAATTAAATCCCAACCCCTTCGATAGAAAAACGATCTGTTAAAGAAATCGTGTGTGAGAATAATATAAACGTGTTTCACTGTGAAAGAAGTGATAGATATCAGAGAGAATCAAGTCACGAAGACGACACAACAAGAATAACTCAAATCCTTTGAGAGAAACTCAAGTTACGATTGAAAGATCAAAGAAAGGTCAATCTGTCCTACCCGAGAAAAACAGTTCTGGAACGCTGCAAAGAAACTAGTGCAGATCAGAAACCACAAATCTAATGACAGTGAAATTTTTACATATGATAGATAATAAAGATGCAAAAACAACCCAAAAAGAATCACGTCAATTGGATCTATAAAACTTGATTTATGATAAAACCACCGAAGAAAGGTAGTGTTGTGTAGAAAACTCGACGAGAAAAACTTGTCTGGAACAAGTCGGACAAACAAGGCACAAAAGTTCCTTTTAACTACGAATTTTATTCAATAGAACACAAGATAAACAGCCCCAAAGTCGTCCCTCATGAGCTCTGGCCTCCATTGCTTATATAACCAGCCCTTAGGCCAACCCAATCTCAACTAGGACTCTAATCCTACTCAAACCATGAATCGAAACTTTCCATAACTGCTTAGGACTCTTCTATACGCAGATAGAAGCAATCTTAAGACTTACAAACACCTTAGAAACATATCCCACATTCCTAAAACAACTTAAATTGGTGACCCACACGAAATCCTATCATAACCAACTCAAATCTTTCCATATTTGAGTCAAACACGACTCAGTCGCAACTTGAGTCCATAACCTAGTCGGTTGGACCTTTCCGACCAATTCTTTACGTCCACATCTCTTCATCACGTCTCGGAACCATGTAGCCACGTCCATGCACTCCTTGCACACGTGCAATCATCTTCCAACGACGTCCATGATACCTTCATATGCATTGTTCTTGATTCATACATGTTGTGTGACCTCCCGATCAACTCAACCACAATTCCTATCGAACTTGGTTGTTGAACCTCATCTTTTCCCTAAGAATAGTTCAATGGATCCCGTCATCAGCCATGTCTTGAACTCAAGCAACACCTGCACATGAATAAACAACCAATACTTCCAAGCACAAGTCCTCGACTTGACTCTCGTTAGTTTCGAAACTACAACATCTTACGTGAGCACCTCACATAAGCATGTTGCAAACCATAGCAAAATGATATCAGCCTTAATCACCAAAACACACCAAAAACTTAGTAAAATTATACTAAGCAACCTTTCCATAAGTGTAAAGCAAGTTCGAGACAATTCACAGTAAAAGCAGGAACATTGCAATCAAGCTCCGAATCTTGCCAAAACTAACCGGAGCTTACCAAAGCTAGTACAACCTAGCGCCGAAGCTTACCCAAGGTAGTACAACCTAGCGCCGGAGCTTGCCAAAGCTAGTCGGAACTAGTCAACCCAAAAGTCGGAGCTAGAAAAACATGTAGGAGCTAACCAACATAAGTCGGACCTAGCAAAACATATCGGAGCTTAACAAAGACATGCCAGAGCTATCAAAGACATGCCGGAGCTAAAGACAAAGCTCACCGGAGCTACCCAAAAACATGTCGGATCTAGAGAAAGAAAGTCGGACCTATTGTCAGACCTTGCAGAAGCTCGGAGCTAGAGTCGGACCTTGCTAAAAAGATGTTATGGCAGCATTCAAAACTTTTATTGTCAAAACCAATGTATTCAGCACAAATAGGTCTCACAATATCCCCCTTGATGAATGCATTGGTAACACCACTTAAGATCCGAACATTGGCTTATTCACATTAAAAGTTTTGAAAACAATTTCTCCCCCTTTGTAAAACAGAAATAAAATGAAAAAAAGAAATTCTCCCCCTGAGAAGAATCGTGCCAAAAACAATTGTGAATATGTGCAATGTGTAATCAATGTCTCCCCCTTGCATATTTGTTTTTAAAAATTCACATATTATCTCTCCCCCGTTTGACAATGTATTCAATAAGGTTTATAAGACAAATTTTAATTGTTATGAGCATATTATAACATATGCATATAAAACAAAGCTCATCCAAGTCATACTATCAAGTAACTTACACTATCACATCAATAAAATACATAAAGTAGTGTAAGCCATGCTAGAGATCAAATGTAATTTCCAATTTAGCAAGTCATGATCTCACAAACTTAACTATTTCAAAACCTGAAAACATGACACTTATTGCTGCATTTTATTATTTTTCAAAGCACAAATTTAGATCATATGATATTTGCAAGAGATTATATGCGCATCTGCCTTATTCTAACCAACCAAGCCAAGCCTATGTCATTTGACAATCAGAAGCTTAAGGACATGGTTTTAGTCATACACAACTTTTTCCAAGTTCATATCTAAGTGCAATGATAAGCCATCTCAAAAGAAGAAGTGCGATGCATGCATATTCTCTTGATCTTTTCTCAACTTATATAAAAACTCAACATGTAAGTTGATTACTTGATTAATTCTTTATGATTAAAAACACTTGTGAGCATGCAACAAGTTCAAAACAGCAAGAAAGTTCAGCCATGACCATATCTAGTGTAAGTAATTTTTCCAATTACTAGACATGGCAAAAACTACAACATGTATAACACGAGTAATGTAGTAAGAACTTTTAGCATGTAAAAGGAATCACAAAGTCATATATGTATGAAATACTATGCTAATATTATTTTAATTTTGGATTCACACATAGACTTCTCAAGTTTGAACATTCCCCCTCAATGTAAGCCATGAGGATGCATAACCCCTATTTCACTACGAATGAAACAAAAACGAGTGAAATCCAAAGGTTTTGTAAAAATGTCAGCCAATTGTTGTTCGGTATCTACATGGTGAAGCACAACGTTTCCTTTTTCAACATTATCACGGAGAAAGTGACACCTAATATCAATGTGCTTAGTTCTAGAATGTTGCACATAGTTTTTAGCAATGCAAATGGCACAAGTGTTATCACAAAATAGTGGAACACAATCTAGATCAACCCCATAGTCCCTAAGTGTTTGAACAATCCAAATAATTTGTGAGCAAGCACTAGCAGCAGCTACATATTCAGATTCGGCTGTGGATTGTGCAACTGAATTTTGATTTCTAGAGGACCAAGCAACACGTGAATTACCAAGAAAATGACAAGCACCGGAAGTACTTTTCCTATCAATCCTACAACCATCAAAATCAGCATCAGAAAAAGCTTTCAAAGTAACGGTTGAGGAAGAAGGGAGAAAAATGCCAAATTATTGACTTCCATGTAAGTACCTGAGAATCCTTTTCACGGCTTGACGATGTGAAGCACGTGGGGATACTTGAAACCGTGCACAAAGACATATGCTGAATTGTATGTCCGGTTCTGATGCCGTAAGGTACAAAAGTGATCTGATCATGCTTCTATATTCTTTTTGATCCACGGGTTCATTCTTTTTGATCCACAGGTTCATCATCTTCGTCAATTTCAAGTGTTGTTGCTGTTAATTGTATGTCCGGTTCTGATGTCGTAATGTACAAAAGTGATCTGATCATGCTTCTATATTCTTTTTGATCCACGGGTTCATTCTTTTTGATCCACAGGTTCATCATCTTCGTCAATTTCAAGTGTTGTTGCTGTTCCCATTGGTGTCCGAAGAGGCTTGCTTTTGTCCATGTTGAAGCACCTTAGGAGGTCTTTTGCATACTTCATTTGATGCACAAAGTTACCCTCCTTGGTTTGCTTGATTTGCAGCCCCAAAAAGTAAGTGAGTTCACCCATCATACTCATTTCAAATTCAGAACTCATCATTGCTGAAAACTTGGACACAAGATTATGAGAAGCACAACCAAAGATAATATCATCCACATACACTTGAACGAATAATGAGTCATTGCCATGCTTAAGCACAAAAATAGTTTTATCAACCTTGCCCATGGTAAACCCCTTTTCAAGTAAGAATGTTTTTAACCTATCATACCATGCTCTAGGGGCTTGTTTGAGACCGTACAAGGCTTTGGACAGTTTGTAAACATGATTAGAAAAATTTGGATTTTCAAAACCCGGTGGTTGTTTGACATAAACCTCCTCATCTATGTAGCCATTAAGAAAAGCACTTTTAACATCCATTTGATATAGCTTAAAACCTTTAGATGCAGCAAAAGCTAACAAAATTCTTATGGCTTCTAATCTAGCAATAGGAGCAAAAGTTTCATCAAAATCTAGACCTTCAACTTGAGTGAAACCTTGAGCAACCAACCTAGCCTTATTCCTAACCACAACCCCTCCCTCACTTTGTTTATTTTTAAACACCTATTTAGTTCCAATTAAAGTGTGATCTTGAGGTGGAGGTACAAGTTTCCAAACATTATTTCTTTCAAAATTTTCTAACTCTTCTTGCATGGCAATAATCCAAGATTCATTAGTGAGTGCGTGTGATATATCTTTGGGTTCAAAAGAAGCAACAAAAACAGAATGAGCATGAGAGGTTGGATCACAAAACCTAGACCGTGTAACTCGTTCGTGCAAGCTTCCAATAATATGTTGTGGAGGATGAATTTTGAGAACCCGGAGGAGAGTGGACACTTCAAAAGCTTCTTCTTCTTCTTCATGTTCATCACAAATCAATGATCTTGTGACTTGAGGAGGATCTGGACCAGCAATGGTGGTCGTCAGTGCTGGCTGTGAATCAAAATCAGGAGCTCGAACAATGTCATTAGCTGCTGAATTTTCGGGCACCAGTTCCACCTCTTCCTCATGTTCAACAAAAATGGTCTCCCCCTGCGGATATGGATCTGGACCTGCAATGTTTGAGCTAGTACCTGGGCTAGCTTCATCAAAAGACACCTCACAAGTCTCCATAATTTTGTTAGTGTCAAATAAAAGCACACAATAGCCTCTAGTATGAGATGGATAACCAAGAAACATGCCATCAACAGATCTAGGTTCAATTTTATCAAGATTACCATGTTTCTTAACAAAGCATTTGCAACCAAAGACCCGAAACTGTGTAACACTAGGCCTATGTCCAAAACGGAGCTCATATGGTGTTTTACCTAGCTTAGCACGCAAGAAAACATGATTTGAGACATAACAAGCAGTTGCAATCGCATCAGCCCAAAATTTCCTAGGAGTTTGATATTCATCAAGCATAGTCCTATCCATCTCAACTAAGGTTCTGTTCTTTCTTTCTACAACACCGTTTTGTTGAGGTACATATGGTGAATAAAATTGATGATCTATTCCATTTTTAGCACAAAAGTGATCAAAAGATTGATTTTTAAATATGGTTCCATTATCACTTCTAATTGCTTTTAAAGATCCTGGGTGATCAATTGATAATCTAAGAAATAAAGTTCTAAAGTGATTAAAAGCTTCATTATTAGATGCCATAAAGTAAACCCGAGAGTATCTAGAATAATCATTAAAAATAACAAGACCAATACCATTTACCTCCGAAGGATTGAACACGTGAAGGTCCTATGGTGTCAAGGTGCAAAAGTTGACCCGGTTCAGTTGTCGTGATCATTGTGAGAGGAGTATGTGAACCTGCAACCATCTTAGCATGTCTACAAGAAGAGCACACAATTTCTTTGTCCCCCTTAAGCTTAGGCAACCCACGTATGCGATCAAGAGCACTAACACGCGTTAGATGATCAAGGCCTACGTGACCAAGCCTACGATGCCAAAAATATAAGTCCTTCGAATCATTAGCAACTAGACACCTATGCTTAGAGGAAGACATATCAAAATCAGCTTTAAAAACTCCTCCAAACCGAGACATGTTAAAAATAAGCTCACTATTTGAATTTACAACTTTGCAGCAATTCTTAGTGAAAATAATTTCCATATTTTCATCTAGCAGTTGTGAAATAGAAAGCAAGTTGTATTTCAAATTTTTGATAAGTGCCACATCTTTCAAAGTGCAGTGATCATTTACTCTAACCGAACCCTTGGCAATTATAGGAGTTGAAGAATTATCGGCAAAAGTAACATTCTCTACTCGTGACACAAAAGAGAGGGAGGAGAACCATTCTTTGTTACCGGTCATGTGGCATGAGCAACCTGAATCCACAATCCAAATGTTCTCCTTCCTCAAGCATGTAACCTACATAGAAGCACAATACGTCGATGACTCAATACTGGGGTTAGTCAAAAGGCATTTAGGAATCCAGTACTGAGTCACACGACGTGCAGCAGGAAAAACACGCGAAAGCTGAGATAAAACAACAGGTTTATGAGTCAAAGTTTGAGATTTTTTGTTCTTAACTACTGACCTATAAGGTGTTATTTGTGTAGCACAAAAATCAGTAGCTCCGGAGGCAAAAATAGAAGGTCCGGAGGTAAACTTTAAATGTTTTTGACTCATAACAGCAGGTTGCATGTTCCTGGCATTCGGTTTAATATGTTCAACAAATTTTGGATTAAAGTTATGAGATCTAGCAATCATTCTTTCCCTTTTCTGTTGTTTAGCTAGTCTATAACAAAAATCTATGACATGACCATCTCTACCACAGTAGGTACAATGAAATTTAACTTTGTGTTCATGTCTAGATGAGCAAGCAATATTTTTATTTGAAACCAAATGAGACAATACTCCTGCAGATTTGAAAACCACTTCTTTTTGTTTAGGAACTGTTTGAATAAAACCACTTCCTAATGACTTTACAATTTTAGGTGGATGTTCCTTAGCATGAGCATAAGAATAAAAACCTAAACCAGTTTTATCATTGCAAGACTTCGAAGAATCCAGTAGCAAGTTTAGGTTCTTATTCCCATTATAAAACTGATCTAATGTCCTATGCATGTTATCAAGTCTATTTGACATATCAGGGCAATTTTCACATGAAGTTTTTCCTTTTAATTTGCAATTGGAACAATATTTAACTTCATGAGAACGTAAAGCATTATTCAATATTGAAATTTCATTCTAGCATCTTTTAGTTTCTTTTCAAGATCACCACAACTAGAACAATGCAAATCAATTGTAGAACAAGAAGCATCTTTTAAGTTTCCAATATCAAGTGCAGCAAGCTTTTTGTTCTATTCAATTTCAAGTTCATGTTTATCTAGTGTGGAGGAGTGTGCAGTTCTTAGTGTGGACAATTGTTCATAGATAAAATCACATGAGGGACAAGAATCATCACTAGGAATCAAGGTTTTCAAACGGTTTATTTCAGATTCTAGTGATTCAATTTTAGCAGCATTATCCCTAAGGTTTTTGTCCTTTTTCTTAACAATAATAGTTGCACGAGAAATTGCATCACACATTTCATTACAGGTAGAACATACCTCATCGTCGTCACTGTTGTGTTCTGCATCCTCCTGACTTGATCTTGATCTTGTCTTGCCCGCCATGAAGCATAAGTTGGCCAAATCATCTTCATCTTCGTCACTTCCAATGTCCACGTCGCTTGAGCCAAGTTCCTGGAGTACGGAGATAAAACTGTTCACCAATTGGCGACCTGTAAAGCCCTTCATCTTATTCTTATCATTTGTTGAGGAGTGCTTCGTCCTTGATTGTTTTTCTTCTCGGGAAGTAGAACCTGCACGATTAGGACAATCTATATGAAAGTGTCCTGTCTTACCACATTCGAAGCATCGTTGAGGTCCGAAGCTTCCTCTCCTTCTAGTTCTCATATTTTGCAATGCTTTTGAGAACCTAGTAGAGAGAAGTGCTAGCTCCTCCTCTGGAAACTCCTCAATCTGTTCAAGAGTTAGAGAGGACAACAAAGCAAGTGTACCCCAAGATGAAGATTGACCGGAGCTAGACATGTCATGTTGTGAAACAAAAGCAATAGACTTGTTGGTGTTTTTACGTGATATTATGTCAATTTCATGAGTTTTTAACTTGGAATATAGCACATCTAAAATAAGTGTACTCATGACAGTAGATTCACGAATGGATGTAACTTTCATCTCCCAAATTGACATGTCTAATGCACTTAACAATTGCCTAGCATTTTCAGCATCTGGAAATTTAACATTGACGCTATGCAAGTTGCTGATAATTTTATTAAAGCGAGCAAAGAGATCATCAATTGACTCACCGGGTTGCATCTCGAAACTCATGTATTATTTCTTGAACATTTCTTGCCTTACCTCTTTGATCGTGTTGGATCCTTCGTGATAGCCACAAAGTGCTCTCCATACATCATATGCCGATCAGAGATGTGCAACGCGGTCGAAGTCGCTCTGAGTGAGTCCTTGAATGATCAAGTTTCGGGCTTTGTTGGTGTTGTCGACGTCCCGTAGGTTTGTAGTCGTAACTTGATTGTTAGGTGGCACTTCGTAAGGCTTGTACACCTTCTCCCATATTGTGAAGCCTTGCGCCTGGATGAAAGCCTCCATGTGTGCCTTCTAAATCTGAAAATCAATACCAGCAAACACACAAGGTTTGGCAGAGTATTTCTCCATGATTATTAGTCAAAAACATGTGCAAATCACAATGATTGGAGCACCGCTTTGATCCAATTGTAGGATCAAAGAGCACGTGAAAAGCTACCAGAGGGGGTGAATGGTAGATTAAAAAATCTTATGCAGTGGAAACAATTAAATCTCAACCCCTTCGGCAGAAAAATGACCTGTTAAAGAAATCGTGTGTGAGACTAATATAAACATATTTCACCGTGACAAAAGTGATAGATATAAGAGAGAATCAAGTCACGAAGATGACACAACAAGAATCACTCAAATCTGTCGAGAGAAACTCAAGTTACGATTGAAAGATCAAACAAAGGTCAATCTGTCCTATCCGAGAAAAACAGTTCTGGAACGCTGCAAATGAAACTCGTGTAGATCAGAAAGCACAAATCCAATGACTGTGAAATTTTGGCAGCTGATAAATAATCAAGTTGAGAAGATAACCCAAAAAGAATCATGTCAATTGGATCTGTAAAACTTGAGTTATGATAAGACCACCGAATAAAGGTAGTGCTGTGAAGAAAACTCGACGAGAAAAACTTGTCTGGAACAAGTCGGACAAACAAGGCACAAAAGTTCCTTTCAACTACGAATTATATTCAATAGAACACAAGAGGAACAGCCCCAAAGTCGTCCCTCACGAGCTCGGACCTCCCTTGCTTATATAACCAGCCCTTAGGCCAACCCAATCTCAACTAGGACTCTAATCCTACTCAAATCATGAATCAAAACTTTTCATAACTGCTTAGGACTCTTTTATACGCAGATAGAAGCAATCTTAAGACTTCCAAAAACCTTAGGAACGCATACCACATTCCTAAAACAACTTAAATTGGTGACCCACACGAAATCCTATCATAACCAACTCAAATCTTTACATATTTGAGTCAAACACGACTCAGCCGCAGCTTGAGTCCATAATCTAGTCGGTTGGACCTTTCCGACCAATTCTTTACGTCCACATCTCTTCATCACGTCTCAGAACCATGTAGCCACGTCCATGCACTCCTTGCACACGTGCAATCATCTTCCAACGACATTCATGATACCTTCATATGCATTGTTCTTGATTCATACATGTTGTGTGACCTCCCGATCAACTCAACCACAATTCCTCCCGAACTTGGTTGTTGAACCTCATCTTTTCCCTAAGAATAGTTCAATGGATCCCGTCACCAGCCATGTCTTGAACTCAAGCAACACCTGCACATGAATAAACAACTAATACTTCCGAGCAGAAGTCCTCGACTTGACTCTCATTAGTTCCGAAACTACAACATCTTACGTGAGCACCTCACATAAGCATGTTACAAACCATAGAAAAATGATATCAGCCTTAACCACCAAAACACACTAAAAACTTAGTAAAAGAATACTCAGCAACCTTTCCATAAGTGTAAAGCAAGTTCGAGACAATTCATAGTAAAAGCAGGAACATTGCGATCAAGCTCCGAATCTTGCCAAAACTAACCGTAGCTTACCAAAGCTAGTACAACCTAGCGCCAGAGCTTGCCAAAGCTAGTCGGAACTAGTCAACCCAAAAGCCAGAGCTAGAAAAACATGTCGGAGCTAACCAACATAAGTCGGACCTAGCAAAACATATCAGAGCTTAAACAAAGACATGTCGGAGCTATCAAAGACATGCCGGAGCTAAAGACAAAGCTCACCAGAGCTACCCAAAAACATGTCGGATCTAGACAAAGAAAGTCGGACCTATTGTCAGACCTTGCAGAAGCTCGGAGCTAGAGTCAGACCTTGCTAAAAAGATGTTATGGCAGCATTCAAAACTTTTGTTGTCAAAACTAAAGTATTCAGTACAAATAGGTCTCACACAAGCTAAGGGCAAGGGAAAAAGGATTGCCTCTGGCCCGATTGGTCCTCTGATGATGGCACCTCCGAGACAAAGAAATAGGAGTTCCTTAGAGGAGAAATTCACTGGAAAGGGAAGTGATGTTGCCTAGAAGTTCAGGAAAGTCGACACTTACAGCAGGGGGAAGGTAGCTACTGATCCGAGGTTTTGGAGTGATTTCCACTCGGATTACTGCAGCAGCGTCTACCTTAACATGAAGACCCCAGTGGTACGCAGTCAATGGATAGACTAGAACTACTTTGGAAGAAAGAGTTGTGCTGCATTTGATGAGGTAGTGGCCGCTGCAGAGAGGCATGGCCTAAAGGATCTGTTATCCTTTAGATACAACTGGAATGATGATGTGATATCCCAAATCAATGACACTTGCCACTTTGCCAAAACGGGTGAAGAAAGAGTAACCTAGATGACTCATGGATCAATCTACTCTATCACCTTTGTTAACTTTGCAAAGTAGTTACATCTTGAGGATACCGGGAACCATGAGATCGTGATCCACAATGATAGCCCTCTTGAGAAGGACAAGATGAGGTCCCTCTATGACACTCGTCTTCCTTACTATCCCCATCAACAAAGAACATGAAGCCATTCTTCATTGTCCTCAATCGAGAGCTTCAGAAGACCATTGCTTCTAAGGATGGGGATGCGGGCAGTGTCCAAGGGTACTTAGAACCCTGATGAAGGTCATAAGCAAGAGTAGAAGGTTTGATGTGTTCAACTATATTTGGAATGACATGGTGAACATCTCTTGCACTCCCAACCGCCCCTGTGGCTATGCGCTATATATTATGTTCATGATTGAGAAGGTCACAATAATTGAGTTTGTGAAGGACGTGCAACACACTGCTTTGAGGCCTCAGAAGCCACCTCAAGCTGCTCTCCCAACGGCTCCCTCTCCTACATCAATTGAGGAGCGCCCAAGGAAAGACCAATAAGAAACAAGTGCTCCCTCTAGCTCTACGACCTCTCCATCTCACAAGGGGTCCGCTAGTGGGATATTGAAGTATCTTGCTGCAATCTTTTGTTCTTGTCGCAAATCAGAAGTGAAGCTACACAAGATCAACAAATCAAGAAAGGAGCAAATGTGATACATGAAAGAAAACGTCAAGGTCACTTGTCAAAAACTGGAAATTGAGCCTGTGGGGTCTCCTGTCATCTCCAAAGACTTCGGATCTAACTTCTCTGAGATTCCTTCTCTCACAAACTCTAAACTTGCTTACTTTGGCTAGGGGGGGGGGGGGGGGGGGGGCTGATGGGTGGTTCTCCTCCCACTCCTCATCCGCATGATGAAGAAGAAAGTGAAGAAAGGACTGAAAGCGTTGGTGGAGCCGACAACGACGAGTAGATCCCTCCTCTTCCTTATTGGTGCCTTGATGCCAAAGGGGGAGATATTGAGCGGGAGTCCTTAGGTCTTAACCAGTCCTAGGTCTTAGCTTATGTCTTTATGTTGTACCTCTTTTAAGACTCTTTTATGCATTTGGTCATGTAATACTCTTATTACGCTTTTGGACATGTAATTGGTGTTCTCTATGATCTATGAATTATGCTTTAAAATTGCTATGTGTGCTTGATAATCTTTATGATGTTATGATTATGCTTTTCACCTCATTCACATCAAAATTCTTGCTCACACACACATAGGTTTCCACCCCACCATAAAGAGTGCACATATGAGTAGTATTTCTACATTTACAATTTTTCTCGAAACTCATATGTGCACACTTTATGAAAATCTAAACTTTTTATCATATTTGTGTAATCTCAATTGGTTGTCATCAATCACCAGAAAGGGGGACATTGAAAGTGAATCTAGGCATCCCCAGTGGGTTTTGGTTGATTAATGACAAACAAATGAGATCCTAACAAGATTGTTGAGATGAGAGTAGGTTTCAAGAGATGAGAAAGAAGTCACAAAAAGGGAGGAGAATGAGGATCCAAAAGGAAAAAGGGCACAAGATTTGAAAAGAGTAGATTTAATTTGTTAGGAGTGTGTCGTATAAACAAATTCCAAGAGCTCAAGTGACGAGATCGCACTCACTGCACAAACTTCAGAAATAACGGACTAGTCCGATATTGACCGGACTAGTACAAAATCTCTTTGGATAAAAACGAACAAGTCTCCAGGTGCGGACTTGTCCGCAGCTCTTCACAATTTGCACAAGAGCGGACTAGTCCAAAAATTCTCTGGATAGAAAATGGACAAGTCCTCCAAGTGCGGACTTGTCCTCAGTTCTTCACATTCGCACCAGAGTGGACAAGTCCGATATTAACTGAACTAGTCTAAAAACTCTCTGAGACAAAAACAGACTAGTCTGCTCCGTAACAGACTAGTCCGGTACACTCAACACTTATGGTTTTTCACACATGCACACCGGACTAGTCCGGTGTCCAACAACGGACTAGTCCGGTGTCCAACAACGGACTAGTCCGCACTTCGCAAAAGCTAACGGTAACTTTTGGAAACCCTTGTATAAATAGAGGTGCACGGCCATGTAACCCAAACTCTCGAACCCCTGCGCCGTCACACCCTTCAATAGCACAAAGACACCTCTCTCCACTCATTCTAAACCAAAAAAGATCAAATCTTTGAGGATTAGGGATTGGATAAAGGAGAGAATTCGTTCATCATGATCTTGAACTCTTGGGTTGATCTCTTGCACACTCTCATTGATTATTATACATTTTTGAGTGTGTTTGGTGGTGTTCATTCATTATAATCTTTGTGGAGCCCTCAACTTGTGAGAAGGCCCCTTGAACGAAGTATTTACCCCTTGTGTGGTTAGTGATTAAGAATCGGCCTTGGCGGCGATTCAACGAGGGAAGGGTTAGTGAAGACCGGTCCTCCGTGGACTCCTCAACGGGGATGTAGATTCTTCATAGAATCGAACCTCGGGATAAAATCTTGTCTCACGTGCTCTTATTCTACTTTTATCACATTTTAGGGTTTGCAAATTCTTGTTTAATCTTCATTGAAACATAATATTAAACTTGATAGTTGCAATCTCATACTTCATTGTCATAATATACTTAAGTTGTCAATTGCTTTTTGCTGCAAAGAATACTAGAAGAAGAATTAAAGATTTACTATGACATTCAAGTATGCATATAGCGTACTAGTCCGCACCGTAACGGACTAGTCTGACCTCTCTGTATTTGATCTCTTCACTAAGTGTTTCAGGGATCGATAAAAATTCAAAAAGCCTATTCACCCCCCCCCCCCACTAGGCTATATTCAGAGGTGTCATTTTTGGGACATGTCATCTCCGGAGGAGGAGTATCGATTGACCCAGGAAAAGTGAGGGATGTGTTCAAATGGGAGCCGCCGCAAAATATAAAGAAAATCAGGAGCTTTCTTGGAATGGCTGGATATTACCGTTGATTTATCAAGGATTTCTCCAAAATCGCCAAGCCCATGACGTTGTTAATGAAGGGAAAAACATTCCATTAGACTCAAGCTTGCCAAAACAACTTTGAGGAGCAAAAGAAGAGGTTAACAACCGCACCCGTGTTGGTATTTCCAGACATGAGAAAAAGTTTTGATGTTTATTGTGATGCTTCAAGACAAGTACTTGGATGTGTTCTTATGCAAGAAGGTCTAGTGGTAGCCTATGCATCGAGACAATTGAAGAAACATGAGCAGAATTATCCTACGCATGATCTCGAGCTTGTAGCCGTAGTGCATGCCTTGAAGACCTGGAGACACTACATTCTTGGTCACAAGTGTGAGATTTATACAGATCATAAGAGGCTCAAGTACATTTTCACACAAACGGACCTAAATCTGAGGCAACAAAGATTGTTGGAGATCATCAAGGATTATGATGTGGGAATCAACTATAACCCGGGGAAGGCTAATGTAGTGGTCGATGCTTTGAGTCAGAAAGGAGTAAGCCACCAACTCACGATTCGAGAGATACCATCCAAGCTATGCAAGGAGTTTGAACGGTTGAATCTTTGATTTGTGAATGAGATGGGGATAATGGAGTTAAATCCGACCTTGGAACAAGAAATTCAATAAGGTCATACAAAGGATGAGGAAATCTGAGAAATCAAGGAAAGGACCCAAGAGGGGAGATAATTCAAATTCGATGAGGACGAACAAGGCACTCTATGGCTTGGGAAAAGAATTGTTGTGCTAATGTTAAGCAAATTCAGGAAACGATATTAAAAGAGGCACATGACTCACCTTACTCCATCCATCCCGGTTGTACAAAGATGTACAAGGACTTGAAGACATGTTATTGGTGGGCCAGCATGAAAAAGGACATAGCTGAGTATGTTGCCTTGTGTGATGTTTGCCAATGGGTCAAAGCGGAAAATCAAAGGCCAATTGGATTGTTGCAGCCATTGAAGATTCCGGAATGGAAGTGGGAAGAAATCGGTATGAACTTCATAGTTGGATTACCTCAAACCCAGTCTGGTTATGACTCAATATGGGTTATTGTGGATCGGTTGACCAAATCAGCTCATTTCATTCCTGTCAAGACCAAGTATACCGCTGCACGGTTTGTTGAGTTGTACATGGAGAAAATTGTATGCCAACACAGAGTACCCAAGAAAATAGTCTCGAACTGAAGTTCCCAATTCACCTCACGGTTCTGGCAGAAACTACATGAAGCTATGGGTACAAGGTTAAATTTTAGCTCTGCATATCACCCTCAAACGGATGGACAAACCGAGAAAACCAACCAAATATTAGAAGACATGTTGAGAGCTTGTGCCTTGAGGCAAGGACGCAACAGGGACAAGAGCTTACCGTATGCGGAATTTTCCTAAAATAACAGTTGCCAAAACAGTTTGAAGATGTCACCATATGAATCACTGTATGGAAGGAAGTGTAGGACACCCTTGTTTTGGAATGAGACAGGAAAGAACCTAGAGCTTGGGCTGGATGTGTTGCAAGAGGCAGAAAAATAAGTTTAGATAATCCACAAGAATTTGAGGGCCGCTCAAACAAGACAAAAAGGCTATGCGGATAATAGGCGAAGAAACTTAGCCTTTGAAGTGGGAGACTTCGTATATCTCAAAGTTTCACCTCTACAAGGTGATAAGCGGTTTAATGTCAGAGGCAAGGTGGAACCTCACTATATTGAGCCATTCAAGATTTTGGGCAAACATGAAGTGGCATATAAGTTGTAAATGCCAGCGATGTTCATGATATGTTTCATGTTTTGCAGCTCAAAAAGTGCTTAAGGGTACCAGAAGAATAAGTGCCAATGGAAGAATTGGAATTGGAGGCAGATTTGACTTAGGCCGAGCAACTAGTCAAAATTTTGGAAACAAAGGAGAGGGTCACGAGAAACAAGGTGATTCGGTTGTGCAAAGTTCAATGGAAGCATCATACTGAATCAAAAGCAACTTGGGAACTGGAATATGATCTCAAGAAGGATTTTCCATGTCTTTTCTCTGCTACATCAAATCTCGAGGGCGAGATTCATTTTAAGGGGGTAGGTTTGTAACACTCTCATTTTCATCCATCATGCATTGCAAACACTCTTATGCATGTTTAACATTAATAAATATAAAAAGGAACAATATTAAAATGAATTACAAGCAAAACAACATTTAAAAACTTGTATAGTTGCGGACTTGTACGGTTTGGATCCCGGACTAGTCCGGCTTTGCCCTCTGTTGACTGTCCTGACTTGTCCGCTCTTGTCATGGATTAGTCCGATTGAGTTTCTGTTGTTTGTCTGGACTTGTACGTTCTCATGTACGGGCTAGTCCGTTCCTTGCTACTGGAACATTTCGGAGTTGTCCGGTGGTTCCCTCTTTTGATCCGGTTTTTGAAAAATTGTTAAGCCTCCGGACTCGTCTGGCCCCATACCAGACTTGTCCGTTTAACTCTCTGGAACTTCGTTTTGCCTGTGAACGGACTTGTTCGGCTTGATACCAGACTTATCATTTCAACTCTCCGACTTCCAACGGACTAGTCTGACCCTTAGCGGACGTGTCTGGTATGCTCAACTCGGATTCAATCTTTTCTTCCACGACATGTTATTGGGTATTTCCCTTAATTGGGCCCAAGAACGTCGTGCCAAACCCTTGTGGAGCCCATGTGGGACCCCTACACGGCCTCCGCCACCTTGAACTCGAAATCCATCAAACCCTACCACCTCCACCTCTCACCCCTTTGTCACAATTGAAGAAACCCCAAGCCCTAGTTCGTGGGAGCCGCCATCAAGAGAAGACACCGCAGCCAGGAGAAGAAAAGGAGGAAGGAGAAGGATCAAGTAAGTTCAATCTTCGTCAACTCATCAACATCATCGTCAATTCTCCACCAAATTCTTCATCTTCTTTGGATCTAGAAGTCAATTCTCGAAGCCCGACCTTTGGACCCTTGGATTCATGGTAAATGTCTCAGATGCACATTTTCTACATAAAATATAACCCTATATTAGTAACTAAGCTATAGTTGGAAATTCGCAGAAAACCCTAGGCGAGCGGACTAGTCCGGTCACCAGTAGGGACTTGTCCGGCCACCTAAATCTGAAGTTGTTGAATTAATCTGTGAGACCTATGTGTGCTGAATACATTGACTTGTACTGAATACATTGGATTTGATGATTTAAGTTCTAAAATTCTGTTAAAACACCTTTTTTAGCAAAGTCCGACTCTAGCTCTGAGCTTCTGCAAGGTCCGGCAATATTTCTGACTTGTTTTGTCAAGGTCCAACATGTTTTTGGGTAGCTCCGGTGAGCTTTGTCTTGAGCTCCGGCATGTCTTTGATAGCTCCGACATGTCTTTGTTAAGCTCCGATATGTTTTGCTAGGTCCGACTTATGTTGGTTAGCTCCGACATATTTTTCTAGCTCCAGCATGTCTTTGATAGCTTCGACATGTCTTTGTTAAGCTCTGATATGTTTTGCTAGGTCCGACTTATGTTGGTTAGCTCTGAAATGTTTTTCTAGCTCCAGCTTTTGGGTTGACTAGTACCGACCAACTTTGGTAAGCTCCGAAGCTAGGTTGTACTAGCTTTGGTAAGCTCCGGCGCTAGGTTGTACTAGCTTTGTTAAGCTCTGGCTCAAGCTCCGGTTAGCTTTAGCAAGATTTGGAGCTTGACCGTAATGTTCCTGTTTTTACTGTGAATTGTTTCGAACTTGTTTTACATTGTTGGAAAGCTTGCTTAGTGTTCACTTGCTAAGTTTTTGGTGCGTTTTGGTGATTATGGTTGATATAATTTTGCTATTGTTTGCAACATGCTTATGTGAGGTTCTCACATAAGATATTGTGTTTTTGGAACTAACAAGAGTCAAGTCGAGGACTTGTGCTTGGAAGTATCGGTTGTTCATTCATGTGCAGGTGTTGCTTGAGTTCAAGACATGGATGGTGACGGGATCCATTGAACTAGTCTTAGGGAGCAGATGAGGTTCAACAACCAAGTTCGGGAGGAATTGTGGTTGAGTTGATCGGGAGGTTTCACAACATGTTTGAATCAAGAACAATGCATATGAAGATATCGTACATGTCCTTGGAAGATGTTTGCACGTGTGCAAGGAGTGCATAGACGTGGCTACATGGTTCTGAGGCGTGATGAAGAGATGTGGATGTAAAGAATTGGCCGGAAAGGTCCAACCGACTAGGTTATGGACTCAGGCTGCGACTGAGTCGTGTTTGACACAAATATGGAAAGTTTTGAGTTGGTTATGATAGGATTTCATGTGGGTCACGAATTTAAGTTGTTTTAGGAATCTGGGATACGTTCTTAAGGTGTTTGGAAGTCTTAAGATTGCTTCTATCTACGTATAGAAGAGTTTTGAGCAGTTATGGAAAGTTTCGATTTGTGAATTGAGTAGGATTAGAGTCCTAGTTTGGTTTGGGTTGGCCTCATGGCTGGTTATATAAGCAAGGAAGGCCAGAGCTCGTGGTGCACGACTTTCGGGCTGTTCCTCTTGTGTTCTATTGAGAAAAAAATAATAGTTGAAAGGAACTTTTGTGCCTTGTTTGCCCGACTGGTTCCAGACAAGTTTTTCTCGTCGAGTTTTCTGCACAACACTACCTTTCTTCGGTGGTTTTATCATAACTCGAGTTCTACAAATCTAATTGACGTGATTCTTTTTAGGTTGTCTTCAAAACTTGATTATATATCATCTGTCCAAATTTTACGGTCATTGGATTTTTGGGTTTTGATCTACACGAGTTTCTTTGCAGTATTGCAGATCTGATTTTTACTCGGTAGAACATATTGACCTTTGTTCAATCTTTCGATCGTAACTTGAGTTTCTTTTGACGGATTTGAGTGATTCTTGTTGTGTCGTCTCCGTGACTTGATTCTTTGTGATATCTATCACTTTTGTCATGGCAAAACACGTTTAGATTAGTGTCAAACATGATTTCTTTAATAGATCATTTTTTTACCAAGGGGTTCTCATTGCTTCTGCTGAAAAAGTTTTTAATCTACCATTCACCCCCCTCTGGTAGCTTTTCACGTGCTTTTCGGTCCTACATAATCCCAGTTCTATTCAAATCAATTTGAAACCTATTCAAACTTGTTAAAAAACCACTGTAACTAGTGAGTAAACATTAATAGGAACTCATTAACAAGTCTTACCTCATAATTGCATTAATCATGCATGTCATGGCATATTGAGTAATATATGAGCATTTATTGATTGTAATGTTTGTTTTGTATGTCTATTGCGCGGCATAGAAGGTGTTGCTCTAGAGGGTGATGTCGAGGACCTCCAGCACTATGACTTCGAAGCTTTTGACCCTAATCAAGCTCAGGAGCAAGACAAGTGTCCTTGATCATTTTGATCCTATTTTTTAAATGTTTTGGTTGCAAAACTGCATGCTTGTGTCAAATTGATGCGAAACCCAAGATAGGAGTTTACTAGTCCTCTTTGACCATCCTTGTCGCTTGGGACATGTTTTAGAGTGTCGGGAACGGGCATTTTTACCATTTTGCTTTGATTTAATTAATTGGGTTTGGAAAACAACCAAATGGCTACAATATGAATTAATGCACTTATGGGTAATGATAATTAATGAATATGGTTAATTGGTGGCATGGGATTGGGAGATCTAAGCAAGCATGGATTGTGGACTGGGTTGGATGTTATGGTGGTTTGCTTGCTTTAGATCTAAAGACTGATTTATGCGAGAATAAGTCAGGACAACAGTGCCACCACAAGGCCAAGTATGGGTGTGGCATCGCTGAATAATTAGGTGTGCAATATGCTGCTGGTATTGTATGGACTATTGGACGGTGCGAGAAATGGGAGTCGAGAAGGGCTACCCTGGAGAACCGCATGGCACATGAGGGGGCCCGTGGGTGGGAGGGTGATTCAAGCCTGCTGGTGAAACCTTAGTGGGTTCGTACATACTAATAGTCCCTTTGTAAAAGATATTTTGTGATCTCTTGGCCACACACCGACGAAAGTGTGATAAGGCATGATAGAGGTTCTTAGTCACCGAAAGGTATGAAATCACGAACATGTGGGTAAAGTGGTACAACCTCTGCAGAGTGTTAAAAACTATCATGATTCATGCTCCCGGTTATGAGCACCTGGACAACTTCCATGATTAGAGTGGAACTTGGGTTCTGGGATGGTTATGGTTGGGTTTTGGTTTTGGTTATTGTCGGTACCCTGCGCACCGGGTATCCCATGATACCGCAAGAAGTGCAAAAGAGTTCCACCTGTCAGAGTTGAAGGTTCCTTCAGGCCCCACATGTCACACGACACTGGACCCATATCCCTCATATGGGTAGCTCCAGGACTACCATGTGTAATATAAGACTGGAGCTGAACTCCCAATAGAGGGAAGATCCAGAGTTGACACGTGGATAATAACCCTAGACCTAACCCCCAGTAGAGGGAAGCTCTGGTGCCGCAACGTGTATAATAGCTCTGGACCCATCTCACCGCGAAGGGAAGCTCCAAAGCTATCACGTGTGGATCCTCTGGACCTTAAACAAACGGGGACATTAGCGGATCTCCAACAGCACATACATTCAAGGGATAGTTAAAGCGACAGTTACAAGATCTGATTACGTATCATTGATGCTATATTAATGACACACGATCAATAGGCTGTTAATAGGGGTAACGCTGTTATTAAGGCACGTTATTACATTGTTAATCACTCTTAATACTCATAAATCATGTATTAGGCTATTAAATACGCTAGGACCACATGTCGGGTCAGGCAAATGTTGTAACGGCCAGTCCTTAGACTATAAAAGGACTGCGCCACACGGTACATGGACATCTGATCTATGCTAATACGCTCACCAGCACTACTGCAATCCACAATATAACATCACAGACCCCGTGGAGTAGGGTATTACGCTCAGGCGGCCCGAACCACGTAAATCCTCTGTGTCATCATCTTGTTTAAGATCTCCGCGCACCCCAAACCAATACAAGAACCTTCGCGGGCTACATTTAGTAGTACCGGGGGGAGTATCGTTCATACGCTTCGACATTTGGCGCGCCGGGTAGGGGGGCACTTTTTTGGATTGACGAGCCTCACCTCGATGGTGAATCTTCAGTCCATCGCCGGCTCCTCTTGACTATCCCGCCATGAAGAGAGCAGCAGGACGGCACCACTTCCCGTTCCATAGCGGGCTGACCCGGCGGACACACGCTCCGTGTTCAGGTGACTACTGTTTTGACCATTCGATGGCTTTCTAGCGCCACCACCGCCAGTGGGAGGTCCAAAGTGTACAAACTGTTTAGCCTGGTCTTGCACTATGAGCAAGTGCCCCTGTGACCCTAAGCCTGTACACTTTGTCTCATGGCTACTTCCGCCACCACGTGATGACTACTTGTGACCATGACAACAATGACGCCACCAGGTATCTGTGACGTATCCAGTCTCCTTGGTTATTTTCCATTTTGGAGTCTCATGGCGCTGAACGGTGATAACAATGTGAGTCCCGATCTTCTGAAAGGTAATGGATAAGTCGATTGATGGAGATATCGACGTTGATTATCCGAGGCTCTCGAGTAGAACACGAAAAACCCCTGCAATCACTACACCACTGCTCCATTGGTTATCAACCGTGCTTCACACGATTGACCTTGCCATGAAGGCTAATCCATGCAAGTGCAACCGAGAACACAAACAAGAACGTAGAAGACACGTGCCGGAATCGCGAAGTTGGGGTTTCACAAACCGTAGAACAGCGATAGTATTGATCTAAGCAAAACCCAATTGTTTATGGCGGCTACTATTGAGTATATATAGGTGGGAGGACGTCTAAGGGGGTGTTGGGGTCGTGACCTAACCCTAAGACACAAAAATAATAGACTTAGACTTGATACAAGGCCCAATAGCCCAATACGGTGGTGCAACACCCTGACAGATTCTGAACTCGATTTTGTTTCGATTATTTCCATCGACTCCAAAGGATTTTTGATATGGGACCAGAAGCATTGGAAAGTTTATCCTCTCCCCTTTTCGTGCTTATGTAGAACGTCCAAAACAGAGATTGTATGCGTTCTGGACGTCCATTTTAGTGCGAACTACTCCTGGACTCCAAGTTGGATACAATTTTAAGTTGGGCTCGGTTTCCATCTTCTTTGAACGAATTCTCTGGTCCTTCACGTCCCTAAGACTTCCTCCAAGTACTCCTTGAACCTCTCCATAGATCCTAATTATAATTAAATCATGAGGTAGCAATCTATGCTCAAAAACAAATAAGGAAATATATAAAAATGAGCTCACCTATGAAATTAATTGTTTCATGTGAACTCTATTGATTGCATCTTGTATGTTCAATGGAGTGTTGTTTATATCCATAGAAGTGATGTCCTCGTCATCCTCCCCTTCTTGAATTGGAGTCGTCCTCGACTCAAGTTCATCTTCTCTCATGTGTGGTTCGATATATGCAACGTCATCAAATCCTCTTGTGTGCATCAAAGGAGGAGGCCAAAGTGGTGGACGATATAGTGCACCATCTATATGTTCTCCATCAAATAAGCATGACCATTCACTTAAGCCAGGATACCAAGCAAATAAACATTGCGCCATGTTTATTTGTGCAATGATAATGTGCCTAATCTCATCATTCTCCCCTTCTTTTGGACAAGCCGTCCTCGGCTTGCTCCTATGTCCAACAAAGAGGCTTGCTTTGGGGGTAGAATGAGCACTGTCCATATTGCACAACTGCAGCAAACAATGCTCCTCTATTATATGTTGTCCCTACTGCAAGATAAAAATACTAGAAAAACTTGACAAAGAATTACTAGTGTTAGTGCATCCATTCATTTTACCATGTTGTTGCAGCACAAAATGGGATTTGTCATTTGAGCAGATGTAAACTTTATGCACCATAAATTCACCACTATCTTCATAGTTTTTCCTATAGCATGAAAAATATTTCTACTTAACAAAGACAAGTCGGATTGGGAAAACATTCTCCTCTCTACAATATCTAGATCACAAAGAGTGTAAAATTCAATATAACCAAAAGTATCTAGAGAAGACAACAATTTCAGCTCATCCCTTTCACATGTAATTGGAATCAAATGCTTAATTTCAGCACATGTGGATGACAAAGTATCAAATTCATTCAGTTGTTCTATCATAGGTACAATGTAATTATTAGCACACAACTCATTTTTAATAGAAGGATCAGCAGGAAAATCAACATGTGACAATTATGTATAAATAAATGACTCTAATAGTTGCTCCTCAAAAATAGCATGATTGGTGGAAAAATTCAGAACATCCAAAAACTTCCCACCTTCTGTATTTGTAGAATGTTTTGCCTTATCATTTTCAGCAATGATTTCGAGTGCATTATGAGTTGATCTATCTAAAATTTCACAAGTGTTGTTGAAAGCCTCGTTCTCTTTTGCATCATCTATATTATTTTCTATATTGTCCTGCAAAATGTTAGACACAAAAGGAGGTAAAAAAAGAAATTTCTCCTCAAATTGATGCACTTCATCTTTGCAATTGATACATTCATAAAAGTTTCTCGCATACAAATTTTCATATCCTTCCATTTTTGAGGTTTTCCTAGATCATTTAAATTGTTCCACCAAGTTAATGCACAACCTACTAATGCACTTGCAACATTTATAATATTTATCCTCTCACACATATGACATTGTCCAAAAAATTTATCCAACTCTATTTCCCAAGCAATATATTCATCGTAACCAAAACCATCATAAGAAGGAAGAGATGAGAGAATGTAATTACTTTCTGTGGAAGGAGTTGTAAAGATGGTCTGAATGTCATGTGAAACATTGGTTGATGTTTGATTCTTAGCGAGCAACTTTATCGCCGTCTTCATCATGTCAATCATCTCAGCATATGTTATCCCTATCAACTACAAAGGATAATGGCAATGTGGAAGTGGAATCACACACTCTCAAGCGTCTTACCACGCTCTTACAAGTGTTCTTACCGACACAGCAGGTGGTGTGGACGGTGAGATGAACCAAAGAAGCGTAGGGTGATTGCAAAGGTACCTGTTATGCTCAAGAGAAAGGTGGAGCTTGGATGGCACAATATGGTGGCTAATAAGCAGAAAATCGTTAACAGGTAAACAAAGTTGAATATGTATTCAATATAGGAAATTGTTGCTGGTCAACCAAGTGCTCTAGGGCCTAGCACAACACAAGGAAGTAGCAAGGCAAAAGGAAGAGAGAATGATATAACCAACAATCACAGCACAAGTAGTATATGCCAATTGCTTTAATATGCGTGCTCTTCACTATTTTTTTCTTTTTTATAATATTTTTTGGTATTTTTTATTTACTCGGGAGCACGAAGATATGAAGCACACAAATTTGCAGCTCAATTGGATGTAATATGCGGCCTATAGAAAATCAAGAAGATTCTTTAAAATTCGTGCTGAAACTTCGGAGGCCGGATAACCTATCTTCTGAGGGGAATTTGGGCAATCTAATTTCGCTGAACGCGGCTATGCCGTGGAAAATCAGAGGCAAAATTTCGTGTATATGAATTTGAAAAAAAGATCGCCCGATTTCGAGTTCGTATGCTAAAGTTATGGCCATTTTAAGGTAGGTTGTCCGAGTTATGATTTTTGGATGTTGATTCCAACTCGGTTTGAGAACATAACTCGCAATCGGATATGAAAAAATCGGGAATTTGCACATGAACTAATGGGGTGGTGTGTGATGATTCAAGGATGAGCGTCCCAAAGGTTTGTCACCTAATCTAGGGCTGCCGATGCGTGAGTTCACGCAAGGCGGCTAGCTAGGGCAAACCAATGAACGTGGTGGATCAGTTTGCTATTTAGGGATTGTAGAATAGGTGTCGAAAAGCAAGAAAACAAGGACGAAACACGATAACTAGGACCCAAAACACAAAGCTAAACCAGCAACAAGACTCGACGACACGAATGCAAACTCAACAATGCAAAATGAAAAACGAAACTGCAGGCACTATAGTCTAGGAAGCGGTAAAAACGATCTAATTTTTTGTGGCTTTTTTGTGGACTCTAGGTACAAAACAAAATCGATCTAATGGAAGGAAAGAAAATGTACCTCACAGGCAACCTGAAAATCTGATACCAATTGATGAGTAGGTTTAGGCCCGAGCAAACAAGCATACATAGCACGCGACGATGGCGGGTATGATAGTACTTCAGATGTTGAAGATGAATATTCTCTTGCTACTGAATTTACAGATCCAATGACGAACACACCAAAGAAGAGGTACTTGGTACAGCGGCGACGGAGAACTATAGGAGCATCATTGTGCAGCGTGCCTTGAGCTCCAAAGTGGAGACCGACGACAAGCTACAATGACACAACCTCTTCCACATGTTTCTCATCGTCAAGGACTGCCGTGTACACACTATAATTGATGGAGGTAGCTGCAATAACTTGGTGAACACGGACATCATCAAGAAACCTGGTTTGACAACAAGAGCACACCCTCATCCATACCACATTCAATGGTTCAACAACAGCGGTAAGGTTTGGGTAACACAAACAGCGAGAATACATTTTTCAATTGGTTCTTACCATGATTTTTCTGATTTTGATGTCATTCCTATGGATGCTTGTTCTCTTTTATTGGGTCGTCCTTGGGAATTTGATACAGATGCTATTCATCATGGTAGAACTAATAAATATACTCTCATGCATAAGGGAAATAAAATCACTTTGCTCCCCATGACTCCTGCTGAAATTGTGCATTTTGAGAAGAGTAAAATTCGTGATGGCAAAGCAACAAAACTAGAATCTGAAAAACAGCAAGTCATTAAGTTAAAATCACCATTGTTGCTCACAACTAAATCTGACCTTGCTGATTTATTCAATGCTAAGGGGATGTGCTATGCTTTAGTATGCAAAGAAGCCATGTTTTCACTTCATGAATTGTCTATTGCATTGCCCCTTGCTGTTGCTAACCTTTTGCAGGAGTTTGAGGATATGTTTCCCTCCGAGATACCCCCTGGTTTACCACCGATGAGAGACATTTAACACAATATTGATTTGATTCCAGGAGAAAGTTGTGGGGACCGGAGCCCACACATCCGAGGATCTCATTGGGTGTTGCCGTGCGATGCGGCACCTAACAGCACACACAAAAAGGATACCAAAACATATACAATTTTCATTTCATAATAAGAAGAGTTTACAAAAGAGTGTACCACAGAAGTACACACGCAGCGGAAAATACATACTCATAATCTCACCTAACTAAGCAGGAGAGAAGACGTCCATGCCCTAGGACGATTCTCACTAGCAACAAGAAGAACAGTCAGCAGCGGCGTGCTTCACATGAGATTTATCTCGACATCTCGGGCGCGGTGATAAGGATCGAGGGAACATCACAGTGGCGCTGCATGCGGTTGCGTGGAGGCAGGGGAGGAGGTGCCGACCTGACTGGTGGGGACCACCTGTGGGACCCACTTCCCTCTTTCTTTCCAAAATTCAAATAGGGCTAGCAAACATGCTTCAAAAATAGTCAACTTTGACCCAATGACCAAATAAAATGTGAAGAATGTTATGGTGCAATCAGATTTCAAAATTGAGCAAGTTGAATTTGAACTCAGGTTTCAATTTGAATTCAAGTGGTGATACTTGACTCAAGGAAATAAATAGTAGATTAGGTTCAAAAATCCTGAAACTTTGAAGTTAACCTTTTTGAACTATAAGGGACCTCAGGAAAAATTTGGAGTTGATTTGGACAAGGTTGAGCACAAAGTTTAAATTTGAAGTCGACGTTGATTAAACTCTCAGTACATGTCCAACAAATGGGAAACGTGCTTCAAAAATTTTGAAACTTCACCGAGAGTCTATTTGGAATATTAGAAGGTCATGGAAAAATTTACGGCATGATATTTGAATTTTTGTGAATGTTCCATTTTAGGGTTAGAATAATTCCCTTTTCTTTCTCTCTATTTTGATTTCTTTTCTCCTTTAATTTTTCATTGAAAATGTGAATACTTGTAAATTAAGGATTTTACACCTTAAGTTCCAATATACATTAACAAACATGTTCTGTATGTAAAATTTTAACAAGTCCCTATTTTAAGTGAACATTGGTTAACTCATATGGTTCATGTGAGTTTGGATTTTCAAGTCCATTTTCAAAAAAATTTAAGTTCGCATTTTTGCGTTTTTGTTCTTCCGAAAAACGGGCTTTTACAATCCCCCCCCCCTTAAAGGAATCTCGTCCCGAGATTCTAAGGAAGAGAGAAAGTTAGGCCGAGTTGTTGATGAGACAAACACATCCTATCATGTGATTGGAGAAAGAGACTCTTCGTCTTCTTATTACATCTATGGTTTGGATGCTCGGCGTGACTGGGATCACACTGTAAAGTTTGTACCTTAGAAAGCTATGTTGATATATTGGGGTCTTCTTCTTTTCGTCAAAAAGAAGTAAGCTCCTGCATTGGAGGACCTTAGAAATCTAATATAGTTAGGTGTCCTTAACTCCGGGTGTTTCTCTTACGAAGACTTTTCTACCCTGGTCTTGTGGCCAAAGCAATGTCACCATCCATTATGAGTCAAGGAGTTCCAAGACTTGATAATTAACTGATAACCTCGTGAAAAGAAAAATGCAGGGTTTTAGCGAGGTCGAGAAGTCCATAGGAAGCTCGTCGCAACTAGAAACAATCAGTTTCCAGGGCTCAAGTTGATTTGAGTTTCAACGAGTCAAGGACAAAGGCTCAACTGTGTTTTGGTCACAAGGTGTTAAGTGGTTTCCCTTGTGCCACTCAAGATAATGAAACAAGTCGAAGGCGTTGCGAATGATAAAGTTGATCACAACTCAAAATTGTGAGACACAACGTAGGTATTTGAATGGGGTCATATATTCTTGCTCAAAACTCATTGGTAATTACGTTTCATGATGCATCACAAGTGGAATAATGTTATGCATTAATGATGCAATGCTGGACAGCTAGAAATGTAGACGGTATGATGCATTCATTATTATGCTTTGAGCAAAAGTAGGTAAGACAATCCAAACACAGTCAGAAGTATCCCAAATATAGGAGGATTGATTAAACTTGGTCATGAAAGGCGCTAGACAAGACTTGCTATTTTCATATCTCGACCAAGTTCGATGGTTTCAAGGTAAAAGTATTAGCAAGGAATGGTGAGGTTCATATCAAGGCAACGGAGTGTACAAAATGGAACAAAGTGATTGAACTTCTTGTTGATCGGAAGTTCCCTAAAGCTTGTTAATCACAACTTACAGGTAGTTATGGTTCCTTAACAAAGGGTCAGGTTTTTCATCTCGTAGTTTTCTTAAAGTACTATGTCTACCCCTTAAAAGGTGCGGTAGGGTTACCTTCAGAAGTTGCAAAGAGAGTAACCTTTGAAGAGTAAGGTTCTCATCACTTCCGTAGGTTGCATGAAGTGGTTGACAAAGTACCGTGCTAGGCACGACCTTGGTTAGTGATCCATGTTCTTGCTAAAGAATCTCCAGCTCATACTACTCACATATGGCTTCTCGTCTCAGAGACGGAAGCAAGGGAGTGGTTTAGCGTGAAGAATCAACTGACTTCTTTAACTCGATGATCGAGTTCCACAAGAAACGGGGTTCGAGGTGATCCGTTACTTAAGCTTCTCATTGACTCAATGAGTCAATGTTGTACTCGGTCGTACTTACTTGAGCACTGCTTCCAGCATGTTGGTTCGGTGTCGATGTACCTTGGTATGACACCTAGGTGAACGTTACACTTCGATTACTAGATGAAATCCTTCCCCCTTAAGATTCAAGCTAGGTGAGCAAGAAACTTACTCCAAGCAATCTTTATGGGGAGGGTCGTCCAACTAAGGGAAGTGTCATACATGCTCAATACACAAATAAAGTGTGAGGTGCAAGGTTGCATAGTCAAAACACTAGCATGTGCATCCGAGCAAAAGGGATTTGCCTTAGTGTAATACTCAACCCTAATGGAAAATATTGTTGGGTCGCAACACCTGGGATGTTATGAAACTCCTCGAGTTGAACTCGAGAACCAAATCCATAATCACCCTAAAGGGTCATCACCCGATTAAATCCTGTTGGAGGATGAACAGTTTGGACACAACTTCGATTTTGGCCATGTAAATGGCAAAATCAGATCTTGAGGTGAACAAAAAAGTTAAAGTACACTTCAATACCTTTCGAAAAAGTATTGGTTTGCCTCTATATCATCTCTGGTTTGCAAGTTATGCAATTTTAAAGTTAGCAGATTTCTCTGCACTTTCAGCAGAATCTGCTTAAAAAGTACCAGTTTTGATCTACAGTTTTCAGACTGTTCTGATGGAAATATGGAAATATTCTTATTTACAAAGTTGTAGACAATGTAATAATATTTACAGAATGTACTTACTTGTCTTCATATCAGTTCTGGTTCAAAAGATATGAATTTTTGAAATTGGGTAAAATTTCAGTATTCAGAATTGAATTCTGTTCAGATTAACCACTCTGTATTCAAACTTGATTTGGAATAGGTAGATGACCGATTCAGGTCTGGAGCCAATTGTAAAAATTGTAGCTGACTCTCTAACTTTTCCAATGGTTACTCGCGCGACACCAGTGGATCAAGGGCCTGCGAATTATGGATTAAATTCAGAGGTGTACAGATTGCTGTCCAGTTTGGGTGAGCCTGGACAGTCTCTGCGATTATCCAAATTTCACCCACATAGAAAAAGATTTTGGTCTCGAGCTAAATAGAGAACTTGTAAAGTACTTCCAAATATTTTTAAAGAGTACTTACTTTACCTCTTAGCACTTCTGGTTGAGAAGATATGGCATTTGTAAGTTGACAGTTTTTCTGAAAATTTGGACAGCACCTCCTTTGTTTAAGGCTGATTTTGTCCACAATTTTCAGATATACAAACATCAACATTTGCAAAAATAATACATAGGAAACTTGTTGCATACATTCTCAAGATTCCAGAAATGAAAATTATGAAGTCTTTCGACAATTCTACCGCGAGTTATGCGAGAAACAGTAACTATATACAGGACTGTCCACTCGCTGTCCAGATTTGATCAAGTTTAGAAATTTGAAATTTTGAGTATGTTAAAGATGGATTCTTCTCTGGAGTTCTATAGAAACGTTGTAGATGACTCTCTGTACTTTCCAACCACATAAAGTAGGCCTGCAGAAGTGAATTCTGCAGAAAGTTATGATTCCATTGGTGAAGAGTTCAGATTCTGTACCCTCTTCCGGGCTGACAGAACCTCTTAAACGACACTTCAATTTAGACCTTGTTAATGTGAGTTTTAGCCTTTGTGTTGAATAGGAAGTTGATAGAGGACTCTCTAATATTTCCATATATGTATAAACATGCATAGTTTACATTTCTGGTTTAGGAGTTATGGCCGTTCAAAGTTCAGAATTTTTCTGACTGTTTCAGATAGCACCTATATATATGTACTATCTTAAACTCCAGTTTCTAATTAGTTCTAAACTGAATTTGAGGTAACATTGAATAACAAAGTTGTAGAATAGATCTTCCCCTTTCCATAAATGTATCATAATGGAATAGAAGAGCTTTCTACAAGGAAATATGGCAAAAATTCAGATACTGGTCCATGTAGTTTCAGAACAGCAGCTGCTGTGATAACAGTGCATTTTCATCACCATAAAAGCATCTTTTAGCTTGGAGGTCAATAGGAAACTTATAGAAGACTTCAAAAGCTTTCCAAAAAAGTATTCACTTGCCTCCAAAGCCCTCCAGGTTGAAGAGATATAGAATTTCAAAGTCAGGTCAATTCTGTTCGAAAACAGAAGTCACCGGCTTCGAAATACAAGAATTTGGAAATAAACTCAAATTTTGAAACTTAACTCAAAACTCAAATCGGATGGCTAGAACTTAATTCACAACTAATAATTTGCTTTGGAACTAAATGGAATCTTAAAAGAGACTTGACGACCTTCTTATCCATAGCATATCACTATGGATCTTTATGCTTAACCAAAGTCTCAACCAAGCGAAGTCGAGCTAAACTCTCGCTAGGAACAAAGAACTCTGGTTCACCTACTCTTGAAAAGAAACATTTTACCTTGTCCACAAGATATCAGCAACTGATACTTGGACTTAATATGAATATGAAGCCATGCTTTCGTGGGGGATGGTCAAAGTATCAAGTGGGATACTGACGGTATTACGTGCCTTACCAAAGAAATGTCTAACCCGGTATATCCGGATACATTTATAGGTGGTTCTAATATCGATCACTCACAAACGTATTCTACACGGGTCGCTACCGGAGTTAGTGTACCTGCAGAAGACAAACAATCCCCTTTCACACCTTCACACCTCAAGGGCGGCATGAGGAAACACGACAGGCAGTCACAACAATATATATGAAAGTAAATGCATACGACTCTGGTGTGAGTCGCCCTCGAGTGAGGTCATGTCTCGAGGTACATGGCTGTAAATACGTCTGTATAGCAAAGATTCCCGTACGAACCGGCTTATACACGCTCGGGCATACGTGTTTCGCATGATCCCATAGAACATGAATAGTTCTAGAGATGCATACTATCGGGTTATACACCACCCAACGGGGGCTCCCACTAATTTTGTGTCACGCTGGGGTACCGCGTGTCATATGTTCTCAGAAACATGGAAAGTTTCAGAGACTCATATTGACTTTCCGTGCTAAGCCACAGAAATATCACATACCACATCTCGTATGCAGAGCTTACCAAGATTGATCCGCTCTCGGCGGCGTACCTTACCTCTTACCTTGAAGACAGCGCATCGTTACAGAAATAATATAACAAGTTAGTTCACCACCTTTATAACTTATACTAGTAATAGTCCTTAATGAGCATATAGCTAATCCTCACTCGACTACTTCGGAGTTTTCGAAAATAGGCTCTTTTCGAGCGTGCTATTCCCAATGAAGCTCTAATACCATGTCTGTGGGGATCGGAGTCCACACATCTGAGGATCCCATTGGGTGGTGCCGTGCGATGCGGCACCTAACAGCACACACAAAAAGGATACCAAAACATATACAGTTTTCATTTCATAATAAGAAGAGTTTACAAAAGAGTGTACCACAGAAATACACACGCAGCGGAAAATACATACTCATAATCTCACCTAACTAAGCAGGAGAGAAGACATCCATGCCCTAGGACGATTCTCACAAGCAACAAGAAGAACAGTCAGCAGCGGCGTGGTTCACATGAGTTTTATCTCGACATCTCGAGTCTCATGTACAACCTGAACAGCAGAAATAAAACTAATACCTGCAAAAATTGTTAAAGCGCAAACGTGAGCATAAGCCTCAGCAAGACTAACCCGTCTCACTAGACATATGCAAAAGGGGACACTACACATAGGTAAGGAATAGCAGAAATAGACTCGCCTACAAGTGGATCCTTATAATCATGTTTTAAGTAGCAAACAACATTCTTCGGGCACGGCACATCATAGACTCAACAATCAAACAAGAAACGCGTTGCCGATGATATGACATGCCCAAAGCACGTAATGCTATTACAGCTAAAGTATGGGGAAACTGTAAACTTTTAATTGTACTATCTCTAAATCATACAAGGTTGCAAAGCAATTATAATTCAATACAATATGATTTTTCTGGCTTCTTTAGTATTTACTACGTCACGACACAGTGAACAAGTGGTACTCTATTACTACGAGGGACATTGATTGCAATCAGGACACACCCGGACAACACGACACATACGCACTTTCGGAAATGCCAGCGAGTACTTCGCGCAGTACCTACGTAACACTTCAGTACTAGTCGTATATGGCAACCTTTTGCGAGACACTCAAATGTCGAACCGGTCGATCCGTCATGAGCAGGAGGTCCCTGCGTGGGGCGTACTCTGACGTGCCCACCAGCGGATTTACACCTTGCTGCCCTCAACCCACACCTATAAAATGGAACGGTATGCCTCGACACCCAAGAGACCAAGCTACGTCAGTTTATTGGATCCCATATCTCCATTATGTCGCCGGTACAAGTCAAGCTTGTTCAACGGGGCCGCACACGAAGCGGGCCTTAATCGACACAGGCAGGGCTATGCGACTGAGACTCAATTCTCGCCGCTTCCTATCCATTCCCTGCCCGGTCTCAATTCCATTATATTAATACATTTTCTATCTAACCAATCCTGTGAGATATGTCCTACATCTCCCGCGAGTAGATTCCAACTACTCGACTTCTACTGGATTTCCTATGCATTAGCAAAGCAGTTACTACAGGTCAAACTGTAACTCGTTCCAACCAATCCCTGGGATTTTTGGTCATGAAAGTGGAGTATCAATCATCCTAAACTTAATGCACAATTCATATACTATTCATCATAGTGATAAAGCAAAATTTTATAAACGACTTAAATGCAAACCGGGGCTTGCCTTAGTTTGCGACTCGAATAAATGTCAATTGTTAATGGTCTTTCTGTGCAGACTCCGCCAAGGACTTCAAGTGGACACCCTGGCCTTCTCCTCCAAGCGAAACTTCTCGTTGATCACCTATCATCACGTTCCTATCGACATGATATGCATATTAGTGATTAAGTAATTAAGTAATTTAATAATAGACTCTACTGGGTTGTGTAACTTTAAGAACGAGGAGTTTGACTAGGAAGGACAGATATGCCTCTGTTGTGTGGATAAACAAAGGATGGAGTCAAGTGGTCATATTAGTATCGAGATGTGAATTGAAAGGTGCAATGTAAGCACACATTGCAACTTGGCACTCAACACTCGATGCTATGCCACTCAAGGACGATGCAGCTGAATGGTGTGGAAGTGTTGGACTGGTAGTGTAAGGATGACCTAAGAGTCAAGGTGGCATCGAAAGCTTGAGTATGAGTGGTGTACAATACGAAGGTCGCGATTTAGCAATCGACCACTGAACTTGACTTAACTCATAAAGGAGTAAACCTGGTTAAGTGAGTAGTGCTATCGTAGGGTCCCGACTTAGGATGAACCATGATGGAACCTAACGACACTTGGGACTGAATTGAGATCAACATGGCTTGGACTTAAGAAGTCATTACAAGCACTGTTAACCTAGCATGAGTACCAAGACAACATTCAAACCGCTTTTAGGTAAACCAGTTGCTACGACTAATGTTGCAAGCATCGTTCAGGTGCTTACACGACGACACCAATGTAGTGTCTCCCGCAAGCTTGTCCAGGTGAGCTCGGTAAGCTATCGGGACATAAACATGATGCGAGACCTTGCCGTGAAGGCATGCTTTGCCATCTCGAGAAGATTGTCTTAGCGACGTCCACAACAACCCGGACTCGTTAATGGGGTGAGCAGAATCTCGAGCACCACCTTGTGAGTCATAAGGCTAGTGATGTCGACTTGGTTGTTGATAAGCGACTCGACGAACCTGTCGTCGATGAAATGGTACAACAAGTTAACAAATCCTGTGATCGGCTACGGAACATCCTCGACACAACCAAGGAACTCTTATCCAAGGTTCCCCTTGGCTTAGTTCTCCTTGTTGGTCGCAACATTCTTGCATCCTCTACCCCAGGTCATCGGTGATCACCGACACACCTGGTTTGACCTAGAAGGCATTTCATCGAGCACCCTGGCTACACCCAGGACTCGACGAGTCTCGCCTCGACTAAACCCTAATTTGGCTAAACGACTGTCGACCGTTGTGTCGTGGTTGTGTTCCAGCATCATGTACGTTACAGGCATCCTTCATCTCGATGCTAGGACACAATGATGGCTCGAAACGTCACGACGATGTCATATGGTCAACGACGTTGACGCGGCTCATGGTGGAGCATCACGAGCACGCACGAACAAGTTAACGTGATACAAACGACAAAGGAGGTCGACTTGGGGACTCCTATAGGAATGATATTAACGCGGAACATGGACATGCGGCTTGTCGACACATGAGTAACCTTAGCGATCACGACGAACGGACGTCGGTGACGTCAAGCAAGGTATTTCAGGGCAAGGCTCACCTTGTAGGCATTTCGCCGAACATCTTGGGTGTGTATTTGATTTCCGTCGCTTCATCACCATTCAAAGGGTATCTTGGCACTTGGGCTTATCGAGTTGCCACATCACCATACCCCTGCATCAAGACCAGCTTTGAACATCAACGAAGTTGGTTCTTTCCTTGTAAGCATTTCATCGAACAGGTTGACTGCAGTCACTGATCCAATCACTCTTGCAAAATAAGAGCTAACCTTGGACCAGTTGTCGATGCTGGGGTGTCAACAATGTGTTCCTGCATATCCTTCATCACACCAATCAATTGCCTTGATGTCAGGACACGGTCACTGCTTAGAACACCGCGATGACGCCATGAAGACGATCGCATCGGAACTGCACAAGTCAAATCAACATGAACACACGCACGGGCTTGCCGGTGGCGTAGAGGTGGTGAGGCACGTTGTCTCAGTGGGTGAGGCAGCAATGGTGCGAACATGGGAGCGCACGGCCGGCGTGGGCGTGGCGAGATGCTGCAGCGAGCTGCAAGGACCACGGCGAGCGGTGGCTTGGAGCGGCCATGGCCATGGCACACGGGCTGGAACGGCTCTCGCAAGCGCGGCTGAGGTGCTGCACGGGAGCAGGGTGGCGGCGAGGGAGGCACGCGGGCCGGCGGCGAAGCGGCGCGCCAGGGAGGTGCGGCGACGGGGCTGCAGGCGGCCGGGAGGTGGAGGGGCGTGCGGGCGCGGCGATGTGACCCGCGTGGCGTCGGCCAACGCCGTAGGCGGCCGTGGGGGCGGTGGAGCGCCAAGGCGTAGAGGGAGCCAGGCGCGGAGATGGCCTGGAGGCGGGTGGTTCTAGGGCGTCGCACGGGCGCTGGGCACAGGGACGGCACCGGAGGCGACCGGCGGCGGCGCAGGCGGTGAAGGGAGGTGGCGCGTGGGCCTGGCAGACGCGCGAGGTGGCGGGGGCGGCGCCGTGGGCGGCCTGATCTGGAGGAGGAAGAGGTGCGGGCGCGACCTGGGAGAGGAGTCGGGCGCGGTGATAAGGATCGAGGGAACGTCGTGGTGGCGCTGCATGCGGTTGCGTGGAGGCAGGGGAGGAGGTGCCGACCTGACTTTTGGGGACCACCTGTGGGACCCACTTCCCTCTTTCTTTCCAAAATTCAAATAGGGCTAGCAAACATGCTTCAAAAATAGTCAAATTTGGCCCAATGACCAAATAAAATGTGAAGAATGTTATGGTGCAATCAGATTTCAAAACTGAGCAAGTTGAATTTGAACTGAGGTTTGAATTTGAATTCAAGTGGTGATACTTGACTCAAGGAAATAAATAGTAGATTAGTTTCAAAAATCTTGAAACTTTGAAGTTAACCTTTTTGAACCATAAGGGACCTCAGGAAAAATTTGGAGTTGATTTGGACAAGGTTGAGCACAAAGTTTAAATTTGAAGTCGACGTTGATTAAACTCTCAATACGTGTCCAACAAATGGGAAACGTGCTTCAAAAATTTTGAAACTTTACCGAGGGTCTATTTGGAATATTAGAAGGTCATGGAAAAATTTACGGCATGAGATTTGAATTGTTGTGAATGTTCCATTTTAGGGTTAGAATAATTCCCTTTTCTTTCTCTCTATTTTGATTTCTTTTCTCCTTTAACTTTTCATTGAAAATGTGAATACTTGGAAATTAAGGATTTTACACCTTAAGTTCCAATATACATTAGCAAACATGTTCTGTATGTAAAATTTTAACAAGTCCCTATTTTAAGTGAACATTGGTTAACTCATATGGTTCATGTGAGTTTGGATTTTCAAGTCCATTTTCAAAAAATTTTAAGTTCGCATTTTTGCATTTTTGTTCTTCCAAAAAATGGGCTTTTACACAAGTTTGTCAAATCGTGCAGCATACAGGGTGAATCCAGAGGAAACTAAGGAAATTCAGCGACAAGTCCAAGATGTTTTGGACCGCGGGTACATCCGTGAAAGCCTTAGCCCTTGTTCTATTCCTGTTCTTTTGGTTCCTAAGAAAGATGGTAGTTGGCGCATGTGTGTTGATTGTCGAGCCGACTAATAACATCACCATTCGATATCGTTATCCTATTCCTCGCTTAGATGACATGCTTGATGAATTGAGTGGTGCTATCATCTTCACAAAAATTGACTTGCATAGTGGTTATCACAAAATTAGAATGTCACTAGGTGATTCATGGAAAATTGCATTTAAAACCAAGTTTGGACTTTATGAGTGGTTAGTCATGCCTTTTGGTTTAACTAATGCACCCAACACATTTATGCGTTTAATGAACGAGGTTTTACGTGCTTTCATTGGACAATTTGTGGTGGTTTACTTCGGTTATATCCTCATTTACAACAAGTCCTATGATGAACATCTTGATCATTTACGTGCTGTTTTTACTGTTTTGAGAGATGCACGTTTGTTTGGTAACCTCGAAAAGTGTGTCTTTTGCACCAATCAAGTCTCGTTTCTTGGCTATGTCGTTTCCTCGCAGGGAATTGAGATGGTTGAGGCAAAAATTGAAGCAATCACTAGCTGGCCAGTCCCAACAACCGTCACGCAGGTTCGTAGTTTTCTTGGTCTTGCAGCTTTTTATCGCCGTTTTGTGCGGGATTTCAGCACCATTGCAGCACCTCTACATGAGCTAACGAAGAAGGGAGTGTCGTTTCTATGGGGCAAACAGGAGCAACAAGCTTTTGATGCTCTCAAATGGAAGCTTACACAAGCACCACTGCTACAACTTCCTGATTTTGACAAGACCTTTGAGCTAGAATGCGATGCAAGCGGCATTGGTATTGGAGGCGTTCTCATACAAGGAGGTAAACCCGTTGCTTTCTTTAGTGAAAAACTTCATGGCCCTTCTCTGAATTATTCCACTTATGATAAGGAATTGTATGCCTTAGTGTGAGTATTACAAACTTGGCAACATTATCTTTGGTCTAAGGAGTTTGTCATACATTCCGATCATGAATCATTGAAGTAAGTGTCAAACCAATATGAAAAAACGAAATGCTAAATGGATTGAGTTCATAGAGTCGTTTCCATACACTACAGGAATACCGGTCACTTACGTCGGCCAAAGCCGACGTAAGTTAGGCTTAAACCGACGTAATTAACTTAATTACGTCGGTTTTTGCTTAATTACGTCGGCTTTCAGCCGACGTAGGGTTTTGGACGTAATTAAGGTAACTTACGTCGGCCACCGACGTAAGTTACCTTAATTACGTCGGTCTGCAGGAGCCGACGTAAGTTCACCCTCGAGATGGGCCTTGGGCTGGGCCGGATGACTTACGTCGGCTTGGGCAGGCCGACGTAAGTTAAGTGCTGTAACTTACGTCGGCCAGGGCAAACCGACGTAAGTTAAGTGGTTTAACTTACGTCGGTCTGGCCATACCGACGTAAGTTAACCTGGGCAAACTTACGTCGGCATGCTCATAGCCGACGTAAGTTAAGTTTTCGAATTTTTTTTAAAAACAGAAACTGTCTACCTCGCTCGATGGCGAGTCACAGAACAGTCAAAAAATATATACAGATATATACAGATATATACAGTCACAGAACAGTCAATATAAGTTCGCCCATGGTTCAAAACATCAACAAACACCACAATTTTCCAAATAAATTACACCGGGCTACACGCTAGCCCCTCCATTACCTCCAGGATCTTCTCGGCGCGTTCCGGATCCCTGCAAAACAAACATAATCACTAGTAAGCATCAATGTCAACTAAGTGATAACATAAGAGGCCAAGAACATCAGTGACAAAAGAAGGAAGCATGATGTAGTTTCAAATGAAGTAATGTACTATATCACTAGTTAAATGGAAGCACTAGCCCTTTGTTAACTCAATGAACATCAGTTTCGACATAAGAAGGTAACATCAGTGATAATAACTAGCTCTTTTGTTAAATGGAAGCACTAACAACTTATTCACTATATACTAATCATTTCTCTCATGGTCAAAAACTACTAAAGCTTGATTAGATACACTTAAAGAGAGTTTCTCACCTGCTCCAGTGTCTACACGCTACCCCCTCCACTGCCTCCGGGATCTCGACGCGTTCCGGAACCCTGCAAAAGAATCATAATTAGGATTAAATGTGATGCAAATAACTTTTTAACATAATGAAAAGGGAATCAAACTCCTAGGTATAGACAATATTACCTGCTCCGGTGTCTGCTGCGGCGGAAGCGTAGGAATCTGGATGTCCTGACCGCTTTGTCGAGCAAGAGCCTGCCATTGCAAGATATTAGCAGATATAAGTTATTAAGTGTTGTGAAATTTAACTACGGTACTTTAAATTACTTACCGCCACCGTTGCTTGCATCTGGGCCATCATTAAGGCCGTCCTCTGCTGCTCCTCCCTTGCCTCCGCTCTCGTCCACTCCAGCTCTGCCTGAGTTTGCGTCAGCGACTCCCTCATGGCCTGGAGCTCCAGCTGCGTCTGCGAGAGACGACCACTGGTCCCAGCGGTCGAAGCCTGCGACGATGAAGCGCCTCTCAAAGGTCGCGTCGACCTCAAGTCGACAACTCCATCGAAAATGGCAAACCTGCAAAAGAATGAAAACACTAAGTAGAAGAAGATTAATTGAAAAAGAAATGAAACACACGAAGAACTCACCGTCTGTGGGCCTTCCCGCCTCCGCTTGCGTACGCGGCTTGGGGGTCGATCGGCGCGCTTTCCCAATCGTAATCCGCACCGTGTATCTTCGCGACCTCCTGCGCGTACTTTGTCTACAAAACAAATAAATCTTGTAAGTATGTCAATAATAGTATTAGTTATAATGAAATTGATGAATTTCGAAAACTTACCAGTCGGTCGGCTGCGACCTGACTACACTGCCCTGGCTGAGAAGGGTCACTTCCCTTGTGACCTCTCTTCCAAACCTGGGTCGGGGTCGGCTCATGACCCAGCTCTCGCTCCTGTACATCCGTGTTAGTGAGATAAATAATATATTAAGAACACATAAATAAAATAAAAAGGTACTTACCATGCGTTTAGCCAAACGCAAGTAGCCGTCACCACCATAGTTGTGCTTGCCCTCGGACCCCATGCGACACTGTCTAGCCTTCGTGGACTTGTTGATAAAAGCGTCGCTAGCCCAGTACCGACAGAGAGCTAAGTACGCCTCGATGTTACCCTGTAACCAGGAAATACTAACCTGCACATATTTCATTTTCATCAACGCGGTTAACATACGTAGATATTGTAAATATTTAACAACATTAAAAACTTACCTCCGCGTACTGCTCCTCTGTCAAGTAGGAGTCCGAGTCCTTCCTAAAGACACCCCTTTGCTGCTCCTGCTCCTGCTCCCGGGGGTGCCGCTTGTAGTAAGCGTTGACGGCCTGAATCCGGGCGTATGACAACGCCGCCGTCGTGAGCTTCCGAGCGTTGTAATGGAACATGCGTCTCGCGTGGTCCTCCATGCCCGGCTCCTCTACTTGGTACCTCAACTTTAAGCAAACAAATATTTAAGTGATATGCAATTAAGAATTCAAAGGAGTTGAAAAAACGAAACAGTTAAACTTACCATAAAATCATGCCACACGGCTCCCTGAACCGTGCCGTGCACCGGGTGAGAGACCCGAGCGTAGTCATCCCACGACAGGGCAGGAAAACCGTCAATTACACCGGGGTAGTGCAACTTGACGATAGCACCGAGGACACTGTTAACCTGCCTGTGGTGCTTCTCGGCCCCCGTGAACGAGAAGTCGTACCAACATCTACAAAATATATTAAATCATTAAGTAAAGAAAAACAACATCTAATATTTAGTATACTATATACAGTTTTTATACCTGTCTCCAACGGGACGGATCGTGGTCCGCTGAGTAGTAACCGGAGGAGGAGCCGCAAAGTGGGTCCTCCTCGTCCGTCGCCTCTGCTGCGACGCTGCCGCGTCCTGTGACCCTGAAGGCTCTGCGGACCCCCCGGAGCCTCCAGGAAGGCTAGTGGTAGAGGGCTGCCCAGGGAGGCTAGCGCTAGCCGGCTCCGAAGGGAGGCTAGCGCTAGAGGGCCCCCTAGCCTCTGAGTCGGGCTCCTGTAGTGGCCCCCTAGCCTCAGACTCAGACTCAGACTCAGAAGTCTCCGAGTCAGACTGCACAAAAGGAATGACTTTATTAATAATTAATAACAATTGCAATTTCAAAAATAACTTTATAGTAACTAATGTTTACCTCTGTCTACTGAAAGCACACGACAGCTGAGGGTGGAGCGTGTGCCAGAAAGAGCTCACGTCGACTAGAACGGAACGAGCTCCCTGAGCAAGGGTCTGCTGGCGGCTCAAACCCTCTCACTGGCTTCCCCTTCCCCTTCCCCTTTGACGACATCCTATTGCAAGGAATAAATGATTAATATACAAAGATAATATACAAAATTAATGTTAAATTAGTGAATAAAACGTTACTTCAAAATTCATCAACATCACGATCATGCACCCTACTCCTTAAACCAGCCCATCGATCTTCTTGTTGCGCATATCATTTTCGTTTGCGCAAATCAGCAGGTTCGACTATGTCATCGATATCTTCAGATTCTGATTCTGATTCTGTTTCCGCTTCCGTGCCAGCCTCGATATCTTGAGCGTCTCCAACTAAGTTATCGAGTCCTACACCGGGCTCGACTGAGAAGGAGTCTGGCAACTCTTCCTCTTGGTAGACACAATCAACCTCAGCTTCGTCGTGATAATCATCATCTCCTGGAGCGTATAACCGCTCACGAGGATTCACCTTATGTACCACCCACCAAGCTTTGAATTTATTGCATGGATAAGGTAGATAGTACACTTGCTCTACTTGGTGTGCAAGAACTAATGAATCGAATCCTTTCAACCGTTCCTTGTGTTTTACTTCGACCATGCCAAATTCGTTTACTCGAATTCCACGAATGGAATCAAACCATTCGCAGTCAAAGAATACCGCTCGAATTGGCTTGTTTGCGACAAAAGTGAATTCAAGGATTTTTTTAATAATCCCGTAGTACTGCGTTTCATGATCTTGCGAATCGATTGCCCTCATCACAACTCCGGTATTACATGTTGCCGTGAGAGGACGAAGAGATTCAAATTGAGTTGTACGCCGTTGACGTCATATCGACCATAGCTTCTAACATTAACCACTCCACGGGATAGTTGTCGCAAATCTTCATGGACGTTGGCATCTTTTTGGCACTGTCCAAGATATGGAATTATTAGAAAACGTAAGCATTCTTAAGTTATAAGAAAACATTGTTAACATTGATTAGTTATCGAGAAAACGTTACATGATCTCGAAACCAGGAGAGAAAATTAGATCCCCCGTTTATTCCTTCTCGTCGAATATGTTCTATTTGCTTGCTCGTGGGTTGATGTCTATGTCTCCAATTTTGCTTGTCGAACATACTACACGACAAAGAGAACCTTTTAGAATACATGTGTCGGAAAAGATGGTGAAAAGCATAAGTGTAGGAGAAACACTTACTTGAAATATTCATTCATTTCTTCCATATTAGCGTACATGTAGAAGAATGCAGCACGCCTTTCTTTTTCGCTAACATCATACGAAGTGTAACTACCAACAGTAGTGCCTCTTGTTGCAAAAATGGAGAGATCGCTACAAGGAGGTTGCTCATCTATATTGTATCGCATTACCGAAGTATTAACATTGTTTTCCTCTGCAAAGTAAACACTTGAGAAGTATCCTACTTCCTTAAGAGTAAAAGCTTCGGCGATGCAACCTTCAACCCTTGCCCTGTTACCAACCATTGGTTTCAGATATCTAAGTGATCTTTCAATATGATACATCCACCTATATTGCACGGGACCGCCCACTTTCGCTTCAAATGGAAGATGAATTAAGAGATGTTGCATTGGATTGAAAAATCCTGGAGGAAAATTTTTTTCCATCTTACACAAAAGTACCGGAACCTCCTTTTCCAATTTAGTCATCATCTCTGGCGTGATTTCTTTAGCACAGAGTTGCCTATAGAAGTGGCTAAGCTCGGCTAACACCTTCCACACTGCATCGTCAAAATAGCCTCGAAACATAACAGGCAGAAGTCTTTCCATGATTATGTGATAATCATGACTCTTCAACCCAATGAGCTTTCCCGTTCTCACATTCACGGCTCGTCTCAGACTAGCTGCGTAACCATCTGGGAATTTCAACCTTTGCAACCATTCGAGAACTTCTTTTTTCTCTTTAGGTCGAAGACAGAAAGGAGCGCGTGGTTTACCACCATTTTCGGAGAGCTCAAGAGTTTGACGGTTACAAAGCTCGGCAAGATCCTTTCGAGCCTTTAAATTGTCTTTTGTTTTGCCCGTCATGTCCATGCATGTGCTTATGATACATTCGGCCATGTTACGCTCTTGATGCATAACATCAATGTTGTGCCTTAGAATCAACGACTTCACATACGGTAACTCCCAAAGTCCACATATGTGAGTCCAATTGTGTTTGTCTCCGTAACCTTCGAAATATCCAGGACGACCTTCATCTGGCACCAATTTGTCCAACATATCAGATATTTCTGCGGTGGTCCTTTAGTGACAACGGTGTTCTTTCTGAAGACATTCCTCTGTTGTCTAAACAAGTGATTCGGAGGTAGCCAACGTCTATGACAATCGAAGTAAGATATCTTGCCTCCATGGGTAAGTCGAAAGCAATCGGTGTCCGAGGCACATATCGGACACGTCAACCGACCATGAGTGCTCCATCCAGAAAATATGTCGTATGCCAGAAAATCATGAACGGACCACAAACAAGCAACTCGGAGGTTGAATTTCTGTTTCTTGTAACAGTCGTACGCTTCAACTCCTGTCCACAACATTTTCAACTCTTCGATCAACGGTTTCAACATCACGTTGAGACGTGACCCAGGATGATCTGGCCCAGGTACAATGAGGCTAAGAAACATAAACTCATTCTTCATGCAAAAGGTCGGCGGAAGATTGTACGGAATGACAAAGACGGGCCAACAGGAGTATGGTGCGGCGTTTGTGCTGAACGGTGTGAACCCATCTGTCGCCAACCCGATGCGAACATTTCTCGCTTCACGAGCGAATTCTGGGTCGAACCGGTCCAGAGCCTTCCATGCCTCACCATCGGACGGGTGCGTCATGACTCCATTGTTCTCACGCTCACCTTCTTTGTGCCATCTCATGTGTCTGGCCGTTTTTTTTGAAAGGAACAGCCGCTTCATCCTCGGTGTCACAGGTAAGTAACGAAGCTGCTTACGTGCGACTTCCGTCGTCACTGTATTACCATCGTTATTAACAACTTCGACAAACCTCGGTTGACCACATTTCAAACATTTGTTCTCATTGGCATGCTCTCTCCAGAAAAGCATGCAGTTGTCCGGACACACATCAATCTTTTCGTGCTTCATCCCGAGACCAGAAAGAATTTTCTTCGAGTTGTACATATCCTTAGGCACTTTGTTGGGTTGTGGAAGAGCATCTTTGAACAAATCGATGAGCATGTTGTAACAATTGTTAGAAAAGAAGAACTTAGACTTAATTGCCATAAGTCTAGTCACAAAATTGAGGATTGACATTTTAGTGTGTTCATGCAGAGCCTCTTCTGAATCTTTGAGACGTTTGAAGAACTCTTTAACCTCTGCTGTTTGAGTATCTTCTGTAAGCTCTGGTCGTATAGCTTCCAGCATCTCATCCATCATATCAACCTCTTGAGCATCATCATTGTCAGCTTCCACTTCTTGTACAGCTTGAGAAGCTGTCTCGCCGTGGGAGTTCCACAACTCATAATGTGACACATAACCGTTTCGACACAAGTGCAACGTAAGTTCCACTTTGTCCAAAAACGTTCCGTTTCGGCATTTCGTACATGGGCACCGCGCCTTATCGCTATTTGACAACGAAAAAGCTCGTTCCACAAAAGCTTCTGTCTTGGCGTACCACTCATCTGAGTGACCACCAGTTCTGCTCTTCCAACCAGTGTACATCCAACTACGGTCTTCGCCCATGTTTGACTCTGCAGTTTAACGCGAAAGAAATTGTCGTTAATGTATTGTTATGTTATGTGTCACGGCCCTACAACCTAGGCAGATAGATCCTAAACCCACCCAAGAGTGACCGAGCGGAGCGTGCTCATGACGAGACGCGTGATCCGGATTCGAACGAAATTTCGGCAGCATAACCCCGCTGTTCTCCACTGCACGCCCAAAAATGGTGCAGCAGAGAACAACAGGGTTACGCCACCGAAATCTCGTCCAAATCCGGACCCGCGTCTCGTCACAAGCCACGCCCCCTCGGTCACTCCGAGGCTGTCCAAAAAGGGACAATTCCGAACCTGCACGTCTCACATGCCAATGGCATGTGAGACGTGCCGATCTGAAACGGGTAACACATTGCTATAGGTTACGTTGCTCATTTTCATTTTGAGGTCATTTAAGAGAGAGGAAAGAACTAGAGAAAGACTGAGAGGAAAGTTGGTCTTAGATGACAATTCCACATCCATTTCCACCGTCCACACAATCGCCGGTCATTGACGTTCTTAAGGCGGTAAGGCGACTTAAGGCGACGGATCCCCCTGCTCCCGCGGCGCCAGCTTTCCCTGCCGCCGCCGGCTTCCCTGGCCGCCGCCGCCTTACCCTAGAAAGCAAGGCAACAGGGATGCCTTACGATGTCGGAGTGCCTTACCGCTTTAGCATCGCTAAAGCGACGCTAAAGCGATGCCTTAATAACTATATACCGCGTTTCTCAGTTCACCGCCGGCGCGAGCTTCTTTTGCGTGCCGCCCACTGCCTCGAGCTCCTCCGCCGCCCCAATCTCCTCTGCTCACCCCTACACACGACCCACGGTTTCTCTCTCTCTTGTAGCTACCGGCGACGCCGTGGCACCCGACAGTGGGCCGCCCCCGACGCTGCCCTCCTCATGGTGCTTAAGCACTTAATAATAAATAGATAAACCACTTCAGCATAATTAAACGCATAAGCAAATTAACAACTTAAATAAACCAATTAAGCATAATTAAACAAATTTAAGCAATTTAAGCATAATTCAACATAATTAAATAAACCACACCTAAGTATAATTAAGCAAATTAAGCAAAAACAAGCAAATTAAGCATAATTAAATAAACCGCTTAAGCTTAATTATGCATAATTAAGCAAATTAACCATAATATAACAAACCACTTAAGCATATTTAAGCAAATTAACAACCATAATTAAATAAATAGTTAAGCAAGCACTGCCATCATAGAATCACATGAGCAATAAAACACGACATCAAGCTAACAATTCTAATTAGGCTACAACGATAGCATAACAAGTATTTGAAAGCACTAAATTTAGAGTCCAAATTGAAGTGCGTACCTGATCGATGGGACGGCCGGAGGCGAGCCGGCGGCGAGGGCGCAGGGGTGGCGGGGCCGGGGGCGGGCCGGTAGCGGCGGCGCAGGGGCGGCGGGGTCCGGCGGTGGCTAGGGCGCGGAGGCGCAGGGGCGGCGAGGGCGCAACAGGGGCGGTGGGGCTGGGGGCGGGCCGGCAGCGGCGGCGCAGGGGCGGGCCGGCAGCGGCAGCGCAGGGGCGGCGGGGCCGGGCAGTGGCAGGGGCGGCGGCGCAGCGGCGGCGGGCCGGCGGCGGCGGCGCAGAGGCGGCGGGGGCGGACCGGCAGCGGGGTCGGGGCCGCGGGGGGTCGGGGCGGCGCCGTGGGGGCAGGGCCGCGGGTGGGAGGGGGGGTGGCGGCCTGGCGGTGATGGCAGGGCCGCGATGGCGGGGCGGCGTGCCGGCGGCGGGGCAGCGACGGGGCGCAGGGGCGGCTCGTAGTCGGCGGCGGGGCGGCTCGGGGGTCGGCGGGGTGGGAGCGGCGTGAAATGAAACGGCACGCACCGCTCCCGCGGTTAGGTTTAACCACAACTTACGTCGGCTGGGATTACTTACGTCGGCCGACATCAGAGCCGACGTAAGTTAGTGTTAATTTACATCGGTCGATTAACTTACGTCGGCTGCGGGCCGGGGCCGACGTCAGTAAAATTTATTACTGTCGGTCTCTTTACTTACGTCGGCCAACCGACGTAATTTAATTAACTTACGTCGGCTACCAGGCACCGACGTAAGTTACTAACTTACATCGGCAGGCCGACGTAAGTTGCTCTGGCCGACGTAAGTGATCGATATTCCTGTAGTGATACATCATTAAGCATAAGAAAGGGAAGGAAAATGTCATTGCCGATGCATTATCTAGGCGTTATACCATGCTGTCCCAACTTGATCATAAAATCTTTGGTTTGGAAACGATAAAAGCATTATATCCTATTGATTTGGACTTCAAAGATGCTTTTGAAAATTGTAGAGAAGGAAGAACTTGGAATAAATATGTGCAACGCCATCAAATCCTCTTGTGTGCATCAAAGGAGGAGGCCAAGGTGGTGGACGATATAGTGCACCATCTATATGTTCTCCATCAAATAAGCATGACCATTCACTTAAGCCAGGATCCCAAACAAATAAATATTGTGCCATGTTTATTTGTGCAATGATAATGTGCCTGATATCATCCAACGGTCACTCCCATGAAAAGCTAATGAACGATAGAGGGTTCGGAGTATGCTGTCTGCTTAGCATGGTCCTGCACCCTAAGTATGCGCACTCTACCTTTCTTGCGGCTGAATACTGAAGGTCCGGAGTGTGCTAACTGCTTAGCCTGGTCCTGCATCCTAAGTATGCACACTCTACCTTTCCAATGCTACGGCTGAGTGATGGGGCCGGACGTCTCCCAAAAGACTAATATCAGCGGGAGGTCAAGAGTGTGAAGACTGCTTAGCCTGGTTGTGCACCCAAAGTCGTGCCCTGTGACCCTAAGCCAGTGCACTCTTCCTCCCCAGCACTGCGGTTCGGTACTGGGGACTGAAAGGTACATGCTCCTAGACAAAGAAATAACCAAAATTCGGATACTGTCACCATGATCACATAATAATGCTTAAATATTATGCATATTATTCCCTTTTTCGCTTTGTTACATCTTTTTCATTGCCCACAGTGGGAGTTGTGCTATCCTGCTGCAAACGAACAACCTGAAGTACCTGTGATGTCTTTGGGTATTTTTGGTAGTTTCTCATTTGGGATCTCGTGCCTGCTGAATGGTCTACTCGCCCGAAATACAATGCCAATGATAGGTCCAGAGTCGTCTAAAGACTTAGCCTGGTCCAACATCCTAAGTACGCCAATCTACCCATTATGGTGTTGCACCACAGTAAGACAAGTCCGGACAACACACGTTCCTGGGTGAGGCGGCAATCAGTACCCAGATATTATCGCACTGAATTACTAAGGCCCCGTAGCCTAGCTAAGGACCATAAGCCACAACAAAATTGAGGGCAAGAAGATTGTAACCAATGAGCACTATTACTCTTTCTGTTGTCACTCTTGTGCAGGACTTCACCCTTCTTCGGGCTCTGCTGTCGCAAAAACACTTCGACATTTTGGCCAACTATTTTCCAGTGCCTTTAACTGGGACCACTAGTATAACACCCTCATTTTTCATGCATCATGCCCTACATACATTCATATACATGTTTAACATTAATCAACAAAAGGAGGAATAAGTTTAAAATTGATTTGGAACAAAACCACACTTAAAATTCTGGAAAGTGCGGACTAGTCCGATTTTGGTGCGGACTAGTCCGATTTCTCTCTGACCTCGATCAGACTTGTCCGTTTTTGCTGTGGACTAGTCTGATTTTGCCTCTGGACACTTTCAGACTTTTCCGGTCTTATGGGGACTAGTCCGGTGTTCCAAGAATCCTTGAAAATTTGCTAAGTCTCTGGACTTGTCCGGTGTTCCAGCGGACTTGTCCGTTTTCCTCTCTGACTAAAGTCGGACTTGTCCGATTTTTGGCCAGAGTTGTCCGATTTCTCTCTAACTAACTTCGGACTAGTCCGGTCCTTTTCGGACTTGTCCGATATTTCGCGACATCGAATTGATCTTTTGTTTTACGACTTGTTTCTTGGGTTCACGTTAAGTGGGCCTAGGGATGTCATGCCTAACTCTTTTAGAGCCCATGTGGGACTCTAAACCGGCCTTACTCATCTCAAACTCAAAATCCATCTAACCCTAGCCTCCACCTCTATATAAACAACCCCACCCCTTGGCTTGACCTCTATTTGCCACTTTTTCACCCCACCCAAACCCTAGTTCGTGGAGAGCCACCATCAAGGAGGGAGGAGGAGATCCCAAGCAAGAAGAAGAAGAAGAAGAGGAAACAAAAGAGGATCAAGATCTCCATCAACTTCGAGTTCTTCATCAACAATCCACCATCAAGTTCATCATCAACCCTAGATCATCAAGATCCAAGTGCTACCTCCAAGTTTCTCGATTCATTGGAGTCCTAAACACCTGGTATACCTTCTATTTCCTTTTCCTTCATGAATTTGACCCCTAATATCCAAATTCACGTCGATCTAGAAAACCCTAATCTGCTGATCTCGTAAAGTGCGGACTTGTCCGGTCCCTAGCGGACTAGTCCGATTTTCTTAGTTAAATTGTGTTGAATTAATTCAAAAATTTGATCTAATCAAATCCAAACCTGTATGAACTTGTTAAATCTATTAGAACTACATAGTGATCATTTAAAAGCAATCTATTAACAAGTTCCACCTTTCATTTGCATTAATCATGCATATCATGTCCTCTTGAGTAATATTTGTGCACTCTCATGAATTAATTTCTGGTATTGAATATGGATATTGGTATATGATGATGGATGTGGAATATGGACTGGTACTATGATATTACTTATGGTTTATGATGGGTTTATTCACATACATATAATATATTGATTTTCAAATGTTTTATTGTACTTTTCAGCACTTAGCCATTATTATATCATCATTTGAATCAGCCACATGTCATACTTTCCACACTTGCTGAGTACGACATGTACTCACCCTTGCAATCCCCCCAACAGTTGCAGGTCAGGATTGGGAATTTAATGGTGATAATGTGGAGTTCTAGTCCGTGTCTACCGTCAGCTTGCCTGTGGTGTTGCATGGAGCTGCGCTATACCTTTTGCTTAGATGCGTAGTTGCATATTTAGTTATTTCCGCTGCATTAGTTGAACTTGTCATTAATATTTATTAGAGCCTGTATTCGAGGATGCTATTAATTGTGTAATAAAATAACTCAAATAATCTTGTTTTGTGGTAATTTTCTGTATACTCTTTTGTGGATGCACTCGTGTATATGTATTGAACATCCTGGGCACACATATGCGTTCACTTGGTTCATTTTTGGAACAGGGTGTCACAGCTAGGTCCTGGTTTATGAGCCTCCCGCCTGACTCCATCAACAGTTGGGCGGAGTTATGCCAACAGTTCACTGCCAATTTCGGGAGTTCATACACCTGACTCGGCACTGAACTGGATTTGTTTGTTGTGAAGCAAACAACAGGGTAATCACTACGATCCTTTATCCAGCAATTTTCTCAGGTACGCAATACCATCCCCTCAATATCGAGCGCTTCTATTATCGTTGCATTGAGACAGGGCGTTCGAGACAAAAAGATGCTAGAGAAGCTGGCAACCAAAGAAGTCACCAGCGTCATGGAACTCTTTAGCCTAGAGTACAAATGTGCCAAAGCTGCGGAGGGACGTGAGATGCACTCCAAACCACCTCCGGAGGCCAACAAGAAATCCTCCAAGACTAAAGACACTACCTCCAGTGGTGGTAAAAAGAAGAAGAAGTCCAACGACAAGAAGAAGTCGTCGGCCGGCGCACCTACTCCTGCGGCTGCCGCAGCTCCAGGTGGTTGGGGGCCACGCCCCGAGAAATGACCTCGGTCATCATCAGAAGATGGCGGCAGCTCCAAACTGTGGTGTCCGATCCACAAGACGAACAAGCACAGTCTGGAACAATGCCGAGAGGTCCATAACCTTGTCGAGTGCTACAATAAGCACCGAGAAGAAGCTCCTTTCCGCCAGCGGGAAGGAAAACAAAAAGTCTATGAAGCTTCGGGTGAAGAGAATCTAGGCTTTCAGGACCCCAAGTAGGTTATGAAGGCTGTCTACAACACCGTTGACGATGACTCTGACGTCTCTAACAACAAGCGCCAGAAGACCCTAAACACCATTTATGGTGGTTCTTGGGACATTACCTCTCGCCGCATCCTCAAGACAATGCGACGGGACATGGCTACTGTAACTCCCACCGCCAGGGCAGAACCTCATCAGAAGTGGGTGGACACTCCCATTACTTTCGATGCTTCAGACTACCCTCGTAACATGATCGGAGCTGGCCAACTCCCGTTGCTGGTGTCACCAATCACTAACAAGGTTCAACTCCATCATGTATTGGTGGACGGAGGTGCAGGGCTAAACCTTATAAGCTTCGAAGTCTTCGTCAAGCTCCAGCTCCGACCATCAGACCTTCGCCCCTCTCGACCATTTTCTGGGGTAGGTCCGTGGGCCATTACCCCTCTTGGCTCCATCACACTCCCGGTGACCTTCGGGACTCGGTAGAACTACAGAATCGAGAAGCTGGTATTCAACGTGGCGCAGATCAGTTTACCATTCAACGACATATTGGGCATACCTGCTTTATACAGGTTCATGGCCGCCACCCACTATGGCTACTTGGTGTTAATGATGCCAACACCTTCGGGCGTTCTCTGGATCCGCAGGGATCGCACTACAGGAATCAGTGCATTGGAAGAACTCCATGCGCTTGCTGCAGCGCAGGAGGAAGCATCTGGTAAGGAGATAGCTTCAAAAAATCTGAGCTCTCGTCATCGAGGCTCAACCTCTGCACCACATGGGCAACCAAGCGGCGACACCGACATTCCCGTCAAAGTTGTCTAAATCGGTCCTGATGCTACTCAGACCACCCGTATATCGGGAGGTTTGAACAAAAAATAGGAACTCACGCTCATCACTTTCCTCCGGGCAAATGTTGACGTGTTTGCCTGGCAACCATCACAAATGCCTGGGATCCCTAGGGAAGTGATTGAGCACAATATGAAGATCTATCCCGACGCACGGCCTGTACACCAAAATCCTCGGAAGCAGTCAATTGAGCGGCAAAACTTCATCCGACAAGAGATCAAGAAGCTGCTCGAATCTGGTTTCATTTGGGAGGTGTTTCATCCAAAATGGCTGGCAAACCCAGTCGTGGTACCCAAGGCTGGCGAGAAGCTTCGGATGTGTATCGACTACACCACCTTAAATAAGGCATGTCCAAAGGATCCATTTCCACTATCTAGGATAGATCAGATAGTAGACTCCACCTCCGGGTGCTAGCTATTGTGTTTCTTAGATGCATACTCTGGATACCATCAGAGCCAAATGTCTAAGGAAGATGAAGAGCATACTGCCTTCATAATAGTAGATGGATTTTATTGTTATAATGCCATGCCCTTTGGTCTCAAAAATCATGCTTCAACTTTTGTGCGAGCTATGTACAAAACATTTGGAGAGCTAATTAGATACTTAGTGGAGATGTACGTTGACGACATCATTGTGAAGATCAAGAACAAGGAGCCACTCCTTAATAATTTGCAAGTCGTCTTTGACAAGATGCACATCAGGCGCACCAAGTTGAACCCGGACAAGTGTGTCTTCGGGGTTAGCTTCGGGAAACTCCTTGGTTTCTTGGTGACTCACCGAGGAATTGAGGCAAACCCGGCGAAGATCAAGGCTATAGAAGACATGCGGCCTCCAGCTCGCATCAAGGATGTCCAGAAGCTAACTGGATGTCTAGCTACGCTCAACCAGTTCATATCAAGACTGGCAGAACGTGTGCTACCCTTCTTCAAGCTATTGAGGAAGACCAGACCATTCCATTGGTCTGGAGAAGCAGAAAAGGCATTTCAAGAGCTGAAGCAGCTCCTCACCACCCTACAAATTTTGGTAGCTCCGAACCTTGGTGAGCCTTTACTTCTTTACATTTCTGCAACTATGGAAGTTGTAAGCATGGTCCTGGTAGCGGAAAGACCGGAGCCACATCAATTTCAAGAGCCTAGACCCCTTTGGGAGGGTCCGGAGCTACCTGAAGGCGAGTCTGGGTCCCAGCCCCCAAACACGAATCTTCAAGACAGAGTGCTAGAGTATCAACCTCGCTCATATGAGGGAGTTTTAACGGCTGTTCAAGAAGATCCGAACCCATCAGGGAAGGTCCGGGTTGAACACGAAGAAGATTTGGACCCCTCCGGGAGGGTCCGAGAAGCTCAACAAGAAGGTCCAGACCCCTCGGAGAGGGTCTGGGTCGATGGAGAGGAAGCTCCGGGCTCTTCTGGAAGAGCCCGAATGGTCCAACGCCCAGTGTACTTCATCAGTGAAGTACTCTATGACGCCAAGACACGATACATTAAGGTGCATAAGCTGCTTTACGTAGTTCTTATCTTCTCAAGGAAGCTTCGTCACTACTTCCAAGACCACAAGATGTCAGTGATAACTTCTTATCCACTGCGAGCAATATTACATAACCCCAATTCTACTGGGAATATTGCAAAGTGTGCAGCGGAGTTGGCTGAGTTCGACCTCGAATTTGTACCACGACAAGCAATCAAGAGTCTGGCTTTGGCCGATTTCGTGGTGGAATGGACTCCCTCTCCATCAAACCCTGGGGCCCCAGTGAGCAGAAGTCGGAACCCAAGGTCCCAGTATTCACCAAACCTCACTGGACCCTCTACTTCAATGGCTCCGTGCAGAAGCAGAGGGCCGGAGCTGGAATCCTTCTCCTCGCTCCAACCAGGGAGAAGTTCAAATACATGGTTCACCTTAAATTCAACGCAACCAACAACATGGCGGAGTATGAAGCTCTCATCTACGGGCTCGAGGTGGCACTATACTTTAGTGTCAAAGAGCTGTTGGTGAAGGGTGATTCGCAGCTCATCATAAAACAAGTCAAAGGTGAATGTTGCTGCAACAACCCCCAACTAGCCGCTTATCTCCTTGAAGTCAAGAGGCTTCAGAAATACTTCAAAGTCCTAGATCTCCACCATGTTCAGCGTCTTGATAATGCTGAAGCCGATGAACTCTCGACGAAGGCTTCAACTGGAGCTCTGGCTTCTGACGGAATCTTCGTCTGAAGGTTATCAAGACCAAAAGCTCAGTCTGCCGAATTGAGCGAAGGGGGCGAGACCAGCACCTCAAAGCTGGCGGTCCCGGTGGCCCTATTACCATGGCATCCATAAAGGGTCGTAGGTGCTGTCTGAAGCTCCGAGCAACCCAACACGTAAGACTCAGAAGCTCAAGTTAGCTCCGATGCATGGATCTTAGAGATCTGAAGCTACTTGAAAGATAATGTCCTTCCTGAAGACGGTGTATCTGCTGACTGGATTGTTAGATTGGCTAAAAGATACACGCTGGTAGAAGCGAATCTCTACCGGCGTGGTGCCAACGACATCCTAATACAATGCATTGCAAGAGAAGAAGGCTGCGAGCTCCTCGCAGAAATCCACGGAGGCGAGTGTGGGAACCACGCATCTTCCCGCACGCTAGTTGGTAAAGCCTTCCGGCATGGCTTTTCCTGGCCTACAACACTCTAGGATGCAGTCGAGCTAGTGAAAAAATGTGAAGCGTGCCAGTTTCGCGCAAAACAAATTCACACACTGGCTCAATCACTGCAAATGATTCCTCCTACATTGCCATTCACTGTGTGGGGTATGGACATCTTGGTACCATTCCCAAAAGCCGTTGGAGGTTACTGGTTCCTGTGCGTTGCCATGGATAAGTTCACCAAGTGGCCAGAAGCTACCCCAGTTGTGACAATCAACAAGCAATCAAAAATCAAGTTCTTGAAGTCCATAATATGCAGATTTGGAGTTCCGAACAAAGTCATAACTAACAATGGAACCCAATTTACATGTGCTGCATTCCAAGAATATTGCAAATACCTCAGCATTTAAGTTAACTACGCATCAGTAGCTCACCCAGCAAGCAATGGTCAAGCCGAGAGACCAAATGCAGAAATTTTAAAGGGACTCAAGACGCGCACATATGAGTGCCTAAAAAAGCATGGATCCAACTGGATCGAAGAGCTTCCGTCCGCACTGTGGGCAAGAACGACTACACCTAACCGGTAACCTGAAGAGACACCCTTCTTCTTGGTGTACGGAGCTGAAGCAGTCCTTCCTCCGGAGATCACCATGGGGTCGCTCTGGGTCCGAACTTTCGATGAAGCCGTGCAGGACCAGCTCCGGCGTGAAGACCTTGACCTCGTCGACAAGGGAAGGTGCCAAGTAGCTGTTCAGAATGAACACTATCGCCAAGCACTCTGGTGCTATAATCAAAGGCATGTGCGTAATCGACAACTCGAGGAAGGCGATCTGGTGCTGCGAAAAATATTAACTCGAGAAGGGATGAATAAACTTTCCCCCAGCTGGGAAGGTCCTTTCCGAGTGATCAAAGTCTCCCGTCCCGGATGCGTTCACTTGGCAACTGAGGATGGGACTCCGCTTCCTAATCCTTGGAACATCGAGCACCTCCGTAAGTTTTACACTTAGAATCAAGGAGGTGAGTATGTAATTACACACAATGTATATTATAGAATCAATATACAGAATCGGGTAGGTCCTACGGGAGAACATCCAGACCCCTCCGAGAGGGTCCGGGAAGTTCAAGTAACACTTGATACAGTCACAGCACTAAAAGTGTAACTACCTGCCCTGGGCTAGTAAAAGATGTGTAACACACTTAGCATGGTCTTGTACCCTAAGCGTGTCCTTGTCTCCCCTGTAATCCGGACCTATAATGAAAGACATTGTTGTGTGAAAATAGACTCCACGTGCATTTATTTTTGTACAAGCCTCAATATTTTGAATTATTATTATACTTCTTCTATATAATGAAGTTGTGCAATTATTTTTAAGTTTTAGTATAAGTTATTTATATATGTTACAAGTTATATTGTTGGTCTTTTTGGATCAGAACATTGTTGCATAGTCTACTTGGCTGAACGCCAAGCCAACATAGGTTCGGAGTGTGCTATGGACTTAGCCTGGTCCTGCACCCTAAGTACGCCACTCTACCTACACCCCGACAGACCTTAGTAGGGTGAGTACTAAAAAATCATACGGGTCTGGAAAGATTACATCAATATGCTTGTTATCATATTGAATTTCTTCAGATCTAAAACCCAAATAAGAAGATAAGTCACAAACAATTTATAGACAAGAGGACAAATTTTACTATCTTTCTTGTATTTATTGTACAGGAAAAATACAGCAATGGTGGGCAATGCTGGAGCTATCAAGCTACGACAACCTCCAGGGGGCCCGCCGTCGACGTTCTACGATTGATGGTGGGTGTCGTCGGAGCTATGAAGCTCCGATAACCATAGGGGGCCGCCGTCGACACGAAAAAAGACTTCAGACCTAAAATCTACAAGCTCGAAGTGCTGAAGTCATCAACATACTATTAAAACCTTTTGGTATATGTTCATAATCAAATTGTGCACATCTACCAGAGGGCCAACTAGACAGAGCACAGTATATTGAAGACAAAGTGAAATTCATGGCAGAAAGAGTGAATTTCATTAATTCAAAGTATTGGATTACAAAATCGGGGTTACAGCAAAATACAAAAGGAAAAGTTCCTAGCTACTGGAGGATCTAAGTCCTATGGAAAAACGAAGCAACCTTCTCATTAGCCTCTTGGACACTAGCTTTGGCGGCATCCTCCTCTTCAGCAATGAGTCCTTCAAAGAGTGGATCAAGAGAAAATTGGGGGTCTTGTCTTTTGTAACACGCCAAGACATACTCGGCGACATTTTTGGCCAGAGATCTCCCCTCTATCTCCAGCTGATCAGCGATGACATTGCCCATTGCATCGAGTTTGCTACCAGCAGAGCCAAGTGCCACCAGCGTCTGGTCCAGCTCCTGCGCTGGGTCCTCCAGGCGTACTAGACTGAAGCCAAGAGGCACAAGGGCCCTGTCTGCACGTCCCAAGAAATCCCATAGCATCAGGGATTCGGTTGCCCTCGAGCTCTGCAGCTCCTCCACTGACCTCTGGGCGGCCGCCAGCTCCAAACTCTCTCGAGCAAGGCATTCAACCGCTTTAGCATGTTGCTGCATATTCTCAGCTACATGCTTTTCACGGTCGGTTAGCTCCGTCTCCCGGAGGTGGATGCGGTTTCGCCGTTCTGCCAGGTCCTTCTCCATGCCCTTCACTTTCCCTTCTCTGACGGAAACATCAGCTTCTCATTTTGAGAGCTCCTGCCCTAGTTTACAGTACTTCTCCTTTTCTTCCGCACTCCACAGATCCAACTTCTTAGTTTGATCTGCCAAATTTTGCTCAGCCAGAGCCAATTTCTAGGTGAGCTCCTCTTCTATTTTCAAAACATCCTCCTGTTGTTCCAGGAGCTTCTCTTCTCTTGTATCAAGGTCTGCTCGATGCTTCAGGAGGACCTCATTTAATTCATTGAGGTTTTTGTGACGCTCATCAGCAGCATCACTCCTTTCCTTGGCTTGCTCGAGGATCGCCCACGAATTAGCATCGAGCGCCCTGATTGCGACTTCCTTCTCTTCCAGCAGCTTTCCCCAGTATTCCATCCAGGTTGTTTCCCTCTTGACCCACTCCTTCTGATCATCAAGCCTCGTCTGAGCAAGCCTGGTTTCAAAACGGAGCCTGTTACGCCAACTCCTCAAGGTGTGGCGCTCCTCTTCAAGGATCTTGCTCTCATGATCGAAGGCGAGCTGAACTTGTCGGAGGCTCGAGCAGGCATCGTCTATGGACAACGCCAAGGGGATAGGCTCCGGACCTACTGGGGTCATCTCTGCTGGTTCCAGGGGATTCTTCATAACAAAAATAGGGTCCCACTCTACAAGTGAGGTACCCTAAGCTTCCGCGGCACTGGGGCCACCCTCTGGGAGCTCTTCAGCAGTAGCAGAAGAAGAACCCGCTAGGGGAACTCCTACCTCCAGGTCCGACACCAAAGGTTCTGCCGCAGGAACTTCAATCGCTGGCTCCGCGGGTGAAGAGTCTGCCTCTGCCTCTTGCTGGCGTTCTGCCTCGGACATGGGCACGTCCGGAGCAGTTACTTCTAGGGTGGTCGTTGGGGCTTCACCTAAAGCCATTTCCATCACCGGCTCAGGTGCCGGTACATCAGCTACTTCTGGCTCAACTGCCGGAGCTTCAACAACTTCTGGCCCGAGGGCCGGAGTTTCAACTACCTTCGGCTCAGTGACTGGAGATTTGATCATCTCCGGTTCAACAGCCAGGGCTGCAACGACTTCCGATTCAAGGACCGGAGCATCTGGCATCACCGGCCCCGCAACAACTTTTGGTGCACGAACTGAAGCCTCAGTAACCTCTGGCTCAGACATTGGAGCTTCCAACATCTCCAACTCCCGCACTGGAGCCTCAACCTCCAATGCTGTTGCTTACGGTTCATCTTCAACTTCTTCACCGTGGTCCGACGCTACCACGGGAGCTTCTGGTGATGACTCTGGATCTAGATCCACGACAGCTGGCACCGGAGCTACCGTAACCTCAACCACCACTGGAGGAGGTACGGGGATTGAAGCAAGAGTTTCCGTCTGCACTGTTTCGCCAGTTGCGACAGAGGATGGAGCTTTAGACCCCGACTTTGATGCCCTGTAGTCAAAAAATTGGAAGATTTAAAACATAACAAAAATTAGAGTGGCAAATCAAGGTGCAATAGCAAAGCTTACCTCGGGAAGCTACCGCTCCAATCGGAGCGGAACCTCTTTGCCAGAGGCTCGGAGCCGGAGCTTGCCATGGTTGGCTTGGAAGGAGCTCCGGAATGTTGCCCGGAGCCTGGCGTCATCATTGGTGTTGCCCCAGCCGAGGTCTCCCTCGGCTGGGAAAAACCTCCGGACCTAGAGCCCCTCGCTGGCACCAGGACCGGAGTTGACTGTCCAGAACTAGAGCCTCTCAAGGACGCTTGCACCGGAGGAGGTGTAGCCGCAGAAGATATCCCTCGCCAAGGAGAAGGGGCTGTTATAGATGTAGCAGGCCTAACAGACCTCCCATCAGCATGCCTCAGTTTCCTCTTCCGGCTGGAAGATTCGGCTGGCTCCTTGCCCTTGCCCTTGCGAATGTCTTCAACCCCCTGGCTCGCAGCAGGGGCGGCCACCTCCTAGGAAGCTCTGGGAATTACAACCCTAGAGGTCCGACATTTTTTCACCTCGCCAATGTCGTCTAGCACCGGCATCTTCCTCCGAAGCTCCCCGCAAATCTCTGGAATCATATTTAAAGGCAGGAAAGCAGCCGACTGAGCTAAGGCATCTTCGTCGACAAGCCCATGCTGAAATTTCTTGAGATGGAAATTCAAAGCTTTGTCATCAAAGATGGATTTCAAACTTGTTTCAATCCGACCGTCATCGATCACGCTGGTTAAAGCCCAGGTGAGCTTCTCCCTCCTCCGCATCGGAGCCCACCTATTCACCAAGAAATTTCCGAAGACCATCTGGGGGGTGACTCCACCCTCCACACACTCTTGGATCCTGGTCAGGACAGGTTTGAATGCATCCAACAGCTTCGGAACTACATTCCAGGCGTTGGTGTCAACATTGGGGAGTCCTTGGGGCAGCTCCAACCTATCATGCTCCTCCACTGCAATGACAACCCAATCCTTCTTCCAGTCGTCCCATTTGCCAGAGGGGAATGACTTCAGGTACTTGAAGGGACAATTCTTGCACTTCACGAAGTAATAGAAGCCAATCAACTCAGTCCCTTTGCTAGTGGAATGGGATGTGAAGAAAGTCTGGAACAAGTCAACGCAGGGAGGCATGCCCACCCACATCTCGCAGAAGTGGACGAAAGTGGCCACGAGCAGAAGGGAGTGCGGGCCGAGGTGATGCAATTGGAGGTCGTAGAAGTCCAGCAGCATCTGGATGAAGCTCGAGAATGGTGAGATCAGTCTCACCATAGCATACTCCGAGAAGTACACCATCCCCCCGCGGCGCTCCTTCTTGAAGGAGAGCTTGCCGGCACGGACCAGGTGGTTGAAGGAGTCGCTGGACCATCCTATGATGGTCCAGACCTTCATCAGATTGTCCTTGCTCTGGATGCAGCTTTTGGGAAGACCTAACTCCATCACAGCAAAGTAGAGCAAAAGAGGAGAAAGCTAGGCAAAGTATGGGAGGCTCTGAGCGCGAGTTTGATCGAAAGCGTAAATAGTCCTCAAACCGTGCGTGTTTTCTTTCTTAAGTAAGCCTCCGCGACACTTGGATGGAAACCACAACGAGAGCAAGGTCACATTTCAAATATCTACCCTGTCAATGACAAGTGGGTCCAGGGCCACCTCCGATGATGAGATCGAGGTTATTACCCCAGGCGAGCCGTTGTCATGATGGACGGCGGGAAACTCAAAGGCGGCAGCCTGACAAGGCGCTCGGAACCGGCACGGTTTTCGTATTGGGAACCGACAACCTTCAATTGCGTGAGATCCGCACTCAAAGATCTCATCTGTCGCATTCAAAGCAAGACACGCGGCGATGGTTTAACTCCGAACCATCACCCCAACAGCATATCAGAAGACCTTTGATGTTATTGTGCGGGAATCGAGGATGGCCCCACCTCCGATAGAATAATAACCCAAAGAGTTTCTCCCAAAGTTGGGCCCGGGGCCACTGTCGGTACCCTGCGTACCGGGTACCCCATGATACCGCAAGAAGTGCAAGAGAGTTCCACCTATCAGAGTTGAAGGTTCCCTCAGGCCCCACATGTCACACGGCACTGAACTCGCCTCCTTCATATGGGTAGCTCCAGGACTGCCACGTGTAATATGAGACCGGAGCTGAACTCCCAACAGGGGGAAGCTCCGGAGTTGACACGTGGATAATAACCCTGGACCTAACCCCCAGTACAGGGAAGCTCTGGTACCACCACGTGTATAACAGCTTCGGACCCATCTCACCGCGAAGGGAAGCTCCAGAGCTGCCACGTGTGGATCCTCCGAACCTTACACTAACGGGATTATTAGCAGATCTATAAAAGAACAGACATTCAAGGGACAGTTAAAGTGACAGTTACAAGATCTGATTACATGTCATTAATGCTATATTAATGACACACGATTAGTGGCCTGTTAATAGGGGTAACATTGCTATTAAGGCACGTTATTACACTGTTAATCACTCTTAATACTCGTATACCGTGTATTAGGATATTAAATACGCCAGGACCACATGTCGGGTCAAGCAAATGTTGTAATGGCCAGTCCTTAGACTATAAAAGGACTGCGCCGCACGGTACATGGACATCTAATCTAAGCTAATACGCTCACTAGCACTACTGCAGTCCACAATACAACATCACACACCCCGTGGAGTAGGGTATTACGCTCAAGCACCCCGAACCACGTAAATCCTCCATGTCATCATCTTTTTAAAAATCTCCGCGCGCCCCAAACCAATACAAGAACCTCTGCGGGCTACATTTAGTAGTACTGGAGGAAGTGTCGTTCATACGCTTCGACAATAATGATTATGGATTGGATGGTGAATAATGGATTTGGTTAATGATGATGGTAAGCATATTGTATATGGATGGATAATGAATGGTGGATATGGAATATTATGTTTATTCGGGACATTGTAAGATGCTTTTCATATGTTTAAATGTACTTTTCAGCAAATAGCCATTATTTATTATCAACTCCTTGTTTATGCTACATGTCATTATTTTCCGACACTTGCTAAGTACGACATGTCCTCACCCTTGCAATCCCCCCAACAACAGTTTCATGTGATGGTTGGGAGTATCTTGAGGATAATTTGGAGAAATAGGTTGTGTGCTGCCGTTGACTTGGCTGTGGTGTTGCTTGGAGCCGCGCATTCCCCCATGCTCAGTCTGCTTAGTTTGCTTAGATTAAAGTTTAGATTATTTTCGCTACATTAGTTTTTAGAACTATTAATAATGATCATTAGAGTTTGTAATTGAGGATTATTTTAATATTGTAATAAAAGTTCTTAATTAATTTATATTGTGGTAGTTTTTCGTATATCATTTGTGAAGCACTCGTGTATGTGTGTTGAACATCCTGGGCACACATATGTGTTGCACTTGGTTCATTTTCGGGATCAGGTGTCACATGAATGCACATCCTCCAACCCATGACGACTCATTGAGGAATTAATTCATTCTTCTTATTTTGTACGACCGTCATACCTCCTTTCTTAGGAACCACTTGATCTGGGTTGACCCATTTACTATGAGGAACAGGGTAAATAATCCCGACATGCAAAAGTTTCAAGACATCTTTCTTAACTACTTCCCACATTGCATTATTCAATCGCCTTTGAGGTTCCCTTGAGGTGACACTCTCGGGGTCAAGAGTGATGTGATGGGTGCATAACGCTGGACTAATTCCCTTGAGATCTAGTAGTGAATAGCCAAAAACAACTTGATGCTTTTCTAGCATGGCTATGAGTCTGTGTGTCTCATCATCTGAAAGCTTGTCACTTATGATGACAGGGGCTTCCAAATCGCCATTTAGAAAGGCATGACATAGGCTTGGAGGTAAAATTTTAGCTCAATGCAAGGTTTGGAGAGAAATGTTCTTTTGGTAATTCAATTGCCTCCTGAAATTCATCCTCCTCTTGGATGAAATCTTCTTCTCCTTCAATTTCAGGCAGTGCTAAGAATTGAAGAGTCCTAACCTCCTCTACGGGTTCATCTTGGATGGGAGATTATGCGAATGTGTTCTTGGAATGCAGGATAGGAATAGATAACTTTCTCCCTCCAAGTTTGACATTGAGGTTTCCTTCCAAGAGAATTTCCATGAGAAATTTCTCGATGGGAGTCTCAATCATAATGTCGAAATCTTGGATTTCTAACACATGGAAGTCTAGGATATCCTCAATATCTTTGTGTCTTACAGACACTTATTGCAAAACCCCACATCCTTCAAGGATGTTCCTGAAAGAATCTCGGAAGGTTTTACATGTTGGTGCCAACGACACATCTCCCAGAATGGCGAGAGCACAATAATCAGAAATAAGATTTGCTCCAATAGTGGGCTTGTATAGGACCCTCATTGGTGTCCCTCTAATGAAACATAGCATGGTTGCTAAAGGTTAGGCTATCTGAAGGATTTCGGGTGACTGCTCAACTTCCGCGGTCAATTCTCAGCTTAGAATAGAGGTTAACTCCTTGACCGTCTGTTGGACGAACACTTCGTTAGGTGGGTTAGGAGGAGTTAGTGGCAATGATGGTTTCCTATGGCAACAGTACTTCGAGGTATTACCAAAATCTTGAAATACTTCTTCCTCCAAGTAAAAGGGAAACTCTGAAGGTTGAATTTCTTCTTTCTTCATAGTTTCTGGTTCAGGAGAGGATTCTTTTGGCAAGGTTTGAGATAAGCAAGAAATAGGTTCATCCTTGCCCATGGATTTATCCTTGCTTCTAGACACGGCTTCCTCTTGAGGAGGCTCAATAAGACCCATAATGAAGGAATAATTTTCTATAATTCTGTCCAGAAGATTCTTGCCTTCTTTCGGCATCTTATGGAGGAAAGATCCTCCAACCGAATGTCAAAATGTAGGGCAGACTCTTTGTTCAGTCCCATGTAGAAGTGTTGCAAAAGCAACGGATCAGGGATGGAAAAATCTGGGCTAAAATTTGTTAAAAGAGAAAATCTATCCCAAACTGTACCTATGATTCCTTCTCCATCTGCAGGAAGCATAGTACTTCATTCGTAAGGAAATGATTCGAGCAATTGGAAAGAAAGCAAGCAAAATATGTCTCATAATTCATTCCAATTTCCGTTTGTTTTCTCAACGTTGTGGTTGTACTATTGTTTGGCTTTTTCCTTGAGGGAAAAAGGAAAAAACTTCCATTTGAGAGTTTTCTGTGTCATACCTTTGATTAGAAGGCATGGACACAGTTGTCCGAACTCTAGTAGACGGTGGTAAAGGTTTTTACAATCCGTTCCTAAGAAGGATTGTTCCCGAACCATGGCTATAATGTCAGGGCAAAGTTCATAGCTAGTAGAACAAATGGGCTCCGTAGAAGGCGGTGGCTCACGGAACTTGCCCTTTGGGGCAGAATAAGAAAGAATGGTGGGCTGCTCCATATATGTGGTGGTGGTAAGGAAAGGAAAGCAAATGAAAGGTAAGAGGATAGATACGAGGGTGAATAAGGTTTGAAGATTAACAGCAACCGTTCCCCAGCAACGGCGCTAGAAATGCTTGTTGACGTTTCTTATGTCATAGATAAAAATATGCAAGCACACAAAAACTGTCGTATAGCACTTCCCCTTAAAGAGTGTTCCCAAGGGTATCGAATCCAAGGAATGTATGTGATAATCTTACGAACTAGCTCACCCAAGGACACAAAGTTGTTTTGTAGGCAAGGAACTGAGAGGAATTTAAAGTATTGATTCTAATTCAAAGAAACTTCTGGTAGATGCTTGCTTCGGGTACGGGTTTACCCCTAGCAATACTAGGACGATCCCGCCAAGAGCCTATGGCATAGCCGAATGTGGAGGATTACAAAGGACGGATAGGGCTGTCACTACCTACTGCCTACCTCTTCAATCTTTGGGTCTATGTGATATTCACGGGTGATTTCTAACCTATGCACCGCGCTTACGTTCTAAATCACTACTCTAGTTGTTTCGAACACAAAGCTACAACTAGAGCCTTTAATAAAATAAAGCAATGAACCAACAAGTAACTACTTGTGCAAACTACTTTGAATTGGAAATCAAGCTTGAGATGAATTCACAAAGGCTTACTTGATTTTGAATCAATCCTTTATAGGGGTACAACTGTAGAAGAGGGGCTTCACAAGCCCAAGCCTCCTACTCCTAGACTCTTCACCACACTCTCCTTCTACTTGGTAGCCTCTAGGACTACTCTAAACCTTAGGAGTGGTATTCTATTCTCAACTTATGGTGTGTGTGTGAAGTGAGGTGTGGGGTGCTATTTATAGGTGGAGGAGGGTCGGTTCATGCACTAAATGTGCGCGATTCAGTCGCCTCCCCCCCCCCCACCAGGAAGCTAGGAGGAGTCAACACGCGTCGATTGACTGAGTTTGGCGCAAGGGTGACTTCGGCCAAACTCCCTGTTCAGCCGAAGTGGTCTTCTAACCGTTTCTCTTGTTCTTTCTCCAAGTCACAGCTAGGTGGGTCCCATTGACTGATATGGGTGATACATCGTTGGATGGCCTCGGATACTACTGTTTGTGGGCCATTTGATTTATGTGATGACATGTGGTGTCGCCTGATTTGTTGGAATCCAATTTAATGGATTACTCCCTCCATGTCTTGGTATTTTTGGGCATTAATTCACCTACATACAAATAAACACCAACACTTGTGGATGGTTAGTATTTAACCCTACCACTATGTTGTGTTTCTTTTTTGGGCACATTATGAGGTGAATTGACAGTATAAATATGGCACTTTAGGACGGTCAACAAGAACTGCCTCTACTCTGTGTATAAATAGGGGGGTGCCTCACTTCTCACACACACCACTAAAGCATTCTCTCTTGTATTACACTAGTGCTCTGTTGACGGTCGTTATATACCAACTTCAACCGTCCATATAACTCAATTATGTGAGGGAATAAATATTTCCTACACACATCAAAGTCAGAAATAACATATTTCCACTTGTACTTAGAGAAATTGGTGCATACAGATATTCTATACAAAATTGAGGTGAATGCATGACCACATGGCAAGAAAACAAACTTCCAACCAATCAGACAATGCCATGTGGCCTCCCATGGATCCAATGGCCCACTTACAGGCGTGTACTCGCATATTTTCACCTCGATTCATCTCAACAAGGGGGCCGAGTGGCATCACCACTAGCTCAACCGACTAGGGAGGTCAGCCAAACTGGTAAAGGTGCCAAACTCGGTTCCCTTGCATGTGTCGACCTCTGGTGACTTCCTTGGCGCGGGAGTTAGTAAAAGCCTGGGAGATTAGCGTGCGAACCGCCTGAGTGAGTGTATAAATAGGGAGGACTGCCTCACCTCACTTCACATACACCACTCAAGCATTCTGTCTTGTATAACACTAGTGCTCTTAGTGCTTTAGTACAGGTTAGGCTGTAGAGAGGAGCCTCTAGTCCCAAGTCCAAATTGGGAAATGTATAGCTCATGTATCTTCTCTTGTATTTGTGACATTATGGTTTATAATATTACTATTAGTCTTTATTTATTCATATACTTGGATGAATCATTCATTGTTTGGTTGTGGACTCCATGCATGTGTTAGGTACAGATGTTATTACAATCTAGTTATAATGCTCTTTTTATATTATCATATACATCATGTAGCTTCACTATAGTATAATTAGGTATTAATGTGATTATGTTAATATGAGTAATGTAGTGCTTGGTTCCAACATTGGTTTCAACGATGTTTAGGTTAGTCATTGTCTTATGATGGTGCTTGTACCTAGGCTCTTAAGGTATTTACTTGTCATGTAAGCATGGTGCTTAGATAATTAAGTAGTGTAGGATGTCTTGTAGACCCACGGTTTGTACAGGTAGGTGGTGACAGCCCTGTCCGTCCTTTGTAATCTCCCACATTTGGCTACATCGCAGGCTCGTGGCGGGAATCGTCCTGATATTCTCATGGGTAAATTCGTGCTCGATATGTTGGACCACTAAGCCCTAGTACTCGTAGTTAGCATAGCCATATGTACACTAGTTGACTATTATATGAATACCTAACACACAGTAGGAGTAGCTCTCTCTCTCTCCTTAACTTATCATCCACTAGGACATTCTTACCCCTTAGAGTAGTTTTCTTAGGTGTGTGTCACACTACCCTATTATGATCTTACCCCTATTCTGATAAATACTTAGTACCCTATACCTTGATCATGAGAATAGTGTTCCCTTTACTTCATCACCTTCCAGTGGGATAAATACGATACTCTTAGGAATACTCTTGGGTGAAATGCTACAAAGGTATCTTCCGTGCGCTTGCGGATCTCATCTCCTACCGTAGGTTATCTGTGGTGTTAAGAAATACCAACAAGCATTTCAGGCACCATTGTCGGGGAAGGCACAAAAGTGAAGGATATCTATCACTTATGATTAAGTTATAGGTACTAGTAGTTATTAGACAGGATTACCCTTTCTTTGTTTTCGCCTTTTTGTGAAAATAGGATAGTGTTTGGCAAGCCCACTCTATGGGACAACCAAAAGAGGTCGCAAGAGCTTAAATCGTACTTTAAGGTGTTCCTCAACAAATTCTTCCTATTGGACAACATCATTGCCCACAACGGGATGATTCTTTAGCTTTTAGTAGGAGCAAAAGGCATCTATCCCCAAAGCTTGGGGGAGGCTCCAAGATTATATCTTGGTTTGCCTTCACCATAGGGATGGATATTTGGTTCATCGTCCAACACTCTTACAATGGCTTGACTTCATTGACCTGTGATCACATTCCTGCTGAAGTTGGAGGTGGCCTCTTCTTAAAGATCATGAGAAGGATAAGGATTTAGTTGAGAAGAAGGTCACCATTCAAAGGGGTGGATCCATGAATGCTTCAGTTCCATTGGCATGGCATGCACACCATTGACAAGGTGGACATGCTAGCCACGGAACTGGACCTCCTATTGAAAGATCAAGAAGGTCAAGCAAATGGAGAAGTGTTTGGATGATCCACGCCATGGATATTCACCTCCTATTGAAAGATCAAGAAGGTCAAGCAAATGGAGAAGTGTTTGGATGATCCATGCCATGGATATTCACATGTTTTGTGAAAATTCATGTGAACATGGGACCCTTGGGGATTTATTTCCCTAAGACCCATGATGATCCTTCATCTCCAAACAACTCCAAAGGCCACCACCAACAAGGAGGCCAAAAGTGGAATCAATACAATCAAGGAAGCTATGTGAATTTGAATTCAGACAAATTCAACTTCAATCAGCCTACCTTGAAGTATCTTGTCCATGGCCAAGGGGAAATCAATGACAACATGAAGCATCTGGCCAAGGACAAGCCACTTTGGAGAGAATTCAAGATCCAAGGGTTCCACAATCACTTGTTGGACAATAAAACTTCGACCAATCTCGTGCAACCTTGGGCAAAATGACACTGTGGATGAAACGTTTCCTTTTTTATTGTGGAGTCCACATGTCATAATGCCCAAGGAAGCCTCTTGATCCTAGGTCAAGCATGGTTTAAATCAAAAGAATATCTTGAAGGTCGAAGTGACACCCCCCATAAGTGGACATCCTCATTTGCCTTTATGAGGAATAAGGAGACTCTGTCATGTCATCCACAATGGCATTCTAAGAAGACAGAGAATCCACAGCCATCCAAATGGCCCAAGTCCACTAAGCCGCCAACAAGGTAATGGAGGAAGAAGGACAACCCTCACCAGGTTCATGAAAGGATATCTTGAAGGAAAAATCATCGCAACATCAACAAGTCTTTATCAAGACGACGACGATGCTGGGGGCCGCGACGTGCCCCACTTTTCCAACAAGGTAGCCAAAGGAGGTTTGGCTTGCCAACGAGTGAAGTCATTCATGCCTTCATCTCCGGGCATGGACAACAATCATCTGGCCAAACAGGATGGAGGTAAGTTTCGCTCATTGGACTTCGAAAATTGGTGAGTCCTTGCAAATAGGTTAATTGGTTGTTAGCTGATATTTTATTTCCCAATTGCATATTTTAATTTTCTATCAACCCTTGCATTTGCATTTAACATGTTTGAATTTTGACACTTGCATGTTGGAAGGTAAAATTTCCAACCATCATAAAACTGAAATTTTGAATTAGGAAATAAACTTATTTGGACATGAACCTTGGATGTAACCACTTGAATTCATATTCCTAATTCAACCCAAAAATATTTCCCTTAATCCTCATTGCATTTGCATGTTGTTTCAAGTTCCACAAAACAATTTGACAAAGGGTACAAATTGCTTTTGAGCTAACGTAACCCGTTTTCGAGTTGTTTTGTTTGTTCTTGATTTTAGTGCAGCTAGGACAAAATTTTTAAGAAGGTTGGAAGGCCTCATCAAGCCCAACACACCATCGGGAGAATTCAAGCGCATATCCCTCCACCGATCTTATTTTGAGTTCATGTTGGAGGAATGCTCAAGATGATCGCCCGATGGAGGAGCGAGATGAAGCTCATTCAACTCCAACATCAGCTTGGCAGAAGGCATCGAACATAAAGGATACACGCCAAAATCCATGGTCATGAGTTTCTCACATAACGACATTCAACCCGAACTGCTCTTCAATTGAGGTAAAAGTTTAAAATCTTCCATCGTTTGAATTGCATTAGGATTGGATGATTTTTTTTCCTTGCATGGACGAGGAAGGTTTACACCTCCTCATCATTCAATTCTTATGAACCCTCACGAGAGTAAGTGTTGGCATTGCTTTTTGTTTTTTCAAAAGGAATATCACCTTACTTGGGAGCAAATTTAAACAAGTACCTAAAATTTCATAAGCATTGTTAAAATAGAATTAGACATTTTTTGCCTAGGTTTAGTAAATAATGCTTATGGAATGAATTAATGGTTGAACTGGTATGTAGCACCTAGGAGTAGTGATGTCCATAATTTTGAATTGAAACTCGTTCATGCATGGATCACTAAATTTCAAATTTCTAGGCAAGAAATTAAAAATAATTAGGAGGATAAAAATGAAAATCTTGTTTGCCATAATCCACATAATAAATATGTACTCTTGTAAAAAGTAAAGATGGTTAGAAAATTTTAAAGATGAATGAATCAATAGAGTGTACATCTATCATTTGCATTGCTATGAGTAGGAGCTTTAGAAAATGTGCAAATTGATTGATTTATAAAGCCCCACTCCCATGTCAATGAACAACACAATGTTTATGGATGCACTCGAATTTGGATTTGATATATCTTTGTTGTTTTTCTTCCCCGGATGTACAAATGAAATTCGTTCATCAGACTCGAAGTTTCAAATTAATATACAAGTGCCGAGAGCTAACCATCCCTCTCTATCAAGACGGAAAGCTTGCAAGAGCAGTATTTCTATGTAGGCATGTGAGAAGTCAATCTGGAGGTACCATTTCAATATCTCTTGCCCAATAAGTAACCAAGCATGGTTGAAATCTATCGGGATTTAATCTCAGGCACCAGTCATAGCTTTACAAGGCTGGAGGTTCGACATGGAAACCTTCCATGAGTGACCAATGGGCTGCCATAAATAAGTGGGATCTCTATGCTCCCACAATTCCAAGCACCCATTCAATATCAAGGGAATTGCCACCATCATTGGGTGCACATTGTTCTTTTGTGGCTAAAGGTTACTTTAACCTTAAGCCAAGGAACGACAGATCACACCCAACACATGTTGGGTGCATGTTATTCCTTTGTGGCTCAAGGTTATTTTGACCTTAGCCAAGGAATGACGGATCACAACCAACACACAATGAATGCACCTTATTCCTCTATGGTTAGAGGTTATCACGGCCTTAGCCAAGAAATAAAGGATGACACCAGACATATGGGAGACCTTGAGGTGGGGATGAGCGGCATCGACAACTGTAGGATCGAAGAGCACGTGAAAAGCTACCAGAGGGGGGTGAATGGTAGATTTAAAAATCTTATGCAGCGGAAACAATTAAACCCCAAACCCTTTTGGCAGAAAAACGATCTGTTAAATAAATCGTGTGTGAGACTAATATAAACGTGTTTCACCGTGACAAAAGTGATATATATCAGAGAGAATCAAGTCACGGAGACAACACAAAACGAATCACTCAAATCCGTCGATAAAAACTCAAGTTATGATCGAAAGATCAAACAATGGTCAATCTGCCCTACCCGAGAAAAACAGTTCTGGAACGCTGCAAAGAAACTCGTGTAGATCATAGAGCACAAATCCAATGACCGTGAAATTTTGAAATATTATATACAATCAAGTTTTGAACACAACCCAAAAAGAATCATGTCAATTGGATCTGTAAAACTCGAGTTATGATAAAACCACCGACGAAAGGTAGTGCTGTCCAGAAACTCGACGAGTAAAACTTGTTTGGAATAAGTCGGACGAATAAGGCACAAAAGTTCCTTCAAACTACGAATTTTATTCAATAGAACACAAGAGGAACAGCCCCAAAGTCGTGCACCATGAGCTCTGGGCTCCCTTGTTTATATAACCAGCCCTTAGGCCAACCCAAAATTAAATAGGACTCCAATCCTACTCAGATCACGAATCGTAACTTTCCATAACTGCTCAAGATTCTTCTATACGCAGATAGAAGCAATCTTAAGACTTCCAAACACCTTAGGAACGTATCCCCCATTCCTAAACAACTCAAATTCGTGACCCACTCGAAATCCTATCATAACCAACTCAAATCTTTCCATATTTGAGTCAAACCCGACTCAGCCGTAGCCTGAGTCCATAACCTAGTCGGTTGGACTTTTCCGACCAACTCTTTACGTCCACATCTCTTCATCACGTCTCAGAACGATGTATCCACGTCCATGCACTCCTTGCACACATTCAAACATCTTCCAATGACGTCCACGATACCTTCATATGCAGGAATTGTGGTTGTTGGAACCTCATCTCCTCCCTGAGACTAGTTCAATGGATCCTGTCACCAGCCATGTCTTGAACTCAAGCAACACCTGCACATGAATAAACAACCAATCCATACGAGCCCAAGTCCTCGACTTGACTCAAGTTAGTTCCGAACACAACACCCTACGTGAGAACCTCACATAAGCATGTTGCAAAACCACAATAACACGATATCATCCATATCAACCAAAACGCACCAAAACTTAGTAAAAGAATACTAAGAAAACTTTCCAACAATGTAAAGCAAGTACGAAACATTGCTAATGAAAAGAAGAAGCACTACGGTCAAGTTCCGGACCTTGCCAGAGCAACCCGGACCTTGAGCCGGAGCTAACAAAAGCTAGTAGAACCTAGCGCCGGAGCTTACCAAAACTAGTACAACCAAGCTCCCGCCGGAGCTTACAAAACTAGCAGGACCTTGCGCCGGAGCTAACCAGAACTAGTCGGAACTAGTAAACCCAAAAGCCAGAGCTAGAAAAATCAACTCGGAGCTTAGCAAAAACATGTCGGAGCTATCAAAGACATGTCGGAGCTAAAGACAAAACTTCACCGGAGCTAACCAAAGCTAGTCGGACCTAGCATCGAACGTAACCGGAGCTACCCAAACCATGCCGGACCTACCGTCGGACCTTGTTGTAGCTCAGAGCTAGAGTCGGACCTTGATAAAAAGGTGTTTTGGTGATATTCAAAACTTTTATCATCAAAGCCAAGTATATTCACTACAAGCCAATGTATTCAGCACATATAGGTCTTACAATCTCCCCCTTGATGAATGCATTGGCAACACCATTTAAAATCTGAACATTGGCTTATTCACATAAAAGTTTTGAAGGCAATTTCTCCCCCTTTGTAAATCAAAAGTAAAATGAGAAATGAGAAAAAAATCCAAAAATTATCCTATATTATCTCTCCCCCTTTATTATCTCTCCTTATGCACATATTCTCTTTCTCTTCATGCTTATCTCTCCCCCTTTGACAATGTATTCAGCAAGTCATGAGCATATAAAAAAAATTATCTCTCCCTCTTTAGTTGTTATGAGCATATTATAACATATACATATAAACAAAGCTCATCCAAGTCATACTATCAAGTACCTTACATTATCACATCAATGAAATACATAAAGTAGTGTACGCCATGCTAGAGATCAAATGTAATTTTCAATTTAAGCAAGTCATGATCTCACAAACTTAACTATTTCAAAACCTGAAAGCATGACACTAGTGCTGCATTTTATTATTTTCAAAGCAAAAATTTAGATCATATGATATTTGCAAGAGATTATATGCGCATCTGCCTTATTCTAACCAACCAATCCAAGCCTATGTCATTTGACAATCAGAAGCTTAAGGACATGGTTTTAGTCATACACAACTTCTTCCAAGTTCATATCTAAGTGCAATGACAAGCCATCTCAAAAGAAGAAGTGCGATGCATGCATATTCTCTTGATCTTTTCTCAATTTATATTTGTTCATAAAAACTCAACATGTGAGTTGATTACTTGATGAATTCTTAATGATTAAAAGCACTTGTGAACATGTAACAAGTTCAAAACAGCAAGAAAGTTCGACCATGACCAGTTTTAGTATAAGTAATTATTCCAGTTACTAGACATGGCAAAAACTACAAAATGTATAACACGAGTAATGTAGTAAGAACTTTCAGCATGTAAAAGGAATCACAAAGTCATATATGTATGAAATACTATGCTCATATTATTTTAATTTCAGATTCACACATAGACTTCCCAAGTTTCAAAACTCCCCCTCAATTTAAGCCATGAGGATGCATAACCCCTATTTCACTACGAATGTAACTAAAACGAGTGAAATCCAAAGGTTTTGTAAAAATGTCAGCCAATTGTTGTTCGGTATCTACATGGTGAAGCACAATGTTTCCTTTTTCAACATTATCTCAGAGAAAGTGATACCTAATGTCAATGTGCTTAGTTCTAGAATGTTGCACGGGGTTTTTAGCAATGCAAATGGCACTAGTGTTATCACAGAATAGTGGAACACTATCTAGATCAACCCCATAGTCCTTAAGTGTTTGAACAATCCAAAGAATTTGTGAGCAAGCACTAGCAGCAGCTACATATTCAGATTCGGCTGTGGATTGTGCAACTGAATTTTGTTTTCTAGAGGACCATGCAGCAAGAGAATTACCAAGAAAATGACAAGCACTGGAAGTACTTTTCCTATCAATCCTACAACCCCCAAAATCAGCATCCGAAAAAGCTTTCAAAGTAACGGTTGAGGAAGAAGGAAGAAAAATGCCAAATTCTTGGGTTCCATGTAAGTACCTGAGAATCCTTTTGATGGCTTGACGATGTGAAACACGTGGGGAAGCTTGAAACCGTGCACAAAGACATAAGCTGAATTGTATGTCCGGTCTTGATGCCATGAGGTACAAAAGTGATCCGATCATGCTTCTATATTCTTTTTGATTCACTGGTTCACCATCTTCATCAAGTTCAAGTGTTGTTGCTGTTCCCATTGGTGTCCGAAGAGGCTTGCTTTTGTCCATGTTGAAGCGCCTTAGGAGGTCTTTGGTATACTTCGTTTGATGCACAAAGGACCCTCCTTGGTTTGCTTGATTTGCAGCCCCAAAAAGTAAGTGAGTTCACCCATCATACTCATTTCAAATTCGGAACTCATCATTGCTGAAAACTTGTACAAAGATCATGAGAAGCACAACCAAAGATAATATCATCCACATACACTTGAACAAATAATGAGTCATTGCCATGCTTAAGCAAAAAAAGAGTTTTATCAACTTTGCCCATGGTAAACCCCTTTTCAAGTAAGAATGTTTTTAACCTATCATACCATGCTGTAGGGGCTTGTTTGAGACCTTATAAGGCTTTGGACAGTTTGTAAACATGATTAGGAAAATCTTGATTTTCAAAACCCGGTGGTTGTTTGACATAAACCTCCTCATCTATGTAGCCATTAAGAAAAGCACTTTTAACATCCATTTGATATAGCTTAAAACCTTTAGATGCTGCAAAAACTAACAAAATTCTTATGGCTTCTAATCTAGCGACTGGAGCAAAAGTTTCATCAAAATCTAGACCTTCAACTTGAGTGAAACCTTGAGCAACCAACCTAGCCTTATTCCTAACCACAACCCCATCCTCACTTTGTTTATTTTTAAATACCCATTTAGTTCCAATTAAAGTGTGACCTTGAGGTGGAGGTACAAGTTTCCAAACATTATTTCTTTCTAAATTTTCTAACTCTTCTTGCATGGCAATAATCCAAGATTCATTAGTGAGTGCGTGTGATATATCTTTTGGTTCAAAAGAAGCAACAAAAGAAGAATGAGCATGAGAGTTTGGATCGCAAAACCTGGACCGTGTGACTCGTTCGTGCAAGCTTCCAATCATCTGTTGTGGGGGATGATCTTTGTAACAACGTAGGGGAACAGATGTCTCACATGTTTCTTCTTCATTAGGTTCATCGTAGATTGATGAGCTTGTGACTTGTGGACAATCAGGACTAGCATAGGTGATAGCCGGAGCTTATTCAATGTCCAGAGCTGGACACGTGTCAACTTCGGAACTACTAGGCAGTATCACCGGCTCTTCTTCATCTTCGAAAATACCCTCCCCCTGAGGATACGGATCTGGTCCTGCAACACCGGAGCTAGTACCTGGGCTAGCTTCATCAAAAGACACTTCACAAGTCTCCGCAATTTTGTTAGTGTCAAGTAAAAGCACACGGTAGCCTCTAGTATGAGATGGATAACCAAGAAACATGCCATCAAAGGATCTAGGTTCAAATTTATCAAGATTACCATGTTTCTTAACAAAGCATTTGCAACCAAAGACCCGAAAGTGTGTAACACGAGGCCTATGTCCAAACCGAAGCTCATATGGTGTTTTACCTATCTTAGCACGCAAGAAAACACGATTTGAGACATAACAAGCGGTTGCTAATGCATCAGCCCAAAATTTCCTAGGAGTTTGATATTCATCAAGCATAGTCCTAGCCATCTCAACTAAGGTTCTGTTCTTTCTTTCTACAACACCGTTTTGTTGAGGTACATATGGGGAAGAAAGTCGATGGTCTATTCCATTTTCAGCACAAAAGAGATCAAAAGATTGATTTTTAAATTCAGTTCTGTTATCACTTCTATTTGCCTTTAAAGATCCTGGGTGATCAATTGATAATCTAAGAAATAAAGTCCTAAAGTGACTAAAAGCTTCATTCTTAGACGCCATAAAGTAAACCCAAGAGTATCTAGAATAATCATCAACAATAACAAGAACATACCATTTACCTCCGAAGGATTGAACACGTGAAGGTCCTACGGTGTCAAGATGCAAAAGTTGACATGGTTCAGTTGTCATAATCATTGTGAGAGGAGTATGTGAACCTGCAACCATCTTAGCATGTCTACAAGAAGGGCACACAATTTCTTTGTCCCCTTTAATCATATTTTTATTTGAAACCGAATGAGACAACACTCCTGCAGATTTGAAAACCACTCATTTTTGTTTAGGAACTGTTTGAATCAAACAACTTCCTAATGACTTTACAATTTTAGGTGGATGTGCCTTAGCATGAGCATGAGAATCAAAACCTAAACCAGTTTTATCATTGCATGACTTGGAAGAATTCAGCAGCAAGTTTAGGTTCTTATTCCCATTACAAAACCGATCTAATGTCCTATGCATGTCATCAAGTTTATTGGATAGATAAAAGCAATTTTCACATGAAGTTTTTCTTTTTAGTTTGCAATTGGAACAAAATTTAACTTCATGAGAACGTAAAGCATTGTTCAATATAGAAATTTCATTCATATCATCTTGTAGTTTCTTATCAAGATCATCACAAGTAGAACAATGCAAATCAATTGTAGAACAGCTCGCATCTTTCAAGTTTTTATCATTAAGTGCAGCAAGCTCTTTGTTCTTTTCAATTTCTAACTCAAGTTTACCAAGTATGGAGGTGTGCGCACTTCTTAATGAGGACAATTGTTCATATATTAAATCACATGAGGAACATGCATCATCACTAGGAATCAAAGTTTTTAAACGGTTGATTTCAGATTCTAGTGATTCAATTTTAGCAGCACTATCCCTAAGCTTTTTGTCCTTTTTCTTAACAATAACAGTAGCACGAGAAATAGCATCACACATTTCTTCGCAAGTAGGACATTCCTCTTCATTGTCGCTGTTATGTTCTGCTTCCTCCATACTTGATCTTGACTTGCCCGCCATAAAGCACAAGTTTGCCAAATCATCTTCATCTTCATCACTTCCAATGTCCACGTCACTTGAATTGAACTCTTGAAGCGAGGTGATGAAACTGTTGATCATCTTGCGTCCTATGGTACCTTTCTTCTTCTTGTTGGAATTTTCAGAGGAGGTCCGGACCTTGCTTTGTTTTTCTTCCCGGGTGGTCGGACCTAAAAGGTTAGGGCATTCTGTACGGAAGTGTCCTGTTTTACCACATTCAAAACAGCGTTGAGGTCCGGAGCTTCCTCTCCTTCTAGTTCTCACATTTTGCAATGCTTTTGAGAATCTAGTAGAGATGAGTGCCAACTCCTCTTCTGGAAATTCTTCGATCCGCTCCACGGTTAGTGAGGACAACAAAGCAAGAGTATTGCAAGATGATGATTGGCCGGAGCTAGACATATCACGTTGTGAAACAAAAGCAATAGACTTATTGGGGTTCTTACGTGAGATTATGTCAATTTCATGAGTTTTTAACTTGGAATATAGCACATCTAAAGTAAGTGAACTCATGACAGTAGATTCATGAATAGATGTGACTTTCATCTCCCAAATTGACATATCTAATGCACTTAGCAATTGCCTAGCATTTTCAGCATTTGAAAAATTAACATTGACACTACGCAAGTTGCTGAGAATTTTATTAAAGCGAGCAAAAAGGTCATCAATAGACTCACCGGGTTGCATCTCAAAGCGCATGTATTCTTTCTTGAACATGTCTTGCCTTACTTCTTTGATCGTGTTGGATCCTTCGTGGTAGTCACAAAGTGCTTTCCACACATCGTATGCAGATCGGAGGTGTGCAACATGATCGAAGTCGCTTTGACTTAATCCTTGTATGACCAAGTTCCAAGCCTTGTTGTTGTTGTCGACATCTCTCAGATTTGTAGTTGTAACTTGATCGTTTGATGGCACTTCGAAAGGCTTGTATACCTTCTCCCATATTGCAAAGCCTTGTGCCTGGATGAAAGCCTCCATGCGTGCCTTCCAAACCTGGAAATCAATACCAGCAAACACACAAGGTTTGACAGAGTACTTCTCCATGATGATTAGTCAAAAACACGTGCAAATCTCAAAGATTAGAGCACCGTGGCTCTGATACCAATTGTAGGATCGAAGAGCACGTGAAAAGCTACCAGAGGGGGGTGAATGGTAGATTTAAAAATCTTATGCAGCGGAAACAATTAAACCCCAAACCCTTTTGGCAGAAAAACGATCTGTTAAAGAAATCGTGTGTGAGACTAATCTAAACGTGTTTCACCGTGACAAAAGTGATATATATCAGAGAGAATCAAATCACGGAGACAACACAAAAAGAATCACTCAAATCCGTCGAGAAAAACTCAAGTTATGATCGAAAGATCAAACAATGGTCAATCTGCCCTACCCGAGAAAAACAGTTCTAGAATGCTGCAAAGAAACTCATGTAGATCATAGACCACAAATCCAATGACCGTGAAATTTTCACATATGATAGAAAATCAAGTTGTGAAGACAACCCAAAAATAATCACGTCAGTTGGATATGTAAAACTCGAGTTATGATAAATCCACCAACGAAAGGTAGTGCTGTCCAGAAACTCGACAAGTAAAACTTGTCTGGAACAAGTCGGACGAACAAGGCACAAAAGTTCCTTCAAACTACGAATTTTATTCAATAGAACACAAGAGGAACAGCCCCAAAGTCGTGCACCACGAGCTCTGGGCTGCCTTGTTTATATAACCAGCCCTTAGGCCAACCCAATATCAACTAGGACTCCAATCCTACTCAGATCACGAATCGTAACTTTCCATAACTGCTCAAGATTCTTCTATACGCAGATAGAAGCAATCTTAAGACTTCCAAACACTTTAGGAACGTATCCCACATTCCTAAACAACTAAAATTCGTTACCCACTCGAAATTCTATCATAACCAACTCAAATCTTTCCATATTTGAGTCAAACCCGACTCAGCCGTAGCCTGAGTCCATAACCTAGTTGGTTGGACTTTTCCGACCAACTCTTTACGTCCACATCTCTTCATCACGTCTCGGAACCATGTAGCCACGTCCATGCAATCCTTGCACATGTGCAAACATCTTCCAATGAAGTCCACAATACCTTCATATGCATTGTTCTTGATTCAATCATACTGCGCAACCTCCTGATCAGCTCAACCACAATTCCTCCTGAATTTGGTTGTTGGAACCTCATCTCCTCCTTAAGACTAGTCCAATGGATCCCGTCACCAGCCATGTCTTGAACTCAAGCAACACCTGCACATGAATAAACAACCAATCCATACGAGCCCAAGTCCTCGACTTGACTCAAGTTAGTTCCGAACACAACACCCTACGTGAGAACCTCACATAAGCATGTTGCAAAACCACAGTAACACGATATCATCCATATCAACCAAAATGCACCAAAACTTAGTAAAAGAATACTAAGCAAACTTTCAGACAATGTAAAGCAAATACGAAACATTGCAAATGAAAAGCAGAAGCACTACGGTCAAGTTCCGGACATTGCCAGAGCAACCCGGACCTTGAGCCGGAGCTAACAAAAGCTAGTAGAACCTAGCGCCGGAGCTTACCGAAACTAGTACAACCAAGCTCCCGCCGGAGCTTACAAAACTAGCAGGACCTAGCGCCGGAGCTAACCAGAACTAGTCGGAAATAGTAAACCCAAAAGCCGGAGCTAGAAAAATCAACTCGGAGCTTAGCAAAAACATGTCGGAGCTATCAAAGACATGTCGGAGCTAAAGACAAAACTTCAACGGAGCTGACCAAAGCTAGTCGGACCTAGAATCGAACGTAACCGGAGCTACCCAAACCAAGCCGGACCTACCGTCGGACCTTGCTGTAGCTCAGAGCTAGAGTCGGACCTTGATAAAAAGGCGTTTTGGTGATATTCAAAACTTTTATCATCAAAGCCAAGTATATTCACTACAAGCCAATGTATTCAGCACATATAGGTCTTACAACAACACTCTCCTCAACCACACTCATGGAACCCATGGAAGGCAACACAACATTCACACTCAACCCTCCAATGTCGAAGCCATACTGCAACAAGGTTAGGCCAACCTCACGGCCTACCTCCGCCATTAGAGTGTCAACCCCTATCACGGACCTTAACCAAGAACAAGCTTGGGGATGGACCCGCACTTGAGGTAACTTGTATCACACCCCATTTGCATTCATTTATCTTATTTCTTTCTTTCCACCACATTTGCATCTTAAAAAAGGGAGAAAAATATAATAATGTAATATAGGTTAGGTTAATAAAATAAAATATGTGTGGTAAGAATATTTTTACTTCGCATAAGTTGAAATAATAAATAGTCACTCTGTTTTATTTTCTCTAGTCCCTTGCATACAGCTTAGTATTCTACAAGTATTGCGTTTATTGGCTTAGAATATCCTTGCCTTAAACTTGGATTTGTGGGTAGCAAAGGCTAAGTACAATTCTAGTTTGTTGTGGGGTATTATATAGTAATAAGAGTTGCTATACCCTAGTGGAAAATAAAACCTGATTTCTCGGAGAAAGTTTAAAATGGGAGTTCCTCATTTATACAAATCCCTACCAAAGCCATATGATGATTTAAATTTGATAAACCCTATGTATATGCTATTTGCCTTCACATTGAGCCTAGTCAAACTAGTATAGACCTATGTGAGAACCTTTTCATGCTTTTCAGATCAAGATTGCACTGGCACATGCTAAACTTCTACACTAGAAGTTAGCAAAATTCTATCATACCATTCCACCACCAAAAATATACTCCATGATTTTCATGCATAATACTCTCTCCAAAATATTTGAAAAAGAAAAGAGGAGTGGAAGACATGGCTACAAGAAAAAGAAAAAAAAACTGCATGCTCATATACAAGAGCATGAGAAAAAAAAGTAGCCATGTTTCATCCTCACAAAAAGAGAGTGCATACAAAGAAGTTATCTTCATATTTTTACTCCACAAATATTCCATCACACTTGCACAAATATTGATCAAAAATATGATTTGTTTTCTCCTAAGGCTTAATCTTTTGACTTAGCAATATATGTGTTGCAAATATGCATACTCTTGATCCCTACCAAGCTCCACATATAAGCCTTATTTAGATGTTGGACAAAGACAGACATTGCCTTGGTGAGGATACATATACCACTTTCCACATAGGAGTGATTGAGTGCATCATTTGAGAAACTTAAATCCAAACACCATTTAAAATTCTTTGGAAATTTGAGTTGAATTCACACATTAGGTGATGCATGCTCACTTTGCTGTTTTGTCCTCCAACCACCCAAGAAAAAGACGAGCCATAAGCCCCATAATGACTAGGAAAAGGATGAGGTACCATAGTAAATTTATTCAATATAAGGTAGAATATTTTATTGTGCATTTGGTACTTTTGAAAAATAAGACATCGTAGCAACTCATGATTAACAACCTAAGTCTTTATCTTTGCTTCGGGACGAGCAAAGGGTAATCTTGGGGGAGTTTGTTGACGGTCGTTATATACCAATTTCAACAATTAATATAACTCAATTATGTGAGGGAAAAAAATATTTCTTGCACATATCATAGTTAGAAATAATCTAGTTCTACTTGTACTTGGAGAAATTGGTGCATGCATGTATTCTATAAAGAATTGAGGTAAATGCATGACCACGTGGAAAGGAAACACACTTCCAGCCAATCAGATGATGCCATGTGTCCTCTCATGGATCAAATGGCCCACTTACAGGGGTGTACCCGCATGTTTTCACCCTAATTCATCTAGAAGGTCGACAAGGGCCCACATATCAGTGTCCAGAAGCAAGTGGAGGCCGAGTGGTGCCACCCCCAGCTAGGCCGACTAGGGAGGTCGACCGAACTAGTAAAGGTGCCAAACTCGATCCACTCGCACGTGTCGACCTCTGGTGGCTTCCTTAGCGTGGGAGTAAGTGAAAGCCCGAGAGATTATCACATGAAACCGCCTGAGTGAGTGTATAAATAAGGAGGAGTGTCTCACCTCACTTCACACACACCACTCAAGCATTCTCTCTTGTATTACACTAGTGCTCTTAGTCCCTTAGTGGAGGTTTGGCTGTAGAGAGGAGCCTCTAGCCCCAAGTTCAAATCAGGAAAGGTATGGCTCATGTATCTTCTCTTGCATTTGTGACATTATACTTTATAATATTATGATTAGTCTTTATTTATTCATATACTTGGATGAAGTGTTCCTTGTTTGGTTGTGGATTACTATTTGGTATAGATGTTATTAGGATCTAGTTATAATGCTCTTATTATATTATCATAAACATCATGTACATTCACTATAGTCTAATTAGGTATTAATGTGATTATGTTAATATGAGTAATGTAGTGATTGATTCCAACATTGGTTTCAACGATGTTTAGGTTAGTCATTGCCTTAGGATGGTGCTTGTATCTAGGCTCTTAAGGTATTTACTTGTTTTGTAAGCATGGTGCTTAGATAATTAAGTAGCATTGGATGTCTCGTAGACCCAAGGTTTGTAGGGGTAGGCGACAGGTGGTGACAGCCCTGTCCGTCCTTCATAATCTCCCACGTTCGACTACACCGCAGGCTCATGGCGGGAATCATTCTGATATTCTCAAGGGTAAACCCGTGCCCGATATGTTGGACCGCTAAGCCCTAGTACTCATAGTTAGCATAGCCATATGTACACTAGTTGACTATTTATATGAATACCTAAAGCACAGTAGGAGTAGCTCCCTCTCTCTCCTTATCTTGTCCTCCACTAGGACATTCTTACCCCTTAGAGTAGTTGGCTTAGGTGTGTCTCACATTATCTCTTTATCATCTTACCCTTTTTCTGATAAATACTTAGTACCCTATACCTTGATCATGACAATAGTGTTCCCTTTACTTCACTGCCTTCCTTTGGGATAAATATGATACGCTTGGAATACTTTTGGGTGAAATTCTACAATGGTATCTTCCGAGCACTTATGGATCTCATCTCCCACTGGAGATGATATATGGTGTTGACAAATACCAACATCCTCTTAGTCCCTTAGTGAATATTAGGCTGTAGAGAGGAGCCTCTAGGCCCAAGTCCAAATTGGGAAAGGTATGGCTCATGTATCTTCTCTTGTGTTTGTGACATTATACTTTATAATATTATTATTAGTCTTTATTTATTTATATACTTGGATGAAGCGTTCCTTATTTGGTTGTGGAGTCCATGCATGTGTTATGTGTAGATGTCATTATGGTCTAGTTATAATGCCTTTATTATATCATCAGACATCATACACCTCCACTACAGTCTAATTAGGTATTAATATGATTATGTTAATATGAGTAATATAGTGCTTGGTTCCAACATTAGTTTCAACGATGTTTAGGTTAGTCATTGCCTTAGAAAGGTAATTGTACTCGAGCCTCTAAGGTATTTACTTGTTATGTAAGTGTGGTGCTTAGATAATTAAGTAGCATTGGATGTCTCATAGACCCACGGTTTGTAGGGGTAGGCGGCAGGTGGTGACAACCCTATTCCATCCTTCGTAACCCCCCATGTTCAGCTACAGTGCAGGCTCGTGGTGGGAATTGTCCTGATATTCTCAGCTGTAAACCCGTGCTCGATGTGTTGGACCGCTAGGTCCTAGTACTTGTAGTTAGCATAGCCATATGTACACTAGTTGACTATATATATGAATACCTAAAGCACAGTAGGAGTAGCTCCTTCCCTAACTTATCCTTCACTAGGACATTCTTACCCCTTAGACTAGTTTGCTTAGAGTAGATTGATAGGTTCAGCTTGTTGAGCTTTGTTGTCCACGTGTGGTGAGTTCCAGAAGTTTCACCCCTCCTAAAAAAGAAGCTCTACAGGCTGCTTCACAGTAGTACTGGGGGAAGTGTCGTTGCTACACTTCGACATCTTCAATTCATTTATCCATTCTACCGGATACCTCAGTAGAACACCCTTTTCAATCCTTGACCTTGTTACTCTTCTACCTGGCCTTCCTTTGGATAAACAAATACGATACCCTAGGGAATACTTTCTGTGTGCTTGCGGAATTCATCTTTCTTTGGCTTAGGTTAACCTAGTGCCTCTACAGAACTAGTCTTGCTGCTAGGAGGATCTGTAGATATTATGAAATACCAACACGCTTCTAGCAGCTCAGAGTCAGCCTCAGGGCTTGCATTGGTTGTCATGGTGACCTAGGAGGCGTTGATCATTTCCGCAATGTGACATTGCGAAAGGGGTGCTCGCTCCCCTCGATGCTATCGTCGAAGCTTGAGTTGTACTCCAGTATGTGGTGGATGTGTAGGGTCGAAGAGCATGTGTAAAACTACCAGAGGGGGGGTGAACGGTTGATAATACTTTTTTAGCAGAAGCAATGAAAACCCATTGGCAAAAAATTGATCTATAAAAAGAAATCGTGTGTGCGACTAATCTAAACGTGATCAGTCATGACAAAACCAGTATATATTGTGGAGAATCAAGTCACGAAGACACGACAACAAGAATCATGAAAAACCATCGAGAAAAACGCAAGTTACCATCGAAAGATTGAATGAAGGTCAATATGTTTTAACCGAGAAAAACCTGATCTGCAACACTGCAATGAAACTCGTGTAAATCTAAAACCACAAATCCAATGACCGTGAAATTTTTACAGATGATAGATAATCACGTTTTTAAGACAACTCAAAATGAATCACATAATTTTGATCTGTAAAACTTGAGTTATGATAAAACTACCGAAGCAAGGTAGTGCTGTGCAGAAACTCGACGAGAAAGACTTGACGAAAATAAGTCGGACAAACAAGGCATAAAAGTTCTATTAAACTAAGAATTTTATAGATAAAATCACAAGAGGAACAGCACCAAAGTCTTGCTCCATGAGCTCTAGCCTCCCTTGCTTATATAACCAGCCCTTAGGCCAACCCAATCCTAACTAGGACTCAAATCCTACTCAGATTCAACCGAAACTTTCTATAACTGCTCAAGACTCTTCCATACGCAGATAGAAGCAATGTTAAGACTTCCAAACACCATAGGAACGTATATCACATGCATAAAACAACCAAACTTCGTGACCCACTTGAAATTTTTTATAACCAACTCAAATCTTTCCATATTTGAGTCAAACCCGACTCAGCCGCAGCCTGAGTCCATAACCTAGTCAGTTGGACCTTTTTGACCAATTCTTTACGTCTACATCTCTTCATCACACCTCAAAACCATGTAGTCGGTCCATGCACTACTTGCACATGTGCAAACATCCTCCAACTACGTCCATGATACCTTCATATGCATTGTTCTTGATTCAAACATGCTGCACAACCTCCCGATCAACTCAACCACAATTCCCCCCGAACTTGGCTGTTGAACCTCATCTTCTCCTTAAGACTAGTTCAATGGATCCCGCCACCATCCATGTCTTGAACTCAAGCAACACTTGCACATGAATAAGCAACCGATACTTCCGAGCACAAGTCCTTGACTTGACTCTCGTTAGTTTCAATAACCACAACACCTTACGTGAGCACCTCACATAAGCTTGTTGCAAACCATAGCAAAACGATATCAACCATAACCACCAACACACACCAAAAACTTAGTAAAAGAATACTAAGCAAGCTTTCCATAATCCAAAAAGCAAGTTCGAAACATTGCAAGTTAAAGGCAGAACCACTGCGATCATGCTTTGAACCTTGCTAAAGCTAATCGGACCTTGAACTAGAGCTTACCAAAGCTAGCAGGACCTAGCACTAGAACTTACCAAAGCTAGCAGGAGCTAGTGCTGGAGCATACCAAAGCTAGTCGAACCTAGCGTCGGAGTTGATCAAAGCTAGTTAGACATAGCCACAACAAGTCGGACCTAGCCAAAATAAGTCAAACCTAGACAAAATGAGTTGGACCTTATTAAAAAGGTGTTTTGGTAGTATTCAAAACTTTATCGTCGAAGCCAATGTATTCAGCACACATAGGTCTCACAATCTCCCCCTTGATGAATGCATTGGCAACACCATTTAAAATCCGAACATTGGCCTATTCACAGAAAAGTTTTGAAAACAATTTCTCCCCCTTTTTGAAAATCAAATGAGATAGACATAAAGTTTTGAAAACAATTTCTCCCCCTTTTTTAAAATCAAATGAGATAGAAATAAATGTCTCCCCATATACATATTTATCCCCTTTGCATACTTCTCCCCCTTTGACAATGTATTCAACAAGGTACGAAAGAGAAATTTTAATTTGCTATGAGCACATTATAAAATGTAGATATAAAACAAAGCTCATCCAAGTCATACTATCAAATAACTTACTGAAAGTGCATCTAGGCATCCATGTGGGTTTTGGATGATTGATGATGACAATTAAGAGACTAATGAGCTAAGTTGATCTTAAGAACAGGTGTGATAATTGAAAGGAGACAAAATACCTCAAAAAGAAAAGGTTGAAACAGGTGTCAAAGGCTCAAGCGTAGAAATTAGGGTTTCTATGGTGTTGAGTTTAGACGATTCGTATCATGTGTGAGGGTGGTTGTATCATGTGCATTGAGATCATTCTAGATGGCTCAAAGTGGTTCTTCGGAGAAAAACCTAAATGAGAAGTTAAAATTAGAGAAAACACTCAGAGGTCGGACTAGTCTGAGCCTATGGCCAGACTAGTCCGTGTCAGTCAGATTAGTCCGTTTTGGGTCAGACTAAACATCTCTGGATGAGTTTGGACTTGTCCGCATGTGTACGTACTAGTCCGTTCTTCCCTTGGTGAGTGTAGTTAGAGCTAAGTCCTGGGAGGTCGAACTTGTCCACCTAAGAGGCCAGACTAGTCCGGACCCCCAGAGTAGTCCATTTTGAGATGGACCAAAGCATTCTGGATGAGTTCGGACTTGTCCGTTGTGGCACGGACTAGTCCATTTAAGACTTAGTAGGAAAACCAAGCAAAACCCTAGTAGTCCGGACTTGTCCATCCTAGTGGACAGACTAGTCCAGGCCTACTCAGTTTAGTCCGTTTTGAGCTGGACTAAACATCTCTGATCCACTTCGGACTAGCCTGTTGTTGGCTAGACTAGTTCGGGTTGCCATGACCGTTTGAAATTCAAACATTTGGCGCACACGTCATCTGTTTCGTCGAACGATGACGTGAAATTGTCGATGGTCCCAGAAGGCCGAACTAGTCTGTGGCATAGGGTTGGACTAGTCTGGGGTTGCCCTATAAACAGGGGACCCCCGGCCCCTATTTGACAACTCTGGAACCCTAGCGCCGCCACAACTGAACCTAGAGCCATCCAAAGCCTTCTACTTTGCCTTCTAGCCCTATAATATCAAATCTTGAAGGGATTAGGGTTTGGGAAGGGGAGTGAAGGAAGATCATCGTGCTTTGGCTCTTGGTTTGATCTCTTGAACTTGTGTTGTGTTTTGTGGCTTGTGTGAGTTGAGCTTCAAGTGCTCCTTGCTGTATTGATTCTTGGGAGCCTCAACTTGTGAGCAGCCCCAATCAAACTTGGTGATTACCCTTTGATATAGTGGAAACCAAGTCGGCCATTGTGGTGTCTTGGTGAGAAGAGGGTCAAGTGAGACCCGGTCCTTGTGTGGACTTCTCAACGTTGACGTAGGCTTCTTCGTGGAGCTGAACCACGGCAGAAATATTGTTTCACTTGTCGCTATACATTTGGTAATCACTAGAATTGCTATTAGGGTTCATATTATTCTTCACTTTGATATTTGTTGAAATCTTGTAACCTAACTACTTACACTTGTTAATCTATGTTGTACTAGGTTACAAGACATTGCATCTATCCTTGGTGCACATAAATTCCGCAAGTCACATGTAGTAATCAAGTTTTTAGGTTTTCACCCTATGTTGAGCGGACTAGTCTGACCCTGATTAGACTAATCTGGCCTCAGGAATTTAATCTCATCTGATTAAGCGATTTTAGGTCATTTTGCCTATTCACTGCCCCCCTCTAGGCGACTTTCACTTACACTATGACAACAATGAGATACATAAAGTAGTGTAAGCCATGCTAGAGATCAAATGTAATTTTTAATTTAAGCAAGTCATGATCTCACAAACTTAACTATTTCAAGAACTGAAAGCATGACAGTTGTTGCTGCAATTTTTTTCTTTTAAGACAAAATTTTGATCATATGAAATTTGCAAGAGATTATATGTGCATCTGTCTAACCAACTAAGCCAAGCCTATGTCATTTGACAATCAGAAGCTTAAGGACATGGTCTTAGTCATACACAACTTTTTCCAAGTTCATATATAAGTGCAATGATAAGCCATCTCAAAAGAAGGAGTACGGTGCATGCATATTTTCTTGATCTTTTCTCATTTTTTTATTTGAACATAAAAACTCAACATGTGAGTTTCTTACTTGATTAATTCTTTATGATTAAAAGCACTTGTGAGCATGCAACAAGTTCCAAACAGCAACAAAGTTCTATCATGACCAGATTTAGTGTAAGTAACTATTCCAATTACTAGTCATGGCAAAAACTACAAAATGTATAACATGAGTAATGTAGTAAGAACTTTCAGCATTTAAAAGGAATCACAAAGTCATATATGTATGAAATACTATGCTCATATTATTTTAAATTTAGATTCACACATAGACTTCCCAAGTTTCAAGACCCCCCTCAATTTAAGCCATGAAGATGCATAACCCCTATTTCACTACGAATGATACAAAAACGGGTGAAATCCAAAGGTTTTGTGAAGATATAAGCCAATTGTTGTTCGGTATCTACATGGTGAAGCACAATGTTTCCTTTTTCAATATTATCACGAAGAAAGTGATACCTAATGTCAATGTGTTTTATTCTCGAATGTTGCACGGAATATTTAGCAATGCAAATGGCACTAGTGTTATCACAAAATAATGGAACACTATCTAGATCAACCCCATAGTCCTTAAGTGTTTGAACAATCCAAAGAATTTGTGAGCAAGCGCTGGCATCAACTACATATTCAGATTCGACTGTGGATTGTGCAACTGAGTTTTGTTTTCTAGAGGACCAAGCAACAAGATATTTACCGAGAAAATGACAAGCACCTGAAGTACTTTTCCTGTCAATCCTACAACCCCCAAAATCAGCATCAAAAAAAGCTTTCAAAGTAACGGTTGAGAAAGAAGGAAGGAAAATGCCAAATTCTTGAGTTCCATGTAAGTACCTAAGAATTCTTTTGGTGGCTTGACGATGTGAAGCATGTGGAGAAGCTTGAAATCGTGCACAAAGACATACGTTGAATTGTATGTCCGGTCTTGATGCCGTGAGGTACAAAAGTGATCCGATCATGCTTATATATTCTTTCTGATCCATGGGTTCACAATCTTCATCAAGTTCAAGTGTCGTTGATGTACCCATTGGTGTCCGAAGAGGCTTGCTTTTTTCCATGTTGAAGCGCTTGAGAAGGTCTCTTGTATACTTCGTTTGATGCACAAAGGTACCTTCCTTGGTTTGCTTGATTTGCAGCCCCAAAAAGTATGTGAGTTCTCCCATCATACTCATCTCAAATTCTGAACTCTTCATAGCTGAAAACTTGGACACAAGATCATGAGAAGCACAACCAAAAATAATATCATCCACATACACTTGAACAAATAATTTGCCATTGCCATGCTTGAGCATGAAAAGAGTTTTATCAACCTTGCCCATGGTAAACCCCTTTTCAAGTAGGAATGTTTTTAACGTATCATATCATGTTTTAGGGGCTTTTTTGAGACCGTACATGGCTTTGGATAGTTTGTAAACATGATTAGGAAAATCTGGATTTTCAAAACCCCGTGGTTGCTCGACATAAACCTCCTCATCTATATAGCCATTAAGAAAAGCACTTTTAACATCCATTTGATATAACTTAAAACCTTTAGATGCAGCAAAAGCTAACAAAATTCTTATGGCTTCTAATCTAGCAACAGGAGCAAAAGTTTCGTTAAAATCTAGACCTTCAATTTCTGTGAATCCTTGAGCAACCAACCTAGCCTTATTCCTAACCACAACCCTATCCTCACTTTGTTTATTTTTAAACACCCATTTAGTTCCAATTAAAGTGTGACCTTGAGGTGGAGGTACAAGTTTCCAAACATTATTTCTTTCAAAATTTTCTAACTCTTCTTGCATGGCAATAATCCAAGATTCATTAGTGAGTGCATGTGTTATATCTTTGGGATCAAAAGAAGCAATAAAAGCAGAATGAGCATGAGAGTACCTGGGCTAGCTTCATTAAAAGAAACCTCAAAAGTCTCCACAATTTTGTTTGTGTCAAGTAAAAGCACACGGTAGCCTCTAGTATGAGATGGATAACCATGAAACTTGCCATCAATACATCTAGCTTCAAATTTATCAAGATTATCATGTTTCTTAACAAAGCATTTGCAACCACAGACCCGAAAGTGTGTAACACTAGGCCTATGTCCAACCCATAGCTCATATGGTGTTTTTTTAGCTTAGCTAGCAAGAAAACACGATTTGAGACATAACAAGCAGTTGCAATTGCATCTGCACAAATTTTCTAGGAGTTTGATATTCATCAAGCATAGTCCTAGCCATCTCAACTAAGGTTTCGTTCTTTCTCTCTACAACACCGTTTTGTTGAGGTACATAAGGTGAAGAAAATTGGTGATCTATTCCATTTTCAGCACAAAAATGATTAAATGATTGATTTTTAAATTTGGTTTCGTTATCACTTCTAATTGCTTTTAATGATCCTGGGTGATCAATTGATAATCTAAGAAATAAAGTTCTAAAGTGACAAAAACTTCATTCTTAGATGCCATAAAGTAAACCCAAGAGTATCTAGAATAGTAATCAACAATCACAAGAACATATCATTTAGCTCCGAAGGATTAAACACGTGAAGGTCCTACAGTGTCAAGGTGCAAAAGTTGACCCGGTTCAGTTGTCATGGTCATTGGCACAGGAGCATGTAAACCTGCAACCATATTAGCATGTCTACAAGAAAAGCACACAATTTATTCATTGCCTTTAAGCTTAGGCAGCCCACGTATGTGATCAAGCGCACTAGCACGCGTTAGATGATAAAAGCCTATGTGACCAAGTCTACGATGCCAAAAATATAAGTCCTTTGAATTATTAGCAACTAGACACCTATGCTTAGAGGATGACATACCAAAATCAGCTTTGAAAACTCTTCCAAACCAAGACATGTTAAAAATAAACTCACTATATGAACCTACAACTTTGCAGCAATTTTATTGAAAATAATTTCCAGATTTTCATCTAGCAATTGTGAAACAGAAAGCAAGTTGTATTTCAAGTTTTTAACAAGTGCCACATCCTTCAAAGTGTAGTTATTATTTACTCTAACCGAACCCTTAGCAATTATAGGAGTTGAAGAATTATCGACAAAAGTAACATTCTCTACACGTGACACAAAAGAGGGGAAGGAGAATCGTTCTTTGTTACCAGTCATGTGGCGTGAGCAACCTGAATCCACAATTCAAATGTTCTCTTTCCTCAAGTGTGTAACCTACATAGAAGAACAATACGTTGATGACTCAATACTGGGGTTAGTCAAAAGGTATTTAGGAATACAATACTGAGTCACACGACATCCAGCAGGAATAACACACGAAAGCTGAGATAAAACAACAGGTTTATGAGCCAAAGCTTGAGGACTTTTGTACTCAACTACTGACCTACAAGGTGCTACATGTGTAGCACGAACAACAGTAGGTTTGGGAGCAAACTTTGCATATTTTTCGACTCATTACACCAGGATGCATGTCCCTATCATTCGGTTTAGCATGTGCAGCAAATTTTGCATAAAAGTTATGAGATCTAGCAATCATTCTTTCCTTTTTCTATTGTTTAGCTACTATATAACAAAAATCTATGACATGACCATCTCTACCACAATAGGTACAATGAAATTTAACTTTGTGTTCATGTATAGATGAGCAAGCAACATTTTTATTTGAAAGCGAATGAGACAACACTCCTGCATATTTGAAAACCACTTCTTTTTGTTTAGGAACTGTTTGAATCAAACCACTTCCTAATGAATTTACAATTTTAGGTGGATGTGTCTTAGCATGAGCATGATTATCAAAACCTAAACCAGATTTATCATTGCAGGATTTAGAGAAATTCAGCAGTAAGTTTAGGTTCTTATATGCATTACAAAACCAATCTAATGTCTTATGCATGTCATCAAGTTTATTTGACATATCAAGGCAATTTTCACATGAATTTTTTCCTTTTAATTTGCAATTGGAACAATATTTAACTTCATGAGAATGTAAAGCATTGTTAAATATAAAAATTTCATTCATAACATCTTGTAGTTTTTTATCAAGATCATCACAAGTAGAACAATGCAAATCAATTGTAGAACAACAAGCATCTTTCAAGTTTTTATCATTAAGTGCATCAAGCTTTTTGTTCTTTTCAATTTCAATTTCAAGTTTATCAAGTGTGGAGGTGGGTGCACTTCCTAGAGAGGACAATTGTCCATATATTAAATCACATAAGGAACAAGAATCATCAGTTGGAAACAAGGATTTCAAACGATTAATTTCAGATTCTAGTGACTCAATTTTAACAGCATTGTCCCTAAGCTTTCTTAACTATAACAGTGGCGCGAGAAATAGCATCACATATTTCTTCGCAAGTAGGACATACCTCTTCATTGTCGCTGTTGTGTTTTGCCTCCTCCATACTTGATCTTGATTTGCCCGCCATGAAGCACAAGTTTGTCAAATCATCTTCATCATCGTCACTTCCAATGTCCACGTCGCTTGAGCCAAGTTCCTGAAGTGCGGAGATAAAACTGTTCACCAGTTGGCGACCTATAAAACCCTTCTTCTTCTTTTTATCGTTAGCAGAGGAGTGCATTGTCATTTTTTGTTTTTCTTCCCGGGAAGTAGGACCTGAAAGGTTAGGACAATCTGAACGGAGATGTCACGTCTTACCACATTAGAAACATCGTTGAGGTCCGGAGCTTCCTCTCCTTCTAGGTCTCACATTTTGCAATGCTTTTGAGAACCTAGTAGAGAGAAGTGCTAGCTCCTCATCTGGAAACTCCTCAATCTGTTCAAGGGTTAGAGAGGACAACAAAGCAAGTGTACCACAAGATGAAGATTGTTCGGAGCTAGGCATGTCACGTTGAGAAACAAATGCAAGAGACTTGTTGGGGTTCTTACGTGAGATTATGTCAATTTCATGAGTTTTCAATTTAGAATATAGTACATCTCATGTAAGTGTACTCATGACAGTAGATTCACGAATAGATGTGACTTTCATCTCCCAAATTGACATGTCTAATGCACTTAGTAATTGCCTAGCATTCTCAACATCTAAAAAATTAACATTGATGATACACAAGTTGCTAAGAATTTTATTAAAGTGAGCAAAGAGGTCATAAATGGACTCACCGGGTTGCATCTCGAAGCGTATGTTTTCTTTCTTGAACATGTATGACCTTACCTCCCTGATCGTATTGGATCCTTCGTGGTATTCACAAAGTGCTTTCCACACATTGTACACAGATCGGAGGTGTGCAACACAGTTGAAGTCACTTTGAGTTAATCCTTGTATGATCAAGTTGCGAGCCTTGTTGTTGTTATCGACATCTCTCATGTTTGTAGCTGTGACTTGATAATTTGACTGCACGTCGTAAGGCTTGTATACCTTTTCCCATATTGCGAAGCCTTGTGCCTGGATGAAGGCTTCCATACGTGCCTTCCAAACCTGAAAATCAATACCACTAAAGACACAAGGTTTTGCGGGGTATTTATCCATGATGATTAGTCAAAAACATGTTCAAATCACAAAGATTAGAGCACTGTGGATATGATACCAATTGTAGGATCGAAGAGCACGTGTAAAACTACCAGAGGGGGGTGAATAGTAGATTAAAAATTTTTATTGGAAGCAACAAAAACCCCTCAGTGAAAATTGATCTGTTAAAGAAATCATGTGTGCAACTAATCTAAACGTGATCAATCATGACAAAAAAATATATATTGTGGAGAATCAATTCACGAAGATATTCCAACAAGAATCATGAAAAACCATCGAGAAAAACTCAAGTTATGATCAAAAGATTGAACGAAGGTCAATCTGTTTTACCCGAGAAAAACCAGATCTGCAACACTACAATGAAACTCGTGTAAATCCAAAACCACAAATCCAATGACCGTGGAATTTTTACATATGATAGATAATCAAGTTTTCAAGATGACCCAAAAATAATCACGTTAATTGGATCTGTAAAACTCAAGTTATGATAAAACTACTGAAGCAAGGTAGTGTTGTGCAGAAACTCAACGAGAAAGACTTGACGAAATTAAGTCGGACAAACAAGACACAAAAGTTACTTCAAACTACAAATTTTATTGATCAAACAACAAGAGGAACAGCCCCAAAGTCGTGCTCCATGATATCTAGCCTCCCTTGCTTATATAACCAGCCCTTAGGCCAACCCAATCCTAACTAGGACTCAAATCCTACTCAGGTTCAACCGAAACATTCCATAACTACTCAAGACTCTTCCATACGCAGATAGAAGCAATCTTAAGACTTCCAAACACCTTAGGAACTTATCTAACATTCCCAAAACAACCCAACTTCGTGACCCACATGAAATCCTTCTATAACTAACTAAAATCTTTCCATATCTGAGTCAAACCCGATTTAGCCGCAGCCTGAGTCCATAACCTAGTCGGTTGGACTTTTCTGACCAATTCTTTACGTCCACATCTCTTCATCACACCTCGGAACCATGTAGCCATGCCCATGCACTCCTTGCACACGTGCAAACATCTTCCAACAATGTCCACGATATCTTCATATGCATTGTTATGTATTCAAACATGCTGCACAACCTCCCAATCAACTCAACCACAATTCCTCCTGAAGTTGGTTGTTGAACCTCATCTTCTTCCTAAGAATAGTTCAATGGATCTCATCAACAGCCATGTCTTGAACTCAAACAACACCTGCACATGAATAAGCAACCGATACTTCTGAGCACAAGTCCTCAACTTGACTCTCGTTAGTTCCGATAACCTCAACACCTTACATGAGCACCTCACATAAGCTTGTTTCAAACCATAGCAAAATGTTATCAGCCATAACCACCAACACACACCAAAAACTTAGTAAAATAATACTAAGAAAGCTTTTCATAATCCAAAAAGCAAGTTCAAAATATTGCAAGTTAAAAGCAGAACCATTGCGATCAAGCTCTGGACCTTGCCAAAGCTAACCGGACCTTGAACCGGAGCTTACCAAAGCTAGCAGGACCTAGCGTTGGAAATTACCAAAGCTAGCAAGACCTAGCGTTGGAGCTTACCAAAGCTATTCAGATCTAGCCACAACAAGTCGGACCTAGCCAAAATAAGTCGGACCTAGACAAAATAAGTCGAAACTTATTAAAAAGGTGTTTTGATAGTATTCAAAACTTTTATTGTCAAAGCCAATGTATTCAGCATACATAGGTCTCACAAGACAAACGTTAGCGCTCACTCGATCATTCCCGCGAGTCTTGTTGTTGTTTGTTGAAAATGGGGTGGTTCTCTTACATGCGAGTTGCCTCTCCTCCTTGAGGATAACGTATGGTTCCCTTTTATATACCTCTCTACCGGCCCTTTTTCACTCTTCATTGAGGGGGGAGGCCATGGTTACAAGGTTGCCTTTCCCATCTCGGATCAGCCGGGGCGCTTGATGAAGTCGCCACCTCAAGGGGATCGTTGTACTTTGGCCTTCTGACTCGTCGCTGGGGCGAGCCATACGGGGCACACGCACGCTAGTCATACCGTAGACACACCCACCGCCCTGTCAGATGTGATAGAACGCGAAGCGCGCTCAAGGATGCACTCAGGTGCTTTCAACATGATCGTGACAGCACCCACTCCGCATTGAATGCCATTCTCCTTGCTCCTTCCTGAGTTCAGGCTCAGACGCTCAAGAACTCACCCATGATCATTAAAATCAATTAGAAGTGATAACGAACCAAATTTAAAAATCAATCATTTGATCACTTTTGTGCTAAAAATGGAATAGATCACCAATTTTCTTCACCTTATGTACCTAAAAAAATGGTGTTGTAGAGAGAAAGAACAGAACCTTAGTTGAGATGGATAGGACTATGCTTGATGAATATCAAGCTCCTAAGAAAATTTTGGGCAGATGCAATTGCAATAGCTTGTTATGTCTCATATTGTGTTTCCTGAAGAGCTAATCTAGGAAAAACACCATATGAGATTCGATTTGGACATAGACTTAGTGTCACACATTTTAGAGTCTTTGATCGCAAATGATTTGTTAAGAAATATGGTAATCTTGATAAATTTGAAGCAAGATATGTTGATTGCATGTTTCTTGGTTATCCATCTCATGCTAGAGGCTATTGTGTGCTTTTGCTTAATCCTAACAAAATTTTTGAGACTTGTAAGGTGTTTTTTTGATTAAGCTAGCTCAAGTACTAGCTCAAACGTTATAGGTCAAGATGCATATCTATAGAGGGCAAGCATTTTTGTTGAAGATGAGGAAGAAGTGGTGTTGCTGCCCAAAAATTCAGAAGCTAATAACGTTGCTCCTGCTCCTGATTTTGATCCACAATCAACAGCAACAACTACTACTACTGATCCAGATCATCCTCAATCCACAAGCTCTTGGGTTGGTGATGAACATGAAAAAGTAATCTTGTCAAATGTCTACTACCCTCCACATCCTCAAAGTCACCCCCAAATCAGATTAGTGGAAGCTTGTATGAAAGAGTCACACGACCCAGCTATGATGATTTCAGAATTTGAGATGAGTAAGATGGAAGAACTCACATATTGTTTGGAACTACAAATCAAACAAACCAAGGAGAGAACATTTATGCATCAAACAAAGTTCACAAAGGACCTTCTTAGGTGCTTCAACATGAATAATCTTCTTCGGACGCCAATGGGAACAACTACAATACATGAACTTGGTGAGGATGGTGAACTTGTTGATCAAAAAGAATATAAAAGCATGATTGGGTCACTTTTGTACCTCACGACATCAAGATCCGAGATACAATTCACTGTATGTCTTTGTGCACGACTTCAAGCTTCTCCACGTGCATCATATCTTCAAGCCCCTCAAAAGATTATCAGGTACTTACATGGAACTCAAGAATTTGGCATTTTTCTTCCTTCTTCCTGAATCGTTATTTTGAAAGCTTTTTCTGATACTGATTTGAGGGTTGTAGTATTGATAGGAAAAGTACTTTGGGTGCTTGTCATTTTCTTGGTAACTCACTTGTTGCTTGGTCCTCTAGAAAACAAAGTTTAGTTGCACAATCCATGGCTAAATCTGAATGTGTAGTTGCTGCTAGAACTTGCACACAAATTCTTTGGATTGTTCAAACACTTAAGAACTATGGGATCGGTCTAGATAGTGTTCCACTGTTTTATAACAACACTAGTGCTATTTGCATTGCTAAAAACTCCGTGCAACACTCTAGACAAAGCACAATGATATTAGATATCACTTTCTCCATGATAATGTTGAAAAAGGAAATATTATGCTTCACCATGTAGACACCGAATAACAATTGGCTGATATTTTTACAAAACTTTTGGTTTTCACTCATTTTTGTTTATTCATAGTGAATAGGGGTTATGCATCCTCATGGCTTAAATTGAGGGAGAGGATTTTGCAACTTGGGAAGTTTATATGGGAATCTGAAATTAAAAGATGGTATAAGCATAAGTATTCCATACATATATGACTTTGTGGTTTCTTTTACATGCTGAAAGTCCTTAATGCATTAAACGTGTTATACATTTTGTAATTCTTGCCATGACTAGTAATTTGAATAAATACTTACACTAAATCTGATCATGATCGAACTTTCTTTCTATTTTGAACTTGTTTCATGCTCACAAGTGCTTTTAATCATGAAAATTAATCATTCAATAGCCCACAAGTTGAGCTTTTGTGATAAATAAAAATTAAAGAAAAGATAAAGAGATAATGCATGCATCGCACTTCTTCTTTTGAGATTGCTTATCATTGCACTTAGATATGAACTTGGAAGGAGTTATTTATGACAAAAACCATGTTCTTAAGCTTCTAACTGTCGAATGACATAGGCTTGGCTTATTTGGTTAGAATAAGGCTGATGTTGCATATAATCTCTTTCAAAGCTCATATGATTCAAATTTGTGCTTTAAAAGATAATAAAAAATAGTAACATGTGTGATGCCTTCAAGTTTTAAAATAGTTGAGTTTGTGAGATCATGACTTGCTTAAAATTGAAAACCACACTTGAACTCTAGCATGGCTTACACTACTTTATGTATTTTATTGATGTGATAGCGTAAGTTACTTGATAGTATGACTCGTATGAGCTTTGTTTTATATGTATATGTCATATTATGCTCATAAACAATTAAAATTTCTTCTTTGTACCTTGCTGAATACATTGTCAAAGTGGCAAAAATATGTCACACATTACACATTCACAAGTGTTCTAATTTACACGTTCTTCTGAGAGGTAGTTCAATCTTTCATCCTTAGGGAGAGATTTTTTTAAGTTGGGAGGTTTCTTTCTCATTTGATTTTTTCAAAAGGGGGAGAAGTTTTTTTGTCAAAACTTTTCATGTGAATGAGTCAATGCTCAAGGTGATTGTCGACTGTTGGAGTCGGCAGATCTCCTGACACTGCTAAAGTGTTGAAGGAGTTTGTGGTTCGGTGTGGGCGCGCGGAGACTCAAGAAGGTGAATTGCGGTTTAACACAGGAGACACTAGGATTTACGTGGTTCGGGCCGCCTGAGCGTAACACCCTACTCCACGGGTGTGTTGGTGTTGTATTAGTTTGTCACGTATGATCTCCACGTCTGTGTCCGCGTGTGTCCGTGTGTATCGTCGGCCTGTCCTTTTATAGTACAAGGACAGGCCGTTACAAGCTGGCCTGGCCCGACATGTGGCCCCAGCGGTTACTAGTATTGATACACGATTAATTGTTGTTAATGATCCTGTAACGGGCTCGGACAGTGCCGTTACAGGTGTTAAGATCATCCACTTAAGTGTCATTAATATGGCATTAATGACATTTAATTGGGTCTTGAAGTCCTTGGCTCTTCTTTGAAGATCCGGATCCGTTACAAGGTCTTCCAGAGGTTAGAGGCTGCCAGCTCCGACGTTTGGACATGTGGCAGCTCCGGAGCTTGCTGTGGGAAGCAGGTAGCTCCGTTGCTATCTGACACGTGTCAGGTCCGGAGCTTCTCTCAGTCAGGGGTTAAGTCCGGAGGTGCCATTTCGGTACTTGGTCCGGAGCTTCCCCCTTGTGGGCGGTAGCTCCGGTTCTGCAGTACACGTGGCGACCAAGGGATTAACCATGTTGGAGAAGCAGGTCCGGTCATGTCTAACAAGTGGGCCTCCGAGGGTCTTCAATTCAAGTAGACGTCCTTCCCTCGAGATCTTTGTAACCTCAGGGGGTGTACGGTTTTTAGGGTACCGACAGTGGCCCCCTGGACTTACCTCCGAGGAAGGTCACTGGGGTGAAGTCGTTCCGTCGGAGGTGGGTCCATCCTTGCGACTCTTGAACTGGGTCTTCAAGGGTCTTCGGAGGTGCTGTTGGCAGGGTTTTACAGTTAGATCCCGACGCGTGGCGCACCTCAGGCGGCAGATGAGATCTTTGACGTGTGGATCTCACGCAATTGAAGGTCGCCGGTTCCCGATATGAAAACCGTATCGGTTCCGCGCGCCCTGTCAGGCCGCCGTCTTTGGGTTTCCCGCCTCGTGATGACAACCGTTCGCCTGGGTTAGAGCCTCGACTTGATCGTCGGGGTGGTCCCGGGCCCTCTTGTCATCGGCTGGGTTGAATTCTTGAGTAGTATCTTCGACTCCCCTGCAGTTTCCATCCAAGCGTTGCGAGGGCTTACTTAAGAAGGAAAGCGCGCACCGTCGGGAGTTCTTTACGCCTCTCATCTGATCTTGCGCTCAAACTCCCGACTCGTATTTTGCTCCTCTTCTCTTGCCTAGCTGTGTCGCGATGGAGTTGGGTCTGCGCGAGAGTCGCTTGAAGATCGACAACGATTTGAAGAAGGTCCGGGCCCTCATGGGGTGGTCCTCGGACTTCTTCAGCCGCTTGGTCCGTGCCGGCGGAGAGCTCCCCTTTGAGAAGGAGCGCGCTGGCGAGATGGTGTACTTTTCTTCGTACGCCATGGTGGGGCTGATCCCACCATTTTCTTCTTTCTTCTTGATGCTGCTAGACTTCTATGGTCTGCAGCTATACCACCTTGGCCCTCACTCCATTCTCCTCGTGTCCATCTTTGTCCACTTCTGCGAGATGTGGGTGGGCATCCCCCCCTGCGATGAGCTCTTCCGGACCTTCTTCACCGTTCACACCACCGGCCGGAGCAATGAGTACCTTGGCTTCTACTACTTCGTGAAGCGCAAGAAGTGCCCATTCAAGTACCTCCGGTCGTTCCCTTCCGGGAAGTGGGATGACTGGAAGAAAGATTGGATAGTCGTCAGGGTGGAGGAGCATGAGCGGTTGGAGTTGCCAGACGGTCTGCCCGGCATCGACACGTCGATATGGAGTGAAGTTCCGGTGCTGGCGGAAGCTTTCGACCCTGTCCTGACCAGGATCCGCCGATGTGTGGAGGGAGGATTGACTCCCCAGGCGGTGTTCTGCAACTTCCTGACCAACAGGTGGGCGCCGCTGAAGAGGAGGGAGAAGCTCGCCTGGGCCCTCAACAGCGTGATGGATGAGGACCGGGTTGAAACCGGGTTGAAGTCCAACATGGTGGGGAAGACCTTGGAGTTCCACCTCAAGAAATTCCAGCACGGCATCGACGTCGACGGAGATTACTTGACTCCGCCGTCAGCCTTTCTTCCTCTGAACGTGGAAGTGGAGTTCAGCAGAGAGCTCCGGCGGACGATGCCCGCGCTTGACGACCTTGGTGTCGTCGAGAGAAGACCAACCACCCGGGTGGCAATCCCCGGGGTGCCCGAAGATGGCTCGGTCCCTGCTCCACAGCCGAGGGTTGAGGTCATCGGCAAGGGCAAGGAGCTGGCGGAGGAGCCGGAGAGTCGGAAGAGGAAGCTACGACATGCCGACGGAAGGTCCGTCATGCCCGCTACTTCCACCTTGGTTCCTTCTCCCCAGGGGGGAAGATCTTCTGCCGCCGTGGAGACTGTCCCCGTGGTGGGGTCCTCTCATAACGAGACTGATCCTGCAGTGGGATCCTCCCGAAGCGCGTCTGTCCCCGTGGTGGAGCCCTCCGGTGGTGCTAGCTCCGGGTGCACGACTCCGGCACCTGGGGCGGTGGGAGCCTCCAGGTCCAGGGGTTCCTCCCGATCGAGGAGAGCCTCGACCCGGGAAACGCCCGTGGCTGCGACAAGTTCTGGGGGGCCTCCCGGAGCTCCTACACCGACCATGGCCAGCCCGGAACGTCCGGGAAAAAGGTTCCGCGCAAGCTGGTGCGGAAGCCTTCCAAGGTAATTTCTGATTTTTACCTTGGTTAACTTTTTAGTTGTAGCGATTGTTTGTTAATTTTCTTTATCCATCCTCTGTAGCGTCCCCAATAAGGGGAGTGAAGCTCCACCCTCGGCCACGATTTCTGAGGCCGTGGGAGCTTCTGCTCCTGTCCCAGTTCCGCCCCAGGTGGTGGCTGAGGCTGCGACAGCTCCGGCGCCGGCTGTCGTGGTCATGAACCTCGACTCGTCCCTAGAACTTCCCGTGGTAGCGCCGGACCACAGGAGTGAAGACACGCCAGCGGCACTTGTCTCAGAGGTTGAAGCTCCGGGTCCTGGTGCTGCAGTAGTGGAAGCTCCGGCTGTAGAGCCGGAAGAAGTAGTAGTTCCGGCCTCGGAGCCGGAACTTGTCGAAGCCCCGGCGATTGAACCGGAGGTGACTGAAGCTCCGACATGCGAGCCGGAAGTCGAGGTAGTTCCGGCAGTGGAGCCGGTTACCTCCGAAGTACCGGTCGCTGAGCCGGTTATTGTTGGAGCATCGGTCACAGAGCTGGCGGTTGAAGAGGCGAGGGAGCTTGAGCCTCCCTCGGAAGAGGTGTCCCGGTCGGAGCCAGTAGTAGCTCCTGCTCCGGAAGCGACGACGTCGATGGTACCTGTGGCCGAGCCAGAGTGCCTAAGCGAAGTCGCCGGCCCCCTGCCTGAGGGGGCGAATGAAGACTTGGCGGCGGGGCCTTCCTCGATGGCGACTGAGGCCATCCCGGAGGACGGCCCTAGCGCCTTGGAAGCTCAGGGTTCCGCTCTCGTAGAGTGGGACCCAATTTTTGTATGTGAAGACCCGCTGGAACCAGCGGAGGAGACCCCAGCAGGTCCGGAGCCCATCCCGCTGTCGATGTCTATCGACAACGCCTGCTCCAGTCTACGTCAGGTCCAACTAGCCTTCTTCCATGGCAGCAAGGCTCTTGAAGAGGAGCGCCAAACCCTTAGGCGGTGGCGTAATCGGCTCCACTTCGAGACTAAGCTGGCGTAGTCGAGGCTAGCGGACGACAAGGAGTGGATCAAGCGGGAGAAGATCCGCCTGGAGTACTGGGACAAGCTGCTGGATGAGAGGGAGAGCATGACCCATGCCCTCGACGCTCAATCTCGGGAGTTCCACGATCAGGCCAAGGCTGCCAACGACGCGGCCAATGCTCGGTTCGAGCAGCTTGAGGCCATCAATGCCGCACTCATCAAGCGCCGAGAGGCACTTGAAGGGAGGGAGAGACGGCTCGAGGACGAAGAGCAAAAACTCCTGGAGCTGCGGGATGACGTCCTGAGAAGGGAAGAGGAGCTCGCCGAGAAAGTAGCTCTGGCTGACAAGGGCCTTGAGGAGCGCACTAAGAAGTTGGAAGAGCGCTGCCTCGAGGAAGAGGAGAAGACCTGGGTGCGAGGGCAGGAACTCTACGAATACGAGTGTGCCCTTGTTGCCCGGGAGAAGAAAGTGGAGGCTAGGGAGAAGGATCTGGTCGATCGTCGGAACAAGATCCACCTCCGGGAGGAGGAGCTCGGAAGACTTGAGAGGCGGGTTGCTGCAAAGATTCAGCAAAACGCCAAAGAAGTTGAGCGCCTCGCCCGTGAGAATTCCGAACTGACGGCGGCCAAGAGATCCTTGGAAGAGGTGAAGAGCCTGAGGACGGCGGACTCCCTGCAGATTTGGGAGTTCCTGGGCAAGGCCAATGATGCGCTGACGCCGATGGGTTTCAGCCCCGTGCGCCCGGAAGATCCGGAGCCGGAGCCGGACCTTGCGCTGCAAGCGTTGAGCGCAGCAGGCAGCAAGCTCTCCAAGGTGGGCGACGTCATCGTGGACCAACTGGAGGTCGAGGGGCAATCCCTGGCGAGGAACGTCACAGAATATGTGCTGACATGCTACACCAGCCGGAACCCTCAATTTGCTCTGGACCCGGTGCTTGAAGGCCCCGTCGAAGGAGAAGGCGAAGCTACCCGAGCCAGCGTATCGGAGGTCGCCCAGAAGGTCGCCGAGTTCTTCCATAGGGTCTAGGACCATCTCTTTAGCTCTCACTTGTATTTTCTCTTCTTCTTCCTCAATTTTGTAATCCCTTGTCTCCAGATGTAATCTCCTGTCTCCAGATAAATGAAATCCCCAAATTTTTGCGAATTTCATTTTTTGTCTTCAACATCTTTATCTTCACTTGGCCCCCTGGTAGATGTACACAATTTGATTGTGAACATGTACCAAAAGGATATTGAGTTTTGTTGAAGACGAATTTGCTTCGAACTTGTAGAATTTAGGTCCGAAGTCTTTGATAGTGAAGGTCCCCTGAAGTTGTCGGAGCTTAGAAGCTCCGGCACTGTCCATCGCTGGAGCTTAGTAGCTCCGGCAATAGCCTCTATCAACACGTAGAGCGTCGATAGTTAGTCCTCTAGGGTGTCGGAGCTTAGTAGCTCCGGCAATGACCTTTGCCAACACTTGGTTTGTTGGCAACAGACTCCATTTATGGGGTCTTCTCACCATCTTTTAACCGACGGTTAACCCCCTTGGGGGAGTCGGAGCTTGGTTAGCTCCGTCTTTTCTCCATCAACGTAGAGTTTATTTTTCCTGCACACTTAAGCCAAGAAAAATAGTAAAATTCGTTCCTTGTCTATAATTTCGTCGCGGCTTACGATTCTCAAGAAAATTTTAAGTTGAGCGCGATTTTAAATACAACTGGATGCGTTGTCTTTTCTCTTAGATCCAATTGTCCATGGACCCGCCTTTCTTTGGCCTGCCGGGGTGTAGGTAGAGTGGCGTACTTAGGGTGCTTCACCAGGCTAAGTCGATAGCGCACTCCGGCCCTAGATTGGCTTGGCGGCTTTCAGGCGAGTTGGCCATAAACAATATTTAAATCCAAAAGATCTGACAATTCAACTCGAATCGTATATAAACCGGTCAAACTAAAATTTCTTAAGAATTGCACATCTCTGTTATAGACAAGAAAGAGAAAAATAAAAATGTCGAGCCTGCACAAAATGAATGCACGTGGAGTCTATTTCACATGAAGACGTCTTTCATTATAGGTCCGGGGTACAGGGGAAACAAGTACACTCTTAGGGTACGGAACCAGGCTAAGTGTGTTTGGTTTCTCGTTTAACCAGGGTAGTTAGCCACACTTTTAGTCCGGAGACTGTGTCAAGTGCTGCATGAGCTTTGCAAACCTTTCGGGAAAGGTCCGGCTGCTCTCCCGGAGGAACTACCCGACTCTGTACAATGACTCTATAACATACATTTCAAGTTACTTAAGACTCACCTCCGTGGAATTAAGTGTAGAACTTACGGAGGTGCTCGATGTTGCAAGGATTTGGGAGAGGTGTCCCATCCTCGGTAGCCAAGCGAACGCTTCTGGGACGGGATACTTTGATCACTCGAAAGGGCCCCTCCCAGCCGGGGGAGAGTTTGTTTAACCCTTCTCTGGATAGTATTCTCCGTAGCACCAGATCGCCTTCCTCGAGCTGTCGGTTGTGTACATGCCGCTGGTGATAACGCCGTAGAGCTTGGCGATATCGGGCATTCCGAACAGCTGCTTGGCACCTTCCCTCCTCGAGGAGGTCTAGGTCTTCGCGCCGGAGCTGGTCCTGCGCGGCTTCGTCGAAGGTCCGGACCCGGAGCGAACCCAAGGTGATTTTCGGAGGAAGGATTGCTTCAGCTCCGTACACCAGAAAGAAGGGTGTTTCTCCGGTTGACCGGTTTGGAGAAGTCCTGTTGGCCCATGGAGTGGGCGGAAGCTCTTTGATCCAATTGGCTCTGTGCTTTTTCAAGCGCTCATAAGTGCGCATTTTGAGTCCTTTAAGGATTTCTGCATTTGCTCTCTCGGCTTGGCCATTACTGGCGGGATGAGCTACGAAAGCGTAGCAAACCTGTATGCCGAGGTCTTCGCAATACCCTTGGAATGCGGAGCTTGTGAATTGAGTCCCATTATCAATGATGATCTTGTTTGGGACTCCGAATCTGCTTACAATGGATTGCAGAAAGTTGATAGCAGATTGCTTGTTGATCGTCACAACTGGAGTTGCTTTCGACCACTTGGTGAACTTGTCAATGGCGACGTACAGGAACTTGTAACCTCCGACGGCTCTTGGGAAGGGTCCCAAGATGTCCATCCCCCACACAGCGAAAGGCCATGTAGGAGGTATCATTTGTAAGGGATGAGCAGGTGTATGAATTTTCTTTGCATGAAATTGGCATGCTTCGCATTTCTTCACCAGCTCAGTGGCATCCTGGAGCGCTGTAGGCTAGTAGAAGCCATGCCGAAAGGCTTTTCCGACCAGTGTGCGGGAAGATGCGTGGTTCCCACACTCGCCTCCATGGATTTCTGCGAGGAGCTCGCAGCCTTCTTCCCTTGTGATGCACCGCATTAGGATGCCGTTGGCACCGCGCCGGTAGATATCCCCTTCTACCAGCGTGTATCTTTTAGCCAATCTGACTACCCGGTCAGCGGATACATCATCGTCAGGAAGGATGTTGTCTTTCAAGTAGTTCCGGATCTCCGAGATCCATGCATCAGAACTGACTTGAGCATTTGAGTCTTGCGTGCTGGGTTGCTCGGAGCTTCCGGCAGCACCTACGACCCTTGATGGCTGCCATGGTAACAGGGCCATCGGGACCGTCAGCTTCGGGATGCTGATCTCGACCCCTTCGTTCAGTTCGGCAGGCTGAACTGTGGGTTTTGACAACCTCTGGACAAAGATTCCGTCAGGAGCCGGAGCTCCGGTTGACGCTTTGGTCGAGAGTTCGTCAGCTTCAGCGTTGTGGGCACGCTGAACATGGTGGAGGTCTAGGACTTCAAAGTCCTTCTGAAGCCTCTGGACTTCAAGGAGGTAAGCAGCTAGCTGGAGATTATTGCAGGAGCATTCACCCTTCACCTGCTTGATGATGAGCTATGAATCTCCTTTGACCAGCAGTTGCTTGAAACCGTATGACAGTGCCACCTTTAGTCCGTAGATGAGTGCTTCATACTCCGCCATGTTGTTGGTTGCCTTGAAGTCAAGGTGTACCATGTATTTTACCTTCTCCCCAGTCGGTGCAAGGAGAAGGATTCCAGCTCCGACCCCCTGCTTCTGCATGGAGCCATCGAAGTAAAGGGTCAAGTGAGGCTCGGTGAAGGTTGGAACTTGATGCTCCGTCTTCTTCTCGCTGGGGCCCCCAGGGTTTGATGGAGAGGGAGTCCATTCCGCCACGAGATCTGCCAACGCTTGACTCTTGATTGCTTGCCTCGGAATGAATTCAAGATCGAATTCAGCCAATTCCGCTGCCCACTTTGCAATATTCCCAGTTGAATTGGGATTATGCAAGATCGCACGAAGTGGATAGGAGGTCACCACCGAGACTCTGTGAGCTTGGAAGTAGTGTCGGAGCTTCCTGGAGGCAATAAGAACTGCATAAAGCAGCTTATGCATCTCTAGGTATCGAGTCTTGGCATCATGTAATACTTCACTGATGAAGTATACCGGGCGTTGAATGGTCCAGACCCTCCCGGAGGGGTCTGGAGCTTCCTCTCTATTGATCCGGACCCTGTCGGAGGAGTCCAGATTCTCTTCGGGGACCTCCGAGTTCTGGCTGGAGGAACCCGGAGCTTCTTCAGAAATGACCCAGACCCTCTCAGAGGGGTCTGGGTCTTCTAAAGTGACTTCTTGTGGATTTGAGTCTGGGTGCTGGGACCCAGACTCACTTTCAGGGGCCTCCGGACCCTCCTGAAGGGGTCTGGATTCCTGAGTATGGGGTAGTTCTGGTCTCTCCGCAACCAGAACCATACTGACAACTTCGTCAGTAGCTGAAATGTAAAGCAACAAAGGCCCACCAGGGTTTGGAGCTACCAGAATTGGTAGGGTGGTGAGGAACTGTTTCAGCTCCTGGAATGCCTTCTTTGCTTCTTCGGACCATTGGAATGGTCCGGACTTCCTCAACAACTTGAAGAAGGGAAGTGCCCGTTCCGCCAGTCTTGATATGAACTGGCTATGGGCTGCTAGACACCCAGTTAACTTTTGGATGTCTTTGATGCGGGTTGGTGGCCGCATGTCTTCAATGGCTTTTATCTTCGCCGGATTAGCCTCTATGCCCCGGTGACTTACCAGGAAACCAAGAAGTTTTTCGGAGCTAACCCCGAAGACACACTTGTCTGGGTTTAGCTTCGTGCGGGTGGCCCGCAGCTTGTCGAAGATAGCCTGCAAGGTGTCCAAGAGGGACTCCTTGTTCTTAACCTTGACCACGATGTCATCGACGTACACTTCCACTATGTCTCTGATGAGTTCTTCAAAAGTTTTGTACATAGCTCGTACAAAAGTTGAAGCTGCATTCTTGAGACCAAATGGCATGGTTGTGTAACAATACAATCCATCTACAGTGATGAATGAAGTATGCTCTTCATCCTCCCTAGACATCCTGATTTGATGATACCCAGAATATGCGTCTAGGAAACACAGTAACTCACACCTAGAGGTGGAATCCACTATCTGATCTATTCTAGGTAGTGGGAATGGATCTTTTGGACATGCCTTATTCAGCATGGTGTAGTCGATGCACATCCGAAGCTTCCCGCCGGCCTTGGGCACAACGACTGGGTTCGCCAGCCATTTTGGATGGAAGACTTCTCGGATGAATCCGGCTTCGAGCAACTTCTTCACTTCTTGTCGGATGAAGTTTTGCCACTCTACGGATTGCTTCCGAGGCTTCTGATGCACATGTCGAGCATCGGGGTAAATCTTCAGATCGTGCTCAATCACTTCCCTGGGGATCCTAGGCATTTGTGACGGTTGCCAGGAAAATACGTCAACATTAGCCCGGAGGAAAGTGATGAGCACGAGTTCCTATTTGTCGTTCAATCCTCCAGATATACGGGTGGTTTGAGCGGCATCGGAACCAATTTGGACGACTTTGACGGGAATGTCGGTGTCGCCGCTTGGCTGCACACGGGGTGCAGAGGTTGAGCCTCATTGACGAATGCTCGGGGGTTTCGGAGCTTGCTCCTGTCTGGAGTCCTCCTCTTGCGCCGTGGTGAGTGCATGGAGCTCCTCCAGAGCAGTTACTCCGGCGGTGCGATCTCCACGGATCCGGAGAACGCCTACTGGTGTTGGCATCTTCAACACCAGGTATCCATAATGAGCAGCTGCCATAAATTTGTATAGGGCAGGTCTACCCAAGATGGCGTTGAATGGTAAGTTGATCTGAGTGACATCGAAGACCAACTTCTCGGTGCGATACTTCTCCCGTGTCCCGAAGGTAACGGGGAGAGTTATAGCTCCGAGTGGGGTAATGGCCCCCGGACCTACTCCGGAGAAAGGTCGAGAGGGCTGGAGATCCGAAGGTCGGAGCTGAAGCTTGGTAAAAGCTTTAAAGCTTATGAGGTTCAGCCCCGAACCTCCGTCCACCATAACATGATGGAGCTGGATGTTATTGATGGTGGGAGATACCGTCAAAGGTAACTGTCCAGCTCCGACCATGCTTCGAGGACAGTCCGAAGCATCAAAAGTGATGGATGTGTCCATCCACTTTCGATGTGGCTCCGGTCTAGCTGTAGGAGCTACAGCGGCCATATACCGCCGCATAGTCTTGATGACGCGACGGGAGGTGATGTCCCATGATCCACCAAAAATGGTGTTCATGGTTTTCTGACGCTCGTTGTCAGAGACGTCCGAATCATCGTCGACGGAGGTGTAGACGACCTTCAGGACCTTTTTGGGGTCCTGAAACCCTAACTCCTCTTCAGCCGGAGCTTTGTCGACCTTCTGTTTTCCCTCCCTCTGTCAGAAAGGAGACCCTTCCCGGCGCTTGCTGTAGCGCTCAGCAAGGTTTTGGACCTCCCGGCAGTCTTCCAAACCGTGGCTGCCCGTTTTGTGAATGGGACACCACACTTTGGGTTTGCCACCATCTTCGGAAGACGGTCGAGGTCGCTTCTCGGGGCGTGGCCCCCGGCCACCAGGAGTTGCAGCAGCTGCAACGTTGGATGTGCCGGCCGGCGGCTTCTTCTTGCCGTGGGTCTTCTTTTTCTTCTTGCCACCCCCGGAGGTAGCGGCTTCTTCTTTGGAGGATTTCTTGTGATCCTCCGAAGCTGGTTTGGAGTGCATTTCACGGCCCTCCGCAGCTCTGGCACATTTGTCTGCCAGGCTGAAGAGTTCCGTGACAATAGTGATCTCCTTGATCGCCAGCTTCTCCAACATCTTCTTGTCCCGTACGCCCTGTTTGAATGCCACAATGACAGAAGCGCTTGAGATAGAAGGGATTGTGTTGCGTACCTGGGAGAACCTCTGGATGAAGGACCGCAAAGATTCTCCCCCTTTTTGCACGACCGCAAAAAGGTCTAGTTCAGTGCATGGTCGGGTGTATGAACTCCCGAAGTTGGCAGTGAACTGACGGCACAGCTCCTCCCAACTGTTGATAGAGTTGGGTGGAAGGCTCATAAACCAGGACCTGGCGGTCCCGGTCAAGGCCACTGGAAAGTAATTGGCCATTACAGCCTCGTTTCTTCCAGCTGCCAAGATTGCAGTGGAGTATATCTGAAGGAATTCGGCGGGGTTGACAGTCCCGTCGAATTTTTCCGGCAGGTGTGGCCGGAACTTCTGTGGCCATCTAACCATGCGCAGGTGCATGGCTAGGGCTGAACAGCCTCCTCCTACTCCTTCCAGAGTAGAAAGGTCCTGAGCTTCCCGTCTTTCACGAGCACGCTCGATATGGACACGGCCATCCTGTTGGCGGTATCGGCGATCAAGCTCCGCCCGGAGGTCATGAGTCGAAAGCCTGGATACCGTATGGGTGCGTCGTGCCCCAGAGGGCAATGACGTCACCTACTGTGACGCAGATCGTCTCCTGTTGTTGGAGACGTGCGGACCAAATCTTCCAGACAAAGTCCGTCGCTGCGACGGGGCTCGTCCTGAAGGAGGAGGACCCTGGTTGTTGAGGCGTTCGGCCGTTGCTGCGACCAAATGCTCCACATCGGCCCTCCACTGCTCCATTGCATCTCGAGATGCGTCCGGAGGTGGTGGTCGTTGGAGAAGAGCACGCGCTGCATGGAGCGCGTGTTCCGGGTTGTCATGACTTGCCGACGTAGTAAGTGACGCCGGCGCACCATCACGTTGCCCAGCACGATTTGCTGGAGAAGATGGTGGTGGTGGGAGTGTGGCTCCTGCTGGTGCCGAGGCTCCTGCTGGTGGCTGCCTGTTGGAGGGATTGCCCCCAACAGCCTGAGCAGCAGGTTGACCGTTGGATGATCCAGCCGCGGAGTTCACCATTCTCGAAAATCTCAGGCGCCCCTACCTGGCGCGCCAACTGTCGACTGTTGGAGTCGGCAGATCTCCTGACACTGCTAAAGTGTTGAAGGAGTTCTTGGTTCGGTGTGGGCGCGCGGAGACTCAAGAAGGTGAATTGCGGTTTAACACAGGAGACACTAGGATTTACGTGGTTCAGGCCACCTGAGCGTAATACCCTACTCCACGGGTGTGTTGGTGTTGTATTAGTTTGTCACGTATGATCTCCACGTCTGTGTCCGCGTGTGTCCGTGTGTATCGTCGACCTTTCCTTTTATAGTACAAGGACAGGCCGTTACAAGCTGGCCTGGCCCAACATGTGGCCCCGGCGGTTACTAGTATTGATACACGATTAATTGTTGTTAATGATCCTGTAACAGGCTCCGACAGTGCCGTTACAGGTGTTAAGATCGTCCGTTTAAGTGTCATTAATATGGCATTAATGACATTTAATCGGGTCTTGAAGTCCTTGGCTCTCCTTTGAAGATCCGGATCCGTTACAAGGTCTTCCGGAGGTTAGAGGCTGCCAGCTCCGACGTTTGGACACGTGGCAGCTCCGGAGCTTGCTGTGGGAAGCAGGTAGCTCCGGAGCTATCTGACACGTGTCAGGTCCGGAGCTTCTCTCGGTCAGGGGTTAAGTCCGGAGGTGCCATTTCGGTACTTGGTCTAGAGCTTCCCCCTTGTGGGCGGTAGCTCCGGTTCTCCAGTACACGTGGCGACCTAGGGATTAACCATGTTGGAGAAGCAGGTCCGGTCATGTCTGACAAGTGGGCCTCCGAGGGTCTTCAATTCAAGTAGACGTCCTTCCCTCGAGATCTTTGTGACCTCAGGGGGTGTACGGTTTTTAGGGTACCGACAGTGATGTTGTCAATGCATTCATCAACGGGAAGATTGTGACACCTAGATGCCGAATACATTGGTAATTATGTTAAAAGTGAGAGTTTACATGTAAAGTTTTGAATATACATGAGAAACTAAGTTTGGATTGTCTAATCTTTTCAAATGTGAATTAGAGAGCAACAGTTATCTTCAATTTGTACTGCACAACATACTTTGAATCGTCTGAACTTCTCAATATGTATCAAGAGTAACAATTACCTTTTTATCAGTTCGATCGTCCGAACTTTCTCAATGCATAGTGGAATTAACAGTTACTACTCTGGGCACTTCAGATTGTCCGATCTTAGCATTTATGTTCGGCTACTTTGTTTTTAACTTACAATGTTTAAACATGCTTTTTGACTTATGGAAAGTTTGCTTAGTACTTTTGGACTAAGTTTTTTTATTCGTTTTGGCTGATCATGATGGACAATATATTGCTATGTTTGCAACATGCTTATGTGAGGTGCTCACATAAGGTGTTGTGGTTTTCAGACTAATGTGAGTAAAGTGAGGACTTGTGCTCGGAAGAATTGGTTGTTTGCTCATGTGCAGGTGTTGCTTGAGCTCAAGACGTGGCTGGTTATAGTGATCCATTGAACTAGTCTTAGGAAGAAGATGATATTCAACAACCAAGTTCGGAAGGAACTGTGGTTGATTTGATCGGAAGGTCATGCAACATGTTTGGGTCAAGAACAATGCATATGAAGGTATTGTGGATATTTTGGAAAGTGTTTGCATATATTCAAGGAGTGTATGAACGTGGAAACATTGTTTCAAGGCTTGGAGAAGAGGTATGGACTAGAAGGTATGGCCAAAATGGTCCAACCGGCTCGATTATGTGCCGAGGCTGAAGTTGAGGCAATTATGGTTCATTTATGGAATGTTTTGAGTTGATTATGGTTAGATTTTGTGTGAGGCACATAGTTGAGTTATTTAGAAATGTTTGGGACGTTCCTAAGGTGTTTCAAAGTCTTAATATTGCTTCTGTTTCCGTATGGAGGAGTGTTGAGCAGTTATGAAAAGTTTTGGTTGAATCTAAGTAGGAGTATGAATCTTAATTTAGATTGGTTTGGCCTAAGGTCTGATTATATAGGCAAGGGGCCAGAACTCGTGAAGAGCACAATTTGTGGCTGTTCCTCTTGTGTGTTCATTGAATAAATTTGTAGTTTTAGATGAGCTTTTGTGCCTAGTTTGCCCGACTTGTTTTTGTCAAGTCTTTCTCGTCGAGTTTCTACGCATCTAACGTTGCTTTGGTGTTTTGATCATAACTCGCATTTTATTGATCCAGTTGATGTGATTCTTTTTTTGTTATCTTAACAACTCAATTATCTACCTTTCGTGAAAATTTCAATTGTTTATGATATACATGAGTTTCTTTGCAGCGTAGCAGATCTGTTTTTGCTAGGATACACAGATTGAGCTTTGCTCAGTTTTCTTTATCGTAACTTGAGTTCTACTCATTGTTTTCACATGATTCTTGTTGCATTAGATTTGTGAATTGATTTTTTACAATCTATACTAGTTTTTTATGGTTTAACACGTTGAAAACAGACACACACAGTTTTTTTATCAGATTGATTTTTTGCCGAGTGGTTTTCGTAGCTTCCGCATAAAAAGTTTTAATCTACCATTCACCCCCTCTGGTATCTTTTCACGTGCCCTTTGATCCTACATTAATTAATATCAAACTAGGGGCGCACACATTTAATCTTAAAATTGAACAAATCAAAATGTACGGTTAACCAAGTTTTTTGGTTAAATTTGGTTTTTATTTTCCATAACACGGTTAATTGAATAAAATTCAGTTTTAACGTCGTATTTATAGACGTGCAAAATCAAAGATTGAGGACTAATGAGTTGCTCCTTTGTGATTTGAAGTGGGGCTAGCAGCTTTGCGGTGTGTGCCACGATTGAGAGATCAAGCAGATGAACACACGAGGCTTTATCTATATTTGGGTCACCTGGAGGCTACACAACCTACATCCTATTTGACTGGATTATAATTGAAATTTTTGGGGTATCATACAAAAAATCATCTTCTCCTCCATTCGATCCTGAGGATTCCTTTTTATACTCCAAGGAAACTCTCACAAGTCGGACCGAAGAAAATATTCTTTGTCACAATGTGCATATCCTTCTTCAACGTCCTGCGCTCCTGGTCTTGTTCGAGCAGAGTGATCTAAACTCAAATGGGTAGGATCCCATCCGCATCTGACTCTCAGAGACGAGTGAGGTCATGGTGGGTCCCCCGATAGGACCTCCTGATCAGGTGTGCCCCCTGATGTGTGCAGTATGCTTCATCTTCTACTCATGCCTTAGGTGTAATAGATACAAATTGTCATGTCACCAGTTGTATCTGTCACCCAGCTGAATGTAGTTGGTCCATGGCCTAGCCAATGGAGTCTGTAGCCTTCTATGTATAAGTGACTTCCGGCCTGGCCAGGTCGGAGGAATCCCTAGCTCGGAGTCACTGACCTTAACCTGCACGGGTCGATAAAAGGCTATGGACTTGTTCCATGCTAGGTTCCAACATGGGCTGCAGATGTGTTCATCGTTGGAGTATCTGACCCAAACCGATGACTCGGGCAATTCGCTTGTAGCCTCCTTTTTGGGCCCAACCATCTTCGCGATGCATCGAATCCATGATAATTTCGTTAGTGACCAGGAAATGGGAACCCTCTTCCCAACACACTGACAGTATTAACCAAACTATCAATTTAATTGAAAATTTAACCCACACTACCCACAACCCATAAAAATAAAGCTCAATAGTAATAATCTTCACACATCAAAATTTTTCTTGCAACCTAACCAAATCTTGATAATTCACACTATCACCAAGTCATACATACTATTTTTTATGCTAATTACTATATTTATGTATTTATTGCCACTTTTACTTAATAAATAATATTGTACACTAGTATGTTATTAACATAAAATCGTACCGAATTAACCGCAATTGAATTGTTGATTTATGATTTTTTATGACCTCTAGTTATCAATTCTTAATAATCTAAATTTTACTCAAAAGAATTTGTCGAAGTGTAGCAATGACACTTCCCCTTGTACCTCTATGAAGTAATCCGCGAAGGTTCTTTTTCAGGCAGGGCAAAAACTCAAGAATCAAGAACAAGGTGAACACGAGAGATTTACATGGTTCTGGCCGCCAAAGCGAAACACCCTACGTCCATGGGTGTTTGTGTGTTGTATTGTGTGTATGCGAGAGTTTGAGTCTCCTGTGTAGCTTGTATGGCTTGAGATGAGATGTCGTCCTTCACGACTGCTTGGTTGTTTTATATGCTAAGGCCCGACAGTTTATAGTGAGGCCGGGGCCCGACAGGTGGCCTCAGGTTATTAAGTACCCTATACACGGTCTAAGGCACTTAATTATTATTTAATTGAGTATTAACATGCCCTAATGGTGTGTCATTAACACGGGGTTAATGATGCGCTAACCTGATCTTGAAGGCGCTGATTTATGGTCTTGAATGCCAACACCTTCTTGGACAGGTGGAGACTCCGGAGCCCTCCTCGCCTGAGAGGAAAAGTCCAGAGCTAGAAGCCACGTGGCAGCACTGGAGCCATCCTTAGCAGGGAGGCAGGTCCAGAGCTGTAGGACACGTGGCCGCACTGGAGCCACCCTTAGCAGGGAGGCGGGTCCGGAGCTGCAGGACGCGTGACCCTTGAATGTATCCACCCCTAGAAGGTGGGATCCAACACTTCTTTTCCTGGTATGCGAGGGTACCTGGTCTTCAAGGTACTGACAGTGGTCCCTGGGCCCACCTCGGGGGAAGTTTCAATCCCGTAGGTGGGGCCACCATCATGTCTTCCCACATTGTTGCTTCGACATTTCACTTGGGCGGTTCAAGTGACGGTATGTTCCTGTAGCACCAATACGTGGCCTTTCCTAATTTGGTAGGCGTGATGCACTACGTGTGGATCTCACGCATTGAAGAATGTCGGTTCCCAATATGATTTCCATATCAATTCTCAGCACAATCTCTGCAGCCCTGCCAGGCCACCTTCCTCGGGTTCCTCCTGGCTCCTCAACATGACATTGGTTCGCCTGGTGTGACTCATTTGTCAAGTGGACCAAGGCCCCCTTGTCATCAGCGAAGGTAACCATTTAGGGCGTAAACAAGCTCCGCGTGCAGTTGCCTTCCAAGCATCACAAGGAATAGTTAAAAGAGGAAGTTAGCGCAGCGAAGGAACTCTTATGCTCTCATCTGCTTCCTTGCGCATAGATCTTTCTGCATCCTTCCTTGTGCTGTGTTCTCCACTTCCTCCCTCCTAGAGCCATGGATTACGGACTTCTCCCCTCCAAGCTCATCAGGAAGAGAGATTTTGTGAGGGTTCAAAATCTGATGGGCTGGCAAGATTCTTTCTTTAACAACATGATGCACTGCGGGAGCCTTCTTTTCACCAAGAAGAGCTCCAGTGACATCGTCTTCTTCATTCTTATGCTATGGTTGGGTTAGTTCCTCCCATTTCTTCCTTTCTCTTGATGCTGCTGGAGGTGTACGGACTGCAGCTTCAACATCTCATCCCACATTCCATTCTATTGGTGACGATCTTCGTCCACCTTTGTGAAATAAGGGTGTGTGTGTGACGCCCTCTGTGCCACTTTTCAAGAAATTCTTCACCCTCCGGTCATCCAGAAGAAGTTCAGGCTACGTAGGAGCCTACTACTTCCAGCAGTGCAGGAATTCACTGTATAAGTACATCATGTCCTTCTCCTCTGGAAACTGGGAGAACTGGAAGTATGACTGGGTAATAGTTAGGACTGATCAGCACGACCGCTTGGAGTTGCCAGCTGGTGTACCCACCTTAGAAAATGACTTCTGGGAGCTCACCCCAGATCTGTTATTGGAGTATAACCCGGTGTTTACCAGGATCCGACACCTGGTTGAAGGTCGATTGACATCGCTGATGGTGCTTTGCGATTTCTTAATGTGACGTCTTGCACCTCTTCAGCAAAGGGACATACAACCTAGAGGTATGGCCGAGTGATGGATTTCACTCGGCTAGAGCGTGGCAACACAACCAACTTAGACAAGAAGGCCCTGCTACCTATTCTATCGAAGTTGTATGGTGGTCCCATTTCCAACCACAACACCCTGCCTACCTCCAACTTCTTATCGATCTTCGCCTTGCTAGAGCTAAGATCATGACTGTTGAAAGAGATGCCGACTCCTGGTGATACTGGCATCATAGTACGGCAGGTGGGAGATGCCTCCAGGTGTATAAGCATCCCTAGAGTTCCGGCCCCCAGCCAACAAGAAGGGCCCGAGTCTGCTTCTGCCGTGGCAAGGGAAAAATCCTGTGGAGCGAGCCAGCAGAAGGGTTGTTGGTCTAATTCTAGCTAGAGCAAAGAGAATGAGTGTGCAGATCCTTCCAGTTAGAAGAGGAAGCTAGAGCTGATGGGTGCAGGCTCTGCCAGGCCATCTTCGACCCAAGCAGCGCCAACATCGGGGGTGCACTCGACTCTAAAGTTAGTGGTGGTCAGTTGTTTGACCACGACCCCAACACCTTCAGCTTCAGACCCAACACCAATGGTGACCACAAGGTCCGGAGAACCTCCAGCTGAAGCCCCGATGATAGGAGACGCAGCACCAGTCCCGGTCATCCCGGTGGCTCCGAAGCTAGTGGCTGCGATGGAGACTCCTAGAGCCGATACCGGAACATCTGCTTCGTCGGTGATGGTGGGTTTAGATGACTTTTTCCACCCACAGAAGATGTTTTGTGTCGATCAGAGTTGTCGAGGTCCCAAGTATGAAGCGTCATTCGGAATTTGTCTTCTTTTTTATTCCTTGCCTCTTGTTGATCTTTTTTTGTCTTTGTTTTTAGAGCGACAAAACAAGTCGTTGTTCCTTCTGCTGCCAATGATGGCATCCACCATCCTTGGCGACAGGAACGGAGGTGCCACCGACGAGTCATGCCAACGCTGCGACCGATGATGTCAGGCTAGCTGACCTGGCGGGTGATGCCATGGCAACTTCGGAGGCCACTACCGATATTGTGATGGCGTCAGAGATAGCAGTTGATGCTGGGGAAACTTTGGAGCTGACTGACGATGTCGCGGTAGCACCAGACCCATCGACGAATATCACCTTAGGACCAGAGCTTACGACAGTGTAGGAACCAGCGAGTGTGGCAACATCAGAACATGTAGCTGATGCCGAATCTGTGTTGGAGCCACAGGTGAACACCACGACAACGTCGGAGGCGATGACTGCTGCTGCGTTGGCATCAGCTCTGGGGGCTGGCGACACCTTGGAGATCAGTGCTGGTACCAACGCAGCTAATGAAGACTTGTCAGGGTCCACTCTTGTGACGTGGAATCCGATGATAGTTCCTAAAGCAATGGGGGCACCAGCGGACCCAATGGAAGGTCCAGAGCCAATCCCTCTGTCCTTATCCATAGAAAACGTGTGTTCTAGTCTTGGCCAAGTACAACTTTGCTTCGACCATGAGCACAACCCTCTGAAGGAAGAGCGGGAAGCTCTACGTCGGTCGCAAAAACTGCTCAACTTCAAGACTAAGCTCACGCAGACTCGACTGACAGATGAGAGGGATCGTCTTGTGGCTGAACGGGAGCGTTTAGCACACATGGATGAGTTGCTAAATGACAGGAAGGCTGCCATTGAAGCACTAGATGCTCAAACTCGCCAAAATGTCTGACGAAGCGGTGGTGGCCAATGAGTTGGCAAACACCCGCTTTGACTCTCTTAACAAGCTGAGGGAAGAGCTCCACCAACGCCAGTATTCCATCGCTAAGAGGTTGTAGGAGCTCCAAGAAAAATACGTGGAGATATCCCAGAAGCTCGATAGACGACAAAAAGATTTGGATCTCCGCACTGAGTTATTAAAAACTCGCTCTGAAGAGTAGCAAAAACGTATGCAGTAGGCAGGACAAGAACTCAGCAATCGAGGGCTTGCTGTGACTGCTAAAGAGGAAAAGGTGAAATGTGAAGCCAAGAATCTGGCGGTCCAGAAAGATCGGGTAACCCTCTAAGAGAAATAGATCGTCGAACAAGAGAAGTGACTGGCTGAGCGAATGCAACAACATGCCAAGGAGGTTGAGCTGTTCTCAAAGGGGCAATTCAAAGAATTGGTTACCACCAGAAAGTCACTTGAGGAGCTAGAGGATGCACGGAGGGTTGAGGCTGAGCAAATTTGGAGCTTCCTGGATTGTGTCGAAAGTGCTCTAGTGCCTCTCGGCTTTAGCCCTATCCGACCGAGTGATCCGGCGCCGGAAGTTGTTCAAGCCCTCACCGCCCTGAATTTCATCAGAACAAAACTGGGAGCGCTGGATGATGTCCTCAGCGACCAGTTGGAGGCAGAGGGAAAGGAACTAGCGAAGGCTAGAGCGGAGTATGTGTTGACAAGCTTTCGAAGCTGGGACCCCACCATCTCTTTGGCTCCGATGATGCAAGGCCCCGTCACGGAGAAGGAGGAGACAACCAAGGCCAGCGTGCAGGATGCCTCCATGACCATAGTCACGTGGTATGAATGCAACTCGAGTGATAACTAGGACCTCCTCATTCCTCATTTGCCAATGTATCTTCAAACTTTTGTGTAAAAGCTTGGTGTATGAATGAATTTGATCTTCATTCTTTTTTGGTGAATCCTCTGAGAATGTTATTTGTATTTGTAAACAACTTGTCATCACCGCTTAGTATTGGTGGCCCCCTGGTAGACGTGATCAAATGTTTGGGGACGTCTACCATCAGGTAGGTACATGGCAATGACTACGAGTTGCCTGCTTGGCTCTGACGGCGTGCTCCCTGAGAAGTGCCAGAGCTTGCTGATCTAGAGGCGCCCAATGTCAACGCGTAAAATGTCGATGGCGGTCCCCCTGGGAGGTGCTGGAGCTTGTTGATCCAGTAGCACCCACTATCAACATGTAAAACATCGACGGCGGGTCCCCTGCGGAGGAGAGGATTTCAGATCTTAAAACATTTTTCCTGCACATGAGAGACAAAAAATGTAGTAAAAGTGCCCATTACGATATCCTTGCCCTTAGTTTAGTTGTGTCTTACTGTCCTTAGCTGGATCCGGGTCTTGAACAATTCAGTGTGATAATACCAGTATATTGGATGCTCTTTCATCTAGAAGTGTGTGCTGTCCGGACCTGCCGTATTTTGCCACAACACCAGAAAGGTAGAGTATGCGTACATAGGGTGTTGGACCAGGTGAAGCATATAGCACACCCCGTACCTATTATTGGCATTGGTTTTTCAGGCGAGTAGGCCATTCAGCGGTCACTAGATCCCGGAAAAAACTACCAAAAATACATAGATACATCACAACAACTTTAAGATACCCATCTGCAACAAGATTGCACACTTCCACTATTGGCAAGAAGACATAGCAGAGCAATAATGTAACAACATGCACAGTGTAAATGTACAGTGAGACAAATATTTCATATCATAGTATTTTATACTAATTCTGGATAACAGGGGAGGCAAAGCAAACACACTTAGGGTACAGAACCAGGCTAAGCATGTTGTACACTTTGGACCAACCCCAATTATTCTTAGACACTATGAAATACTAAAATAAGAACAGTTTCAGCATCGTGCTAAGTGTAAAACTTACAGAGGTGTTCAATGATCCAAGGGTTGGGAAGCGATATCCCATCCTATGTAGCCAAGTGTGTGCATCCGGAGCGGAAAACTTTTATCACTGGAAGGGACCCTCCTTGCTAGGGGAGAGCTTACGAGAAAGTATGCGCTGCAACATCGGATCGCCTACTTCAAGCTGCCGATTGCGCACGTGCCACTGCTGATAGCATCGGAGCGCTTGTCGGTACCATGCACTTCGAACATCTTCTCGACGTCTTGCCTCGTCGGCAAGGTCTAGATCATCGAGCCAGAGATGGTCCTGCACGGCTTCGTCGTAAGCTTGGACTCGAAGAGAACCCATGGTGATCTCTGGAGGGAGGATGACCTCGGCTCCGTACACCATTAAGAAGGGTGTCTCTCCTGTAGCCCGATTGGTTGTTGTCCAACTAGCCTACAGAGCACACGGAAGCTCCTCAATCCAATTGGCACCTTGCTTTTTCAAGTGTCCATAGGTGCAAGTATTGAGTCCTCTGAGTATATTAGCATTTGCTCTCTCAGCTTTCCCATTACTTTCTGGGTGTGCTACTGATGCATAGCAAATTTTGACATCGAGGTCTTCGCAGTATTCTTGAAATGTTGCACTAGTGAATTGGGTCCCATTGTTACTGATGACTCTGTTCGAGACTCTAAATCTGCAGATTATGGACACCAAGAATTTAATTGCTAATTGCTTGTTGATTGTTACAACAGGAACAACTTCCGGCCACTTTGTGAACTTATCGATGGCGACATAGAGAAACTGGTACCTTCCGACGGCTTTGGGAAAAGGTCCTAGAATGTCTAGCCTCCATACAGCAAATGGCCATGAGGTTAGGATCATTTGTAGTGAATGCGCTGGTCTGTGGATCTGCTTGGCATGAAACTGGCATTCCTTGCATCTCTTGACCAGCTCGACTGCATCCTGAAGAGTTGTGTGCCAGTAAAAACCATGTCGAAAGGCCTTACCGACCAACATTCGAGATGAAGCATGGTTCCCACACTTGCTTCTATAGATTTCTACGAGGAGCTCGCAGCCATCTTCCTGGGATATGCAACGCGATAGGATGGCATTTGTGCCACATCGGTAGAGAAACCCTTGTACCAACGTGTATCTTCTTAGCCATTTGGACAATATGTTAAGAGGATACATCTTCTTCAGGAAGGATATTATCCTTCAAGTAGTCCCGGACCTTTGTGATCCATGCATCGGGATGAACTTGAGCTTATGTATCTTGTGCACCAAGTTGCACGGAGCTTTCCATGACACCTATGATCCTTGGTGGGCTCCATGATAGTAGGGCCACCAGGATTGCCAGCTTCAAGGTGCTGGTCTCACCCCCTTCACCCAGTTTGGCAAGTTGGGCAGATGGTGCTTGTAGCCTTCTTTCAAAAATCAATCGGGTGTCAGAGCCTCGGTAGAAGATTTTGCCGAAAGCTCGTCAGCTGCAGCATTGTTAGCACGATGTACATGGCATAGGTCCAAGAACTAGAATTCTTTCTCCAACTTCTGGACTAGAAGTAGATATGTTGCTCGTTGTGGATTATAGCAACATCAATCACCTTTAACTTGTTTGATGATGAGTTGTGAATATCCTTTGACTAGCAGTTGCTGAATGCCAAATGACAGCGCAACCTTCAATCCGAAAATGAGAGCTTCATATTCCACCATGTTGTTGGTTGCCTTGAAGTCAAGGCGGACCATGTACTTCATCTTCTCCCGGGTCGGTGCGAGAAACAGAATTCTTGCTTTGGCCCTCTACTTCTGCACAGATCCGTTGAAGAAGATTGTCCAGTGAGACTTAGTGAAGATCGAAGCCCTGGGTTCTGACTTTTCAAAGTCAAGGCCCCCTGGATCCGAAGGAGATGGGGTCCACTCCGCATGAATAATAGCTAGCACCTGACTCTAAATAGCATGTCGAGACAGGAATTCAAGCTCAAACTCTGCTAGCTCCTGTAGGATCGAAGAGCACATGAAAAGCTACCAGAGGGGGGATGAATGGTAGATTAAAAAATCTTACGCAGCGGAAACAATTAAATCCCAACCCCTTCGGCAGAAAAACAATCTGTTAAAGAAATCGTGTGTGAGACTAATATAAACGTGTTCATCATGACAAAAGTGATAGATATTAGAGAGAATCAAGTTACAAAGACAACACAACAAGAATCACTCAAATCCGTCAAGAGAAACTCAAGTTACAATCGAAAGATCGAACAAAGATCAATTTGTCCTACCCGAGAAAAACAGTTCTCGAACGCTGCAAAGAAACTCGTGTAGATCAGAAACCACAAATCCAATGACTGTGAAATTTTCACAGATGATAGAAAATCAAGTTGTGAAGACAATACAAAAAGAATCACGTTGATTGGATCTGTAAAACTCTAGTTATGATAAAACCACCGAAGAAAGGTAGTGCTGTGCAGAAAACTCGACGAGAAAAACTTGTCTGGAACAAGTCGGACGAACAAGGCACAAAAGTTCCTTTCGACTACAAATTTTATTCAATAGAACACAAGAGGAAAAGCCCCATAGTCGTCTACCATGAGCTCTGGCCTCCCATGCTTATATAACCAGCCCGAAGACCAACTCAACTCAAATGAGGACTCTAATCCTAGTCAAATCACGAATCAAAACTTTCTATAACTGCTTAGGACTCTTCTATACGCAGATAGAAGCAATCTTAAGACTTCCAAACACCTTAGAAACGTATCCCACATTCCTAAAACAACTCAAATTTGTGACCCACAAGAAATCCTATCATAACCAACTCAAATCTTTCCATATTTGAGTCAAACACGACTCAGCCGCAGCTTGAGTCCATAACCTAGTCGGTTCGTTGGACCTTTCCGACCAATTCTTTACGTCCACATCTCTTCATCACGCCTCGGAACCATGTACCCACGTCCATGCACTCCTTGCATATGTGCAAACATCTTCCAATGACGTCCACGATACTTTCATATGCATTGTTCTTGATTCAAACATGCTGCACAACCTCCCGATCAACTCAACCACAATTCCTCCCAAACTTGGTTGTTGAACCTCATCTTATCCCTAAGACTAGTTCAATGGATCCCGTCACCAGCCATGTCCTGAACTCAAGCAACACCTGCACATGAATAAACAACCAATACTTTCGAGCACAAGTCCTCAACTTGACTCACGTTAGTTCCAAACACAACACCTTACGTGAGCACCGCACATAAGCATGTTGCAAAACCACAGTAAAACGATATCAGCCATATCAACCAAAATGCACCAAAAACTTAGCAAATGAATACTAAGAAATCTTTCCAACAATGTAAAGCAAGTTCAAAACATTTCACAGTAAAAGCAGGAACATTTTGATCAAGCTCCAGATTTGCCAAAGCTAGTACAACCTAGCGCCGGAGCTTACCAAAGCTAGTTGGACCTAGACAAAGAAAGTCGGGCCTTAATGATAAAGGTGTTTTGGTAGTATTCAAAACTTTTATCGCCATAGCCAATGTATTCAGCACACATAGGTCTCACAATCTCCCCCTTGATGAATGCATTGGCAACACCACTTAAAATCCGAACATTGGCTTATTCACATTAAAAGTTTTGAAAACAATTCCCCCCCTTTGAAAAACAGAAATAAAATGAGACAAAGAAATTCTCCCCTTGAGAAGAATCATGCCAAAACAATTTGTGAGTATGTGCAATGTGTAATCAAATTCTCCCCCTTGCATACTTATCTTTAAAAATTCACATATTATCTATTATCTCTCCCCCTTTGACAATGTATTCAGCAAGGTTCAAAAGCGAAATTTTAATTGTTATGAGCATATTATAACATATACATATAAAACAAAGCTTATCCAAGTCATACTATCAAGTAACTTACACTATCACAACAATGAGATACATAAAGTAGTGTAAGCCATGCTATAGACCAAATGTAATTTTCAATTTAAGAAAGTTATGATCTCACAAACTTAACTATTTCAAAACCTGAAAGCATGACACTTGTTGCTGCATTTTATTATTTCAAAGCACAAATTTAGATCATATGATATTTGCAAGAGATTATATGCGCATCTGCCTTATTCTAACCAACCAAGCTAAGCCTATGTCATTTGACAATCAGAAGCTTAAGGACATGGTTTTAGTCATACACAACTTCTTTCAAGTTCATATCTAAGTGCAATGATAAGCCATCTAAAAAGAAGAAGTGTGATGCATGCATATTCTCTTGATCTTTTATTATTTTTATTTGATAATAAAAGCTCAACGTGTGAATAGTTGATTGATTAATTTTTCATTATTAAAATCACTTGTGAGCATGCAACAAGTTCAAATCAGCAAGAAGTTCGATCATGACCAAATTTAGTGTAAGTAATTATTCCAATTACTTGTCATGGCAAAAACTACAAAATGTATAACATGAGTAACGTAGTAAGAGCTTTCAGCATGTAAAAGGAATCACAAAGCCATATATGTATGAAATACTATGCTCATATTATTTTAAGTTCAGATTCACACGTAGACTTCCCAAGTTTCAAAACTCCCCCTCGATTTAAGCCATGAGGATGCATAACCCCTATTTCACTACGAATGAAACAAAAACGAGTGAAATCCAAAGGTTTTGTAAAAATGTCAGCCAATTGTTGTGCGGTATCTACATGGTGAAGCACAATGTTTCCTTTTTCAACATTATCACGGAGAAAGTGATACCTAATGTCAATGTGCTTAGTTAAAGAATGTTGCGCGGGGTTTTTAGCAATGCAAATGGCACTAGTGTTATCATAAAACAGTGGAACACTATCTAGATCAACCCCATAGTCCTTAAGTGTTTGAACAATCCAAAAGATTTGTGAGCAAGCACTAGCAGCAGCTACATATTCAGATTCGGATGTGGATTATGCAACTGAGTTTTGTTTTCTAGAGGACCATGCTACTAGTGAATTAACAAGAAAATGACAAGCACCGGAAGTACTTTTCCTATCAATCCTACAACCTCCAAAATCAGCATCGGAAAAAGCTTTCAAAGTAACGGTTGAGGAAGAAGGAAGAAAATGCCAAATTCTTGAGTTCCATGTAAGTACCTGAGAATCCTTTTGAGGGCTTGACGATGTGAAGCACGTGGGGAGGCTTGAAACCGTGCCCAAAGACATTGTGACGCCCGGTTCCAAAACTGAACCAAGCTAACACATATGTGTGCTAAGGATGTTCAACACACATACACGAGTGCAATCACAAAAGAGTATACAGAAAATTACCACAGAACAAGATTTATTATCAAATTTATTACACAAACCATATTATCCTCGAATGCAAGCTCTAATGAATATAAATGACAAGTTCAACTAATGCAGCGGAAATAACTAATTAAGCAATCTAAGCAACTATGCAGCATAAGCGACAGGGTATGTATGCGCAGCTCCAATCAACACCACAAGCAAAGCTGACGGTAGACACGGCCTAGAACTCCGCATTATCGCCATTAAACTCATAATTCTGACCTGCAACTGGGGGGGGGGATTGCAAGAGTGAGTACATGTCGTACTCAGCAAGTGTGGAAAGTATGACATGTGGCTGATTCAAATGACGACAATAATAATGGCAAAGTGCTGAAAAGTACAGTAAAACATTTGAAAAGCAATATATATATATATATATATATTATATGTATGTGAAATAAACCAATCATAATCACGAGTAATACCATAATACCAAACTAAATTCATTACCATCATCAATAAGTCCAGACTTCACCATTGCCAATAACCATATTCAATACCAGAAATTAAATCCATAACTGTTACCAAACCATAACCATTCCAATACCAAATTCCCTCTAATCATGGAAGTTGTCCAGGTGCTCATAACCGGGAGCACGGCTATCATGATAGTTTTATTTAACTCTGCAGAGTTTGTACCTCTTTACCCACGTGTTCGTGATTTCATCACCTTTCGGTGACTAAGAACCTCCCTTATGCCCATGACCCGTCGGTCACATTACACACTTCCGTTGGTGTGTGGCCAAGAGATCACAAAATAGCCTTTACAAAGGGATTACTAGCCTATTTAGACCCCACTGATGTTTCACCGGTGGCGATGTCTCCCGCAGAGCACATCTTCAACCAAGGGCCCCTTCTTGAGCCATTCGAATCCAAGGGTAGTCCCACCAATCATCAACAAACCCAATCCGACTACCCCTTCCCCGATCATCCACAATGGTCCAAACAGCGCTAGCAAAGCCCTAATTAATCAGCTACACCGCACCCATACTTGGCCTCGTGGTGGCACTGTAGTCCTGGCTTATTCTCGCATGAACCGATCCTTAGATCTAAAGCAAGCAAACCACCATAACATCCAACCCATCCACATACCAGGCTTGCTTAGATCACCCATTACCATATCATATTTAACCAGTTCATGTTAACCATAATCTCATCCATGCATAATTGAATTGAGTGGTATAGTTATTCCCATCCCAGTTGATTAAGCGAAGCAAAAAGGTGAAAGCCCTTCCCGACTCTCTACCATATATTCCAGGTGACAAGGGTGGTTAAACAAATCTAGTAAACTTCCTACCATAGGATTCCCATCAAATTGACACAGCATGCAGTTTTACAAACAAAACATTTATTTCAAAACAGGATCAATATGCTTCAAGGACACTTGCCTTGCTCTTGCTGTTCATTAGGGTCAAAGCCTTCAAACTCTTGGTGCTATAGATCCTCCGCGGCACTCTCTAGCGCAAATCCGTCTAATCCACACAATAAACACACAAGGCAAGAAACACAATCAAAGAGTGCACAAATATTACTCAGACATGATATGCATGATTGATGCAAATGCAAGTTAGAACTCGTTACTAGATTGCTTTTAATGATCACTAACTAGTTCTAATAGATTTTAACAAGTTTATACAGGTTTGGGGTCGATTAGATCAAATTTTTAGAATTAATTCAACACAATTTAACCAGAAAGATCAGACTAGTCCGCTAGGGGCCGGACAAGTCCGCACTCTGCGAGATCAGCAGATTAGGGTTTTCTAGATCGACGTGAATTTGGAGATTAGGGGTTGAATTCACATAAGGAAAAGAGAATAGAAGGTATACCAGGTGTTTAGAACTCCAATGAATCAAGAAACTTGGAGGTAGCACTTGGATCTTGATGATCTAGGGTTGGTGATGAACTTGGAGATGAATTGGTGGTGAAGAACGAAACTTGGTGGATATCTTGATCCTTCTTCGTTTCCTCCTCTTCTTCCTCTTGCTTGGGATCTTCTCCTCCCTCCTTGATGGTGGCTCCCCACGAACTAGGTTTGGGTGGGTGGAAAAGTGGCAAATGGATGTCAAACCAAGGGGTGGGGCTGTTTATATAGAGGTGGAGGCTAGGGTTAGATGGATTTCGAGTTTTGGGATGAGTAGAGGCCGGTTTAGAGTCCCACATGGGCTCCAAAAGAGTTAGGCACGACGTACCTAGGCCCACTTAACGTGAAACCCAAGAAACAAGTCGTAAAACAAAAGATCAACTCGGAGTCGCGAAATATCGGACAAGTCCGGACAGGACCGGACTAGTCCGAAGTCGTCCAGAGAGAAAATCGGACAAGTCTGGCCAAAAATCGGACAAGTCCGAATTTGAACAGAGATAAAAAACGGACAAGTCCGTTGGAACACCGGACTAGTCCGGAAAAGTCCAGGGACATATCAAATTTTCAAGGATTCATGGAATATCGGACTAGTCCGCACAAAATCGGACAAGTCCATTTTTAGTCAAAGAGAAATTGGACCAGTCCTCAGTAAAATCGGACTAGTCCGCACTTTCCTGCGTTTGAAGTGCGGTTTTGCTCCAAATCAATTTTAAATGCTCCGAATCAATTTTAAACTCGTTCCTCTTGTTGTGGGTTAATGTTAATCATGTATATGAGTGTAGGGCATGATGCATGAAAATTAGGGTGTTACAAACCTACCCCCCTTAAAATGAATCTCGCCCTCGAGATTCGACGTGGCAGAGAAGAGATAGGGAAATTCCTTCTTGAGATCTTACTCCAATTCCCACGTCGCTTCTTTTTCGGTGTGGTGCTTCCATTGAACTTTACACCATCTAATGACCTTGTTCCTTGTGACCCTCTCCTTAGTTTCCAAGATTTTGACCGCTTGCTCAGCATATGTCAAATCTTCCTCTAGTTCAATTCTTCCATTGGCACTTGTTCTTCCGGTACTCTCAAACACTTCTTGAGCTGGGAAACATGAAAGACATCATGTACATCTGAAAGATGAGCTGGCATCTCCAACTTATACGCTAGTTCTCCTCTTTTGTCCAAAATCTTGAATGGTCCAATATAACGAGGTGCGAGCTTGCCCCTTATGTTAAACCTCTTATGAACCCTCATTGGTGACACCTTGAGGTAAACAAAATCTCCTATTTCAAAGGCTAATTTCCTTCTCCTATTATCCGCATAGCCTTTTTGCCTTGATTGGGCAGCCCTCAAGTTTTCACGAATTATTTGGACTTGCTTTTCGGATTCTTGCAACACGTCCGGACCAAATACTTGAGTTTCTCCTGCCTCATTCCAGAATAAAGGTGTCCTACACTTCCTCCCATAAAGTGCTTCATATGGTGACATTTTCAAACTTGCTTGGTAACTATTGTTGTATGAAAATTCCGCGTATGGCAAGCTTTTGTCCCAACTTTTCCCATGCTTTAAAGCACAAGCTCTTAACATGTCCTCCAAAATCTGATTGGTCCTCTCGGTTTGTCCGTCCGTTTGAGGATGATATGCTGAACTAAAATTCAACCTCGTTCCCAAAGCTTCATGCAATTTTTGCCAAAATCTGGAGGTAAATTGAGAACCTCTATCCGAGACTATCTTCTTAGGGACTCCATGTCGACACACAATATGCTCCATGTATATTTCGGCCAATCATGCAGCTGTATACTTGGTCTTCACAGGGACAAAATGAGCTGACTTGGTTAAGCGATCCACAATTACCCAAATTGAGTCATACCCGGACTGAGTACGTGGTAACCCAACTATGAAGTCCATTCCAATTTCTTCCCACTTCCATTCCGGAATCTTCAACGGTTGCAATAATCCGGCTGGCCTTTGATGTTCCGCCTTGACTCGTTGGCACACATCACACAATGCTACGTATTCAGCTATGTCCTTTTTCATGCTATCCCACCAATAGCAAGTCTTCAAGTCCTTGTACATCTTCGTACATCCGGGGTGAATCGAGTAAGGCAAGTCATGTGCCTCCTTTAATATTGTCTCCAGAATATGCTTTACATTAGGCACAACGATCCTCTTTCCAAGCCATAAGGTACCATATTCGTCTTCATCAAATCTGAATTCTCTCCCTTCTTCGATTCTTTCCTTGATTTCCTTGATCTCCTCATCTGTGGTCTATGCTTCTCGAATTTCTTGCTCCAAGGTCGGATTTAACTCCATAATCTCCGTCTCATTTACAAACCCGAGGTTCAGCCGTTCAAACTCCTTACATAACTCGGACGGTAACTCTCAAACTGTAAGTTGATGGCTTACTCCCTTTCTACTCAAAGCATCGGCCACTACATTGGCTTTTCCCGGATGATAGTTGAGCCCCAAATCATAATCTTTGATGAGCTCCAACCATCTTCGTTGCCTCAAGTTCAGATCCGTTTGTGTGAAAATATACTTCAAACTCTTATGATCCGTGTAAATTTCACACCTATGTCCAAGAATATAGTGTCTCCAAATCTTCAATGCATGTACCACGGTTGCTAGTTCAAGATCATGCGTGAGGTAATTCTGCTCATGTTTCTTCAATTGTCTTGACGCATAGGCGACCACTTGACCTTCTTGCATCAATACACATCCAAGTCCTTGTCTTGATGCATCGTACAACTCCAAATTCCTTGCTCACGTCTAGTAATACCAGCACCGGTGCAGTTATAAACCTCTTCTTCACCTTCTCAATGTCGTCCTAGCAAGATAGAGTCCATTTGAGAAGCTTTCCCCTTGTTAGCAACTCAGTCATGCGCTTCACTACGTTGGAGTAGTCTTTGATGATTGGTTAGCTTTGACATTTATTGTGATGCATCAACTCCAATTGCTTCGGTGCGGTTTGAGATGCTTCAAATTCTACGGTGATCCCTTCTTCGTTGGTCAACTTCACCGTCTTCGTGGCACACTCAATAACTCCATTGTGCTTCCTTAACCAGTCCATACCAAGTATAATGTCCAACCCTTGAGAATCCAAAACAATGAGGTTGGCGGAGAAGTCTACCCCCCTTATTCTAAGGCTTACTTTTGGACATACTATATTTGTCCTCATCTCTCCTCCAGGAGACTTAACCAACAGAGTAAACTTCATATGAGAGATAGGCAAACTATACTTGGCAACATACTTCGATGCAATGAATGAATGCGATGCTCCAGAATCAAATAACATAGTCGCGGGGTTGGAGTTGGCGAGAAACATACCAATGACCACGTCATCCGCTTGTCGAGCATCCTCCGTAGAGACATGGTTCACGTTGCCATGAGCAAAGTTCTGTTGTCCACGGCTTCCTTGTGGCTGTCCTCCATTGGGTCTTGGGTTTTGCCTCGGCGCATTGCTTCCTTGACCAAGGCCTGACTTAGGACATTGATGCGCAAAGTGTCCAGCTTCTCCACAAGTATAACACTTCTTAACCCCACCAGAATTATTGGGACGAGCTTGGTTTTGAGCATTGGCTCCAGGAAAATCAGCACGAGGTGCATAAGGCATTGGAGGCCTAGGTGCTTGCATAACAGGGCGCTGTTGCACAAACTGAGTTGGGCGTGGTGCATAACCAGGGCGCTGAGCAGGAATAGAGGAGCTGTAATGAGGCGCATTGGGCGGCGCAAAGCGAGGGCGCACATTACTTCCTTGTTGCTGTCCTTGATATGGTGCCTTCCTCTTGATTTCTAGTCCTCAGTAAAATCGGACTAGTCCGCACTTTCCTGCGTTTTAAGTCCGGTTTTGCTCCAAATCAATTTTAAATACACCGAATCAATTTTAAACTCGTTCCTCTTGTTGTGGGTTAATGTTAATCATGTATATGAGTGCATGTAGGGCATGATGCATGAAAATTAGAATGTTACAGACATACACTGAATTGTATGTCCAATCTTAATGCCGTGAGGTACAAAAGTGACCCGATCATGCTTCTATGTTCTTTTTGATCCACGGGTTCACCATCTTCATCAAGTTCAAGTGTTGTTGCTGTTCCGATTGGTGTCCGAAGAGGCTTGCTTTTGTCCATGTTGAAGCGCTTAAAAAGGTCTCTTGTATATTTCATTTGATGAACAAAGGTACCTTCCTTGGTTTGCTTGATTTGCAGCCCCAAAAAGTACGTGAGTTCTCCCATCATACTCATCTCAAATTCTGAACTCATCATAGCTGAAAACTTGGACAAAAGATCATGAGAAGCAAAACCAAAGATAATAGCATCCACATACACTTGAACAAATCATGAGTCATTGTCATGCTTAAGCACAAAAAGAGTTTTATAAACCTTGCCCATGATAAACCCCTTTTTAAGTAAGAATGTTTTTAACCAATCATACCATGCTCTAGGGGTTTGTTCTAGACCGTAAATGTCGGTACCCTGCGTATCGGATAACCCTTGGAACTGCAAAGAGTGCAAAGGAACTCCACCTATCTGAGTTGAAGACCTCCGAAGGCCCCACGTTTTACTCATAACCGGACCCGCCTGCCTCATATGGTTAGTCCCAGTGCCGCCACGTGTATCATAAAACTGGAGCTACAATCCATACATGGGAATGCTCCGGACTGGATACCTGTGTGGCACCCCCGGACCTAACCCCCGACAGAGGGAAGCTCTGGTACCGACACGTGTACAATGGCACCGGATCTACTCGTCCAAGACGGTCAGCTCTGAAGCTGCCACGCGTCCAACCGCCGGACCTTCAACCTCAACAGGAAGATTAGTGGACCTCCAACGGCTCGGACCTTCAAGGGACATATAAGGCTTCAAGACCTGATTATGTGTCATTAATGCTATATCAATGACACACGATCGTAAGACCCTTTATACTAGTAACGCCACCATTAAGGCGCGTTACCACACTATTAAGGGGAATTAAGTACATTAAACTGTGTATTAGGCATCAGTAATCGCTAGGGCCACATGTTGGACCAGGTTAATGATGTAACAGCCAGCCCTTGTACTATAAAAGGACTGGTTGAGCGATACACAGGGGGGCCCGCTCGAGGACTCTCGGCCTCTCTCTGGCTCGTGCTCTCAGACTCTCTAGCTGATCCGATCTTTTGGGCACACACACGCTCATACACTCAATAAAACAACAACAACACACCCGTGGAGTAGGGTATTGCGCTCAGGTGGCCGGAACCATGTAAATCCTTGTGTCAAGTCACTATCTTGTTCTGAATCTCTGCGCGCCCTAACCGAACTAAGAAACTCCGCTGGAAACTAACAGTAGTACCGGGGGAATTGCCGGAACTAGCATCCGACATCTGGCGTGCCAGGAAGGGGGTGCCTGAGATTCCAAGATGGTGAATTCTGCTGTTGGATCATCCAATGGTAAGCACGGTGAGCAACCTGCTGGAGGCAATCCCTCCAACGTGCAGCAGCCAGCAGGTGTTGTAGCCCTAGCAGGAGTCATGCCACCGCCGCCACCGTCTGCTCCGGTGAATCAACTCGAACATCAAGATGGGGCGTCTGCTTCGATCACTACATCGACGAACAACAACCCCGAACACGCGCTTATTGTTGCGCGTGCTCTTCTCCAATGTCCACCGCCTCCAGGAGCACCCAGGGTGCGATGGAGCAGTGGAGAGCTAATGTGGATCATCTGGTTGCAGCAGCAGCCGATGGTATCAGCAATCAAGGTCCTCCCCCCCCCCTCGGGGCGGGCCCCATCACAGCGTCGGACCTTGTCGGGTAGACTCGGTCAGCAAGCTTCGCAGCACAGGAGATGTGCTGCATCTCAACATGTGACGTCGTTGCCTTTCGGGGCGCAATGTACTCACACGGTAACAAGGCTTTCGACTCACGACCTCCGGATGGAGCTCGATCGTCGTTATCGGCAACAGGACGGTCGCGTCCACATCGAGCGTGCTCGTGAGAGGCGAGAGGCTCGGGACAATCCTGCTCCTGAGGGAGTAGGAGGAGGCTGTTCTGCCCTGGCCATGCACCTACGCATGGTCAGATGGCCGCAGAAGTTCCGGCCTCACTTGCCGGAGAAATTTGATGGGACTGTCAACCCCGTTGAATTTCTTCAAATCTACTCCACCGCTATCCTTGCGGCTGGAGGTAATGAGGCCGTGATGGCCAATTATTTCCATGTGGCTTTGACTGGGACCGCTAGGTCTTGGTTCATGAGCCTTCCACCTGACTCCATCAATAGTTGGGCAGTGTTGTGCCAACAGTTCACCGCTAATTTCGGGAGCTCATACACCCGACCGGGCACAAAACTGGATCTTTTTGCTATCAAGCAAAAAGGGGGAGAGTCCTTGTGATCTTTCATCCATAGGTTCTCCCAGGTATGAAATACCATTCCTTCTATCTCAAGCGCTTCTGTTATTGTAGCATTCAGGCAGGGCGTTCGAGAGAAGAAAATGCTGGAGAAGCTGGCGACCAAGGTAGTCACCAGCGTCACGGAACTCTTTAGCTTGGTAGACAAGTGTTCTAAGGCTGCGGAGGGCCATGAAATGCACTCCAAACCACCTTCGGAGGCCAAATAAAAGTCCTCCAAGGGTGAAGCCACTACCTCCAAGAGTGGCAAGAAGAAGAAAAAGTCCAACGACAAGAAGAAGCCGTCGGCCGGCACACCTACTGCTGCAGCTGCCACAGCTTCGGGTGGCCGGGGGCCACGCCCTGAGAAATGACCTCAGCCGTCGTTTGAAGACGGTGGCAGCTCCAAGATGTGGTGTCCCATACACAAGATGGACATGCACAACTTGGAAGACTGCCGAGAGGTCCAAAACCTTGTCGAGCCCTACAACAAGCGTCGGGAAGAAGCTCCTTTCCGTCAAAGGGAAGGAAAGCAAAAAGTCGACGAAGCTCCGGCTGAAGAGGAGTTAGGCTTTCAGGACCTCAAAAAGATCATGAAGCCTGTTTACACCTTCGTTGACGACGAATCCGACGTCTCTGACAACGAGCGTCGGAAGACCATGAACACCATCTTTGGTGGTTCGTGGGACATCACTTCCCGCCGTGTCCTCAAGACAATGCTACGGGACATGGCCTCTGTAGCTCCAACCGCCAGGGTGGAGCCTCATCGGAAGTGGATGGATACTGCCATCACCTTCGATGCTTCGGACTGCGCTCAGAACATGATCGGAGCTGGCCAACTTCCATTGATGTTATCTCCGACAATCAATAACATCCAGCTCCACCACGTAATGGTGGATGGAGGTTCGGGGTTGAACTTCATAAGCTTCGAAGCCTTCGTCAAGCTTCAGCTCCGAACCTCAGATCTTTGCCCCTCTCGACCTTTCTCAAGAGTAGGTCCGGGAGCCATAACCCCACTCGGTGCCATTACTCTCCCGGTGACCCTCGGAACTCGCGAGAACTACATGACTGAGAAGTTGGTCTTCGACGTGGAACAGATCAACTTGCCATTCAACGCCATCTTGGGCAGGCTAGCTTTATACAAATTCATGGCTGCTGCTCATTATGGCTACTTGGTTTTGAAGATACCAACACCCTCAGGCATTCCCCAGATCCGCGGAGATTGCACCGCTGGAGTTACAGCTCTGGAAGAACTTCACGCGCTCGCTATAGCGCAGGAGGAAGAATCTGGAAAGGAGCAAGCTCCAAAGTCCCCGAGCATTCGTCATCGAGGCTCAACTTCCGCACCCCGTGTGCAACCAAGCGGCGACACCGACATTCCCATCAAAGTCGTCCAAATTGGTTCCGATGCTGCTAAGACCACCCGTATATCGGGAGGTCTGAACGACAAATAGGAACTCACGCTCATCACTTTCCTCTGGGCTAATGTCGACGTGTTTGCCTAGCAATCATCACAAATGCGTGGGATCCCCAGGGAGGTGATTGAGCACAATCTGAAGATTTATCCTGACGCTCAGCCTATACATCAGAAACCTCGAAAGCTATCAGTAGAGCGACAAAACTTCATACGTCAAGAAGTGAAGAAGTTGCTCGAAGCTGGATTCATTCGGGAAGTATTCCACCCAAAATGGCTGGCAAACCCAGTCGTTGTACCCAAGGCCGGCGGGAAGCTTCGGTTGTGTATCGACTACACAACACTGAATAAGGCATGCCCAAAGGATCCATTTCCACTACCTAGAATAGATCAGATAGTGGATTCCACCTCCGGGTGTGAATTATTGTGTTTCCTAGACGCATATTCTAGGTATCATCAAATCAGAATGTCTAGGGAAGATGAAGAGCATACTGCCTTCATCACAGTAGATGGATTATATTGTTACACTACCATGCCATTCGGTCTCAAAAACACTGCTTCAACATTTGTGCGAGCTATGTACAAAACTTTTGGAGAGCTCATTAGAGATGTAGTGGAAGTGTATGTCGATGACATCGTCGTCAAGATTAAGAACAAGGAGTCATTTCTTGACACTTTGCAAGCTATCTTCGACAAGTTGTGAATCACACGCACAAAGCTGAACCCAAACAAGTGTGTCTTTGGGGTTAGCTCTGGAAAGCTTCTTGGATTCTTGGTGAACCACCGAGGAATAGAGGCGAATTCGGCGAAGATTAAAGCTATTAAAGACATGTGGCCACCAGCTCGCATCAAGGATGTCCAGAAGCTGACTGGGTGTCTACCTGCCCTCAGCCGGTTCATCTCAAGACTGGCGGAATGGTCGCTACCCTTCTTCAAATTATAGAGGAAGTCCGGACCGTTCCAATGGTCTGAAGAAGAAGAAAAGGCATTCCAAGAGATGAAGCAGCTTCTCACCACTCTACCAACTTTGGTAGCTCCGAATCCTGGTGAGCCACTTTTGCTTTACATTTCAGCAACTGACGAAGTTGTTAGCATGGTCCTGGTTGCGGAAAGATAAGAACCATCCCCAGTTCAGGAATCCAGACCCCTCTGGGAAGGTCCGGAGCTACCTGAAGGCGAGTCTGGGTCCCAGCCCCCAGACCCGGATCCTCAGGGTGAGAAGTCAGAGGATCAACCTCCTTCAAATGAAGGAGTCACTGTTGCTAAACAAGAAGATCTGGATCCTTCCGGGAGGGTTCGGGTCACTTCAGAAGAAGCTCCATTTTCCTCTAGCAAGAACCGGGAGGTCCCCAAAAAAGGTCATGACCCCTCCGGGAGGGTCCAGGTTGATGAGGAGGAAGCCCCGGGCCCCTCTGAGAGGTCCCAGACAGTTCAGTGTCCAGTGTACTTCATAAGTGAAGTACTTCATCATGCAAAGACTCGGTACCTAGAGGTGCATAAGCAGCTCTACGCAGTCCTTATCAGCTCTAGGAAGCTTCGTCACTACTTCCAAGCTCACAAGATTTTAGTAGCAACCTTTTATACACTACGTGCAATCTTTCATAACCCCAACTCTACTGGGAAAATCGCAAAGTGGGCAACGGAATTGGCCGAGTTTGATCTTGAATTCGTTCCCAGACAAGCGATCAAGAGTCAAGCATTGGCAGACTTTATGGCGGAATGGACCCCCTCTCCATCAAATCCTGGGGTTCCCAGTGAGCAAAAACCGGAACCTAAGGTTCCGGTCTTCACTGAGCCTCACAAGACTCTCTACTTCGATGGCTCTGTGTAGAAGCAGGGGGCCAGAGCTGGAATCCTTCTCCTTGCTCCGACCGGGGAGAAGGTCAAATACATGGTTCACCTTGACTTCAAGGCGACCAACAACATGACGGAGTATGAAGCCCTAATCTATGGGCTCAAGGTGGCACTATCATATGGTGTCAAGCAGCTATTGGTAATGGGTGATTCACAGCTCATTATAAAACAAGTTAAAGGTGAATACTGCTACAACAACCCTCAATTAGCTACATATCTTCTTGAAGTCCAGAAGCTTCAGGAGGATTTTGAAGTCCTAGATCTTTGCCATGTCCAGCATCTCAACAACGCTGAAGCTGACGAACTCTCGATGAAAGCTTCAACCGGAGCTCTGGCTCCCGACGAAACCTTCGTCTGGAGATTGTCAAGACCAACAGCTCAGCCTGCCAAACTGAGCGAAGGGGGCGAGACCAGCACCTCGAAGCTGGCGGTCCCGATGGCCCTGTTACCATGGCGTTCATCAAGGGTCGTAGGTGCTATAGGAAGCTTCGAGCAACACATCACGCAAGACTCAGAAGCTCAAGTTAGCTCCAATGCATGGATCTCGGAGATCCGGAGCTACTTGAAAGACAACATACTTCCTGAAGACAATGTATCTGTTGATCGGATAGTCAGATTGGCTAAAAGATACACACTGGTGGAAGGGGATCTCTACCGGCGTGGTACCAACGGCGTCCTAATGCGGTGCATTACAAGGGAAGAAGGCTGTGAGCTCCTCGCGGAAATCCATGGAGGCGAGTGTGGGAACCACATGTCTTCCCGCACGTTGGTCGGTAAAGCCTTCCAGCATGGTTTTTATTGGCCTGCAGCACTCCAGGATGCAATCGAGCTAGTTAAGAAATGTGAAGCATGTCAGTTCCATGCGAAGCAAATTCAAACACCAGCTCAACCACTACAAATGATACCTCCGACATGGCCATTCGCTGTGTGGGGTATGGATATTTTGGGACCTTTCCCAAAAGCCGTCGGAGGTTACAAGTACCTGTATGTCGCCATTGACAAGTTCACCAAGTGGCCGGAAGCAACTCCAGTTGTGACAATAAACAAGCAATTAGCTACCAAGTTCTTGGAGTCCATAGTATGCAGATTTGGAGTCCCAAACAAGATCATAACTGACAACGGGACCCAATTCACAAGTTCTGCATTCCAAGGATATTGCGAAGACCTCGGCATTCAAGTCAGCTATGCTTCCGTGGCTCACCCGACAAGCAATGGCCAAGCTGAGAGAGCAAATGCAGAAATTCTAAAAGGACTCAAGACGCGCACATATGAGCGCTTGAAAAAACATGGAGCCAATTGGATTGAGGAGCTTTCGCCCACCTTGTGGGCAAACAGGACAACTCCAAACCGGTCAACCAGAGAGACACCCTTCTTCCTGGTGTACGGAGCTGAAGCGGTCCTTCCTCTAGAAATCACCTTGGGGTCGCTCCAGGTCTGGACCTTTGACGCAGCCATGTAGGACCAGCTCCGGCGTGAAGACCTTGACCTCGTTGAAGAGGGAAGGTGTCGAGCAGCTGTTCGAAATGCACGATACTGCCAAGCGCTCTGGCATTATCACCAAAGGCATGTGCATAGCCAACAGCTCGAGGAAGGCTATCTGATGCTACGGAAAATACAAACTCGAGAAGGGTTAAACAAACTTTCCCCCAGCTGGGAAGGACCCTATCGAGTGATAAAAGTATCCCATCCCGAATGTGTTCGCTTGGCAACCGAGGATGGGACACCGCTCCCTAATCCTTAGAACATTGAGCACCTCCGTAAGTTTTACGCTTAATATCACGAAGGTGAGTCTATAATTACATATGATGTATGTTATAGCGTCATTGTACAGAGACGGGTAGCTCCTCCGGAAGGACAGCCGGACCTTTCCAGGAAGGTCGGCAAAGTTCAAGCAACACTTGACACAGTCTCAAAACTAAAAGTGTAGCTAGCTACCCTGGGTCGAACAAGAAATGTAAAACACTTAGCTTGGTTCCATACCCTAAGAGTGTACTTGTCTCCCCTGTATCCCGAACCTATAATGAAAGACATCGATATGTGAAAATAGACTCCACGTGCATTTATTTTGTACAGGCTCATTCTTTTTTATTTTTTTCTTTCTTGTCTATAACAAAGTTGTGCAATTCTTAAGAAACTTTAGCTCAAACAATTCATGTATAAAGTTGTATTGTTAATTCATTCGGGTCTTAACATTGTTGAATGGCCTACTCGTCTGAACACCAAGCCAATCTAGGTCCGGAGTGTGCTATCGGCTTAGCCTAGTCCTGCACCCTAAGTACGCCGCTCTACCTACACCCCGACGGGCCTAAGTAAGGTGAGTCCAAAAAACGATTGGACCTAGAGAAAATAAAGAAATGCGCTTGATTGTATATAGAATTGCTGTCGACCTAAATTTTCATATGGGAATAGTAAGTTGCAAATGAGTTATAGATAAGAAATGAATTTTACTGTTTTTCTTGACTTTAGTGTGCAGGAAAAATAAAAATCTCATGATGATGGTGGGTGATGCCAGAGCTATCAAAGCTTCGACACCCCCCAAGGGGGCCCGCCGTCGATGTTTTAAACATTGATAGTGGGCATCGCCGGAGCTATCAAGTTCTGACAAATCGAGGGGGCCAGCCGTCAACGTGAAGAAATAAAAGGAATTGAAGAAAATATGGTAGAAGGACACCCCAAGAGGGCCAGCCGTCGACGCTATACATGTTGACAGTGGTCGCTGCCGGAGCTACTAAGCTCAGACAATCCCAGGGGGCCCCTGCTGTCGACGCAACAAAACTTCGGGCCTATACTCTGCAAGTTCGAAGCACTCAAGTCTTCAACAAAATGCTACATACTTTTGGTACATGTTCGCAATCAAATTATGTACATCTACCAGGGGTCCAAGTAAGACAAAGGTTGAAGACAAAAATGAAATTCATAAATTTATTGGATTTCATTCATCTGAAGACAAGAGATTACAAAATTGGAGAAAAGAAGAGAAGATACAAGTGGGAGCTAAAAGGAGAAAGTCCTAAGTTCTACGGAAGAACGAGGCGAACTTGTGGGCAACCTCCGACACGCTGGTCTTGGCGGCGTCCCCCTCTCCGTCGATGGGACCTTCAAGCACCGGGTTTAGTGGGAAGTGAGGATCCCGGCCTGTGTAGCACGTCAGCATGTATTTTGCGATGTTCTTTGCTAGGGATTTTCCTTGAGTTTCCAACTGATCCACGATGACATCGCCCATCGCGTTGAGTTTGTTGCCAACTGAGCACAGCGCCTCCAACGCATGGTCCAGCTACAGCTCCGGATTGTCCAGATGCACGGGACTAAAGCTCAGAAGCGTCAGCGCGTCATTGGCTTTGCCCAAGAAGTCCCATACTTGTTGAGTCTCCGCAGCCCTCGAGCCCAGAATCTCCTCCAAAGACCTCCGGGCCGCCGCAAGCTCCGAACCCTCCCGGGCAAGGTGCTCGACCTCCTTGGCGTGCTGCTGAATACTCTGAGCAACTTGCTTTTCAAGGCCGGCAAGCTCCTTTTCTTGGACCTGAATCTAGTTCTGGCGGTCAACCAGGTCTTTCTCCCGGCCTCGCACCTTCTTCTCCCTGGCAGTGACTTCCATCTCCCTTTTCGTAAGGTCCTGTCCCCGCTGTCAGGCTTTCTCCTCTTCGCTCTTGTAGCGCTCCTCCATCTTTATAGTGCGCTCTGCAAGGCTCTTGTCACTCAAAGCCAGCCTTTGCAAAAGCTACTCCTCCCTCTTCCCGAGGTCATCTCTCAGCTCCAGGAAATTTTGCTCTTCCTTTTCAAGCTTTTTCTCTCGCTCGTCAAGACCCTCCCGGCGCTTGACGAGGCCTTCGTGGATAGTATTGAGGTTCTCCTGGCGATCATTCGCCGCCTGATAAGAAGCCTGGGCTTGTTCGTATATAGCTCAAGACTGATTGTCGAGGGATCGCACCATGTTTTCCCTCTCATCCAGCGGCTGGCACCAGTACTCCATTCGGGCCTTCTCCCTCTTGACCCACTCCTTGTCATCGTCCATCCTTGTTTGCGCCAGCTTGGTCTCGAATTGGAGTCGGTTGTACCACCTCCTAAGAGTTTGGTGCTCCTCCTCGAGGGCCTTGCTGTCGTGATAAAATGCAAGCTGGACCTGACGAAGGCTGGAGCAAGCATTGTCAATGGATAGCAACAAGGAGATTGGCTCCGGGCCTGACGGGGTCCACTCCGCTGACTCCAGCGTGTTCTCCAAAATAAAAATTGGGTCCCACTCTACAAGAGTGGTCCCCTGATCTTCCGCGGCACTAGGGACGCCCTCTGGGAGTGCCTTGGTCGTCGCCGAGGTAGGTCCTGCAATGGGAGTTTCTACCTCCGGAGTCAGCTCTGAAGGTCCCGCCGTCAGGTCATCATCAACTGGTCCCTGAGGCAGAGGACTGGCCGCTTCGTCTTGGCACCCTGGCTCAGGAACGGGTACCTCCGGAACTACTACCTCCGGGGCAGGCATTGAATACCCAGCCGGAGCTGAGGCCATCTCTGGCTCCGACGCTGGTGCTTCCTCCACAGTCAGTTCACGCACCGACGCTTCAACCTCCACCGGTTCGGGTGCTAGCACCTCCATGTTAACTGGCTCAGGCACCAGAATTTCATGAACCTCCGGCTCCGCCGTCGGGGCCTTTGTAACATCCGGCTCGAAGGCTGCAACTTCAGCTACCTCTGGCTCTGAGGCCAGAGCGTCCATCACCGCAGCATCCAAAACCAGAGCCTCAGCCTCCGGAGCTGGTGCCGCTAGTACGTCTTCATTCCTGTGGTCTGGCGCTACCACGGGAGCTTCAGGAGATGTGTCGAGGTCTGGAACCATGACAGCTAATGCCGGAGCTGACCTCAACCACCACCTAGGGCGGCGCTGGAATTGGAGCTGGAGCCGGAACCTGCACAGCATCAGCTGCTCTCACAGGAACCGGAGCTTCAACCCTTTTCTTGGATGCCCTGTGGATGAAGGATAAAGAAACTCAAAATATGGTTACAACAAAAATAACAAACTTAGGTAAAAAAGCAAATTTACCTTGGAAGGCTTTCGCTCCAGCTAGCGCGGAACCTCTTCGCCAGACGCTCAGAGCCCGACCAAGTTGCAACTGGTGTAGTAACTCCAGAAGGCTCTTCGGAGCTTGCTGCTACCATCAGCAACATCTCGGTTGGGGCCCCCCTCGACTGAGAAGGACCCTTGGACCTAGAGCCCTTAGCTGGACCTGGTGCCGGAGTCACCTGGTCAGAGCTGGCGTTCCAGGGAGAGGCCGATGCTGGAGTTGGTGTCACCGTCGAAGATCTCCCGCGCCTAGGAGAAGGGACTGAGGCAGACAGAGTTGGCCTCGCGGAGCTTCTGTCAGCATGTCTCAGCTTCCTCTTCCGGTCGGAAGGTTTAGCGAGGTCCTTTCCCTTGCCAGTGTCTTGAACCCATCGGCTCGGAGCATGAGGGGCCGCCCTTTCAAAAGCTCTGGAGATTGCTACCCCGGAGGTTGGTCGCCTTTCCACCAGGCCCAAGTCATCCAATAGCTACATCCTCCTTCGGAGGTCTCTGCTCACCTCTGGTATTATATTCAGAGGCAGGAAGGCCGCCGGTGGAGACACGTTGCCAGGGCTGATGTTCCCATGTTGAAATTTCTTGAGATGGATCTTCAGAGCTTCCTCGCCTAAGTTGGTGTTCAAACCAACCTCGATATGATTGTGATCCATCTCACTGTTGAAGGCCCATGCAGGCCGCTCCCTAGCCCTTAGCGGGGCCCACCTGTTTGCTAAGAAGTTGCCAAAGACCATCTGGGGGGTCACCCCACCTTCGATGCACTCTTGTATTCTGTTCAGAATGGGCCTATATGCCCTCGACAGCTCCGGAACTTTACTGCAAGTGTTGATGTCGACGCGGGGGAGGCCTTCAGGCAGTTCCAGCCTCTCGTGTCCCTCCACGGTGATGACCACCCAGTCTTTCTTCCAGTCGTCCCACTTGCCGGAAGGAAAAGGCCTCAAGTACTTGAGGGGGCAGTTTTTCCGCTTCACGTAGTAGTAGAAGCTGATGAACTCGTTGCTCTTTCCGGTGGAGTGTACCATGAAGAAATCCTAAACAACTCCATGCAAGGAAGCACACCCACCCACATCTCGCAAAAGTGGATGAAAGTGGCCACTAGCAAGATCGAGTGGGGGCAAAGATGGTGGAGCTGCAGACCATAGAAATCTAGCAGCATCAAGAAGAAAGTAGAGAAAGGCGGGATCAAACCGGCCATTGCGTACCCAAGGAAGTACACCATATCTCCGACGCGCTCCTTCTTGATGGGGAGCTTGCCGCAACAAATGTCGCGGTCGAAGGAGTCACTGGACCACCCCATGTAGGTCCAAACCCTCGACAACTCCTCCTTGCTCCTGATGCGGCTCTTGGGAAGTCCCAACTCCATTGTAGCACGACGGGGCGAGAGAGAAAAAGCAAGTGAAGGTTTGGAGGATTCGAGTGCAATTTCAAATGAAGGCGTAAGTAACCCTCAAACCATGCGCGCTTTCCCTCTTAAGTAAGCCCCCGCAACGCTTGGATGGAAAACGCAAAAAGGCCAAGGATACATTTCAAAAATTACACCCTGCCAATGACAAAGGGGCCCGGGGCCACCACAACGATCAAGTCGAGGTCCTTACCTCAGGCGAACAGTTGTCATTATGAGTGGCGGGAAATCCAAGGGCGGCGGCCTGACAGGACGCGCGGAACCGATACAGTTTTCATATTGGGAACCGGCGACCTTCAATTGCGTGAGATTCGCACGCGCAAATCTCACCTTCCACATCCAGAAGATGCCACACGGCGATGGTTTAACTACAAACTATCACCTCAACAGTACATCCAAAAACCCTTGAATACACGACACAGAAATCGAAAGATGGACCCACCTCAAGCAGAATGACTTAATCCAAAGGGTCTCTCCCAGAGGTGGGCCCGGGGCCACTATCGGTACTCTGCGTACACGGATACCCCTTGGAACTGCGAAGAGTGCAAATGAACTCCACCTATCTGAGTTGAAGACCTCTGAAGGCCCCACGTGTTACTCATAACTGGACCCGCCTCCCTCATATGGTTAGTCCCAGTGCCGCCACGTGTATCATAAAGCCGGAGCTACAATCCATACATGGGAATGCTCCGGACTGGATACCTGTGTGGCACCCCCGGACCTAACCCCCGACAGAGAGGAGCTCCGGTACCGACACGTGTACAACAGCACCAGATCTACTCGTCCAAGACGATAAGCTCTGAAGCTGCCACGCGTCCAATCGTTGGACCTTCAACCTCAACAGGCAGATTGTGGACCTCCAATGGCTCCGACCTTCAAGGGACATTTAAGGCTTCAAGACCCGATTATGTGTCATTAATGCTATATTAATGACACACGATCGGAAGACCCTTAATACTAGTAACGTCACCATTAAGGTGTGTTACCATGCTATTAAGGGGAATTAAGTACATTAAACTGTGTATTAGGCATCAGTAACTGCTAGGGCCACATGTCGGGCCAGACTAACGCTGTAACGGCCAGCCCTTGTACTATAAAAGGACTGGTCGAGCGATACACGGGGGGCCCCACTCGAGGACTCTCGGCCTCTCTCATGCTCGTGCTCTTAGACTCTCTAGCTGATCCGATCTTTTGGGCACACAAACGCTCATACACTCAATACAACAACAACAACAACACACCCGTGGAGTAGGGTATTACTCTCAGGCGGCCCGAACCACGTAAATCCTTGTGTCAAGTCACTATCTTTTTCTGAATCTCTGTGCGCCCTAACCGAACTAAGAAACTCCGCGGGCTACTAACAGTAGTACTGGGGGAATTGCCGAAACTAGCATCCGACAGTTCAAGGCTTTGCACAGTTTGTAAACATGATTAGGAAAATCTAGATTTTCAAAACCCAGTGGTTGTTTGACATAAACCTCCTCATCTATGTAGCCATTAAGAAAAGCACTTTTAACATCCATTTGATATAGCTTAAAACCTTTAGATGTAGCAAAAGCTAAAAAAATTCTTATGGCTTCTAATCTAGCAACAGGAGCAAAAGTTTCATCAAAATCTAGACCTTCAACTTGAGTGAAACCTTGAGCAACCAACATAGCATTATTCCTAACCACAGCCCCATAATCACTTTGTTTATTTTTAAACACCCATTTAGTTCCAATTAAAGTGTGACCTTGAGGTGGAGGTACAAGTTTCCAGACATTATTTCTTTCAAAATTTCCTAACTCTTCTTGCATGGCAATAATCCAAGATTCATTAGTGAGTGCGTGTGATATATCTGTGGGTTCAAAAGAAGCAACAATAGCAGAATGAGCATGAGAGTTTGGATCGTAAAACCTGGACCGTGTGACTCGTTCGTGCAAGCTTCCAATAATTTGTTGTGGAGGATGAATTTTGAGAACCCGGAGGGGAGTGGACACTTCACAAGCTTCTTCTTCTTCGTGTTCATCACAAATCGATCAGCTTGTGACTTGAGGAGGATCTGTACCAGCAATAATGGTCGTCGGTGCTAGCTATGAATCAAATCAGGAGCTGGAACAATGTCATTAGCTGCTGAATTTTCGGGCAGCAACACCACTTTTTCCTCATCTTCAACGATAATGCTCTCCCCCTATGGATATGGATCCGGAACTGCAATGTTTGAGCTAGTACATGTGCTATCTTCATCAAAAGAAACCTCACAAGTCTCCACAATTTTGTTAGTGTCAAGTAAAAGCACACGGTAGCCTTTAGTATGAGATGGATAACCAAGAAACATGCCATCAATAGATCTAGGTTCAAATTTATCAAGATCACCATGTTTCTTAACAAAGCATTTGCAACCAAAGACCCGAAAGTGTGTAACACTAGGCCTATGTCCAAATCGGAGCTCATATGGTGTTTTACCTAGCTTAGCGCGCAAGAAAACACGATTTGAGACATAACAGGCGGTTGCGATCTCATCAGCCCAAAAATTCCTAGGAGTTTGATATTCATCAAGCCATCTCAACTAAGGTTCTGTTCTTTCTTTCAACAACACCGTTTTGTTGAGGTACATATGGTGAAGAAAATTGATGACCTATTCCATTTTCAGCACAAAAGTGATCAAAAGATTGATTTTTAAATTTGGTTCCGTTATCACTTCTAATTGCATTTAAAGATCCTGGGTGATCAATTGATAATCTAAGAAATAAAGTTCTAAAGTGACTAAAGCTTCATTCTTCGATGCCATAAAGTACACCCAGGAGTATCTAGAATAATCATAAACAAAACAAGAACATACCATTTACCTCCGAAGGATTGAACACGTGACGGTCCTACGGTGTCAAGGTGCAAAAGTTGACCCGGTTCAGTAGTCATGATCATTGTGAGAGGACTATGTGAACCTGCAACCATATTAGCATGTCTACAAGAAGAGCACACAATTTCTTTGTCCCCTTTAGGCTTAGGCAGCCCACGTATGCGATCAAGAGCACTAACACGCGTGAGATGATCAAAGCCTACGTGACCAAGTCTACGATGCCAAAAATATAAGTCTCTGGAATCATTAGTAACTAGACACCTATGCTTAGAAGAAGAAATATCAAAATCAGCTTTAATAACTACTCCAAACCTAGACATGTTAAAAATAAGCTCACTATTTAAACCTACAACTTTGCATCAGTTTTTAGTGAAAATAATTTCCACATTTTCATTTAGCCATTGTGAAACAGAAAGCAAGTTGTATTCCAAATTTTTAACAAGTGCCACATCCTTCAAAGTGTAGTGATTATTTACTCTAACCGAACCCTTAGCAATTATAGGAGTTGAGGAATTATCAGCAAAAGTAACATTCTCTACACGTGACATAAAAGACAGGGAGGAGAACCATTCTTTGTTACCGGTCATGTGGCGTGAGCAACCTGAATACACAAACCAGATGTTCTCCTTACTCAAGCGTGTAACCTACATAGAAGCATAATACGTCGATGAATCAGTACTGGGGTTAGTCTAAAGGCATTTAGGAATCCAGTACTGAGTCACACGATGTCCAGCAGGAATAACACGCGAAAGCTGAGACAAAACAGCAGGTTTATGAGCCAAAGTTTGAGGATTTTTGTACCCAACTACTGACTTATGAGGTGTTACATGTGTATTACAAAAAAACAGTAGGTTTGGGAGCCAACTTTGCATGTTTTCTACTCATTACAGCAGGTTGCATGTTCTTATCATTCCGTATAGCATGAGCAGCAATTTTTGCATGTAAGTTATGAGATCTAGCAATCATTCTTTCCTTTTTTGTTGTTTAGCTAGTCTATAACAAAAATCTATGACATGACCATCGCTACCACAATAGGTACAATGAAATTTAACTTTGTGTTCATGTCTAGATGGGCAAGCAACATTTTTATTTGAAACCGAATGAAACAACACTCCTGCAGATTTGAAACCCACTTTTTTTGTTTAGGAACTGTTTGAATCAAACCAATTCATAATGACTTTACAATTTTAGGTTGATGTGCCCTAGCATGAGCATTAGAATCAAAACCTAAACCAGTTTTATCATTGCAAGACTTTGAAGAATTCAGCAGCAAGTTTAGGTTCTTATTCTCATTACAAAATCGATCTAATGTCCTATGCATGTCATCATGTTTGTTAGACAGATCAAGGCAATTTTCACATGAAGTTTTTCCTTTTAATTTGCTATTGGAATAATATTTAACATCATGAGAACGTAAAGCATTGTTCAATATAGAAATTTCATTCATAGCATCTTGTAGTTTCTTATCAAGATCATCACTAGCATCTTTCAAGTTTTTATCATTAAGTGCAACAAGCTCTTTGTTCTTTTCAATTTCTAACTCATGTTTATCAAGTGTGGAGGTGTGCACACTTCTTAATGAGGACAATTGTTCGTATATTAATTCACATGAGGAACAAGAATCATCACTAAGAATCAAAGATTTCAAACGATTAATTTCAGATTCTAGTGACTCAATTTTAACAGCATTGTCCCTAAGCTTTTTATCCTTTTTCTTAATTATAAAAGTGGCACGAGAAATAGAATCACAAATGTCTTCGCAAGTAGAACATACCTCTTTATTGTCGCTGTTGTGTTCAGCCTCCTCCATACTTGATCTTGACTTGCTCGCCATGAAGCACAAGTTTGCCAAATCATCTTCATCTTCATCACTTCCAATGTCCACATTGCTTGAGACAAGTTCTTGAAGTGCGGAGATAAAAACTTCTCACCAATTAATGTCGTGTAAAACCTTTATTTTTCTTCGTATCTTTTGCATAGGAGTGCTTCATCCTTGTTTGCTTTTCATCCCGGGAAGTAGGACCTGAAAGGTTAGGGCAATCTGAATGAAAATGTCCCGTCTTACCACATTCAAAACATCGTTGAGGTCCGGAGCTTCCTCTCCTTCTAGTTCTCACATTTTGCAATGCTTTCAAGAACCTAGTAGAGAGAAGTACTAGCTCCTCCTCTGGAAACTCCTCAATCTGTTCAAGGGTTAGAGAGGACAAGAAAGCAAGTGTACCACAAGATGAAGATTGGCGGGAGCTAGTCATATCACATTAAGAAACAAAAGCAATAGACTTCTTGGGGTTCTTATGTGATATTATGTCAATTTCATGAGTTTTTAACTTGGAATATAGCATATCTAAAGTAAGTGTACTCATGACAGTAGATTCACGAATAGATGTGACTTTCATCTCCCAAATTGACATATCTAATGCACTTAACAATTGCCTAGCATTTTCAGCATCTGAAAAATTAACATTGAAACTACGCAAGTTGCTATGAATTTTATTAAAGCGAGCAAAAAGGTCATCAATAGACTCACCAGGTTTCATCTCGAAACGCATGTATTCCTTTTTGAACATGTCTTGACTTACCTCTTTGATCGTGTTGGATCCTTCGTGGTAGTCACAAAGTGCTTTCCACACATCGTATGCAGATCGGAGGAGTGCAACACGGTCGAAGTCGCTTTGAGTTAATCCTTGTATGATCAAGTTTCGAGCCTTGTTGTTGTTGTCGACATATCTCAGATTTGTAGCTGTAACTTGATTGTTTTATGGCACTTCGTAAGGCTTGTATACCTTCTCCCATATTGCAAAGCCTTGAGCCCTGATGAAGGCTTCCATACGTGCCTTCCAAACTTGAAAATCAATACCACTAAACACACAAGGTTTGGCGGAGTATTTCTCCATGATGATTAGTCAAAAACACATGCAAATCACAAAGATTAGAGCATCGTGGCTCCGATACCAATTGTAGGATCGAAAAGAACGTGAAAATCTACCATAGGGGGGGTGAATGGTAGATTAAAAAATCTTACGCAGCGGAAACAATTAAATCCCAACCCCTTCGGCAGAAAAATGATCTGTTAAAGAAATCGTGTGTGAGACTAATCTAAACATGTTTCACCATGACAAAAGTGATATATACCAGAGAGAATCAAGTCACGAAGACGACACAACAAGAATCACTCAAATCCGTCAAGAGAAACTCAAGTTACGATCGAAAGATCAAACAAAGGTCAATCTGTCCTACCCGAGAAAAACAGTTCTGGAACGCTGCAAAGAAACTCGTGTAGATCAGAAACCAAAAATCCAATGACTGTGAAATTTTCATATATGATAGAAAATCAAGTAGTGAATACAACCCAAAAAGAATCACATCAATTGGAACTGTAAAACTCGAGTTATGATAAAACCACCAAAGAAAGGTAGTGCTGTGCAGAAAACTCGACGAGAAAAACTTGTCTGGAACAAGTCAGACGAACAAGGCACAAAAGTTCCTTTCAACTACGAATTTTATTCAATATAACACAAGAAGAACAGCCCCAAAGTCGTCTACCACGAGCTCTGGCATCCCTTGCTTATATAACCAGCCCGAAGACCAACTCAACTCAAACGAGGACTCTAATCCTACTCAAACCACGAACCGAAACATTCCATAACTGCTTAGGACTCTTCTATACATAGATAGAAGCAATATTAGGACGTCCAAACACCTTAGGAACGTGTCCCACATTATTAAAACAACTCAAATTCGTGACTCACAAGAAATCCTATCATAACCAACTCAAATCTTTCCATATTTGAGTCAAACACGACTCAGCCGCAGCTTGAGTCCATAACCTAGTCGGTTGGACCTTTCCGACCAATTCTTTACATCCACATCTCTTCATCACGCCTCGGAACCATGTAGCCACGTCCATGCACTCCTTGCATACGTGCAAACATCTTCCAACGACGTCCACGATACCTTCATATGCATTGTTCTTGATTCAAACATGTTGCACAACCTCCCGATCAACTCAACCACAATTCCTCCCAAACTTGGTTATTGAACCTCATCTTCTCCCTAAGACTAGTTCAATGGATCTCGTCACCAGCCATGTCTTTAACTCAAGCAACAACTGCACATGAATAAACCACCAATACTTTCGAGCACAAGTCCTCGACTTGACTCACGTTAGTTCCGAACACAACACCTTACGTGAACACCTCACACAAGCATGTTGCAAAACCATAGTAAAACGATATCAGCCATATCAACCAAAACGCACCAAAAACTTAGAAAATGAATACTAAGAAATCTTTTAAACAATGTAAAGCAAGTTCAAAACATTTCATAGTAAAAGCAGGAACATTGCGATCAAGCTCCGGATCTTGCCAATGCTAGTACAACCTAGCGCCGGAGCTTACCAAAGATAGTCGGACCTAGACAAAGAAAGTCAGACCTTAATGATAAAGGTGTTTTGGTAGTATTCAAAACTTTTATTGCCATAGCCAATGTATTCAGCACACATAGGTCTCACAGCTCCGCAGCCCATTTGGCGATATTTCCCTTTGCATTGGGATTATGAAGCACATCTCATAGTGGATAAGAAGTTACTACTGAGATCTTGTGAGCTTGAATGTAGTGACACAACTTTCTTTATGCAGTAAGAATTGTGTAAAGCAGCTTATGTACTTCAAAGTATCTTGATTTGACTTCATGGATGACCTCGTTGACGAAATAAATGGGTCGTTGGACAGTCCGGACCCTCCCGGAGGGGTCCAGTCCATCCTCCCCATCAACTCGTACTCTTCTGGAGGGTTCAGGTTCTTCTTCATGCCTAGTCGGGACTATTCCGGAGGGGTCTGACGTGTCTTCAATGTCCGGGGTTGGGACCCAGATGTGTCTTCAATGTTGTTTCCTCCAGATGGATCTAAACCCTCCCGGAGGGGTCTGACATCTTGTAAAGGAGAATTTTAAGACGCCTCTAGCCTTTCCAAGACCAGTTTCATTCTAACAACTTCTGCTGGCAATGTAAAGCAACAAAGACTCGCCTAGTTCCGGAGCTACCATGATCGGGAGTGTTGTGAGAGACTGTTTCAGCTTATGGAATGCCTTGTCTGCTTCTTCGGACCAGTTGAAAAGTCCGGTCTTCAGAAACAGTTTGAAGAACAGGAGAGCCCACTCAGCCAATCTAGAGACAGACTGGCTAAGCGCAGCTAGACATCTCGTAAGCTTCTGAACATCCTTGATGTGAGCTGGTGGTCGCATCGCTTCAATAGCCTTGATCTTCTCTAGATTAGCCTCAATTCCCTAGTGTGATACCAAGAATCCAAGGAGCTTCCCAGAGGAGACCCCGAAGACACACTTGTTGGGGTTTAGCTTTGTGTGCGTTACGCCCAATTTGTGAAACATTGACTGAAGGTTGTCCAGTAAGGAGCCTCTGGTCTTGACTTTTACAACGATGTCATCAACATACACCTCGACTAGGTCTCGAATAATATCTCCAAATGTTTTATGCATAGCTCGCACAAAAGTTGAGAGAGTATTCGTGAGACCATAACGCATGGAAGTATAGCAATATAGACCATCTACTATAATAAAGGTTGGGTGTTCCTCATCTTCCCTAGTCATTAGTATTTGATAGAAACAAGAATATGCATCTAGGAAGCATAATAGTTTGGAGCCAGAAGTAGAATATACTATTTGGTCTATTCTTTGAAGTGGAAAAGGGTCTTTTGGATAGCCTTATTGAGTGTGGTGTAATTTGAAGCTTCCCGCCGGCCTTGGGGACGACGACTCGGCTTGCCAGCCATCTTGGATGATGAACCTCCCGGATGAATCCAGCATTTAGCAACTTTTTGATTTCTTCATAGACGAAGTTTTTAGCTCAATGGACTGCTTCCAGGGCTTCTATTGGATTGGTCATGCTTTGAGGTCGATCTTCAGATGGTGCTCAATCACCTCCCTAGGGATCCCGGGTATTTGTGATGGTTACCATGCAAACACATATACATTAGATCGGAGGAAGGTGATGAGCGTGAGTTTCATGCAATGCGAGTGGTATGAGCGGCTTCAGAACCAATTTCAACGACTTTGAGAGGAACATTGTCGTTGCTGCTTGGCTTCATGTGGGGCGCAGATATTGAGCCGCATTGGCGCGTGCTTGGAGGTGGTCTAGCCAACTCCTCCTTGTTGGCTTCAGCTTCATGCGCGGTGGTGAGCTCATGTAGCTTATCCAATGTGGTGACTCCGACAATACGGTCTCCTCGGATCATGAGGACGCCCGTAGGCGTCGGCATCTTCAACACCATATAGCCATAATGAGCTACCACCATGAACCAGTACAGATCCGGTCTGCCGAGGATGGGGTTGAAGGGAAGACTAATCTCCGCCACATCAAAGATCAGCTTCTCCGAACAGTAGTTCTCATGTGTCCCGAATGTTACAGGGAGAGAGACCCAACTGAGTGAAGTAATGGCTCCCAGACCCACTCTGGAGATTGGGCGCGAGGGCTTAAGGTTCGACATGGGGTGTGACACCCGGTTCCGAAAATGAACCAAGTGAACGCATATGTGTGCCCAAGATGTTCAACACACATACACGAGTGCATTCACAAAAGAGTATACAGAAAATTACCACAGAACAAGATTAATTGACCAAATTTTATTACACAATTCAATATATTCTCGAATACAAGCTCTAATGAAGATTAATTACAAGTTCAACTAATGCAGCGAAAATAAACTAAATAAGCAAATAAACAGCTAGACAGCATAAGCAATAGGGTATAGAGCAGCTCCAATCAACACCACAGGAAAAGCTGACAGTAGACACAGCCTAGAACTCCGCATTATCGCCATTAAACTCCCAATCCTGACCTGCAACTGTTGGGGGGGATTGCAAGAGTGAGTACATGTCGTACTCAGCAAGTGTTGAAAGTATGACATGTAGCTGATTCAAATGACGAATATAATAATGGATAAGTGCTGAAAAGTACATTAAAACATTTGAAAAGCAATATATTATATGTATGTGAAGTAAACCCATCATAATCCATAAGTAATATCATAGTACCAGTCCATATTCCATATCCATCATCATCATACCATTAACCATAGAAAATACCAAAATTCAATTCCTAACCATCCATAACCATAATACCAACCACAACCATTCCAAAAACCGTCCTCATAACCGGGAGCACGGCTATCATGATAGTTTATTAGACTCTGCAGAGTTTGTACCACTTTACCCACGTGTTTGTGATTTTGTCACCCGTCGACGACTAAAGAACCTCCCTTATGCCAATTATACTTCCTTTGGTGTATGGCCAAGAGATCACAAAATAGCCTTTACAAAGGGATTACTAGCCTATTTAGACCCCACTGAGGTTTCACCGGTGGCGATGCCTCCAACTGAGCACATCTTCAACCAAGGGCCCCCTCTTGAGCCATTCGGATCACAGGGTAGTCCCACCAATCATCAACAAACCCAATCCAACTACCCCTTCCCCGAGCATCCTTAATGGTCCAAATAGCACTAGAAAAGCCCTAATTAATCAGCTACGCCGTACCCATACTTGGCCTCGTGGTGGCACTGTAGTCCTGGCTTATTCTCACATGAATCGGTCCTTAGATCTAGAGCAAGCAAACCACCATAACATCCAACCCATCCACATACCAGCCTTGTTTAGATCACCCATTACCATATTGTATTTAACCAGTTCATGTTAACCATAATCTCATCCATGCATATTTAAATTGAGTGGTATAGTTGTTGTCCCATCCCATTTGATTAAGCGAAGCAAAAAGGTAAAAAACCCTTTCCCGACTCTCTACCATATATTTTAGGTGACAAGGGTGGTTAAACAAAGCTAGTAAACTTCCTACCATAGGATTCCCATCAAATTGACACAAGCATGCAGTTTGAAACAAAACATCTATTGTCAAAACAGGATCAATATGCTTCAAGGACACTTGCCTTGCTCTTGCGGTTGATTGGGGTCAAAGCCTTCAAACTCTTGGTGTTGTAGATCCTCCGCGGCACTCTCTAGCGCAAATCCGTCTAATCCACACAATAAACATACAAGACAAGAAACACAATCAAAGAGTGCACAAATATTACTTAATATGACATGACATGTATGATTAATGCAAATGCAAGGTAGAACTTTTAATAGATTGCTTTTAATGATCACTAACTAGTTCTAATAGCTTTTAATAAGTTTATACAGGTTTGGAGTTGATTTGATCAAATTTTAGAATTAATTTAACATAATTTAGTCAGAAAAATCAGACTAGTCTGCAGAAGGCCGGACCAGTCCGCACTTGCAGAACTAGCGAACTAGGGTTTTCTAGATCGACGTAAATTTGGATACTAGGGGTTGAATTCACGTAAGGAAAAGAGAATAGAAGGTATACCAGGTGTTTAGAACTCCAATCAATCAAGACACTTGGAGGTACCACTTGGATCTTGGCGATCTAGGGTTGGTGATGAACTTGGAGATGAATTGGTGATGAAGAACGAAAGCTTGATGGAGATGTTGATCCTCTTTCGTTTCCTCCTCTTCTTCTTATTGCTTGGGATCTCCTCCTCCCTCCTTGATGGTGGCTCTCCATGAACTAGGGTTTGGGTGGGGTGGAAAAGTGGCAAATAGATGTCAAGCCAAGGGGTGGGGTTGTTTATATAGAGGTGGAGGCTAGGGTTAGATGGATTTCGAGTTTGAGAGGAGTAGAGGCTGGTTTAGAGTCCCACATGAGCTCTAAAAGAGTTAGGCACGGCATCCCTAGGTCCACTTAACATGAAACCCAAGAAACATGTCATAAAACAAAAGATCAACTCGGAGTCGCGAAATATTGGACAAGTCCGGAAAGGACCGGACTAGTTCAAAAATGTCCAGGGAGAAAATCAGATAAGTCTGGCCAAAAATCGGACAAGTCCGACTTTAGTCAGAGAGGAAATCGGACAAGTCCGCTGGAACACCGGACTAGTCCGGAAAAGTCCAGAGACTTAGCAAATTTTCAAGGATTCTTGGAATATCGGACTAGTCCGCAAGCAAATTTTCAAGGATTCTTGGAATATCGGACTAGTCCGCACAAGGACAAGTCTGAAAGTTTCCAGAGGCAAAATCGGACTAGTCCGCAGCAAAAACGGACAAGTCCGTTTTTAGTCAGAGAGAAATCGGACTAGTCCTCAGTAAAATCGGACTAGTCCGCACTTTCCTGCATTTTAAGGGCGTGTTTGGCATGGCTCTAGAGCCAAACTCCGGAAAAGAGCTGAAAAAACGTAGCCAAACACCTTAACTCTAAAACTCTATAGGGGATCCAACTCTACGAAGTTTTCAGAGTCCTAGTTTATTTTTTCGAAGTACCTCTTTTCCCACTCCAAAACTGAGCCATACGAATGTAGACGTGGAGTTGTTAGGTAATTACCCGCAATGCCACTCGTTATACAAACCTCGAATAGTTTTTTCCTTTTCTATTCGATCCGACATATGAGCAGGCGCGGGGGAGGCGAGCGGTACCGAAGACCCTGCGCGACGGCGTGACTGCAGACGGCCAGATCGGATGATGCTGCGCCTCGATCGGCTTCCGCAATGCCGGATCCAGTCCACGCTGCAGGTCTGAGCACCGGAGAAGACGAGGAGTCTGCCGCCCCAACCCTAGCTAGCCCGGCGGCGCCGACGGTAAAGAGTGTCGATCACTATATTTCTGCAGGTGAGGCAGTGATTTCGTCAAGTGAAATCGTTGATCTTCGTTTCTATTACAGGTTAGCCACGGTCATTCAATCTATTTGCCTGTCTCCTTCGTTCTGGATCTGCGCCCGTAGCATTGCTGTTCTTATTTAGTTCCTCCAATTCATCAAGGTAATGAACGTCATCACAGGGCACTTGGTTCTCACGGTACAATTTGTCTTTGACCTGCTCGCAAGCAATCGTCCTTATTCTCTGTACGTAATCACGCCTAGATTCTAATCTCGGCGGCTGCACAAACATCCTCACCGTTCTCTTAGAAAAATCCGTTACAGAAACTTCAATGTTTCAGTGACGTTGTGTTGAAATGAAAAAAGACTCGTGCTGTACCGAATAAAAAATACGAGCACAAACTGATGTACAAACACAAGCATCAATTTTTAACGTTCCAGTCACTAGTACAGTAGACATAAAAAAAATGCTAAACAAGCAGATGTACATGAACCTCGTGTTGCACCAAATAAAAAAAGACAAGCACAAGCAACATTTTTGTACATGTACCTTGTGCTGTACTGAATAAAAAAGAAAAAAGTTGAACATATCTGCCATCAGATAGTTTCACGTAGCAGCAAAAAAGTTATTGATGTTACAATCGGTTCAAAATTTTTGGTCCAGACCCAACAAAATGTTGAGGGCAAAATTGACATAGTGTCTAAAACTCTCTTCTTTTCAGAACTGAGAACCATTTCGCAGCCAAACACCTCACCTCGCAGCTCCACCACCAGACTAGAGTTGCTCCACTCCAGCATTTCAGAGTAGAGTTGCTCCACTAAAGAGTGGAGCCATGCCAAACACGCCCTAAGTGCGGTTTCGCTCTAAATCAATTTTAAACTCGTTCCTCTTGTTGTGGGTTAATGTTAAACATGTATATGAGTGTATGCAAGGCATGATGCATGAAAATGAGAGTGTTACAAACTTACCCCCCTTAAAATGAATCTCGCCCTCGAGATTCGACGCGGAAAGGAAGACATAGGAAAATTCCTTTTTGAGATCGTCCTCCAATTCCTACATTGCTTCTTTTTCTGTGTGGTGCTTCCATTGAACTTTACATCATTGAATCACCTTGTTCCTTGTGACTCTCTCCTTGGTTTCCAAGATCTTGACGGGTTGCTCGGCATAAGTCAAATCTTCCTCTAGTTCCAATTCTTCCATTGGCACTTGTTCTTCTAGTACTCTCAAGCACTTCTTGAGCTGGGAAACATGAAAGACATCATGGACATCCGTAAGATGAGCTGGCATCTCCAACTTATACGATACTTCTCCTCTTTTGTCCAAAATCTTGAATGGTCCAATATAATGAGATGCTAGCTTGCCTCTTATGTTAAACCTCTTATGACCTCTCATTGGTGACACCTTGAGGTAAACAAAATCTCCCACTTCAAAGGCTAATTTCCTTCTCCTATTGTTCGTATAGCCCTTTTGTCTTGATTGGGCAGCCCTCAAGTTCTCACAAATTATTTGGACTTGCTTTTCGGCTTCTTGCAACACATCCGGACCAAATACTTGAGTTTCTCCTGCTTCATTCCAGAATAAAGGTGTCCTACACTTCCTTCCATAAGGCGCTTCATATGGTGACATTTTCAAGCTTGCTTGGTAACTATTGTTGTATGAAAATTCTGCATATGGCAAGCTCTTGTCCCAACTTTTCTCATGCTTTAAAGCACAAGCTCTTACCATGTCTTCCAAAATCTGACTGGTCCTCTTGGTTTGTCCATCCATTTGAGGGTGATACGCTGAACTAAAATTCAACCTCGTTCCCAAAGCTTCATGCAACCTTTGCCAAAACATGGAGGTGAATTGAGAACCTCTATCCAAGACTATCTTCTTCGGTACTCCGTGTCGACACATAATATGCTCCATGTATATTTCGGCCAATTGTGCAGCTGTATATTTGTTCTTCACAGGGACAAAATGAGTTGACTTGGTTAAGCGATCAACAATTAACCAAATTGAGTCATACCCGGACTGAGTACGTGGTAACCCAACTATGAAGTCCATTCCGATTTTTTCTCACTTCCATTCCGGGATCTTCAATGGTTGCAATAATCTAGCTGGCCTTTGATGTTCTGCCTTGACTCGTTGGCATACATCACACAATGCCACATATTTAGCTATGTCCTTCTTCATTCTATCTCACCAATAGCAATTCTTCAAGTCTTTGTACATCTTTGTACAACCAGGGTGAATCGAGGATGGCGAGTCATGTGCCTCCTTTAGTATTGTCTCCTGAATATGCTTCACATTAGGCACGACAATCCTTTTTCTAAGCCATAAGGTACCATGTTCATCCTCATCAAATCAGAATTATCTCCCTTCTTCGGTCCTTTCCTTGATGTTCTTGATCTCTTCATCTGTGGTTTGTGCTTCTCGAATTTCTTGCTCAAGGGTCGGATTTAACTCCATCATCTCCATTTCATTTACAAACCCAAGGTTCAACCATTCAAACTCCTTGCATAACTCGGATGGCAACTCTCGAACCATGAGTTGATGACTTACTCCCTTCCTACTCAATGCGTCGGCCACTACATTGGCTTTTCCCGGATGATAGTTGATCCCCAAATCATAATCTTTGATGAGCTCCAACCATCTCCGTTGCTTCAAATCCAGATCCATTTGTGTGAAAAAATACTTAAGACTCTTGTGATCCGTATAAATTTCACATCTATGTCCAAGGATATAGTGTCTCCAAATCTTCAATGCATGTACCACGGCTGCAAGCTCCAAATCATGCATGAGGTAATTCTGCTCATGTTTCTTCAATTGTCTCGATGCATAGGCTACTACTTGACCTTCTTGCATAAGCACACATCCAAGTCCATGTCTTGATGCGTTGCAATAAACATCGAAACTCTTGCTTACATCCGGAAATATCAAAACTGGGGCTGTTGTCAACCTCTTCTTCAACTCCTCAAAACTGTTTTGACAAGCTTCAGTCCATTGGAACGCCTTTCCCTTCATTAGCAATTCCGTCATTGGCTTGGCTATCTTAGAAATTTCCTTGATGAATCTACGGTAATATCCAGCCATCCCAAGAAAACTCCTTATTTCTTTTACATTCTGCGAAGGTTCCCATTTCAGCACGTCTCTCACTTTTCCGGGGTCAACCGATACTCCTCCTCCTGAGATTATATGACCCAAAAACGACACCTCTCTCAACCAAAACTAACACTTGTTGAACTTGGCATACAATTGATGCTCCCTCAATTTATGTAGCGTAAGCCTCAAGTGTTCCTCATGTTCATTCTCATCCTTCAAGTAGATCATAATGTCATCAATAAATACCACAATGAACTTATCCAAGTACTCCATGAAGACCTTATTCATGAGGTACATAAAGTAGGCAGGCGCATTTGTCAATCCAAAAGACATCACAGTGTACTCATAAGATCCATACCGTGTTCTAAAAGCTGTCTTGGGTATGTCCGATGGTCTAATCTTCATTTAAAAGTATCCCAACCTCAAATCAATCTTAGAGAAGACACAAGCACCCTTCATCTGATCAAACAAGTCTTCTATGCATGGCAATGTGTACTTGTTCTTGATTGTTACCTCGTTGAGAGATCGGTAATCTACACACATCCTTTGCGTCCCATCCTTCTTGTCCACAAACAGCACGGGTGCTCCCCAAGGTGAAGAGCTTGGGCGAATAAAACCCTTCTCTAATTGCTCTTGAATATGCTTCTTGAGCTCCGCTAATTCCGTAGGAGGCATCCTATAGGGCCTCTTAGCTATAGGTGCAGTTCCAGGTATTAAATCAATAACAAACTCAATGTCTCGATTAGGTGGCATACCTGGCAACTCGTCCGGAAAAACATCCAAAAATCAACACACCACCAGAATCTCCTCAATTGCGGCATCGTCCATATGATTCAGCTCCAATTTCTTCGGTGTGGTTTGAGATGCTTCAAATTCTACGGTGATCCCTTCTTCATTGGTCAACTTCACCGTCTTCGTGGAACACTCAATAAATCCATTGTGCTTTCTCAACCAGTCCATACCAAGTATAATGTCCAATCCTTGAGAATCCAAGACAATGAGGTTGGCGGAGAAGTCTACCCCCCTTATTCTAAGGCTTACTTTTGGACATAATATATTTGCCCTCATCTCTCCTCCAGGAGACTTAACCAATAGAGTAAACTTCATATGAGAGATAAGCAAACTATACTTGGTGACATACTTCAATGCAATGAATGAATGCGATGCTCCAGAATTAAATAACATAGTCGCAGGGTTGGAGTTGGCGAGAAACGTACCAATGACCACGTCATCTGCTTGTTGAGCATCCTCCGTAGAGACATGGTTCACGTTGCCACGAGCAAAATTCTGCTGTCTATGGTTCCCTTGTGGCTGTCCTCCATTAGGTCTTGGGTTTTGCCTTGGTGCATTACTTCCTTGACCAAGGCCTGACTTAGGACATTGATGTGCAAAGTGTCCAGCTTCTCCACAAGTATAGCACTTCTTAACTCCACTAGAATTATTGGGACGAGCTTTGTTTTGAGCATTTGCACCAGGAAAATTAGCACGAGATGCATAAGACATTGGAGGCCTAGGTGCTTGCATAACAGGGCGTTGCTGCACAAACTGAGCTGGGCGCGGTGCAAATCCAGGGCATTGATCAGGAATAGAAGAGCTGAAATAAGGTGCATTGGGTGGTGCAAAGCGAGGGCGCACATTACTTCCTTGTTGCTATCCTTGATATGGTGCCTTCCTCTTGTTGTCTTGCTCCATCTCACGGATCTTGTTCTCAACCACAATTTATTTGTCCACAAGCTTCTGAAAATTGGCATAATCACAGTTGAGTAGTTGCACTTGGATTTCATTGTTCAAGCCCCTCATGAACAAGTATTGTTTCCGGCTGTCCCGACTAACATCCTCAGGCGCATATCTTGAGAGTTGAGTGAACCTATGGAGATATTCACTCACGCTTGATCTTCCTTGCCTTAAGTTCTCAAATTTTTGCCTCTTCAAAATCATAACACCTTCCGACACATAATGAGAACGGAAGCTCTCTTTGAATTCGGCCCAAGTAATTCTATTTTGGTTCTCATGAGCATTGCAATAAGCATCCCACCAATCTACAGCTGCTCCAACTAGTTGATGAGAAGCGAAAAGCACCTTCTCCCGGTCACTATATTGGACAATAGCAAGTTTCTTCTCCACAGACTTGAGCCAATCATCCGCATCCATAGGGTCAACAGCCTGAGCAAAAGTTGGCGGCCTAGTCCTCATAACCTCTCCCAATCGGTTAGGAGGGGGTGGGGGTGGCGGTGGAGGCATGTGGGGCTGATTGTTGTTATTGCCAGCCTGCAGCTGTACCATAGTTTGTATCATGGTCTGCATGAGTTGGTTTTGCATAGCCAATAGCTGCTCAATGTTGATAGCTCCCTGAGTAGATCCTTGTCCAATGTTGTTCTGAGGCACTCCATTGTTCTCCTCCTCATCATTGCCATCCCTCTGGTTGCGATTCCTCACCATCTTAAGAAAAGCAATAGGTAAGAATTTAGAAAACGTCCCCAACTATATGCATCAAGGGATATGAAACTAAACAACTAGCTACACTAGCCTAGGTGGACATGGCAATTCTAAGGCACCCCAAAATCGTCTATTAAGCACACAGACAACCAATATATAGCAAACATCAAGCCAACAAAATCAAATTGATTCCTGAGGGCTCATATGTGCTCTAAAGTGTCCATTCTATCTAGGCTGCATCCTACGATCAACCTGTGGCTCTGATACCAAATTGTGACACCTGGTTCCGAAAATGAACCAAGTGAACGCATATGTGTGCCCAGGATGTTCAACATACATACACGAGTGCATTCACAAAAGAGTATACAGAAAATTACCACAGAACAAGATTAATTGACCAAATTTTATTACACAATTCAAAATATTCTCGAATACAAGCTCTAATGAAGATTAATGACAAGTTCAACTAATGCAGCGGAAATAAACTAAATAAGCAACTAAACAGCTAGACAGCATAAGCAATAGGGTATAGCGCAACTCCAATCAACACCACATGTAAAGCTGACGGTAGACACGGCCTAGAACTCCGCATTATCGCCATTAAACTCCCAATCCTGACCTGCAACTATTGGGGGGGGGGGATTGCAAGAGTGAGTACATGTCGTACTCAGCAAGTGTGGAAAGTATGACATGTAGCTGATTCAAATGACGAATATAATAATGGATAAGTGCTGAAAAGTACATTAAGACATTTGAAAAGCAATATATTATATGTATGTGAAGTAAACCCATCATAATCCATAAGTAATATCATAGTACCAGTCCATATTCCATATCCATCATCATCATACCATTAACCATATTCAATATCAGAATTCAATTCATAACCATCTATAACCATAATACCAACCACAACTATCCCAAAAACCGTCCCAATACCAGGTTCCCTCTAATCATAAATGTTGTCCAGGTGCTCATAACCGGGAGCACGGCTATCATGATAGTTTATTAGACTCTGCAGAGTTTGTACCACTTTACCCACGTGTTTGTGATTTCATCACCCGTCGGCGACTAAAGAACCTCCCTTATGCCAATTACACTTCCTTTGGTGTACGGCCAAGAGATCACAAAATAGCCTTTACAAAGGGATTACTAGCCTATTTAGACCCCACTGAGGTTTCACCGGTGGCGATGCCTCCAACTGAGCACACCTTCAACCAAGGGCCCCCTCTTGAGCCATTCAGATCCCAGGGTAGTCCCACCAATCATCAACAAATCCAATTCGACTACCCCTTCCCCGAGCATCCTTAATGGTCCAAATAGCACTGGCAAAGTCCTAATTAATCAGCTATGCCGCACTCATACTTGGCCTCATGGTGGCACTGTAGTCCTGGCTTATTCTCGCATGAACCGGTCTTTAGATCTAGAGCAAGCAAACCACCATAACATACAACCCATCCACATACCAGGCTTGCTTAGATCACCCATTACCATATCATATTTAACCAGTTCATGTTAACCATAATCTCATCCATGCATATTTAAATTGAGTGGTATAGTTGTTGTCCCATCCTAGTTGATTAAGCGAAGCAAAAAGGTAAAAAGCCCTTTCCCGACTCTCTACCATATATTCCAGGTGACAAGGGTGGTTAAACAAAGCTAGTAAACTTCCTAACATAGGATTCCCATCAAATTGACACAAGCATGCAATTTGCAAACAAAACATTTATTGTCAAAATAGGATCAATATGCTTCAAGGACACTTGCCTTGCTCTTGCGGTTGATTAGGGTCAAAGCCTTCAAACTCTTGGTGCTGTAGATCCTCCGCGGCACTCTCTAGCGCAAATCCGTCTAATCCACACAATAAACATACAAGACAAGAAACACAATCAAAGAGTGCACAAATATTACTCAATATGACATGACATGCATGATTAATGCAAATGCAAGGTAGAACTTGTTAATAGGTTGCTTTTAATGATCACTAACTAGTTCTAATAGCTTTTGATAAGTTTATACAGGTTTGGAGTTGATTTGATCAAATTTTAAAATTAATTTAACATAATTTAGTCAGAAAAATCGGACTAGTCTGCAAAAGGCCGGACTAGTCCACACTTCGTAGAACTAGCGAACTAGGGTTTTCTAGATCGACGTAAATTTGGAGACTAGGGGTTGAATTCACGTAAGTAAAAGAGAATAGAAGGTATACCAGGTGTTTAGAACTCCAATGAATCAAGAAACTTAAAGGTAACACTTGGATCTTGGCGATCTAGGGTTGGTGATGATCTTGGAGATGAATTGGTGATGAAGAACGAAAGCTTGATGGAGATCTTGATCCTCTTTCGTTTCCTCCTCTTCTTCTTCTTGCTTGGGATCTCCTCCTCCCTCCTTGATGGTGGCTCTCCATGAACTAGGGTTAGGGTGGGGTGGAAAAGTGGCAAATAGATGTCAAGCCAAGGGGTGGGGTTGTTTATATAGAGGTGGAGGCTAGGGTTAGATGGATTTCGAGTTTGAGAGGAGTAGAGGCCGGTTTAGAGTCCCACATGGGCTCTAAAAGAGTTAGGCACGACATCCCTAGGCCCACTTAACATGAAACACAAGAAACAAGTTGTAAAACAAAAGATCAAATCGGAGTCGCGAAATATCGGACAAGTCCAGAAAGGACAGGACTAGTCCAAAAATGTCCAGAGAGAAAATCGGACAAGTCTGGCCAAAAATCGGAAAAGTCCGACTTTAGTCAGAGAGGAAATCGGACAAGTTCGCTAGAACACCGGACTAGCCCGAAAAATTCCAGGGACTTAGCAAATTTTCAAGGATTCTTGGAATATCGGACTAGTCCGCACAAAATCGGACAAGTCCGAAAGTTTCCAGAGGCAAAATCGGACTAGTGCGCAGCAAAAACGGACAAGTTCATTTTTAGTCAGAGAGAAATTGGACTAGTCCTCAGTAAAATCGGACTAGTCCGCACTTTCCTGCATTTTAAGTGCGGTTTTGCTCCAAATCAATTTTAAACTCGGTCCTCTTGTTGTGGGTTAATGTTAAACATGTATATGAGTGTATGCAAGGCATGATGCATGAAAATGAGGGTGTTACATGGGGACCTGCAACTTCTTGAAAGTTGCAAAACTCTTGAGGTTGAGTGTCGCCCCGCCATCAACTAGAACGTGGAAGTTGTAGATTGTTGATGGTTGGGGATACTATCAGCGGAAGTTGTCCAACTCCTACCATCTTCTTAGGGCAGTCGGAGGCGTTCAAGGTTAACAGAGTGTCCATCCACTTCTTATGTGGCTCTGCCTTGATGGTGGGAGCTATAGCAGCTACTTCCCAACGCAAATTTTTTACTACGCACCGGGAGGTAATGTCCCACGAATCTCCGTACATCGTATGGAGAGCCCTCCTTTGCTCATTATCAGAGCCAGAGTCGGACTCGTCAACATTGTTGTAGACTGCCTTCAATGCCTTCTTGGCATCCTGGAATCCCAACTCCTACTGCTCTGCGACCTCCGAGTCTGCTTTGGTTTACCCTTCCGTTGTCGCAAGGGTGCGTCTTCTGGACGTTCCGCAAGCCTCTTGACTTCACGACACTCTTCTATATCGTGACTCGAAGTGTTGTGAACTGGACACCACTTCTTCTTGTCGTCATCATTAGACGACAATTGAGGTCACTTGTCAGAGCATGACCCCCGGCCACCTGCAGCCGTTGCAGCTACGGTTGTAGGTGTACCAGCAAGTGGCTTGTCTTTGCCACCTGCCTTATTGTTCTTCTTCTTACTACTGCCTTGGGCAGCGGTTCCCGCCTTTAAAGCATATGGTGCACCTGCCTCTACGGGTGCCTTGGAGTGCCAGTCGCGCCCTTTAGCTGCCATGGCACATTTATCTACTAGACTAAAGAGCTCTGTAACATCCTGGATGTTACTTGTGGCTAGCTTCTCCAGCATCTTATTATCCCTTACGCCATGTCGGAAGGCGACAATGACAGAAGCATTCGAGATAGAGGGTATAGTGTTTTGAACCTGGGAGAACCACTGAATGAATGAACGCAGTGACTCTCCCGGACTTTGCTGTACGGCAAAAAGATCCAGCTTAGTGCATGGGTGGGTGTAAGAACTCCCGAAGTTGGTAGTAAACTGGTGATATAACTCTCCCTGGCTGCGACTTAGCTAAGGGGCAAGCTCATGAACTATGACCGGGCAGTGATGGTCAAGGCGACTGGGAAGTAGTTGGCCGTGATAGCCTCATTCCCTCCTGCAGCCAGGATGGCGGTGGAGTAGATATATAAGAACCCGACGGGGTTGACAGTTCTGTCATACTTCTTCGGCAAATGAGAGTGGAACTTGTGTGTTCACAACAACATACGAAGATGTGGTGCAAATGCCAAACAGCCACCACCCGCTCCTAGAGAAGAAGCAGGTGGGAGAACATACCTTGCGTGAGTTGATGCAGGCATTCCCGACTATACAAACTCACCCTCAATGATGTGTCACCTCTCGCAACTACGGTCGATGGCGACTCGGCCATCTTGCTCCGTGTAGGGGCGGCCATGTTCGGCCCTGAGATCTACCGTCAGCAGCCTCGACACTGTGGCAGCGCGACGAGCCACCAAAGGAGTATGCGATGTTGCATGCTGCAATGGTGCGCGTCTTCCTTGTGAAGGCACAGGACTGAGTCATCTTGACATGGTCCTGTTGTGGGTTGATGTTAGCCTAGGCCTAGGTAGTGGCGAGTTGTTAAGTGTTGTGGCTGCAGTGGTGAACAGATGGTCGACATCATTATGCCACTGTTCTAGCGCTGCCGGAGGCACATACGGTGCTGGTGGATGTTGGAGAAGAGCATGCGCTGCAATCAGCGTGTTCTCCGGACTTGTAGTCGATTCAGTGACTGACGCTAGAACACCATACTAAAACTGAGTAGCAGTTGCTGCATCAGCAGCACGTGGTGGCCTATTGTTTCCAGGCTGATGCGCTGCAGCAACAGCTTGTAGATATGTGGCTGGATTGCCACCAAGACGGCAAGAGGTGTCGCAAGCTTCATTGCCTCTTCCGGATCGTGCAGCCGGGTCAGAAGAAGCAGCAGCAAAGTTCACTATTTTAAATCTTTAAATTCTTCGAGTAGGCCCCCCTTCTTGGCGTGCCAAATATCGAAGTGTAGCAAAGAAACTTCCCCCGGTACCACTATGAAGCAGCCCGCAGAGGTTCTTTTTTAGGAGGGGGAAATTTCTGGAACTACGAGCACGATGAACACGGCTAAACACCAAAATTTACGTGGTTCAGGCCGCCGGAGCGTAACACCCTACGTCCACGAGAGAGTATGTGTTGTATTGCTTGTTTGAGCGCTAGGTTCATCTCGTTGAGCTTCATTGTCCGCATGTGTGAGTTCAGCCTTTTTCTGTCAGTGGCTGCTCGGTCCTTTTATATGCCAAGGGCTAGTAGCTTACATTATGATGGGGGCTCGACAGGTGGCCTCGGGTTAGCTGGTATTAAAAGCACATTAACGTGATCTTGAGGGCACGTTAATGGGTCTTGATAACGTATTAACATGTTCTTGATGACACGTTAATGGGTCTTGATAGCGCAGTAATGTGTCTTGAAGGCGCACTAATGTCGTCCTGAAGGCGCGCTAATGCGGTCTTGAAGGCGTGCTAATGCGGTCTTGATGACACACTAATGTTGTCTTGAAGGCGCGTTAATGTGGTGTTGAGTGCACACATTGCCTTCCTTTACCACGGGACACATGGCAACACCGGAGCACTCCTCGGTGGGGAAGCGGGGTACAGAGTTGAAGAGCGTGTGGCAGCGATAGAGCCGTCCTCAGCGGGGTGGCTGGGTCCAGAACCGCGGGACACGTGGCAGCATCGGAGCCCTCCTCAGCAGGGAGGCTGGGTCCGGAACCGCAGGGCATGTGACAGCACTGGAGCCCTCCTCAGCGGGGAGGTTGGGTCCGAAGTCGTGGGACACCTGGCAGCACCGGAGCCCTCCTCAGTGGGGAGGCTGGGTCTGGAGTTGTAGGACACATGGCAGCACCGGAGCAGTCCTCAGCGAGGAGGCTTGGTCCAGAGCTGCACGTCATGTGGCTGTGTCGAAGCCCTCCTTTGTGGGAGGGCGGGGTCCAACCTCGCGAAGCATGTGGTAGTGAAAGTCGCCTAGAGGTGGGTGAATAGGCAAAAATACCTGAAATCACTTAACCAAACAAGATTAAATTCTTGTGGCCAGACTAGCTTGCACAGGGCCGGACTAGTCCGTTCAACACAGGGTGGAAACCCTAAAACTTGATTTCTACAGGTTATTTGCGGAATTAAAGTTCACCAAAGATATGAGCAATGTGTAGTAAACTTGTAAGGCTCAGATTGTAAAGTTTAAACATTTAGATTGCATGTTTATGATAATGTTCAAACTGTAGGGCAATAAGACCAAAGGGAACCCTAATAGCAAAACTAGTGATCACAAAAGGCGAAAGACAAGTGAAACGAGATTTATCCCGTGCTTCAGCTACACGAAGAAGCCTACCTCCATGTTGAGAAGTCCACATAAGGACCGGGTCTCACTTGACCCTTCTCTCACCAAGCCACCACAATGGCGGCTTGGTTTCCACTATATCAATGGGTAATCACCAAGTTTGATGGGGCTACTCACAACTTGAGGCTCCCACAAATCAATACAAGAGGAGCACACGAAGCTCAACTCACACAAGCCACACAACACAACACAATGTGCAAGAGATCAAACCAAGAGCCAAAGCACGATGATCTTCTTTTACTCTCCTCCCCAAACCATAATCTCTTCAAGATTTGCTCTTAGGGGGTTAGTAGGACGAGTAGAAGGCTTTGGAAGGCTCTAGGATGCTTGTGGCGGCGCTAGGGTTCAAGACTTCTTCAAATGAGCCTGGGGGTCCCCTTTTTATAGGGGTCCCGAGCCCCTTTTGCTTACATCAGCAAAGGGGCGGACTAGTCCGGTCTCACACCCCGGACTAGTCCGGCCCTATGGGACCACTGACCCCTGGTCAGTTCCCGACAAATGCCACACTGAGCAACGATCATCACGCTACCCGCCAAATTTCCAAATTCAAACGGTCACTAGACAACGGACTAGTCCGGTCAACAACGGACTAGTCCGATGTGGAACAAAACCACTTGGTCCGTTCCAAAACGGACTTTTCTGGGTTGGCCCGGACTTGTCCGGCCACAGGGGCGGACTAGTCTGGTCCGCTAGGGTTTCTCACGGTCTGTCACACTGAGTCTCAAACGGACAAGTCCGTACCCAAACGGACAAGTCCGAACTTCTCCAGAGAGCTTTGATCCGTCCAAAAACGGACAAGTCTATACTTTTCGGACTTAGCTCCAAATTCACTCACGTTCACTCCAGAGACATTTGGTCCGTCACAAAATGGACTTGTCTGCCATGGCCGTACTAGTCCGGCCCTAAGGCCCAGACTAGTCCGGCCTCCTAGGGTTTTTCTCATTTTAGGCTTCTCACTTAGGTTTTTCTCTAAACCACCACCTTGAGCCACTTGGTATGATCTCAATGCACATGATACAACCACCCTCTCACATGATACGGCTCATATAAGCTCAATACCATATAAACCCTAATTTCTACACTTGAGTCTTTGGCGCCCGTTTTCTCCTTTTCCTTTTTGAGGGTTTGTATCTCATTTTAATCCTTGTACCTGTGCTTAAGATCAACTAAGCTCATTAGCCTCTTAATTGTCATCATCAATCATCCAGAACCCACGGGGATGCCTAGATGCACTTTCAATCTCCCTCATTTTGGTGAATTGATGACAACACATTAAGACTTCAACAATAAGGTTAATCATTTGTTTTCATGACATGTATTTGTATGAGTGACTCCCCCTCAATGTATGCATCATGAGTAAGAGAGATTGAGAGAGTTCTCATACATATACATGTTATGGTGGGGTGCCTAAGTGATGTGTTAATAAAGTGTGATAAGACAATGATTATGCAAAGTAGACATTTAAATGAGGCAACACATCACAAATTTAGGCAAGATACATGAATACATAGATTAAGTCTTACAATAAAACTTGAAATGAGGTTTAAAACATAAGTCCAACATAGATCAATACTCTCACAAAATAGTTTATCCATCTTATCTCACTCCCTATATCTCCCCCTAGATCTAAGTGCCCAAAGCTATCATCTCCAAGCTATCTCTCTCCCTTTGGCATCAAGACACCAAAAAGGAAAAGAAGAGAGGAAAGGCCCTTAGGACTACTCATCGTTGGAGTCGGAGTCGTCATTGCCACCTTGGGGCTCGCTATCGCTCTCCGTGTCCTCTGGGTCAAGATGTACCTCATCATCATCGGTCAGGGCCACGGTGGAAGTCCCAGGTTCTCCAAACTTAGCAAGCTCCTCGGTAGTAAACTCTGGAAAGGAAGTTATCTCACCATCGCTCTTCTCGGCGGGGGACATTGAATGTCCAGCTTGTCGCACATCGCTTTGAGATACTTCTCATTGCGACGCTCCATGCAACGTTGCCGAATTTCCGTCTTCCGGCAAGAGGAGAAGAGGGCCTTGAAACATTTGAAGAAGCCACTCCAGCATTGTGTCGAAGGCGGAGGTGCTGGTGGAGATGGCACGAAGCGAGAGGAAGAAGCGGGAGGATCCGCATTCTTCCTCCTAGGAGCAGCCGGCTCCGGAGGTGGGAGTTGTGGTCGAAGCCTCCGGTGAATGATATCTTTCTTGAATGTGAGCCAGGAGATCTTCTCGATCATGTACATAATGTTCAGAGCATATCCACATGATCGGTTGGGGGTGTGAGAGATGTTGAAGATGTCATCAAAGATATAGTCCACCACATTGAAGCGGACATCTCAATCAATGAGGACCATTAAGTGCCTCAAATTGCCTTGTGGACAATGGACTTTCTGAGGACCCGGTTGAGCACACTATAGAATGGCTTGATGTTTCTAATGTGCCCGACCTCGTACTGTGCATGACTTGGATACATATACTCCAAGGTATCCCGATCAACTGGCTTCAGATTTGAAATGATAATCTCATTGTCCAGCTGGTCCTCCAAGTCAAGCAGCTGAGCAAACTCCCAATATAAGGTAGAGTACTGCTCTCCATGGTTCATCCAGGTAATCTTCCTGTCCCCGTCGGTGTGGAAGTACAAGGTGGAGTAGAATTGAGTGATGACCTCCACATTCGAGTCGTACTGAAAGGCCATGAACTTCTTTAGGCCATGCCTCTCGACAGCCTCAATTACAGCATTGAAGGCTTGATGATCTTTCTGGGCCATGTAGTCCCAGTTGATCCACTGAGCATCTGTGACAGGAGTCTGCTTGGTCATATAGACCGTCCTGTAGTAGTCACAGTGGAAGTCACATCAGAACCGGGGATCCACTGTGCTCCTGTCACGCTGATAAACATTGATCTTCCTCAGCTTGTGTGCCTTCTCAGCCTCCTTGCCCTTGAAGATCTTGGCACCGAAGGCAGCTGCACAGTTTGGATTCCGTTTAGGAGAGGACATCCTCAAGGGGCCAATGGGTTGAGGGGCACCCTTCTTTACTTTGCTTGCAGCCTTCTTGGCCACAATCACCCTCTTCTTGGGTGCAACATCAACAGGGGACTTGCCCTTATCTTTGGAGGTCCTTGCCCCCTAAGACTTGGCTTGCTCACCCAATGTCACAAGTCTCTTCCTTTTCGGGGCAGCCTCGACAATAGCAGAGTTGTGCTCCTCACGCTGCATCTTCTTTGCCCTCTAAGAGGCAAAGTACGCAGCAGCCATCTCTTGATCCTCTCTTTACTTCCGGCGAAAGATATCCTGCTTCTCCACTTCGGTCTCAGAGTCGAAAGGAGGAACATATTCTTTGCTCGACATGGTTGTTGACAAGAGAAGTAAAGAAATGTGTATGATTCCAAGGAGTCAAGATAAATTGGTAGAATTCACAAAATCAACCTAGGTTAGGTTTTCCACTGTGTAACCCAGACTTGTACGCCCAGGGGCCAGACTAGTCCGCACTAGGTCGGACTTGTTCACCCTGTGGCCGGACTAGTCCGATTCACACAGTAAGAACCCTAATCTAAGAAAATTTTGCAAAAACTACGGATCCTACCACAAAAATGAAGCTACATGATCAAATTGATGTGCACAACAACATTTGTGAAGAAGTTTCTATCAATAGACCCAAAAGAATTGAATTCCAAGGATTTTGGAGTTAGGTCAAGAATACCTCTTCAAATCTTCGATTCAATGAAATGTGAGTGAGGAATCGGCCTTCGATGCTTGGGGAAATGTTCCTAAGTGTAAGACCTATGTGTGTTGAATACATTGTCTTGTAGTTAATACACTTGCTTTGACGATAAAAGTTTTGAATATCACCAAAACACCTTTTTATTAAGGTCCGACTAGTTTTGATTAGCTCCGGTGAGTTTTGTCTTTAGCTTCGGCGTGTTTTTGCTAAGCTCCAAGTTGATTTTTCTAGCTCCTTCTTTTGGGTTTACTAGTTCCAACTAGTTTTGGTAAGTTTCGGCGCTAGGTTCTACTAGCTTTTGTTAGCTCCGGATCAAGGTCCGGGTTGCTCTGGCAAGGTCCGGAACTTGACCGCAATTCTTTTTTTTTTGTTTGCAATGTTTCATACTTGCTTTACATCTCTGTAAAGATTGCTTAGTATTCATTTGCTAAGTCTTTGGTGCGTTTTTGGTTGACAAGGATGATATCATGTTACTGTGGTTTTGCAACATGCTTATGTGAAGTTCTCACGTAAGGTGTTGTGTTTGGAACTAACTTGAGTCAAGTTGAGGACTTGGGCTCGTATGGATTGGTTGTTTATTCATGTGCAGGTGTTGCTTGAGTTCAAGGCATGGCTGGTGATGGGATCCATTGGACTAGTCTTAGGGAGGAGATGAGGTTCCAACAACCAAATTCAGGAGGAATTGTGGTTGAGCTGATCAGGAGGTTGCGCAGCATGATTGAATCAAGAACAATGCATGTGAAGGTATCGTGGACATCATTGGAAGATGCTTGCATGTGTGCAAGGAGTGCATGGACGTGGATACATGGTTACGAGACTTGTTGAACAGATGTGGACATAAAGAGTTGGTCAAAAAGGTCCAACCGACTAGGTTATAGACTCAGGCTGCGGCTGAGTCGGGTTTGACTCAAGTATGGAAAGATTTGAGTTAGTTATGATAGGATTTCGTGTGGGTCACGAATTTGAGTTGTTTAGGAATGTGTGATACGTTCCTAAGGTGTTTGGAAGTCTTAAGATTGCTTCTATCTGCGTATAGAAGAATCCTAAGCAGTTATGGAATGTTATGATTCGTGAACAGAGTAGGATTAGGTTCCTGATCTAAGTTGAGTTGGCTTTTGAGCTGGTTATATAAGCAAGGGAGCCCAGAGCTCGTGATGCACGACTTTGGGGCTGTTCCTCTTGTGTTCTACTGAATAAAATTCGTAGTTTGAAGGAACTTTTGTGCCTTGTTCGTCCGACTTGTTCCAGACAAGTTTTACTCGTCGAGTTTCTGGACAGCACTACCTTTCATCGGTGGTTTTATCATAACTCGAGTTTTACAGATCCAATTGACGTGATTTTTTTTGGGTTGTCTTCACAACTTGATTATCGATCATCATGGTCATTGGATTTGTGGTCTATGATCTACACGAGTTTCTTTGCAGCGTTCCAGAACTGTTTTTTTTCTTGGGTAGGACAGATTGACCTTTGTTTGATCTTTCGATCATAACTTGAGTTTTTCTCGACGGATTTGAGTGATTCTTGTTGTGTTGTCTTCGTGACTTGATTCTCTCTGATATCTATCACTTTTGTCACAGTGAAACATGTTTAGATTAGTCTCACACATGATTTATTTAACAGATCGTTTTTCTGCTGAAGGGGTTGGGGTTTAATTGTTTCCGCTGTGTAAGATTTTTAAATCTACCATTCACCCCCCCACTCTGGTAGCTTTTCACGTGCTCTTCGATCCTACAATTGGTATCAGAGCCACGGTGCTCTAATCTTTGTGATTTGCTCGTGTTTTTGACTAATCATCATGGAGAAGTACTCTGTCAAACCTTGTGTGTTCGCTGGTATTGATTTTCAGGTTTGGAAGGCACGCAATATAGGAGAAGGTATACAAGCCGTACGAAGTGTCATCAAACGATCAAGTTACAGCTACAAATCTGAGAGATGTCGACAACAACAACAAGGCTTGGAACTTGATCATACAAGGATTAACACAAAGCGACTTCGACTGTGTTGCACACCTCCGATCTGCATACGATGTGTGGAAAGCACTTTGTGACTACCACGAAGGATCCAACACAATCAAAGAGGTAAGGTAAGACATGTTCAAGAAAGAATACATGCGCTTTGAGATGCAACTCGGTGAGTCTATTGATGACCTTTTTGCTCGCTTTAATAAGATTCTCAGCAACTTGCATAGTGTCAATGTCAATTTTTCAGATGCTGAAAATGCTAGGCAATTGCTAAGTGCATTAGATATGTCAATTTGGGAGATAAAAGTCACATCTATTCGTGAATCTACTGTCATGAGTTCACTTACTTTAGATATTCTATATTCCAAGTTAAAAACTCATGAAATTGACATAATCTCACGTAAGAACCCCAACAAGTCTATTGCTTTTGTTTCTCAACGTGACATGCCTAGTTCCGGTCAAACATCATCTTGTGGTACACTTGCTTTGCTGTCCTCTCTAACTCTTGAACAGATTGAGGAGTTTCCAGAGGAGGAGCTAGCACTCATCCCTACCCGGTTCTCAAAAGCATTGCAAAATGTGAGAACTAGAAGGAGAGGAAGCTCCGGACCTCAAAAATGCTTTGAATGTGGTAAGACCGGACATTTTCGTTCAGATTGCCCTAACCTTTCAGGTCCTACTTCGTGGGATGAAAAGAAAACAAGAACGAAGCACTCCTCAGCAAAAGATACGAAGAAAAAGAAGGGTTTTACAAGACGTCAATTGGTGAACAGTTTTATCTCAGCACTCTAGGAACTTTGCTCAAGCGACGTGGACATTGGAAGTGATGAAGATGAAGATGATTTGGCAAAATTGTGCTTCATGGCGGGCAAGTCAAGATCAATTATGGAGGAGGCAGAACACAACAGCGACAATGAAGAGGTATGTCCTACTTACGAAGAAATGTGTGATGCTATTTCTCGTGCCACTGTTATTGTTAAGAAAATGGACAAAAATCTTAGGGACAATGCTGTTAAAATTGAGTCACTAGAATCTGAAATTAATCGTTTGAAATCCTTGATTCCTAGTGATGATTCTTGTTCCTCATGTGACTTAATATATGAACAATTGTCCTCCCTAAGAAGTACACATACCTCCACACTTGATAAACTTGAACTCGAAATTGAAAAGAACAAAAAGCTTGCTGCACTTAATATTGGAAACTTAAAAGATGCTTCTTGTTCTACAATTGATTTGCATTGTTCTAGTTGTGATGATCTTGATAAGAAACTGCAAGATGCTATGAATAAAATATCTATATTGAACAATGCTTTACGTTGTCATGAAGTTAAATATTGTTCCAATTGCAAATTAAAAGGAAAAACTTCATGTGAAAATTGCCTTGATCTATCCAATAAACTTGATAACATGCATAAAACATTTGATCGGTTTTATAATGGGAATAAGAACCTAAACTTGCTGCTGAATTCATCCAAGTCTTGCAATGATAAAACTGGTTTAGGTTTTGATTCTCATGCTCATGCTAAGGCACATCCACCTAAAAGTGTAAAGTCATTAGGAAGTGGTTTGATTCAAATAGTTCCTAAACAAAAAGAAGTGGTTTTCAAATCTGCAGGAGTATTGTCTCATTCGGTTTCAAATAAAAATGTTGTTTGCTCATCTAGACGTGAACACAAAGTTAAATTTCATTGTACCTACTCTGGTAGAGATGGTCATGTCATAGATTTTTGTTATAGACTAGCTAAACAACAAAAATGTACAACCTGCTGTTTTGAGTCAAAAACATTCAAAGTTTACCTCCAGACCTTCTGTTTTTGCCTCTGGAGCTACTGATTTTGTGCTACACAAGTAACACCTTATAGGTCAGTAGTTAAGAATAAAAAAACTCAAACTTTGACTCATAAACCTGATGTTTTGTCTCAGCTTTCGCGTGTTTTTCCTGCTGCACGTCATGTGACTCAGTACTGGATTCCTAAATGCTTTTTGACTAACCCCAGTATTGAGTCATAGACGTATTGTGCTTCTATGTAGGTTACACGTTTGAGGAAGGAGAACATTTGGATTGTGGATTCAGGTTGCTCACGCCACATGACCGGTAACAAAGATTGGTTCTCCTCTCTCTCTTTTGTGTCATGTGTAGAGAATGTTACTTTTGCCGATAATTCTTCAACTCCTATAATTGCTAAGGGTTCGGTTAGAGTAAATGATCACTACACTTTGAAGGATGTGGCACTTGTCAAAAATTTGAAATACAACTTGCTTTCTGTTTCACAATTGCTAGATGAAAATCTGGAAATTATTTTCAATAAAAACTGTTGCAAAGTTGTAAGTTCAAATAGTGAGCTTATTTTTACATGTCTTGGTTTGGAAGAGTTTTTAAAGCTGATTTTGATATGTCTTCCTCTAAGCATAGGTGTCTAGTTGCTAATGATTCAAAGGACCTATATTTTTGGCATCGTAGACTTGGTCATGTAGGCTTTGATCACCTAACGCGTGTTAGTGCTCTTGATCGCATACGTGGGCTGCCTAAGCTTAAAGGGGACAAAGAAATTGTGTGCTCTTCTTGTAGACATGCTAAGATGGCTGCAGGTTCACATACTCCTCTCACAATGATCATGACAACTGAACCATGTCAACTTTTGCATCTTGATACCGTAGGACCTTCACGTGTTCAATCCTTCGGAGGTAAATGGTATGTACTTGTGATTGTTGATGATTATTCTAGATACTCTTGGGTTTACTTTATGGCGTCTAAGAATGAAGTTTTTAGTCACTTTAGAACTTTATTTCTTCGATTATCAATTGATTACCCAGGATCTTTAAAAGCAATTAGAAGTGATAATGGAACTGAATTTAAAAATCAATCTTTTGATCACTTTTGTGCTGAAAATAGAATAGATCATCAATTTTCTTCACCATATGTACCTCAACAAAACGGTGTATTAGAAAGAAAGAACAAAACCTTAGTTGAGATGGCTAGGACTATGCTTGATGAATATCAAACTCCTAGGAAATTTTGGGCTGATGCGTTAGCAACCGCTTGTTATGTCTCAAATCGTGTTTTCTTGCGTGCTAAGCTAGGTAAAACACCATATGAGCTCCGGTTTGGACATAGGACTAGTGTTACACACTTTCGGGTCTTTGGTTGCAAATGCTGTGTTAAGAAACATGGTAATCTTGATAAATTTGAACCTAGATCCATTGATGGCATCTTTCTTGGTTATCCATCTCCTACTAGAGGCTACCGTGTGCTTTTACTTGACACTAACAAAATTGTGGAGACTTGTGAAGTTTCTTTTGATGAAGCTAGCCCAGGTACTAGCTCAATCATTGCAGGTCTAGATCCATATCCGCAGGGGGGAGCATTTTCATTGAAGATGAGGAAGAATTGGAGCTGCTGCCGAAAATTCAACAGCTAAAGACTTTGGTTCAGCTCCGGATGTTAATTCTCAACCAGCACCGACAACCATCAATGTTGATTCAAATCATCCTCAAGTCACAAGCTCACGATTTGTGATGAACATGAAGAAGAAGAAGCTTGTGAGACATCTGTTACCCTACGGTTTTACAAAGATCATCCCCCACAACAGATGATTGGAAGCTTGCACGAACGAGTCACACGGTCTAGGTTTTGTGATCCAAACTCTTATGCTCATTCTGCTTTTGTTGCTTCTATTGAACCCAAAGATATATCACACGCACTCACTAATGAATCTTGGATTATTGCCATGCAAGAAGAGTTGGAAAATTTTGAAAGAAATAATATTTGGAAACTTGTACCTCCACCTCAAGGTCACACTTTAATTGGAACTAAATGGGTATTTAAAATTAAACAAAGTGAGGATGGGGTCGTGGTTAGGAATAAGGCTAGGTTGGTTTCTCAAGGTTTCACTCAAGTTGAAGGTATAGATTTTGATGAAACTTATGCTCCTGTTGCTAGATTAGAAGCCATAAGAATTTTGTTAGCTTTTGTTGCATCTATTGGTTTTAAGCTATATCAAATGGATGTTAAAAGCGCTTTTCTTAATGGCTACATAGATGAGGAGGTTTATGTGAAACAACCACCGGGTTTTGAAAATCCAGATTTTCCTAATCATGTTTACAAACTGTCCAAAGCCTTGTACGGTCTCAAACAAGCCCCTAGAGCATAGTATGATAGGTTAAAAACATTCTTACTTGAAAAAGGGTTTACCATGGGCAAGGTTGATAAAAATCTTTTTGTGCTTAAGCATGGCAATGACTCATTATTCGTTCAAGTGTACGTGGATGATATTATCTTTGGTTTTGCTTCTCATGATCTTGTGTCCAAGTTTTCAACAATGATGAGTTCCGAATTTGAAATGAGTTTGATGGGTGAACTCACTTACTTTTTGGGGCTGCAAATCAAGCAAACTAAGGAGGGTACCTTTGTGCATCAAACGAAGTATACAAAAGATCCTCTAAGGCGCTTCAACATGGACAAAAGCAAGCCTCTTCGGACACCAATGGTAACAGAAACAACACTTGGACTTGATGAAGATGGTGAACCCGTGGATCAAAAAGAATATAGAAGCATGATCGGATCACTTTTGTACCTCATGGCATCAAGACCAGACATACAATTCAGCGTATGTCTTTGTGCACGGTTTCAAGCCTCCCCACGTGCTTCACATTGTCAAGCCGTCAAAAGGATTCTCAGGTACTTACATGGAACTCAAGAATTTGGAATTTTTCTTCCTTCTTCCTCAACCGTTACATTGAAAGCTTTTTCAGATGCTGATTTTAGGGGTTGTAGGATTGATAGGAAAAGTACTTCCGGTGCTTGTCATTTTCTTGGTAATTCTCTTGTTGCTTGGTCCTCTAGAAAACAAAATCCAGTTGCACAATCCACAGCCGAATCTGAATATGTAGCTGCTGCTAGTGCTTGCTCACAAATTCTTTGGATTGTTCAACCACTTAAGGACTATGGGGTTGATCTAGATAGTGTTCCACTGTTCTGTGATAACACTAGTGCCATTTGCATTGCTAAAAGCCCCATGCAACATTCTAGAACTAAGCACATTGACATTAGGTATCACTTTCTCCGAGATAATGTTGAAAAAGGAAACATTGTGCTTCACCATATAGATACCGAACAACAATTGGCTGACATTTTTACAGAACCTTTGGATTTTAATCGTTTTTATTACATTCGTAGTGAAATAGGGGTTATGCATCCTCATGGCTTAAATTGAGAGGGAGTTTTGAAACTTGGGAAGTCTATGTGTGAATCTGAAATTAAAATAATATGAGCATAGTATTTCATACATATATGACTTTGTGATTCCTTTTACATGCTAAAAGTTCTTACTACATTACTCGTGTTATACATTTTGTAGTTTTTGCCATGTCTAGTAATTAGAATAATTACTTACACTAAAACTGGTCATGGTCGAACTTTCTTGCTGTTTTGAACTTGTTACATGTTCACAAGTGCTTTTAATCATTAAGAATTAATCAAGTAATCAACTCACATGTTGAGTTTTTATGAACAAATATAAATTGAGAAAAGATCAAGAGAATATGCATGCATCGCACTTCTTCTTTTGGGATGGCTTATCATTGCACTTAGATATGAACTTGGAAGAAGTTGTGTATGACTAAAACCATGTACTTAAGCTTCTGATTGTCAAATGACATACGCTTGGCTTGGTTGGTTAGAATAAGGCGGATGCACATATAATCTCTTGCAAATATCATATGATCTAAAGTTATGCTTTGAAAAATAATAAAATGCAGAAACTAGTGTCATGATTTCAGGTTTTGAAATAGTTAAGTTTGTGAGATCATGACTTACTTAAATTGAAAATTACATTTGATCTCTAGCATGGCTTACACTATTTTATGTATTTCACTAATGTGATAATGTAAGGTACTTGATAGTATGACTTGGATGAGCTTTGTTTATATGTATATGTTATAATATACTCATAACAACTAAAGGGGGAGAGATAATTTGTTTATATGCTCATGACTTGTTGAATACATTGTCAAAAGGGGAGAGATAACCATGAGGAGAAAGAGAATATGTGCATAAGGAGAGATAATAAAGGGGGAGAAATTGTCAAAACTTTTATGTGAATAAGCCAATTGTAAAAGCCCGCTTTTCGGGAGAACAAAAATGCAAAAATGCAAACTTAAAATTTTTTGAAAATGGACATGGAAATTCCAAACTCACATGAACCATATGAGTTAACCAATGTTCACTAGAAATAGGAACTTGTTAAAATTTCACATATAGAACATGTTTGCTAAGGTATTGGAACTTAAGGTGTAAAATCTTTAATTTCCAAGTATTCACATTTGCAATGAAAAATTAAAGGAGAAAAGAAAACAAAATAGAGAGGAAGGAAAAGGAATTATTCCAACCCAAAAATGGGACATTCACAAAAATTCAAATCTACGGCTGTAAATTTTTCCATGACCTTCTAATATTCCAAATAGACTTTCGGTAAAGTTTCAAAATTTTTGAAGCACATTTTCCGTTTATTGGACACGTACTGAGAGTTTAATCAGGGTCGACTTCAAATTTAAACTTTGTACTTAATCTTGTCCAAATCAACTCCAAATTTTTCCTGAGGTCCCTTATTGTTCAAAAAGGGTAACTTCAAAGTTTTAGGATTTTTGAACCTAATCTACCATTTATATCATTGAATCAAGTATCACTGCTTAAATTCAAATTCAAACCTGAGTTTGAAATTCAACTTGCTCAGTTTTGAAATCTGGTTGCACTATAAAATTCTTCACATTTTATTTAGTCATTGGGCCAAAGTTGACTAATTTTGAAGCATGTTTGCTAGCCCTAATTGAAATTAGAAAGAGGAAGGAGGGAGGTGGGTCCCACAGGTGGTGCCCACATGTCTGGTCGGCACCTCCTTTCTTTTCCCTCCCCTACCTCCACGCAGACGGGCTGCATGTGCCACCGCGACGTCTCACCGGTCCTTATCCCCAGCGATGTGCCTTCTCCCAGTCCTATCCACGGCACTTCGCCACCGCCCACGCCACCACTTGCTCCTCGTCGGCGCTCCACCTCCCGGCCTGAGCGTGCCCCACTCCCGCTCGCCAACACCAGCCACCGGCGCGGGTCTTCCCGCTGGCCCCCGCGCGTCGCGTCGCTCCTCCCATCGGCTCGCGCGCCTTTCCCTCCGTCCCCTGTGCCATGGCCGCCCCACGACGGCCGCCGGCTTGCCCCGCGCGCCTTGGCTGCCGCTCACGTCTCCTCGCCTCCCAGCTCCGGTGCACAGCGCCTGCTCCCTCGCCGCAACCCTGCTGCGTGCCGCTCGCCGCCGGCCGCCTCTGCTCCACAGCACGCCGCCCGTTTCCATGGCCGCGCCCCGCTGGCGCACCACGGTCGAGCTCACCGCCGGCTCTACTCGCGCGCTCCTAGCTGCCCCGCATCTGTCGCGCCGCAGCCGCACCCGGACCAGGCCAACAGCGGCGATGGCCACCCACATCTTGCCTAAGCTAACTGCGGTGCCTGCAGCCAGCGCCCTCGCCGTGCTGAGCACGCCCGGCCGCCGAGCTCCAACCGCGTCCTGGCCGCTGCTACTTGCCGGCCTCTGCTCGTGCAATCTCGTCGCCCTAACGCTATTGCTCCTCACCCCTCCCGTGAGCTCTGAACGCTATAGCGCTGCACCCATGTTGGCCGCGCGCCATGGCCGTGTCGCCGTCCGTCCCTGCTCTTCCTCCCTCCGGCTACAGCGCACTAACGCCCTACCTCCCGCTTGTGTTGCGCCACGCCATGGCCGTGCGCCGAGCCATGTCCAAGCAGTGCTGGGAGTGATGGATGTGGTTCGCAAGATGCAGGAACACATGAAAGACACATTGGCAACAACATTGAGGGCGAGGTTAGCTCTGATTTGTACAAGATTGGCTGAGACAGTGCTGCAACCAAGGTATTCGATGAAATGGTTACAAGGCAAAACTAAGTGTGTTGTTGTTCAATGCTGGTCTATGGATGCAGGTCTGTTGTGGTGTGGCAATCGACCAAGTATGTGCCAAGATGCTCTCTGAATGGTGATGAAGCAACAGAACTCAAGTACGACCCCAAGATATTCGGCGAAATGCCTACAAGGTGAGCCTTGCCGTAAAATGCCTTGCTTGACATCACCAAAGTCCGTTCTTCGTGATCGCTAATGGTACTCATGTGTCGTCAAGTCGTACGTCAATGTTCCGCATTGATATCATTCCTAAGTTGACCTCCTTTGTCGTTTGTATCACGTTGGCTTGTCCGTGCGTGCTCGTGATGCTCCACCATGATCCGCGTGGACGTCATTGACCACATGACGTCGTCGTGACGCTCTGAGCCGTCATCGTGCCCTGGCATCGAGATGGAGGATGCTTGTGATGTGTGTGGTGCTGGAACACAAGCACGACTCGTCGGACAATAATTGTCAAGCCAAATTAGGTTTTGGTCGATGAGAGAGTGATCGAGTCCTAGGTGTAATCTAGATGCTCAATGAAATGCCTTCTAGGTCAAACCAGGTGGGTCGGTGATCACCGATGACCTGGGGTAGAGGTATGCAAGAACGTTGCGACCAACAAGGAGAACTAGACCAAGGGGAACCTTAGATAAGAGTTCCTTGGTTGTGTCGAGGATGTTCCCTAACTGATCACAGGATTGGTTAACTTGGTGTACCACTTCCTCGACGGCAGGTTCATCGAGTCGCTTATCAGCAACCGCGTCGACACCACTAGCCTTAAGACTCACAATGTGGTGTTCGGGATTTCGCTCACCCCATTGACGAGTCCGGGTTGATGTGAACGTCGCTAAGACGATCTTCTCGAGATGGCAAAGCATGCCATCACAGGAAGGTCTCGCATCATGTTTAAGTCCCGAGAGCTTATCGAGCTCACCTGGACAGGCTTGTGGGAGACACTACATTAGTGTCGTCATGTAAGCACTTGAACGATGCTCGAGAAGCTTGCCGTAGAAACTACTTTACCTAAAAGTCATTTGAACGTTGTCTTGGTACTCATGCTAGGTTAACAGTTCTTGTAATGACTTCTTAAGTCCAAACCATGTTGATCTCACTTCACTCCCAAGTGTCGCTAGGGTTTCACTTTAATTCATCCTAAGTCAGGACCCTACGACAGCACTGCTCACTTAACTAGGTTTACTCCTTTATGAGTTAAGTCATGTTCATTGGTCGACTGCTAAATCACGACCTTTGTCTTGTACACTCCACTCATACTCAAGCTTTCGATGTCCCACCTTAATTTTTGGGTCGTCCTTACACTTCTCCGCCCAACACTTCTTCACCATTTAGAATTGTCAATCTCGCGTGGCATAGCTTGAAGTGTGGTATGCTAAGTTGCAATGTAGCTTTATGTTGTACCTTTCAGTTCATACTGACACTACTATGTACACCTTGACTCATCCTCTGGTTACCCACACAACAGAGGCATATCTGTCCCTCCTAGTCAAACTCCTCGTTCTTAAAGTTTACACAACCCCGTGGAGTCTATTATTAAACTACTTAATTACTTAATTACTTATATGCATATCATGTCGATAGGAACGTGATGATAGGTGATCGACGAGAAGTTTCGCTTGGAGGAGAAGGCCAGGGTGTTCACTTGAAGTCCTTGGCGGAGTCTGCACAGAAGGACCACTAACAATTGACATTTATTCGAGTTGCAAACTAAGGCAAGCCCCGGTTTGCATTTAAAAGCTTTACAGAGTTTTGCAGTATTTCTCACATTACGTCTTAAGTTTCATATGTGCATTACGTATAGGGTGATTGATACTCCACTTGCATGACCACAAATCCCAGGGGTTGGTTGGAACAGGTTACATTTTGACCTGTAGTAACTGCTTTGCTAATGTATAGGAAAACCGGTAGAAGTCGAGTAGTTGGAATCTACTCGCGAGAAGGTCACATTTTATTGATCACAAGTCAAGTAGTTGAATTCTACTTGCGGGAGAAGTCAAGTAAGGGAAACCTACTCATGAGATGTTACCAAAATTGTTCACTCTTAATAAATGGAGATGTGGACAGGGATGTTCCTGTAGGACGGGACGCGCAAGGTTGTCTGATCCCGGATGAGGGGGACAATGCTTGCGACCACATTTGGGCCTGGGCCGGTAAGGGTTAGGAAAATGTGGAGGTTGGTTGTAGCCCCGTCTGTGTCAATTAAGGACTGTCTCGTGTGCGGCCCTCTTGAGCAAGTTTGAACAGTGCCGGTTAAATAATGGATTAATGGGGTCCATTAAACTGATATAGCTCGGGCACCCTCGTGTCGAAACTTATACCGTCGTCCTTCGGGGGAAGATGATCGTAAGGTGGGAACCCCTAAGGAGCAACTTCGACGTGCTCGGTTAGGGACCTTACTTTTGGGACGGTAGAACTGGTTCGACATCGGGATGACGGGTGAAAGGTGGCCACATACGACGTGGGAGAGGAGTACAGTGATAGGTACTTCTGAGCGGGCATATGTGTCGTGTATTCCGGGTGTGTCCTGATTGCAATGACCGTCCCTCGCGGTAATAGAGTACCACTTGTTCACTGAGTTGTGATGTAGTAAACAAGAGTAACGGAATGATGATAAATATTGCCGATATGGTTAATCATTGTATTGCAACCTTGTTTGGCTTAGAGATAGTATAATTAAAAGTTTACAGTTTCCCCATACTTTAGCTGTAATAGCATTATGTGCTTTGGGCATGTCATATCATCGGCAAAGCGTTTCTTGTTTGATTGTGGAGTCTATGATGTGCCGTTCCTGAAGAATGTCATTTTATACTTAAAATATGAATATAAGGATCCATTTGTAGGCGAGTCCTTTATGTTATTCCTTACCTATGCTTAGTACTTACCCCTGCATATGTCTAGTGAGACGGTTAAGTCTTGCTGAGCCTTATGCTCACGTTTGCGCTTTAACGATTTTGGCAGTTATTAGTTTTATTGCTGCTGTTCAGGTTGTACATGAGACTCGAGTTATCGAGATAAATCTCATGTGAACCACGCCGCTGCTGAATGATCGTCATGTTGCTAGTGAGAAGCGTCCTAGGGTATGGGCGTTTCTCTTATGCTTAGATAGGTGAGAATATGAGTATGTAGTTCCGCTGCGTGTGTACTTCTAATGTACACGGTTTTGTAAACTCTGAATATATTTATGAAATGAAAACTTTGTATATTTTGGTATTCTTTCCGTGTGTGCTGTTAGGTGCCGCATCGCACGGCACCAACCAATGAGATCCTCGGATGTGTGGACTGCGGTCCCCACAGACATGGTATCAGAGCTTCATTGGGAATAGCACGCTCAAAAAGAGCCTATTTTCAAAAACTCCGAAGTAGTCGAGTGAGAATTAGCTATATGCCCATTAAGGACTATTACTAGTATAAGTTATAAAGGTGGTGAACTAACTTGTTATATTATTCTATAATGATACTCCGTCTTCAAGGTAAGAGGTAAGGTACGCCATCGAGAGCGGATCAATCTCGGTAAGCTCTGCATACGAGATGTGGTATGTGATATTTCCGTGGCTTTGCATGGAAAGTCAATATGAGTCTCTGAAACTTTCCATGTTTCTGAGAACATATGACACGCGGTACCCCAGCGTGACACAAAATTAGTGGTAGCCCCCGTCGGGTGGTGTATAACTCGATAGTGTGCATCTCTAGAACTATTCATGTTCTATGGGATCATGCAAAACACGTATGCCCGAGCGTGTATAAGCCGGTTTGTGCGGGAGTCTTTGCTGTACAGACGTATTTACATCCATGTACCTCGAGACATGACATCTCTCAAGGGCGACTCACACCAGAGTCGTATGCATTTACTTTCATATATATTATTGTGACTGCCTGTCGTGTTTCCCCATGCCGCCCTTGAGGTGTGAAGGTGTGAAAGGGGATTGTTTGTCTTCTGCTGGTACACTAACTCTAGTAGCGACCCGTGTAGCATACTTTTACGAGTGATCGATATTAGAACCACCTATAGACGTATCCGGATATATCGGGTTAGACTTTTCTTTGGTGAGGCACATAGTACCATCAGTATCACAATTGATACTTTGACCATCCCCCACGAAAGAATGGCTTCATTATCATCTTGTAAGATCCAACTACCAGTTGCTGGTAAGTTATGGGTCAAAGTTTTGACATGGACAGTGCAATGCGAAGAAGGATGAAGATTAAGGCTTTTGTGTATTCTGGACAGAATCTAGCTCGATTTTGTGAAGAGGTTCTTCTTGTTAAACTTCATAGAACCTAATAGTATGCCATATGAATGGATAAGGTTTTCAAGTCCTCTACGACATATTCTTTGACAATTTGGACCGGAAAGCACTTTGAACCGGTCCGAATCCTTGAAAACCAACAATTATTCACCTCCTTGATCTAATGAGCCCTTATCCATTTTGATCATAACTCCTTGTAGATTTCATCTCTACAGGCCTATCTTCTATGGTGGGAAAGTGTAGAAAGTCATCTACAACTTTTCATTTGAACTCCAAGTCTGAATCTTCAAGTAACTCAATGAAAAATTTGAAGTTACCTACTCTTCACCAATCTGGACCAGCTGGGGACAGATCTGTGTACAGTTACGATTTCGACCATAACTCTTTGTAGAGTCGTCGAATAACTTCGTATAGTATATTTCCGGAAACCTTGCGACATGTGCAAATCCTCTCTAACTAACTCAGCTGCTGTTTTGAAACTGTGTAAGACAGCATTTGAATTTTTGCTATATTTCCTTGTAGAAAGCTCTTCTATTCCATTATGATACATTTCTGGAAAGGGGAAGAGCTATTCTACAACTTTGTTATTCAGTGATACCTCAAATTCAGTTTATAACTAATTAGAAAACTGGAGTTGAAGATAGTACATGTATATAGGTGCTATCTGAAACAGTCAGAAAAATTATGAACTTTGAACGGCCATAACTCTTAAACTAAAAATGCAACCTAGTCATATTTATACATGCCTAGAAATCTTAAAGAGTCTTTTATCAACTTCCTATTCAACTCGAAGGCTAAAACTCACAATAACATGGTATAAATTGAAGTATCGTTTAAGGTGTCATGACATTTCCGAATCTGGCAGATTTGGATTTAGTTGTTGTTTAGACCCTAGCTTTGAGTAGGATCATCGATTGGCTTTGGGTTTTACCTTTCTGGAATCTTTAGAATGTATAGAACAAGTTTTCTATGTATTATTTTTGCAAATGTTGATGTTTGTATATCTGAAAATTGTGGACAAAATCAGCCTTAAACAAAGGAGGTGCTGTCCAAATTTTCAGAAAAACTGTCAACTTGCAACTGCCATATCTTCTCAACCAGAAGTGCTATGAGGTCAAGTAAGTACTCCTTAGAAATTTTTGGAAGTACTTTACAAGTTCTCTATTCAGCTCGAGACCAAAATCCTTTTCTAAGTGGGTGAAATCTGGATAATCGCAGAGACTGTCCAGGCACACTCAAACTGGACAGCAATCTGTACACCTCTGAATTTAATCCATAACTCGCAGACCCTTGATCCAATGGTGTCGCGCGAGTAACTGTTGGAAAGGTTAGAGAGTCAGATAAAATTTTTGCAATTGGCTCCAGACCTGAATCGGTCATCTACCTATTCCAAATCAAGTTTGAATGCAGAGTGGTCAATCTGAACTGAATTCAAATTCTGAATGCTGAAATTTTTCCCAACATCAAAAATTCATATCTTTTAAACCAGGACTGATAAGAATACAAATAAATGCATTATGGAAATCTTATTACATTGGCTACAACTTTGTCAATAATAATATTTCCAGATTTCCATCAGAACAGCCTCAAAACTTTAGATCGAAAGTGCTACTTTTAAGCAGGTTCTACTGAAAGTGCAGAAAAATTCTGCTGACTTTAAAATAGCATAACTTGCAAACCAGGGATGATATAGAGGCAAAACAATACTTTTTGGAAAGGTCTTGAAGTGTAATTTAACTTTGTTATTCACCTCGAGATCTGATTATGCCATTTACTGGATCAAAATCGAGTTTGCATCCAGGCTGGTCATTTGTCACCATAGCCTAGCCAGTTTGAACTTTTTGGTTTTTATTAGGCATTCGACTCTCGATATCAATTCGAGGAGTGTCATAACCAACCAAGAGTTAGGACTCAAGTATTTACCAAGTTGAATAGAGTGTTTACCTCATTTGAAGCCCTTTTCCCTTGGATAGGCATACTAGTGTCTAATTTATGTGACTTGCCACATCACATCTTCTGATGTTGAACGCAGGTCGCAATTACTCGAGTTGCATCTCGTCTTTCCATGAGGACAGTTTGGAGTACGCTTCGACATCCTGGTTTAGAACTTTAAGGGGGAAGGCGAGCACTCAAGTAATGGTGGTATTCAACCATCAATCTTTGTTACAACGAGTCGTGCCAACAAGAAGACGATCAAGTAAGATTACATCTTCAAGAGGATCCAACATCCACCACCAGATTGAGTTACTCAAAGAAGAAGTGTGACTTCAACTCCACTAAAGTGATCGAGAAGGATATCAGTTCCTCTTGCCAGGTCGAAGCGAAGGTTAAGTGAAGCATCACTACAGACATATAGTTAGTTGTTTTTCTCCTGATGAAGATACAATCAAGTTGAGTAGAACATTAACAAGCTTTCAAAAGGTCGAGGTAACGTGGTATATTTCCCACATTCCTTGTCAATCGTTCTTTTATGAATTCTTTAACTGTGGTCGAGTCAAGAAAGTAACGCTACTCATTGAGTGTCTTTCACGACCACGGTATCCAATCCTTGCAAATCATCAGACAGTACTTGAGTTATGTGGGTGTGGTTCATTTAGTCTTGCTCAAACTATAAAAGCTACTGCACCATGCATGTGCACTATTTGCACCATACATCTGCATCATTTGCACCATACATATGCACCATTTGCACCATACCATGTGCATATTCATTGCACCATACAACATATGATGCATCATGAAACATCATTACCAATGTAACACCAATGATGAAATGCATGATAATACTAAAATTTAGAGCAAGATTGTGTACCCCATTCAAACTATTCTAAGGTGTCTAATGACTACGATCATTTCACCATATTCATTTGACTTCTTACATTGTTGATCTTATTTCTATTGAGTGATACCTAGGCAACCGATCACTCAACCTCCCTTGCAACTAAACAAACACTTGAACTTCCATCCTTGACTTGTTTAGGTTCAAGTACCTTGATTGTTGCAAATATACCGTTCCTCATCGAGTGGTCATCAGTTCGATGATCAACCTTGTAAAATCCATGAAATCTCCTTCCTCGCGAGGATACCATTTGATTGTCAACCTCGTGAAACTCTTTGGGTCCATCTAAGATCTTGCGTTGGTATATGGTAACCTTGATACTCCAAGAACCTTGTAGTTACCATATGATTGAGTTCTTTGCTGTGTTGAAACATATGAGGATGCTGAATCCTTAAATCCTCGTGTACCACCGCAAAGGGTCTTCATCTTCTATTTCTATTATTTGAAGATGTTGATAAACCCAAAAAAAACCTTGTAGTCACCATACATTCAGTATTCCTGGTGTTTTGCCCACATAGGAGTGTTGAGTGCTTTGCTACTCTTATGATACAGCTAAGGGATCCTATGGTTGACTAAACATCAAACGAGGTTAATGATTGTTGTTTAACCTCGTAAACCATCTTAACTCATGTCAGGGGAAATACCACATTAAGTTATAAGGACCTATGTAAAACCAAGCAAGCAACCAAGAATCCATGAAAGGATAGTTTCCAACTATCGAGGTGATCAGAGTAGCAAGGAACAAGTCCTGATTCTTCCAGTCAAGACTAGGACAGGACAAGATGTCATGTCAGTGTAAGAGTACAACAATAAAGAATCAGTACCAGACGCGAGAGTTTTACGACGTGATATTGTCATGTCGAGCATCCTGTCAAGGTTTTCAACCTAAAGACTGAAATCACTTGAAGCAGACTTTAGAATTTCTTAAGATGCCTGAAGATTATCACTATTTCATAGAACTCTTTAAGGGCATTGTCATCTTCCTTAGTCAATGACCCTCTTTTACGAATCGTTCCCTCATCGTTTTTGTTATTCTACTTGTTAGAATCTCGGGACGAGATTCCTTTAAGGGGAAAGGATTGTAAAAGCCCGCTTTTTGGGAGAACAAAAACGCAAAAATGCGAACTTAAAATTTTTTGAAAATGGACTTGGAAATTCCAAACTCACATGAACCATATGAGTTAACCAATGTTCACTAGAAATAGGAACTTGTTAAAATTTCACATATAGAACATGTTTGCTAAGGTATTGGAACTTAAGGTGTAAAATCTTTAATTTCCAAGTATTCACATTTGCAATGAAAAATTAAAGGAGAAAAGAAAAAAAATAGAGAGAAAGGAAAAGGAATTATTCCAACCCAAAAATGGGACATTCACAAAATTTCAAATATATGGCTGTAAATTTTTCCATGACCTTCTAATATTCCAAATAGACTCTCGGTAAAATTTCAAAATTTTTGAAGCACGTTTTCCATTTATTGGACACGTACTGAGAGTTTAATTAGGGTCGACTTCAAATTTAAACTTTGTACTTAATCTTGTCCAAATCAACTCCAAATTTTTCCTGAGGTCCCTTATTGTTCAAAAAGGGTAACTTCAAAGTTTCAGGATTTTTGAACCTAATCTACCATTTATTTCATTGAATCAAGTATCACTGCTTGAATTCAAATTCAAACCTGAGTTTGAAATTCAACTTTCTCAGTTTTGAAATCTGGTTGCACCATAAAATTCTTCACATTTTATTTAGTCATTGGGCCAAAGTTGACTATTTTTGAAGCATGTTTGCTAGCCCTAATTGAAATTAGAAAGAGGAAAGAGGGAGGTGGGTCCCACAGGTGGTGCCCACATGTTTGGTCGGCACCTCCTTTCTTTTCCCTCCCCTGCCTCCACACAGACGGGCTGCATGTGCCATCGCGACGTCTCACCGGTCCTTATCCCCAGCGCCGTGCCTTACCCGGTCCTATCCACGGCACTTCGCCACCGCCCACGCCACCGCTTGCTCCTCGCCGGCGCTCCACCTCCCGGCCTGCGCGTGCCCCACTCCCACTCGCCAACGCCAGCCACTGGCGCGCATCTTCCCGCTGGCCTGCGCGCGTCGCACCGCTCCTCCCGTCGGCCCGCGCGCCTCTCCCTCTGGCCCCTGTGCCATGGCGCCGGCACACCGCCACAGGGCGACTGCGCTGCCCCACGACGGCTGTCGGCTTGCCCCGCGCGCCCTGGCTGCCGCTCACGTCTCCTCGCCTCCCAACTCCGGTGCACGGCGCCTGCTCCCTCGCCGCAACCCTGCTGCGTGCCGCTAACCGCCGGCCGCCTCTGCTCCACGGCACGCTGCCCGTTTCCATGGTCGCGCCCTGCTGGCGCACCACGGCCGAGCTCACCGCCGGCTCTACTCGCGCGCGCCTAGCTGCCCCGCATCTGTCGCGCCGCAGCCGCACCCGCACCAGGCCAGCAGTGGCGATGGCCGCCCACATCTTGCCTAAGCTAACTGCGGTACCTGCTGCCAGCGCCCTCGCCGTGCTGAGCACGCCCGGCCCCCGAGCTCCAACCGCGTCCTGGCCGCTGCTACTTGCTGGCCTCTGCTCGCGCAATCTTGCCGCCCTAACGCTATTGCTCCTCACCCCGCCCGTGAGCTCTGAACGCTGTAGCGCTGCTCCCATGTCGGCCGCTCGCCATGGCCGTGTCGCCATCCGTCCCTGCTCTTCCTCCCTCTGGCTACAGCGCACTCGCGCCTTGCCTCCTGCTTGTGTTGCGCCACGCCACGGCCGTGCGCCGAGCCATGTCCAAGATGTGTTGGGAGTGATGGATGTGGTTCGCAAGATGCAGGAACACATAAAAAACACATTGGCAACGACATTTAGGTCGAGGTTAGCTCTGATTTGTACAAGATTGGCTGAGACAGTGTTGCATCCAAGGTGTTCGATGAAATGGTTACAAGGCGAAACTAAGGGTGTTGTTGTTCAATGCAGGTCTATGGATGCAGGTCTGTTGTGGTGTGGCAATCGACCAAGTATGTGCCAAGATGCTCTTTGAATGGTGATGAAGCGACAGAACTCAAGTACAACCCCAAGATATTCGGCGAAATGCCTACAAAGTGAGCCTTGCCCTAAAATGCCTTGTTTGACATCACCGAAGTCCGTTCGTGGTGATCGCTAATGGTACTCATGTGTCGTCAAGTCGTACCTCCATGTTCCGCATTGATACCATTCCTATAGAAATCCCTAGGTTGACCTCCTTTGTCGTTTGTATCACGTTGGCTTGTCTGTGCGTGCTCGTGATGCTCCACCATGAGCCGTGTCGACGTCTTTGACCACATGACGTCGTCGTGATGCTCCGAGCCATCATCGTGCCCTGGCATCGAGATGGAGGATGCTTGTGATGTGTGTGGTACTGGAACACAAGCACGACTCGTCGGACAATAGTTGTCAAGCCAAATTAGGTTTTAGTCGATGAGAGAGTGATCGAGTCCTAAGTGTAATCTAGATGCTCAATGAAATGCCTTCTAGGTCAAACCAGGTGGGTTGGTGCTCACCGATGACCTGGGGTAGAGGTATGCAAGAACGTTGCGACCAACAAGGAGAACTAGACCAAGGGGAACCTTAGATAAGAGTTCCTTGGTTGTGTCGAGGATGCTCCCTAACCGATCACAGGATTGGTTAACTTGGTGTACCACTTCCTCAACGGCAGGTTCGTCGAGTCGCTTATCAGCAACCGCGTCGACACCACTAGCCTTAAGACTCACAAGTTGGTGTTCGGGATTCCGCTCACCCCATTGACCAGTCCGGGTTGATGTGAAAGTCGCTAAGACGATCTTCTCGAGATGGAAAAACATTCCTTCACGTCAAGGTCTCGCATCATGTTTAAGTCCCGAGAGCTTACCGAGCTCACCTGGACAGGCTTGCGGGAGACACTACATTAGTGTCATCATGTAAGCACTTGAACGATGCTCGAGAAGCTTGCCATAGAAACTACTTTACCTAAAAGTCATTTGAACGTTGTCTTGGTACTCATGCTAGTTTAACAGTGCTTGTAATGACTTCTTAAGTCCAAACCATGTTGATCTCACTTCACTCCCAAGTGTTGCTAGGGTTTCACTTTAATTCATCCTAGGTCAGGACCCTACGACAGCACTGCTCACTTAACTAGGTTTACTCCTTTATGAGTTAAGTCAAGTTCATTGGTCGACTGCTAAATCGCGACTTTCGTCTTGTACACTCCACTCATACTCAAGCTTTCGATGTCCCACCTTAATTTTTGGGTCGTCCTTACACTTCTCCGCCCAACACTTCTTCACCTTTCAGAATTGTCAATCTCGCGTGGCATAGCTTGAAGTGTGGTATGCTAAGTTGCAATGTAGCTTTATGTTGTACCTTTCAGTTCATACCGACACTACTATGTCCACTTTGACTTATCCTCTGGTTACCCACACAACAGAGGCATATCTGTCCCTCCTAGTCAAACTTTTCGTTCTTAAAGTTTACACAACCCCATGGAGTCTATTATTAAACTACTTAATTACTTAATTACTTATATGCATATCATGTCGATAGGAACGTGATGATAGGTGATCAACGAGAAGTTTTGCTTGGAGGAGAAGGCCAGGGTGTTCACTTGAAGTCCTTGGCGGAGTCTGCACAGAAGGACCACTAACAATTGACATTTATTCGAGTCGCAAACTAAGGCAAGTCCCGGTTTGCATTTAAAAGCTTTACAGAGTTTTGCAGTATTTCTCACATTACGTCTTAAGTTTCATATGTGCATTACGTATAGGGTGATTGATACTCCACTTGCATGACCACAAATCCCAGGGGTTGGTTGGAACGGGTTATAGTTTGACCTGTAGTAACTGCTTTGCTAATGTATAGGAAAACCGCTAGAAGTTGAGTAGTTGGAATCTACTCGCGAGAAGGTCACATTTCATTGATCACCAGTCAAGTAGTTGAATTCTACTTGCGAGAGAAGCCGAGTAAGGGAAACCTACTCGTGAGATGTTACCAAAATTGTTCACTCTTAATAAATGGAGATGTGGACGGGGATGTTCCTGTAGGACGGGACGCGCAAGGTTGTCTGATCCCGGATGAGGGGGACAATGCTTGCGACCACATTTGGGCCTGGGTCGGTAAGGGTAAGGCAAATGTGGAGGTTGGTTGTAGCCTCGTCTGTCGGTTAAGGACCGTCTCCTGTGCGGCCCTGTTGAGCAAGTTTGAACAATACTATTTACATAATGGATTAATGGGGTCCATTAAACTGATGTAGCTTGGGCACCCTCGTGTCGAAACTTATACCGCCGTCCTTCGGGGGAAGATGATCGTAAGGTGGGAACCTCTAAGGAGCAACTTCGACGTGCTCGGTTAGGGACCTTACTTTTGGGACGGTAGAACTGGTTCGACATCGGGATGACGGGTGAAAGGTGGCCACATACGACGTGGGAGAGGAGTACAGTGATAGGTACTTCTGAGCGGGTGTATGTGTCGTGTATTCCGGGTGTGTCCTGATTGCAATCACTGTCCCTCGCGGTAATAGAGTACCACTTGTTCACTGAGTTGTGACGTAGTAAATAAGAGTAACGGAATGATGATAAATGTTGCCGATATGCTTAATCATTGTATTGCAACCTTGTTTGGCTTAGAGATAGTATAATTAAAAGTTTACAGTTTCCCTATACTTTAGCTGTAATAGCATTATGTGCTTTGGGCATGTCATATGATCGGCAAAGCGTTTCTTGTTTGATTGTGGAGTCTATGATGTGTCGTGCCTGAAGAATGTCATTTGCTACTTAAAATATGAATATAAGGATCCATTTGTAGGCGAGTCCTTTATGCTATTCCTTACCTATGCTTAGTACTTAACCCTGCATATGTCTAGTGAGACGGTTAAGTCTTGCTGAGCCTTATGCTCACGTTTGCGCTTTAACGATTTTTGCAAGTATTAGTTTTATTGTTGTTGTTCAGGTTGTACATGAGACTCGAGTTATCGAGATAAATCTCATGTGAACAACGCCGCTGCTGAATGATCGTCATGTTGCTAGTGAGAAGCGTCCTAGGGCATGGGCGTTTCTCTTATGCTTAGATAGGTGAGAATATGAGTATGTAGTTCCGCTGCGTGTGTACTTCTGATGTACACGGTTACAAATGTTTGGATTTTAAATGATGTTGCCAATGCATTCATCAAGGGGGAGATTGTAAGACCTATGTGTGCTGAATACATTGGCTTGTAGTGAATACACTTGCTTTGATGATAAAAGTTTTGAATATCACCAAAACACCTTTTATTAAGGTCCGACTAGTTTTGGTTAGCTCCGGTGAGTTTTGTCTTTAGCTCCGGCGTGTTTTTGCTAAGCTCCAAGTTGATTTTTCTAGCTCCGGCTTTTGGTTTTACTAGTTCCGACTAGTTTTGGAATGTTCCGGCGCTAGGTTCTACTAGCTTTTGTTAGCTCCGGCTCAAGGTCCGGGTTGCTCTGGCAAGGTCCGGAACTTGACCGCAATGCTTCTGTTTTTCATTTGCAATGTTTCGTACTTGCTTTACATCTCTGGAAAGATTACTTAGTATTCATTTGCTAAGTCTTTCGTGCATTTTTGGTTGAAAAGGATGATATCGTGTTACTGTGGTTTTGCAACATGCTTATGTGAGGTTCTCACGTAAGGTGTTGTGTTCGGAACTAACTTGAGTCAAGTCGAGGACTCGGGCTCGTATGGATTGGTTGTTTATTCATGTGCAGCTGTTGCTTGAGTTCAAGACATGGCTAGTGATGGGATCCATTGGACTAGTCTCAGGGAGGAGATGAGGTTCCAACAACCAAATTCAGGAGGAATTGTGGTTGAGCTGATCAGGAGGTTGCGCAGCATGATTGAATCAAGAACAATGCATGTGAAGGTATCGTGGACATCATTGGAAGATGTTTGCATGTGTGCAAGGAGTGCATGGACGTGGCTACATGGTTCTGAGACTTGTTGAAGAGATGTGGACGTAAAGAGTTGGTCGGAAAGGTCCAAACGACTAGGTTATGAACTCAGGCTGCGGCTGAGTCGGGTTTGACTCAAGTATGGAAAGATTTGAGTTGGTTATGATAAGATTTCGTGTGGGTCACGAATTTGAGTTGTTTAAGAATGTGGGATACGTTCCTAAGGTGTTTGGAAGTCTTAAGATTGCTTCTATCTGCATATAGAAGAATCCTAAGCAGTTATGGAAAGTTACGATTCGTGAACAGAGTAGGATTGGGTTCCTGATCTGAGTTGAGTTGGCTTTCGAGCTGGTTATATAAGCAAGGGAGCTAGGAGCTCGTGGTGCACGACTTTGGAGATGTTCCTCTTGTGTTCTATTGAATAAAATTCATAGTTTGAATGAACTTTTGTGCCTTGTTCGTCCGACTTATTCCAGACAAGTTTTACTCGTCGAGTTTCTGGACAGCACTACCTTTCGTTGGTGGTTTTATCATAACTCGAGTTTTACAGATCCAATTGACGTGATTCTTTTTGGGTTTTCTTAAAAACTTGATTATCTATCATCTGTCAAAATTTCACGGTCATTGGATTTGTGATATATGATCTACATGAGTTTCTTTGCAGCGTTCCAGAACTGTTTTTTTTTCTCGGGTAGGGCAGATTGACCTTTGTTTGATCTGTCGATCATAACTTGAGTTTTTCTTGACGGATTTGAGTGATTCTTATTGTGTTGTCTTTGTGACTTGATTCTCTCTGATATCTATCACTTTTGTCATGGTGAAACATGTTTAGATTAGTCTCACACACAATTTCTTTAACATATCATTTTTCTGCCGAAGGGGTTGGGGTTTAATTGTTTCCGCTGCGTAAGATTTTTAAATCTATTATTCACCCCCCTCTGGTAGCTTTTCACATGCTCTTCGATCCTACACTAAGCACCTTGGGGCTTCAATCCACCGATTGGAATCGAGATTTTGTGGATGGAATCAAAAATCGTCGTTTGGGAGACGGTTTTCGAGCGTTTTGGAGAGAGAGTGTTTGAATGGAAGTGGAGAGGTCGAGGGTTCCCTGGGGAGGTTAAGTCCCCAAGGGCTACACTAGTCCGGTCAGGGACCCGGACTTGTCCGGCCTCCGGACTGGGTCCGGACAACCTGAACCACCGGACTAGTCCGGTCCGCTGGGGCGGACTAGTCCGGTCCTAAGACCTAAAACTCCTATATATTGAGATTTTATTGGAGATTTGATCCTTTTGGACTATATTTCACAAAAGATCTTTGTAAATATGTTCAGTAAGCAATCAACAATCAAACTATGACCATGATTCACAAGGATTCAATAATTTCAAAATAATTTGTAGTAAAATTGAGGGGGAAGAGTTTTTCGCAAGCATGTGTGAATTTTGAATGTAACAATCAGATGTGCAATACTTAAGCCACATTTCGAGAATCTAGGATATTTAGCTCAATCCTAAGTTCACAAAATCTTTTCTCATCTAGGGGCTTGGTAAAGATGTCGGCCAATTGTTTATCGGTTCTCACATGGGAAATTGCAATATCTCCTTTGATGGAGTGATCTCTCAAGAAATGATGGCGAATATCGATGTGCTTGGTCCTTGAGTGTTCAACTGGGTTGTGGGCTATTTTGATGGCACTCTCATTGTCACATAGGAGAGGGATATGTCGCAAGTTTATGCCATAGTCCCTAAGAGTTTGTCACATCCAAAGAAGGTGTGCACAACAACTTCCGGCGGCGACATACTCCGCTTCGGCTGTGGAAAGTGCAATGGAATTTTGTTTCTTTGAGGACCAAGACACTAGAGATCTACCAAGGAATTGGCAAGTTCCCGATGTACTCTTCCTATCAACTTTGCACCCCGCATAGTCCGCATCGGAATATCCAATGAGGTTAAACTTAGAGCCCTTGGAGTACCAAAGTCCTAGGCTTGGTGTGTGAACCAAATATCTAATAATTCTCTTAACGGCGGTCAAATGACACACCTTAGGAGCGGCTTGAAATCTAGCACACATACACACACTAAGCATGATATCAGGCCTAGATGCACATAAGTATAGCAATGAGCCTATCATGGAACGATATACCTTTTGGTCCACACTTGTACCATCTTCATTAAGATCGAGATGCCCGTTGGTTGCCATAGGAGTATTGATGGGTTTGGCCTTGTCCATGTCAAACTTCTTGAGTATATCTTGTGTGTACTTTGTTTGACTAATGAACGTGCCTTCCTTGAGTTGCTTCACTTGAAAACCAAGAAAGAACTTCAACTCCCCCATCATGGACATCTCAAATCTTTCCGTCATTATCTTGGAAAACTCATCACAAAAAGCTTTGTTAGTAGAACCAAATAAAATGTTATCGACATATATTTGGCAAACAAACAAATCATCATTAAAGTGCTTAGTGAATAGAGTATAGTCCGCCTTCCCAATTTTGAAACCATTTTGAGTTAGAAAGTCTCTAAGGCACTCATACCAAGCTCTAGGAGCTTGTTTGGTAATTCTTCATCTTCAAATCCGGGGGGTTGCTCCACATACACTTCTTCCTTGATTGGACCATTGAGGAATGTGCTCCTGACGTTGATTTGATATAGCTTAAAATCATGGTGAGTAGCAAAGACAAGTAATATACGAATTGATTCAAGCCTAGCTACGGGAGCAAAGGTTTCTTCGAAATCCAAACCTTTGACTTGTGAGTACCCTTTGGCCACAAGTCGTGCCTTTTTCCTTGTAACTACCCCGTGTTCATCTTGTTAGTTGCAGAACACCCATTTGGTGCCTACAACATTCGCATTAGGCCTCTTCACAAGCTCCCATACTTGATTTCTCTCGAAGTTGTTGAGCTCTTCTTGCATGGCCATCACCCAATCCGCATCTCGTAGTGTTTCTTCAACCTTGTGGGGTTCCAAAGAAGAAACAAAATAGTAATGTTCACAAAAGTTTGTAACACGAGATCGAGTAGTTACCCCCTTGGAGATGTCTCCAAGTATATTGTCAACGGGATGGTCCCGTTGGACGCTTTGATGAACTCTTGGGTGTGGCGCTTGAGGTCTTGATTCATCATCTTGGTCTTCCTCATCCTCATTGTCTCCCCCTTGATTGATGCATCCATTTTCATCTTCTTCCAGCGCATCTTGGGGAACTTGATCTTGATTATTTGAGGAAGAGCTTGCTTGATGTGTAGGATGGTCACTTGCATCTTGAGGTTGTTCTTGTGGTCGTATGTCTCCAAATGACATCCTTCCTATCACCACTTGTGGAGCTTCTTCTTGATCTAGCACATGACGATCAACTTGCTTCACTTGGGAGCCATTGGTCCCATCAAACACTACGTCACGTGCTACTTCAACAATTCTGGAGGATTTGTTAAAGACACGATAGGTGTAAGTGTTTGAGTCATAACCAAGCAAGAAACACTCATTGAACTTAGAAGCAAACTTCAAAGTCCTAGGCTTCTTGTTAAGAATGTAGCATTTACTCCCAAAAACACGAAGTAAGAGATGTTGGGCTTGTTACCGGTTAGGAGCTCATATGACGTCTTCTTAAGTATGCGGTGAAGCTACAACCGGTTTATGGCATGGCAAGCAGTGTTAACCGCTTCCGCCCAAAACCGATCCGATGTCTTGTACTCATCAAGCATGGTTCTTGACATCTCAATTAAGGTCCTATTCTTTCTCTCGGCCACCCCATTTTGTTGAGGGGAGTAGGGGGTCGAGAACTCATGCTTGATGCCTTCTTCATCCAAAAATTCTTCAACTTGAGTACTCTTGAATCTAGTGCCATTGTCACTCCATATGGTCTTGATACTAGACGAGAACTCATTTTGAGCTCTCTGCAAGTATCTCTTGAGAACACCTTGAGTCTCACTCTTGTCATGCAAAAAGAATACCCAAGTGAAACGTGAAAAGTCATCAACAATAACAAGACCATATTTGTTACCACCAATACTAATGTAGGCGATTGGACTGAAGAGATCCATGTGTAGAAGCTCCAAGGGTCTTGATGTTATCATAATGTTCTTGGATGGATGTGGTGCTCCAACTTGCTTTTCGGCTTGGCATGTGCTACATGGCCTATCCTTTTCAAACACAACATTCTTTAAACCATGGATGTGCTCGCCCTTAAGGAGTTTTTGCAAATTCCTCATCCCAATAAGGGCTAGCCTTCTATGACAAAGCCATCCCATGTTAGTTTTTGCAATTAAGCATGTATCAAGTTGAGCTTTATCCGCGGAGAAATCCACAAGATAGAGCTTTCCCTTGAGTACACCCTTAAAAGCAATTGAGCCATTGCTTCTCCTTGTGACGGTCACACCCTCATTAGTGAATAAACAATTATAACCTTTGTCACATAGTTGTGATATGGACAAGAGGTTATAATCAAGTGAATCAACATGTAAAACATTTGAAAGAGTATGATTAGCGGATATAGCAATTTTATCGGTGCCAAGGATTTTTCCTTGGCTATTGTCCCCGAAATAGATTCCTTCACTTGGATCTTCATTCAGCTCATACTCCACAAACATCTTCCTCTCTCCGGTCATATGATTTGTACATCCATTATCAAGAACCCACTTGGTTCCACCGGAGGAGTATGTCTACAAGAAAGAGTTAAGCCTTGGCTTTAGGTACCCAAGCGGTGTTGGGTCCTTTGATGTTAGTCAAGAGGCACTTGGGCACCCACACACAAGGTTTGGGACTTTTGCGGTGTGGCCCAACATACCTAGCATATGCCTTTCCAAACTTGTTCCTTAATAAAACATGTAAAGCATCAAAATCATGGAACATTGAATGAGGCTATTTCTTAGGCATTTTAGGTGTAGTAGCAATGTTCTTTCCTTTATTGTTGTATGAGCCTCCTTTGACAAAAACAATCAAGTCTTTGCCATTCTTGGGAGTTTTGGCGTTTTGCCTCATCCCCCTAGAATAACCAAGACCATCCTTGACAAGGGGATGTCTTGTGTTGGTATATGCACTACGTGCATATGCCATCTTCTCCTTGTCAAATATGCCACCCTTGGGTGCTTGATTGGTTTGTGCCAACTTTAGCTCATCTTTAAGCTTTATAATTAAGTTTGAGCATTTACAAGATTGAGATGCTTTGGATTTAACATTTGTGGAAGGTGGGCTTGTAGAGGAAGAAGGTGCATTGACCTTGAGAGACTTCACTTGCGTCTCAAGGATCTGGTTAGCTTGTGTCAAACTAACAAGTTCATCCTTGAGCACAATTGTAGTGTTCTCAAGGTTTGAGCAAGTTTCCTTGCTCAAAGCGGGTTCACGCTCAAGCGCCTTGCTTCTTTCTCTTTCAAGCTCAAAGAGCTCCTCAACCTCTTGACATCTTTTCTTTTGTTGGATGAGCATGTCCTCTTGACGGTTGATGAGTTCTTCCTTCTCAAATATTTCCTCAGTTAGCAATCTTAATCTTTTCAACGTGCTTTTACTCATGTCTTTAAGCATGTGTTCATTTTCACTACTACTATCAAAATCATCATGAGAAGAAATTGAAGAGGAGTATTTAGATTTAACATTCTTTCTTCCCTCCCTGGCCATGAGACATGTTGGTCTTGAAATCTCCAAGTTGGGGAAGAGCTTGTTCTCCGTGGTTGTCTTCTTCATAGCAATAGTTTCTACCTTCTCATCTTCATCGGAGGAGGATTCCTCATTCGAATCCCACTCCTTTCCAAGGTGGGCATGTCTGGATTGCTTCTTCTTCTTGAAGTACTTCTTCTCTTTGGACGTGCCCTCCTTCTTCTTCTTGTTTTCTTCATGTGGACAATCCACAATGAAGTGGCCATATTCTCTGCAATTGTAGCAAGCCCTTTTTGATCTTGTCTTGGGCTTGTCTTTGCTTCTTCTCTCATTTTGGTAGCTCCCCCTCTTCCTTCTAAACATCCTCTTAAAGTAGTTGATGAAGAGAGTTTCTTCCTCATCAGTGTCGGGACTCTCTTCATCACTCTCTTCCTTTTCTTGAGATTTTGAGGATGTTGCTTTGAATGCAACATCCCTTTTCTTGGAGGAGGAAAGCTTTTGTAGATCGTTGTAGAACATCGCTTCTTGCTCCATCATCTCAGGGTTGATGATTCTCCCTAGAACTTCTTCGAGAGTCATCTTGTGGAAGCCCTGACTTTCACAAATTAGTGAGCAAAGAGTGACATTTCGAGGCATGAATGCTCGAATCATCCTCTTTACTACCTCGTGGTCGGTCTACCGGGTGCTTCCATATGACCGACTCTTGTTGATAGGAGTCTTGAGGCGGTCATACATATCTTGCGGAGATTCGCCCTCCACGATGGTGAATCTCCCAAGCTCTCCTTCGATCATCTCGATCTTTGCTTCCCTAATGACGCGGTTGCCTTCGTGCGCCGTCTTGAGGGTATCCCAAATCTCCTTGGCAACATCCAACCCTTCAATGTGGTTGAACTCCTCACGAGTCAATGAGGAGGTAATCACTCCAACGGCTTGAGCATTGCGATGTAGAAGGACGGCTTGCTACGGAGTGATGTCTTCCTCATTCTTGGGAAGGTGAACACCTTTCATCACAATTTGCCATAAGCTAGGGTTTAAGGAAATGAGGTGCATCTTCATATTATGCTTCCACATAGAATAATCATTTCCATCAAATTGAGGAGGTTTGCCAATGGGAATAGACAAGTAATGATTGCTAGCGGTAAGTTGCTCATAATCGTAAGGATACCGAGAGTAGTCTTGTGAACTACTCCCGTTGTCGATGTTGACCAGAGCAATTGGCTTGATCTCCTTCTTCGGCACGTTGAGCTTCTCACGAAGCCGTGCTTTGAGCATCCGAACTTCTTCGTCGTTGTGGGGACCAGAATCCCAACCTCCAGGGATCTCATTGGGTTGTGTCGTGCGATGCGACACCCAACAGTATACAAGAAAAGAATGAGAACAATTTACAATACCAAGTCTTTATTGAAAAGCACAGCGGAAGTTTTAAAATACTAACGAAAGGGAAGAGAACTATACATCATAGCTACGCTCTCAACACTAGCTATGCAAAAGCAAAGTCATCCATGTCATGGATACTTCACACTAGCAACACACAATTCACGACGGCGTGCAGGGTTCCCACTTAGTTGTAAACCCTGGAGGGGGTGCAGCCTCGTCATCAAACCCATCATCAGTCGTATAATCTGCAAAAACTAGTTAACTGCAAACGTGAGCATAAGGCTCAGCAAGACTAACCCGTCTCACTAGACATATGCAAGGGTGAATACTAAGCATAGGTAAGGTAAAGCATAAAGGACTCGCCTACAAGTGGATCCTTATATTCATATTTTAAGTAGCACGTGACATTCTTCAGGCACGACACATCATAGACTCCACAATCAAACAAGAAACGCTTTGCCGATGATATGATGTGCACAAAGCACATAATGCTATTGTAGGTACAGTATGGGGAGACTGTAAACTTTTAATTGTACTATCTCTAAGCCAAACAAGGTTGTCCAAGCAATTTTTAAACCAATATATCATATTCTCCTGACTTCTTCAGTATTTACTACGTCACGGCGCAGTGAACAACTAGTACTCTATTACCGCGAGGGACGGTGATTGCAATCAGGATACACCTGGAACAATACGACACATACGCACTTTCAGAAATGTCAGTGAGTACTTACAGCAGTACCTACATAACAATTCAGTACTAGTCGTATATGGCAACCTTTCACTAAACACTCGAATGTCGAACCAGTCGATCCGTCACGAGCAGGAGGTCACTGCGTGGGGCGTACTCTGACGTGCCCACCAGCTGATTTACACCTTGCTGCCCTCAACCCACGCCTATAAAATGGAACGGAATACCTCGACAAACCAGTACCAAGCTACGTCAGTTTACTGGAGCCCATTCCTCCAGTATGTCACCGATACAATTCAAGCTTGTCCAGTAGGACTGCACACGAAATGGTCCTCAATCAACACAAGCAGGGCTAAGCACGTGAGACCATGTCTCGCTGCATCCTACCCACTGCTCGGTCTCAATTTCATTTTCATAACCATTTTCTTATTCTGATTCCTCCCGTGTGATAAAATTCCTATCTCGCGAGTAGATTCCAACTACTCGACTTCTACCGAATTCCTCTGAGCATAAGCATAGCAGTATCTACTTAACGGGCCGTAGACCTACCCAAGACTCCATAGGATTTGTGGGCCATGCAAGTGGATGTCAAACACCTTAAACATAATGCACAATCATCTAAAGACGTAAGGTGGAATAAAACTGCAAAATAATGTAAGGAACTTAAATGCAAACCGGGGCTTGTACCTTTGCGCGCCTTATTGCTTCAAGGAGGAGATGGGAACGGGCTTGTAGTGGCCTGTCCTCGTGGTACAGAAGGTTCCCTAGTGGCTTCACCCGCGAGCTCCGAGGAAACTTCGAAATACCGCACATATAAGCAAGGAATCAAACAAAGGAATGGATGGGAAGGAAGAGCAACTAGTTAAGCCACCTTTTGCTATTGGAAGCATCGCGATTCCTTGCATCGTTTGCCCGACGCGTCAAGAATGGCGGTGGCGATGCGTTGCAGTGGCGTAAAGGGAAAAACAGAGTAGAGCGTGTGCGTGTGTGTCCACTTCGACTGGGTGAGTGTATATATAGCTCGGGGAGGAGTAGAAGGCACGCCATGAAGCAGGCAGACGAGCAGCTCGGTGGTGGTTTGCATGCAGCGCGGTGTCGAGCAAGGAAGCGCCGGAAAAACGGCGTGCAGAGCAGCACCGAGTTTGCCTCACTGACTGGTGGGTCCCACTACTCTTATCCCTGCCCCTTCTCTGCAACATCAATTTCCTTACCAAACTTGATCAAAAAATTCTAGATCTTTTTGGGGAGGCTCAAATAAATATCTGGAATTTGATTCTGCAATTGGATTTCGAATTGGAGCAAGTTTCAATTGAATTTCAAATTGGAGCAAGTTTCAATTGAATTTCAAATTTGAATTTGAATTTGGATGAAATTCAATGGTGTCACTGATTTAAATAGCAAATGATTTCCAAAAATTTTGAAACTATGAGGATAAGTCAAGCAAGTCATGATGACCCTGATGGTGTGTTCAAATCTTGATGTTCAATTAAGTTGAACAGAATTCAAAATTTGAATTCCTAATATGGTCTGAATTTGCTAAGTGTCTCGAATAAAATAGCAAATGGAGTTCATAATTTATGGAACTTTGCAGGAAGTCTATTTGGAATATTAGTAAACCATAGAAAAATGTATGGCCTCTGAATTGAATAATTTTGACAGGGCCAAATCTACAGTAGCATATTCAATTTGAATATATATATATATATATATATATATATATATATATATATATATATATATATATATATATATATATATATATATATATATATATATATATATATATATATATATATATATTGGGTACTGCATATTAATTTGACATAGGATCCTTTATTTAAATAATTACAAACTTTGAAGAGAGGTCAAAAGAATTTATCTAAGATTATTGGTGAAGTCCATTCCTCATGTTAATAAAATTTAGGCATGAGTGGAAGAAATTATTTGATGAGATCAAGTTCATAAGCATAGATATAATTGGTCTCCATTAGGGTTGATAACCAACTTACAACTGAACCTCATATGAAAGAAAATGTGGGATTTTACAGTCGTCATTCGGATCATCTTGAAGAACATCAACATTCTTCGTCTTGGTGTCATCGACGACCACTGGAACCTCGTTGTCACCCCTTCCGGCCATTACTTCTCCGAGTTGTTAGACTCTTGGGGAGAAGTCTGCTCTGATACCAATTGAAAGTCGCCTAGAGGGGGGTGAATAGGCAAAAATACCTGAAATCACTTAATTAAACAAGATTAAATTCTTGTGGCCAGACTAGTCTGCATAGGGCTGGACTAATCCGTTCAGCACAGGGTGGAAACCCTAAAACTTGATTTCTACAGGTTATTTGCAGAATTAAAGTTCACCAAAGATATGAGCAATGTGTAGTAAACTTGTAAGGCTCAGATTTTGAAGTTTAAACACTTAGATTGCAAGTTTACGATAATGATCAAAGTGTAGGGCAATAAGACCAAACTGAACCCTAATAGCAAAACTAGTGATCACAAAAAGTGAAAGACAAGTGAAACGAGATTTATCCCATGCTTCATCTCCACAAAGAAGCCTACCTCCACGATGAGAAGTCCAGACAAGGACCGGGTATCACTTGACCCTTCTCTCACCAAGCCACCACGATGGCCCGCTTGGTTTCCACTATATCAATGGGTAATCACCAAGTTTAATGGGGCTGCTCACAACTTGAGGCTCCCACAAATCAATACAAGAGGAGCACACGAAGCTCAACTCACACAAGCCACACAACGCAACACAATGTGCAAGAGATCAAACCGAGAGTCAAAGCGCAATGATCTTACTTTACTCTCCTCCCCAAACCCTAATCTATTCAAGATTTGCTCTTAGGGGGCTAGTAGGACGAGTAGAGGGATTTAAAAGGCTCTAGGTTGCTTGTGGCGGCGCTAGGGTTCAAGAATTCTTCAAATTAGCCCGGGGGTCCCCTTTTTATAGGGGTCCCGAGCCCCTTTTGCTTACATCAGCAAAGGGGCGGACTAGTCCGGTCTCAGACCCCGGACTAGTCCACCCCTATGGGACCACTGACCCCTGTTCAGTTCCCGACAACAACCACACTGAGCAACGATCATCACACTACCTGCCAAATTTCCAAATTCAAACGGTCACTAGACAACGGACTAGTCCGGTCAACAACGGACTAGTACGAAGTGGAACAGAACCACTTGGTTCGTTCCAAAACGGATTTTTCTGGGTTGGCCCGGACTAGTCCGGCCACAGGGGTGGACTAGTCCGGTCCCCTCGGGTTTCTCTCAGTCTGTCACACTAAGTCTCAAACGGACAAGTCCGTACCCAAATGGACAAGTCCAAACTTCTCCAGAGAGCTCTAATCCGTCCAAAAACGGACAAGTCCATACTTCTCAGACTTAGCTCCAAATTCACTCACGTTCACTCCAGAGACGTTTGGTCCGTCTCAAAAGGGACTTGCCTGCCATGGCCAGACTAGTCCGGCCCTGAGGCCCGGACTAGTCCAGTCTCCTAGGGTTTTTCTCATTTTAGGCTTCTCACTTAGGTTTTTCTCTAAACCACCACCTTGAGCCCCTTGTATGATCTCAATGCACATGATACAACCACCCTCTCACATGATACGGCTCATATAAGCTCAATACCATAGAGACCCTAATTTCTACGCTTGAGTCTTTGAGGCCTGTTTTCTCCTTTTCCTTTTTGAGGGTTTTTATCTCATTTCAATCCTTGTACCTGTGCTTAAGATCAACTAAGCTCATTAGCCTCTTAATTGTCGTCATCAATCATCCAAAACCCACGAGGATGCCTAGATGCACTTTTAGGTAGCATATAGGTACCTCCTCTCTTGAGAGGTGGGATCCAGCGTCTTTTCTTCCTTGTACGTGGGGGTACCCGGTCTGCAGGGTACCGATAGTGGCCCCAGACCCACCTCAAGAGAGGCGGCGATCCCGTAGGTGGGGCCACCATCATCAATGCTATGAATGTCAACGACAGTCCCCTTGGGAGGTGCCAAAACTTGGTGAAGGTGTGGGAGCGCCCACCATCAACGCTAAGAACGGTGATGGTGGGCCCTCTGGGAGGTGCCGGTGTTGGAGCTTGAGGTCTGATGGCAGAGCCCGAAGAAGGGTTAGGTAGAGACTCCTACGATACATCTAATGTACATATACATAGCCTAAGTTAGTTATTAATGATAATACTAATTATGAATTCTCATGCTAAGTGGTTAACACATCAGGCACAGGTTATCGGAGAGCCCTCCTTTGCTCGTTATCGGAGCCAGAGTCGGACTCGTCAACACTGTTGTAGACTGCCTTGGTTTACCCTCTCGTTGTCGGAAGGGTGCGTCTTCTGGATGTTCCGCAAGCCTCTTGACTTCACGACACTCTTCGATATCGTGACTCGAAGTGTTGTGAACTGGACACCACTTCTTCTTGTCGTTGTCATTAGACGACGATTGAGGTCACTTGTCAGAGCACGACCCCCGGCCACCTGCAGCCGTTGCAGCTACAGTTGTAGGTGTACCAGCAAGTGGCTTGTCTTTGCCACCTGCCTTCTTGTTCTTCTTCTTACCACTTCCTTGGGCAGCAATTCACGCCTTTAAAGCATATGGTGCACCTACCTCTACGGCTGCCTTGGAGTGCGAGTCGCGCCCTTCAGCAGCCATGGCACATTTATCTACCAAACTAAAGAGCTCTGTAACATCCTGGATGTTACTTGTGGCCAGCTTCTCCAGCATCTTATTATTCCTTACACCATGTCGGAAGGCGACAATGACTCCAGGGAGCCGGGAGGAGCCAACACGTGGAGGCTGACCGAGTTTGGTGCAAAGACCAGGTCGGCCGACCCCCTGGTTCGGCCGACCTGGTCATTGCACCGTTTCTCGTGTGCTTTCTCCAGGTGGCTGCCAGGTGGGTCCCATTGATGTATATGGGTGATACAACGTTGGATCTCCTTGGATACTTCTGTTTGTGGGCCATTTTATCCATGGGATGCCACGTGTCGTCGCCTAATTGGCTGGGATGATATTTTATAGGATCGGTCCCTCTACATTTCCTCATTTCCTGCATAAAATGCTGCATAAACATATTTCTCCAAGTCCAAGTGGAATTGGGTTAGATAGAAAGGTGATGTGTGCAAGAAATGACAAATCCTTCACATAATAGAGTTAAATTGACGGATGAAATTGGTATATAACAGCCGTCAACAAACTCCCACAAGCTTATCCTTTGCTCGTCCCGAGCAAAGTCAAGACTTTAGGTTGATGATTAGGATTTGCTACAATATCTTATTTTTAAAAGTATTTAATGCACAACAATATACTCTACCTAGTATTGCAGAAATTGGCTATGATATCCTACCTTTTTTAAGTTATCATGGGGCTTATGCTTTTTCATATTCATGAGTAGTTGAAAGGTAGAATAGCATATGGAGCAAGCATAGCCTAGAAATCAAGTTCCACTTGAATCCCGGAGAATTCAATTTAGATATTAAATACCTCAATTTGATTCTCTCAGTCACTCCTTTGTGGATAGTGGAAATATTTCCTCACCAAAGCATTGTGCCTCTACTATTCCTACTCATTGAATATGGCTTGTATGTGGAGCTTGGTAAGGAAAGTAAGTAGGCATATTTGCATCATATATATTGCTAAGTCAAAAGAGTAAGCCTTAGGAGAATTCAAATTAAAACTTTTTGATTCAAGACTAGTGCATGTGTGATGGAGTGGAAGTGGATGTGGATACTTGAGATAACTCCTTTTTGGTGTAATCTCTCTTTCTTTTGCAGGGATAAAACATGGCTACTTTTCTTTTCTCTTTTTTTTTTCATGCTTATGATGTAAGCATGTTTTTTTATAGCCATGTCTTCTACTCCCTTTCTTTGCAATGAATTTTGAAGAGAGTGCTAAACATGAATAACATGGAGTTTCTCTTTTTGTTGTGGTATGGTGGATATGATGGACGTTTTGCTTACTTCTATTGTAGAAGTATAGCATGTGCAAGTGAAATCTTGAATTCAAAAAGAGTTGAATGATTTCTCACATAGGTCTATACTAGTTTGACTAGGCTCAATGTGAAAGCAAATAGCATATGCATAAGGTTTTGTTTATATATGGACATCATATGGCTTTGGTAGGTATTTCCAATAAATTGAGGGAAACTTAAATCTTTTTAGAATTTCTCCAAAAATCTAATTTTTACTTTCAAACTAGCACTAGCAGTCCTATTACCAATTCTAGTCTTGCAACAACCTAGAATTAGATTAAGCTTTTGCTACCCACAACTTCCAAATTAAGGTAAAAGTATTTCAAACCAATGAAAGCAATATTCGGAGAGTAGCAACTTGTAAACTAGAGACTTAGGAAAATAAAACAGAGCAACTATTCATCATTTCATCTATGTGAAGTCTAAATCATTCTTACCGCACATCTTTATTTGATGAAATCAAATCTAACATATTTTTATATATTTTTTAGAAGCATGGTGGATGGTAGATGAATGGAAAGTAAATATGCAATGGATGATTTGAAATAAAAATGTAGTGGGTGTGATACAAGTTACCTCAAGTGGGGGTCCTCCCCCAATCTTATTCTTGATCAAGGTCCGTGATAGGGGTTGAAACCCTAACAACGGAGGTAGGCCATGAGTTGGCATGTCCTTGTTGCAGCGTGGCTTTGACAATGGAGAGTTGAGTGTTCATTGTTGTGTTGCCTCCCATTGACACCATGAGTGTGGTTGAAAAGAGTGTTTTCGATGTTGATCATCCGCACATCAGGGTCTCCATGTGCTGGGTGTGATTTGCCATTCCTTAGCTAAGATAATTATATCCTTTTAGATCCAAAGAAATGACGTGCACTCAACATACATTGAGTATGTTCGTCATTCTTTGGCTAAGGTGTATCATATCTTTTTGCCATAAGGGAGTGACATGTGCCCAACATGCATTGGGTATGATCAGTTGTTCCTTGGGTAAGGTACAACATACCTAGAACCACAAAGGAATGACATGCACTCAACATGGGTTGAGTGTGATCTGTTGTTCCTTGGCTAAGGCATGACATACCTTCTAGCCACATAGGAACAACTAGCACCCAATATAAATTGGGTGTGATCTTGTCATTCCTTGTTCATGGTACATCATAACTCTTAGCCACATAGGAATAACTTGTACCCAATGATGGTGGCAAATCCCTTGAGCTTGAATGAGTGCTTAAAATAGTTGAGAGAATAATGCTCTCACCCATTCGTGGCAGCCCGTTGGTTGCTCATGGAGGGTTCCCATTTCAAATCTCTAGCCTCGTATAGTTATAATTGACCTTTGGGCATAATTTTCGATAGGTAGCAACCATCCTCATTTACTCCTTGGCCAAGAGATGTTGAAATGGGATCCTCTAGGGATCCCAACAATCAGCTTCTTAAATGTCTGCATAGTAATATTACTCCTGTAAACTTCCTCTCTTGAATGGAGAGGGATGGTTAGCTCCAGAGACTTGTACAAATGAACGTTCGAGTTAGGTAACCGAACTTTCATTTGTACATACGGGGAAGAACAAAATCAAATATGCATTGGATCCAATGTCAAGTGTATCTATGATCAATGTGTTATTCATTGATAAGAGTGAAGCTTTATGGATAATTCATGTTGCATATTTTCTAAAGCTCCTACCCATAGCAATGCATGTGATAGAAATACACTATATGGATCCCTACCCCTTTTAAAGTTTCTAACCATTTTAGCTTTCAAGAGCAAATTTTTATCATTTAGACCATGACAAACAAGATTCTCAAATTTATCCGCCTGAACCTCACTAGGAATTTGAAATTTAGTGACTCCTCCTAAAAATGCAATTCAATTTCAGAGCAAGGATATCACTTATTCCTAGGAGTTTGAAATCTAGTGACACCATCTATGCATGAAGCTCAATTAAAAATTATGGCTGTCACTATGCGCAAGTTCCTATATGCCAATTTACCAATTAAGTCATGCCCAAAAGTTTTGCTTTCTAAACCTCGACAAAAATGACTAAGTTTACAAAACAATTCTTAAAGGATTCTAGGTACTTCTTTGAGATTTTTCCAAGTCAGGTAGGATTTCCTTTTGGAGATCCAAAAGTCAATACCCACGTTTACTCTTGTGAGGATGCTAGAGAATTGAATGATGAGGAAGTGTCAACCTTCCTCACAAATGCAAGCGAATACATTCAATTCTATGGCAAACCAAACAATGAAAAATTCTAAACTCATACCTCATTTGGAGAGCAGTTGGTGACGAAGGTCTTTGTGTGAGAAACTCACAACCTTGATTTTCGGTGTAGGTTTGATGGTTGATGTCAAATGCCAAGTTGAGATTGGATTTGGTTCTAGCTCCTCCATTGGGTCATCATCTTGAACATTTCTCTTCCTCAAACTCAAAATGAGTTTGAAGGAGAGAAGTGTTCTCAAAATACTCCCAATGGTGACTTGAGCTTGATGAAACCTTCCACTTTCTTGTCATACCACCTCTTCACAATTTTGACCTAGCTGCACTTTAATCAAGAACACACAAAATAGCTCAAAAACGGGTTACGTTAGCCAAAAGCAAATTGAACCCAATTTTCAAATTGTCTTGCCCAGCTTGAAATAACTTGTAAATGCAATGAGGGTCAAAGCAAATCTTTTTGGTTTGAACTAGGAAGATAAATTCAAGTGGTCATGCACGTAGTTCATATCCAATTAAATTTCTCCCCTAATTCAAATTTTTAGTTTTATGATGGTTGGAAATTTTACTTTCCAACATGCAAGTGCGGAATTTCAAACATGCAAATGCAAGGGTTGATGCAATTTGGAAAACAAATATGAGATAACTACCAATTAACCTATTGGCAAGGACTCACTGAATTTTTGAAGTCCGGTGAGTGATAACTACCAATTAACCTATTGGCAAGGACTCACTGAATTTTTGAAGACTGATGAGTAGGACTTACCTCCATTCTGTTCAGCGTGATGATTTGTTGTCCAATCCCGGAGTTGAAGATGTGGACGATTTCTTCTGTTTTGACATGCCAAACTCATTTGGTTGTCATTTGGACATGTGGTCCACATGGTGGCCCTAGCCTCTCCCCGTTGTATTGATATAGACATGTTGTTGTAGCGACGGGTTCTCCCTCTTGAATGTATTCCTTTATGAGCATGGTGAGGCTTTGTCCTTCTTAGGGGTGCCACTCTGACCATATTGATATTCCATTGAATCAACCCATACCTTGATCATGGATCAAAGTCTTCCTTGGGCATGATGACATGTGGACTCCACAATCAAACAAGAAACGCTCCAACCACAGTGTCACTTGCCCTAGGTTGAATGGGTTTGGTCGAGTGTGGGAATCCCAACAAGTGATGTGGGAAATCTTGGACTTTGAATGCTCCTTAAGTTCTTGTCCTTGGCCAAGATCTTCATGTGAATGTTGTCTTGATTTCTGCTTGACCAAGATACTTCAAGGTAGGCTAGTTTAACTTAAATCCCTTGGAAAGCCATAGCCTCCTTGAATACAAGGGCGATGTTAATTCCACCCTTGACCTCCTTGTGAATGGTAGCCATTGGAGTTGTTGTTTGAAAAAGGTCCTCATGGGTCTTAGGGAAATAATTTCCCACGCGTCCCATGATGACGTGGATTTTCACAAATCATGTGAATATCCACGACTTGGATTATCCAAACAAATCTCCAACAACTTGGATATTCATGACATTTCAATGGGAGGTGTAGTTCCATAAATAGCATATCCACCTTGTGAAGTGGTGTGCATGACAAGCTATGAGAACTCGAGCATTCTTCAATCCACCCCTTGAGTGGAGACCTTCTCATCCATGATGAATGAGAATAGGACTCCTTCAGCTCCAGCACGAATGTGGTCATGGATTGGTGGAGCCAACCCATGACACGAGTGTTGGATGAAGAGCCAGCTATCCACCCCATGGTGGAGGCAAACCAAGAAGAACTTCTTGGATCCTTCCCCAAGCTTGAGTATGGATGACTTTGGCTCCTATTGAAAGTTGAAATTCTCTCACAAAAAGGCAATGGTGTTGCCTAGCAGACATTTGTTGAGGTACACCTTGAATCATCTTGCAGTTTAGCACTTGCGTCCTCGTTGGCCATCCCATACAATGGGTTGGCCAACACTACCCTGTTTTCACACAAAGGAGAAAACAAACAAGGGTAATCCTGTCTAATAACTATTAGTACCTATAGCTTAATCCCTAGTGATAGCTATCCTTCACTTCCTTTGCCTTCCCCGACAACGGCGCCAGGAATGCTTGTTGACGGATCCTAAGATATACTAACAAATCATCCCCGGCAACGGTGCCAGAAATGCTTGTTGGTATTTCTTAACACCACAGATCATCTCTGGTAAAGAGATGAGATCTGCAAGTGCACGGAAGATACCGTTGTAGCATTTCACCCATGAGTATTCTCAAGGGTATCGTATTTATCCCAAAGGAAAGCAATGGAGTAAAGTATATACTACTCTTATGGTCAATCTATGGGATACTAATCCATTATCCGGACAGGGGTAAGTTGATAATAGGGGTAGTGTGACACACACCTAGGCAATCTATTCTAAAGGGTAAAATGGGTCCTAGAGCGAGATTGGGTTAAGAGTTAGAGAGTTGCTCCTACAATGCTCCTAATACATATACATAGCCTAAGCTAGATACTAATGGTCATGTCAATGATGAATTCTTATGCAATGCTATTCAACACATCGGCCACAGGCTTACCCCTAGCAATACTAGGGCAACTCCAGCAAAGAGCTTGTGGCATAGCCGAACGTGGAGGATTACAAAGGACAGATAGGGCTGTCACCACCTACTGCCTAACTCTTCAATCCATGGGTCTACGAGACATCCAACGCTACTTAAATACCCTAGCACCATGCTAGCATACTAAGCAAATACCTTAGGAGCCATGGCACAAGCCATCCTGAGGCAACGACTAACCTAAACATTGTTGAACCAATGTTGAAGCATAGCATAAGTCATTCATATTAATCTAATCATATCATAACTACATAGACTATAGTGGGGATCTATAGTGTTTATGACCATAAGATGTGATCATGAGAGTGAAATCATAAAGACTATACCTTCCACATACATGGACTCCACAATCAAACAAGAAACGCTTTGTCCAAGTATACGTATAAAAGAAGACTAAAGATAATATCTTTATTGAGCACAAAGTCACAAATACAAGAAGGAGTACATAAGCCATACCTTTCCCAATGTGGAATTGGGAAGAGAGACTCCTTCTACTCCTTTCCCAATTTGGACTTGGGACTAGAGGCTCTCTTCTCTACATCCTAACTCCTCTAAGGACTATGGAAGATAGTGTATACAATAGAATGATGCCCAAGTGGTGTGTGTTGAAGTGAGGGGTAGGGGATCCTATTTATACTAGTGTTGAGGTCGGTTCCCGCCACCAAAAGCGCGCAAATCAGTCACCATTGACTCTAGGGAGCCGGGAGGAGCCAACATGTGGAGGCTGACCGAGTTTGGTGCAAAGACCAGGTCGGCCGACCCCCTGGTTCGGCCGACCTGGTCATTGCACCGTTTCTCGTGTGCTTTCTCCAAGTGGGTCTCATTGATGTATATGGGTGATACACCGTTGGATCTCCTTGGATACTTTTGTTTGTGGGCCATTTGATCCATGGGATGCCACGTGTCGTTGCCTGATTCGCTGGGATGATATTTTATAAGATTGGTCCCTCTACATTTCCTCATTTCCTGCATAAAATGCTGCATACACATATTTCTCCAAGTCCAAGTGGAATTGGGTTAGATAGAAAGGTGATGTGTGCATGAAATGACAAATCCTTCACATAATTGAGTTAAATTGACGGATGAAATTGGTATATAACAGCCGTCAACATATGTCGAGGTCATCGTCATGAAAAAGTTGATGAGGGTTGCTTCTCTCACCCATGGGAGTGTCTTCACCTACACTCCTCCTCTGTGAACTTGGTGTAGCAACGGAAGAGGAGTGTGCACTTGAGTCTTTGCCATGGCTTGAGCTTGCAGGCTCCTTCCTCTTTCCAAACAACATCTTCATTCCTTCCATGGCCACAACAAAGAAGAACACAACAAGGCAAAAACTCAGAAGGGCTGATGTTAGCAAAAGCAAAACCCCCCGATGAATTTCGCGTTGAAGAACTTGAGAGCAAATTGCAAATTCAATCAAAAACAAATCTTTTTGAGTTGGATTTTGAGCAAGAGCACTTCAATGAAGAGCAAGAAAAACAATGTGAGCAAGAGTGACTTTGGGGATTTATGAAATGAGGTGAAGTGTGAAGAGAAGAGCCTTTCACGGCCACCATTTATAGTGTGCACTCCCCAACGGTCACCAGGGAATCAAATATAGTTGTTGGAGGAGAGAGAGCCAAAATGGCTCTTTCCCCTAGTCGACCGAACTGGGAGGTCGGCCGCACTGACAAGTGGGCCCCCTATTCTCCCTTTTAGCAGGTGGCTCCCCAACTGCTATGGAACTAGCACATTGGTGAATTACCACTTTTGCAACTCAAAAAAACTATTTTCCGAATAAAAACTCTTTTTTTCAAAACCCAACAATTTTCTTTTTTTGGAAAATAAAGAAATAAAAATGATAGTTGAGAATATAAGATTCTCAACTTGCTAAGGAAAACCAAATAAGCAGTGGGTAAAAACATTAAAATCAAATGGGGAAAATCAAATGATGAGAAAAGAAAAACAAAGAAAAGGATAACTACCAATTTAACCTATTGGCTAGGTCTCACCACCGTCCGATGATATGGACATTCCTCCTTCTTCATTTCTTGACATCCGGGCCTGGAGGGATGGGCTCGGACAGCTTGTCTTGCTTCTTCCGCCATTCCTTCTTTGGCTGCTTGGTGGACTTGGGCCTTTGGGGAGGCCCGGACTTCTCCGTCTTCTTGGGGTGTTGGCGTAGACGATAAGACTGGTTCTCCGCATAGATCAAATTCCTCATGAATGCAATGAGCGGGTCCATACTTGATACGAATCATGGAGCATTCCTCCAACTTTGGGCAAAAGTTAAACTTCTCCTTCTTGCCATTGATATGGAAGTAGATTTCTCCAGCTCCAAAATCTATGTGAGCCTTCGCGATGATAAGGAACAGGCGCCCAAGAATGAGTGGCGTATCCTTCTCGACCTCCATGTCGAGCACCACAAAATACACGGGTATGAAGCAATTTTGGGTTTTTACCAGAACATCTTCGACGATACCCGCCAGATAACGGACTGAAGAATTGGCCAATTGGAGCTGCATTGGTGTTGGAGTAAGCTCCGCGAAGTTCAGCTGGTCGAAAACCACCTTGGGAATCACGCTCACACTTGCTCCAAGGTCACAAAGGGCCTTGTGAAAGTGGTGAGCCCCAATTGAGCATGAAATTATAGGACTTCCAGGGTCCTTCTGCCAGTTGCCTCCACTGGAGGTTCGAGCTGTCTTGGCATTTTGCCATTCTCCACTGTAGGAACAGCAGCTGCCAGTTGAGCCAACTGAGTTTCCAACATCTTGTTGAAACTCAATTGATCTTGAAGGCTGGGGATAGTCATTCGATCTTGGCATTAATTCTCTCTAGGGTCTTAATATTAGCCGACAGCTTCTTGGATAGAGTATCATTGATCTTCAACTGGCCAACGGAAAGTTCTCTCAAGTTGGGTTGATCTCCATTATTGCCACTGTTGTTGTACCCTCCTTGAAAGAATGGGCGTGGTTGGCCCCACCCTTGACCTCCTAGACGATAGCTACTGTTGTTTCTATTGTTGGCTACGTATAGGGCATCCTCATGGGTTTCTGGGCAGTCATTGCCCAAATGGCCCGTGTTGCCACAAACTTCACAAGTGATGTGAGAGTCTAAGGCATAGACATTGCCACATACCTCACCATTGTCTTGTCCGGCAATCTTTTTCATAAGGAGGTCCAATTTGGCAGCGATCATGTCCACCTCCTTCAAGGTGTGCATGCCTCGCTGGTGGGTATGGAGACGCTCGTCGCTCCATCCCATGTTTGATACCATCTTCTCAATCAAATCTTTGGCTTTGGGCACTGTCAATAAGAAGAAGGCACCTCCACCAGCAGCATCAACATGGTCACGGGCAGAAGGGATCACCCCGTTGTAGAACTGTAGGATAATTAGCCAATCATCCATCCCATGGTATGGACAGGCTAGGATGTACTCCTGAAGCCTTTCCCAAGTCTCGAAAATAGATTCCTTGGCGTCTTGCTGGAAGCTGGAAATTCTTCCACGTAGGGCATTGGTCTTGCCCAATGTGAAAAACTTGGCGAGAAATGTCGTAGAACACTTCTCCCAAGTGTCTATAGCACTGCGGTTTGCGTAGAACCACTATTCTGCTCTCCCAAGAAGAGAGAACAGAAACAGCCTAAGACGAACAGCATCAGGAGATACGTCCTTGATCATAAAAGTGTTGCAGATCTCAAGGAACTATTGCAGGTGAGCACTTGCATCCTCGTTAGCCTTCCCATGAAATGGGTTGGCTTGCACCATAGTGATAAGCTGGTCTTGATTTCGAAGTTCACGTCTCCCGTGTTAACGGTGGGCCCAATAAGCACATTGTTAGCAGAGGGAGCCGAAAGCTCACGAAGGGTCTTCTGGGCCATTGGAGTTTTGGTTGTTGGTGCAGTTGTGTTGGCTTGTTTTGCTGCTCGAAGCTTCTGAGGAGTAACGACACGAGGTCGATCTCTTAGAAGGGTTTTGAGATCTTCAACAAAGTTTTCCAGCAAGCGGAAACTAGACATACACTACCCTGTTTTCACATAAAATGCAAAAACAAAAAAAGGTTATCCTACTAAAACCTATGTGGGTCCTATCCTATTCACTCAATCATGCAATACTTTGACTGCCTTCCACGGCAATGGCGCCAGAAATTCTTTTTGATGACTCCTAAGGAACACCAACAAATCATCCCCGACAAGGGCGCCAGAAATGCTTATTGACGACTCCTAAGAACACCAACAAATCAACCCTGGCAACAGCGTCAGAAATGCTTGTTGATATTTCCTACGCACTACTAACAATTCATCCCTAGCAGGGATGTAAGAAATGCTTGTTATAGATTTTAGATTACACATGTAAATCTGCAAGCGCACAAAATCTATCGATGTAGCATTTCTCCTCTAAGAGTATTCCCAAAGGGTGTCATTTATATTCTCCCAAAGGGAGGGTAGATGAAAGTAAAGCAATCATCTAATGGAGAGGCTAGGTTGGTCTAGGTAGGGTTCTAGCAAGGATGGATAAATGATATTTGGAGTAGTGTGACACGCACAAGAGCATTCTATCCTAAGGGAGGTAAATGAGGTAAAGAGGGACTAGGCTAAGGGTTAGGTAGAGACTCCTATGATGCTTCTAATCTACATAAACATAGCCTAAGTTAGTTACTAATGATCATATTAATTATGAATCTCATGTTAAGTGGATTAACACATCGAGCACGGGTTTACCCCTAGCAATACTAGGACGACTCCCGCCAAGAGCCTGTGGCATAGCCGAACGTGGAGGATTATAAAGGACAGATTGGGCTGTCACCACCTACTGCCTACCTCTTCAATCTGTGAGACTACGAGACATTCAATGCTACTTTCTAATCTAGCACCATGCTAGCATATTAAGTAATTACCATAAGATCCTAGGCACAAGCCATCCTTAGGCAATGAACTAAATCATCCTTGAACCAATGTTAATTCATAGCATAAATGATTCATTGATGAGATCATGCACATTAACATTGCACAAATAAACATGGCATAATATTTATTTGTTTGGGATCCTGGCTCAAGTGAATGTGCTCGTTTATTTGATGGAGAACATGAAGATGGTTTACTATATCGTCCACCACCTTGCCCTCCTCCTCTCATACATACAAGAAGATTTGATGGCGTTGCCCATTTGGACCAACACATGAGAGAAGATGAACTTGAGTCGAGGACGACTCCAATTCAAGAAGGGGAGGATGATGAGAACATCGCTCATATAGATATACACAACACTCCATTCAACATACAAGATGCAATCAATAGAATTCACACACACCAATTAATTTCAGAGGTGAGCTCGTTCTTATATGTTTCCTTATATATTTTTGAGAATAGATTGCTACCTAATGACTTAATTGTGATTAGGATCTGTATAGAAGTTTAAGGAGTAATTGGAGGAAGGTTTAGGGGCGTGGAGGACCAGATATTACGTTCAAAGAAGATGGAAACCGACCCAAACTCAAAATCGTGTCCAACTCGGAGTCCAGGAGCAGTACGCACTAAAACGGACGCCCGGGATGCATACAAACTCTGTTTTGGACGTTCTACATATGCACGGAAAGGGGAGAGGATAACCTTTCCAATGGAGCTGGTCCCATGTCAAAATTTTTTGGGAGTTGACAGGAATCGGCGAAACCATATCGAGTATAGAATCTGTCAGGGTGCTGCACCACCGTATTGGGCCATTGGGCCTTGTATCAAGTCTAAGTCCATTATTTTCGTGTCTTAGTGTTATGTCACGACCTCAACATCCCCTTGGACGTCCTCCCACCTATATATACTCCATAGTAGCCATTATAAACAATTGGATTTTGCTTAGATTAATAATATCGCTGTTCTATGGTTCGTGAAACCCCAACTTCACGATTTCAGATCGTGTCTTCTACGTTCTTGCTTGTGTTCTCGATTGTACTTGCAGGAATTAGCCTTCTTGGAGAGGTCAATTTTGTGCAGCACGGTTGATAACCAATGGAGCGGTGGTGTAGTGATTGCAGAGGTTTTTCGTGTTCTACTCGAGAGCCTTGGATCATCAACGTCGAGATCTCCATCACTCGACTTATCCATTACCTTTCGAAAGATCAGGCCTAAACCTACTTATCAATTACTCCTTGAACTTCTATACAGATTCTAATCACAATTAAGTCATTAGGTAGCAATCTATTCTCAAAAATATATAAGAAAACATATAAGAACGAGCTCACCTCTTAAATTAATTGGTGTGTGTGAATTCTATTGATTGCATCTTGTATGTTGAATGGAGTGTTGTGTATATCCATATGAGTGATGTTTTCATCATCCTCCCCTTCTTGAATTGGATTCGTCCTCGACTCAAGTTCATCTTCTCCCATGTGTTGGTCCAAATAGGCAACGCCATCAAATCTTCTTGTATGTACGAGAGGAGGAGGCCAAGGTGGTGGCCGATATAGTAAACCATCTTCATGTTCTCCATCAAATAAATGAGCACATTCACTTGAGTCAGGATCCCAAATAAATAAACATTGTGCCATGTTTATTTGTTCAATGTTAATGTTCAGATGCTCCGGTGATAAGTAGGTTTAGGCCCGATCTTCCGAAAGGTAATGGATAAGTCGATTGATGGAGATCTCGATGTTGATGATCCAAGGCTCTCGAGTAGAACACGAAAAACCCCTACAATCACAACACCACCGCTCCGTTGGTTATCAACCGTGCTGCACACGATTAACCTCGCCAAGAAGGCTAATCCCTGCAAGTACAACCGAGAACACAAGCAAGAACATAGAAGACATGATCTGAAATCATGAAGTTGGGGTTTCATGAACTGTAGAATGACAATATTATTAATCTAAGTAAAACCCAATTGTTTATGGCAACTACTATAGAGTATATATAGGTGGGAGGATGTCCAAGGGGATGTTGGGGTCGTGACCTAACCCTAAGACACGAAAATAATGGACTTAGACCTTATACAAGGCCTAATGGCTCAATACGGTGGCGCAGCACCCCGACAGATTCTGTACTCGATATGGTTTCAGCAATTACCGTCGACTCGCAGGGAAATTTGACATGGTACCAGCACCATTGGAAAGGTTATCCTCTCCCCTATCCGTGCATAGGTAGAACGTCCGAAACAGATTCTGTATGCGTCTTGGGCGTCCGTTTTAGTGCGTACTTCTCCTGGACTCCGAGTTGGACACGATTTTGAGTTGGGGTCGGTTTCCATCTTCTTTGAACGTAATATCTGGTCCTCCACGCCCCTAAACCTTCCTCCAATTACTCCTTGAACTTCTATATAGATCCTAATCACAATTAAGTCATTAGGTAGCAATCTATTCTCAAAAATATATAAGGAAACATATAAGAACGAGCTCACCTCTGAATTAATTGTTGTGTGTGAATTCTATTGATTGCATCTTGTATGTTGAATGGAGTGTTGTGTATATCCATATGAGTGATGTTCTCATCATCCTCCCCTTCTTGAATTGGATTCGTCCTCGACTCAAGTTCATCTTCTTTCATGTGTTGGTCCAAATGGGCAACGCCATCAAATCTTCTTGTATGTATGAGAGGAGGAGGCCAAGGTGGTGGACGATATAGTAAACCATCTTCATGTTCTCCATCAAATAAACGAGCACATTCACTTGAGCCAGAATCCCAAACAAATAAACATTGTGCCATGTTTATTTGTTCAATGTTAATGTGCATGATCTCATCATTTTCCCCTTCTTTATGACAAGCTGTCCTCGGCTTGCTCGTATGTCCAGCAAAGAGGCTTTCTTTGGAGGTAGAATGAGTGATGTCCATAATGCACAACCGTAGTGAATAATGCTTTTGTTGTCCCTGCTGCAAGTAAAAATACTAGAAAAACTTGACAAGACATTATTGGCATTAGTACATTCATTTACTTGACCATGTTGTTGCAGCACAAAAGGAGCTTCCTCATTTGAACATATGTAAATTTTATACACCATAAATATACCACTATGTTCATATTTGCCTACAGCATGAAAAATATTTCTACTTAACAAAAGCAATTCGGATTGAGAAAATATTATCTTCTCTAAGATATCTAGATCACAAAGAGTGTCAAATTCAATATAACCCAAAGTATTTAGAGAAGACAATAATTTTAGCTCATCCCTTTCACATGTAGTTGGAAATAAATGCTTAATTTCAGCACAAGTGAGTGATAGAGTATCAAATTCATTTGGTTGTTCTAGCATAGGTACAATATAATTATCAGCACACAACTTATTTTTGTTGTAAGAATCAGTAGGAATATAAACTAGTGGTAAAGGTGTATTATGAAAAGGTTCATCTTGTTGCTGCTTGTCGATAGCATGATTGGTAGCAAAATTCAGCACATCTGAAAATGTCATACCTTGGTTAACTGTAGAGCATTGTCCATTAACACTACTCTTATTTTCAGCAAGAAATTCAAATGCATTATGAGTTGATTCATCAAAAAATTCAGAAGAGTTGTTCAACACCTCACTCTCATTTGCATCTACATTTATTTGTTCATGTTCCTGCAAAAGGTTAGGCAAAAGAGGAGGTACAACAAGAAAATTCTTCTCAAGTTCATGTATTTTATCTTTGCAATTAGATACATTAGCAAAAGTTTCTCGCATAAGAATTTTCATATCTTTCCATGTTCGAGGTTTTTCTGAATCACTTAAGTTGTCCCACCAAGTTAATGCACAATCAACTAATGCACTAGCAATATTCCTAATCTTTCACCTCTCGCACATATGCCATTGTCCAAAAATTTTATCCAACTCTATTTCCCAAGCAATATATTCATCATAACCAAAACCATCATAAGAAGGAAGAGATGAGAGAATGTAATTACTTCTTGGGGAAGGTGTTGTAAAGGTGGTCTGAATGTCATGTGAAACCTTGGTTGATGTTTGATTTTTATTCAGCAATTCCATCACCATCTTCATCATGTCAATCATCTCAACATATAATGCATGATTCTTGCTTTTATCTGATATTGTTAATAGCAAACAGAAGACAAGAAAAAATATGTTATCCCTATCAACTACAAAGGATAATAGAAAAGTGGAAGTAGAATCAAACACTCTCAAGTGTCTTATCATGCTCTTACAAGTGTTCTTACCAACACTGCAGGTGGCAACGGTGACCGGTATGATGAAACCAATGAAGTGTGGGATGATTGCAAAGGTGTATCGATTCTGCTCAAGAGTAAAGTGTAGCTTGGATGGCTCTTTATATGTAGCAAGGATTAGCAACAATGAAAATCAGATAGTAAAATTTAATAAGTGTCCAAAGTACTTGTCAAAGTTGTTGGCTTAAATGTGTTCCTAGTAGTTCAAGCAAGCAAGACATGAGACAAAACTAGATGACACAAAGGATGCAAGCACTTCTGTTTTTTTATTTTTGTTTTTTTCTCCTCTTTTTTTGTGCGACTTTTGTATCTTATTTTGCACTTGCCTTTTTCTTTTGTCTTCCTTTTTCTCAGAATGTGCTGCAAAAGAAGAACACAATAAAAACCAATCAAAGATATCTCGTGTGTCTGTCACAGTTTTTCTGCTCAATCTTCCAAGGACAAAAAACACACTTAGAGGCTCTGAATAGAAAAACTTACAACAGCAAGATTGTATATATATATCTCCTCTTTAATTTTAATATATGGTAGACCTATTTTGGACAAGAACAATATGAGATATTGTCTCCGAAATACAGACTGTTCAGAAATTCTAGGTCGAGAACAGATTCAGATCTAGTGCACTTTTGACCATGATAACTCCTTGTTCTAGGAAACCTATGAATAAGAAAGTAGTAGATAACTTCTTACTCTTTCCAGAAAGTAGAAGAACTCCAAAATTCAAGTTTGTATGTGTCGGTACCCTAGAAACCGTACACCCCTTGAGGTTATAAAGATCTCAAAGGAAAATCATCTACTTGGTTTGAAGACCCTCGAAGGCCCACATGTCAGACATAACCGGACCCGCTTCTCCAACATGGTTAATCCCTAGGTCGCCACGTGTACAACTAAACCGGAGCTACCGCCCACAAGGGGGAAGCTCCAGACCATGTACCAAAATGGCACCCCCGGACTTAGCCCCTGACCGAGAGAAGCTCCGGACCTGACACGTGTCACGCAGTCCCGGAGCTACCTGTTTCCCACAGTAAGCTCCGGAGCTGCCACGTGTCCGATCGTCGGATCTTCAGCTTCTAACCTCCGGAAGACCCCGCAACGGCTCTGGATCTTCCAAGGAGAGCCAAGGACTTCAAGACCCGATTAAGTATCATTAATACCATATTAATGACACTTAAACGGACGATCTTAACACCAGTAATGGTGCTGTCAAAGCCCGTTACAGGATCATTAAGAGCAATTAAGCGTGTATCAATACTAGTAACCGTTGGGGCCACATGTCGGGCCAGGCTAACCTGTAACGGCCTGCCCTTGTACTATAAAAGGACAGACCGACGATACACAGGGGGGAAGACTAAGAGGAACACTGAGAGAGACACACACGCGCCTCATACGCTCATCACAATCTCAAACAGCTAATACAACACCAACACCTCCGTGGAGTAGGGTATTACGCTCAGGCGGCCCGAACCACGTAAATTCTTGCGTCTCCTGTGTCAAATCTTATTCACCTTCTTGAATCTCCGCGCGCCCACACCAAACATCAAACTCCCCTATCACTTTAGTAGTGTAGGGAGAGTTGCCAGTTCCAAACCACCGACAGTTGGCGCGCCAGGAAGGGGTGCCTAAGATTCCGAGAATGGTGAATTCTGCTGCTGGATCGTCCAATGGCCATCCTGCTGCTCAGGCTGTTGGAGACAATCCCTCCAATAGGCAGCCACCTGCAGGAGCCTCAGCACCAGCAGGAGTCACACTCCCACCACCACCATCATCTCCAGCAAATCGTGCTGGGCAACGTGATGGTGCGCCGGCGTCAATCACTGTGTCGGCAAATCATGACAACCCGGAACACGCGCTTCATGCAGCGCGTGCTCTTCTTCAACATCCACCACCTCCGGATGCATCTCGGGATGCACTGGAACAGTGGAGGGCCGATGTGGAGCATTTGGTTGCAGCAGCAGCCGAACGCCTCAGCAACCAGGGTCCTCCTCCTTCAGGAAGAGCCCCGTCGCAGCGGCGGACTTTGTCTGGAAGACTTGGTCCGCATGTCTCTAACAGCAGGAGACGTGCTGCGTCACAACAAGTGACGTCATTGCCCTCTGGGGCTCGACGCACTCACACGGTATCCAGGCTTTCGACTCACGACCTTCGGGCGGAGCTTGATCGCCGATACCGCCAGCAGGACGGCCGAGTCCATATTGAGCGTGCCCGTGAAAGACGGGAAGCTCAGGACCTTTCTACTCTTGAAGGGGTAGGAGGAGGTTGTTCAGCCTTGGCCATGCACCTGCGCATGGTTAGATGGCCACAGAAGTTCCGGCCTCACTTGCCGGAAAAATTTGACGGGACTGTCAATCCCACCGAATTTCTTCAGATATACTCCACTGCAATCTTGGCAGCCGGAGGAAATGAGGCCGTGATGGCCAATTACTTTCCAGTGGCCCTAACTGGGACCGCTAGGTCCTGGTTTATGAGCCTTCCACCCAACTCTATCAACAGTTGGGAGGAGCTGTGCCGTCAGTTCACTGCCAACTTCGGGAGTTCATACACCCGACCAGGCACTGAACTAGACCTTTTTGCGGTCGTGCAAAAAGGGGGAGAATCCTTGCGGTCATTCATTCAAAGGTTCTCTCAGGTACAAAACACTATCCCTTCTATCTCTAGCGCCTCGGTCATTGTGGCATTCAGACAGGGCGTACGGGACAAGAAGATGTTGGAGAAGCTGGCGATCAAGGAGATCACCAGCGTCATGGAACTCTTCAGCTTGGCAGATAAATGTGCCAGAGCTGCGGAGGGTCGTGAAATGCACTCCAAACCAGCCGCGGAGGATCACAAGAAACCCTCCAAAGAAGAAGTCGCTACCTCCAGGAGTGGCAAGAAGAAAAAGAAGACCAACGGCAAGAAGAAGCCGTCGGCCGGCACATCCAATGTTGCAGCTATTGCAGCTCCGGGTGGCCGGGGGCCACGCCCCGAGAAGCGACCTCGACCGTCTTCCGAAGACGGTGGAAAACCCAAAGTGTGGTGTCCCATTCATAAAACGGACAGCCACAGTTTGGAAGACTGCCGGGAGGTCCAAAACCTTGCCGAGTGCTACAGCAAGCGCCGGGAAGAATCTCCTTTCCGACAGAGGGAAGGAAAGCAAAAGGTCGACGAAGCTCCGGCTGAAGAGGAGTTAGGGTTCCAGGATCCCAAAAAGGTCCTGAAGGCCGTCTACACCTCCGTCGACGATGATTCTGACGTCTCTGACAACGAACGTCGGAAGACCATGAACACCATTTTTGGTGGATCATGGTCCCGTCGCGTCATCAAGACTATGTGTCGGGATATGGCCGCTGTAGCCCCTACAGTTAGGCCGGAACCTCACCGAAAGTGGATGGACACGGCCATCACTTTTGATGCTTCGGATTGTCCCCGGAGCATCGTTGGAGCAGGACAGTTACCCTTGATGGTATCTCCTACCATCAACAACATCCAGCTCCACCACGTCATGGTAGACGGAGGTTCGGGGCTTAACCTCATCAGCTTCGAAGCTTTCACTAAGCTTCAGCTCCGACCTTCGGATCTCCATCCCTCCCAACCTTTCTCCGGAGTAGGTCCGGGGGCCATCACCCCACTCGGAGCTATTACTCTCCCTGTTACCTTCGGGACACGGGAGAAGTACTGCACCGAGAAGTTGGTCTTCGACGTCGCACAGATCAACTTACCCTTCAATGCCATCTTGGGTAGACCTGCCCTGTACAAATTCATGGCGGCAGCTCATTATGGCTATCTGGTGTTGAAGATGCCAACGCCAGTAGGCGTTCTCCGGATCCGCGGAGATCGCACCGCAGGAGTAACTGCACTGGAAGAACTCCATGCGCTAACCACAGCGCAAGAGGAGGACTCCAGGTAGGAGCAAGCTCCAAAACCCCCGAGCATTCGCCAACGAGGCTCGACTTCTGCACCTCGAGTGCAGCCAAGCGGTGACACCGACATTCCCGTCAAAGTCGTCCAAATTGGTTCTGATGCCGCCCAAACCACCCGTATATCGGGAGGATTGAACGACAAATAGGAACTCGCGCTCATCACTTTCCTCCGGGCTAACGTTGACGTGTTTGCTTGGCAACCGTCACAAATGCCTGGGATCCCCAGGGAAGTGATTGAGCACAATCTGAAGATCTACCCCGATGCCCGGCCTGTGCATCAGAAGCCTTGGAAGCAATCCGTAGAGCGACAGAACTTCATCCGACAAGAAGTGAAGAAGTTGCTCGAAGCCGGATTCATCCGAGAAGTCTTCCATCCAAAATGGTTGGCGAACCCAATCGTTGTGCCTAAGGCCGGCGGGAAGCTTCGGATGTGCATCGACTACACCACACTAAATAAGGCATGTCCAAAAGATCCATTCCCACTACCTAGAATAGATCAGATAGTGGATTCCACCTCCGGGTGTGAATTACTGTGTTTCCTAGATGCATATTCTGGATATCATCAAATCAGGATGTCTAGGGAGGATGAAGAGCATACTTCATTCATCACAGTAGATGGATTGTATTGTTACACAACCATGCCTTTTGGTCTCAAGAATGCAGCTTCAACTTTTGTACGATCTATGTACAAAACTTTTGAAGAACTTATTAGAGACATAGTGGAAGTGTACGTCGATGACATCGTGGTCAAGGTCAGGAACAAGGAGTCACTCCTTGACACCTTGCAGGCTGTCTTCGACAAGCTGCGGGCTACCCCCACGAAGCTAAACCCAGACAAGTGTGTCTTTGGGGTTAGCTCCGGAAAACTTCTTGGTTTCCTGGTAAGTCACCGGGGCATAGAAGCTAATCCGGCGAAGATTAAGGCCATTGAAGACATGCGGCCACCAACCCGCATCAAGGACGTCCAAAAATTAACTGGATGTCTAGCAGCCCTCAGCTGGTTCATCTCAAGATTGGCGGAACGAGCACTTCCCTTCTTCAAGTTATTGAGGAAGTCCGGACCATTCCAATGGTCCGAAGAGGCAGAAAAGGCATTCCAGGAGCTGAAACGGTTCCTCACCACCCTACCAATTCTGGTAGCTCCGAACCCTGGTGAGCCTTTATTGCTTTATATTTCAGCTACTGACGAAGTCGTCAGCATGGTTCTGGTTGCGGAGAGACCAGAACTACCACACACTCAGGAATCCAGACCCCTTCGGGAAGGTCCGGAGGTTCCTGAAAGTGAGTCTGGGTCCCAGCTCCCAGATTCAAATCCACCAGAAGTTGTTTCAGGAGACCTAGACCCCTCTGGGAGGGTCCAGGTCACTTCTGAAGAAGCTTCGGGTTCCTCCAGCCAGAACCCGAAGGTCCCTGAAGAAAATCCGGACCCTTCCGAGAGGGTCCGGTTCAATGAAGAGGAAGCTTCGGACCCCTCCGGGAGGGTCCGGACCATTCAGCGCCCAGTGTACTTCATCAGTGAAGTACTACATGATGCCAAGACTCGATACCTAGAGGTGCATAAGCTGCTCTATGCAGTTCTTATTGCCTCCAGGAAGCTTCGACATTACTTCCAAGCTCACAAAGTCTCGGTGGTGACCTCCTATCCACTACGAGCAATCTTGCATAATCCCAATTCAACTGGGAATATTGCAAAGTGGGCAGCGGAATGGCTGAATTTGATCTTGAATTTATTTCAAGACAAGCAGTCAAGAGTCAAGCATTGACAGATTTTGTGGCGGAATGGACTCCCTCTCCATCAAACCCTGGGGGCCCCAGTGAGCAGAAGACGGAGCATCAAGCTCCGACCTTCACTGAGCCTCACTGGACCCTCTACTTTGACGGCTCCATGCAGAAGCAGGGGGCCGGAGCTGGAATCCTTCTCCTTGCACCGACTGGGGAGAAGGTGAAATACATGGTACACCTTGACTTCAAGGCAACCAACAACATGGTAGAGTATGAAGCACTCATCTACGGACTAAAGGTGGCACTGTCATACGGTGTCAGGCAACTGCTGGTCAAAGGAGATTCGCAGCTCATCATCAAGCAGGTGAAAGGTGAATGCTCCTGCAATAATCTCCAGTTAGCTGCTTACCTCCTTGAAGTTCAGAGGCTTCAGAAGGATTTTGAAGTCCTAGATCTCCACCATGTTCAGCGTGCTCACAATGCTGAAGCCGACGAACTCTCGACGAAAGCGTCAACCGGAGCTCCGGCTCCTGACGGAACTTTTGTCCGGAGATTTTCGAAACCCACAGCTCAGCCTGCCGAACTGAGCGAAGGGGGCGAGATTAGCATCCCGAAGCTGACGGTCCCGATGGCCCTGTTACCATGGCAGCCATCAAGGGTCGTAGGTGCTGCCGGAAGCTCCGAGCAACCCAGCACGCAAGACTCAAATGCTCAAGTTAGTTCTGATGCATGGATCTCAGAGATCCGGAACTACTTGAAAGACAACATCCTTCCTGACGACGATGTATCCGCTAACCGGATAGTCAGATTGGCTAAAAGATACACGCTGGTAGAAGGGGATCTTTACCGGCGCGGTGCCAACGGCATCCTAATGCGGTACATCACAAGGGAAGAAGGTTGCGAGCTCCTCGCAGAAATCCATGGAGGCGAGTGTGGGAACCACGCGTCTTCCCGCACGCTGGTTGGTAAAGCCTTTCGGCATGGCTTCTACTGGCCTACAGCACTCCAGGATGCAACTGAGCTGGTGAAAAATGCAAAGCATGCCAATTTCATGCAAAGCAAATTCACACTTCGGCTCAGCCCTTACAAATGATACCACCTACATGGCCCTTCGCTGTGTGGGGGATGGACATCTTGGGACCTTTCCCAAGAGCCGTCGGAGGTTACAAGTTCCTATACGTCGCCATTGACAAGTTCACCAAGTGGCCGGAAGCAACTCCAGTTGTGACAATCAACAAGCAATCTGCTATCAACTTTCTGCAGTCCATTGTATGCCGATTTGGAGTCCCAAACTAAATCATCACTGATAATGGGACCCAATTCACAAGCTCCGCGTTCCAAGGATATTGCGAAGACCTCAGCATACAAGTTTGCTACGCCTCCGTAGCTCACCCAGCCAGCAATGGCCAAGTCGAGAGAGCAAATGCTGAAATCCTTAAAGGACTCAAAACGCACACCTATGAGCGCTTGAAAAAACACGGAGCCAACTCGATCGAAGAGCTTCCGCCCACTCTATGGGCCAACAGGACTTCTCCAAACCGGTCAACCGGAGAAACACCCTTCTTTCTGGTGTACGGAGCTGAAGCAATCCTTCCTCCGGAAATCACCTTGGGTTCGCTCCGGGTCCGGACCTTCGACGAAGCTGCGCAGGACAAGCTCCGGCGTGAAGACCTAGACCTCCTTGAGGAGGGAAGGTGCCAAGCAGCTGTTCGGAATGCCCGATATCGTCAAGCTCTACGGCGTTATCACCAGCGGCATGTACACAACCGACAGCTCGAGGAAGGCGATCTGGTGCTACGGAGAATACAATCCAGAGAAGGGTTAAACAAACTCTCCCCCGGCTGGCAGGGACCCTTCCGAGTGATTAAAGTATCCCGTCCCGGAAGCGTTCGCTTGGCTACTGAGGATGGGACACCTCTCCAAAATCCTTGGAACATCGAGCACCTCCGTAAGTTCTACACTTAACACCACGGAGGTGAGTCTTGAGTAACTTGAGATGTATGTTATAGAGTCATTGTACAGAGTCGAGTAGTTCCTCTGGGAGAACAGCCTGACCTTTCCCGAAAGGTCCGCAAAGTTCATGCAGCACTTGACACAGTCTCCGGACTAAAAGTGTGGCTAACTACCCTGGGTCAAATGAGAAATGAAACACGCTTAGCCTGGTTCCGTACCCTAAGAGTGTACTTGTTTCCCCTGTACCCCGGACCTATAATGAAAGACATCTTCATGTGAAATAGACTCCACGTGCATTTATTTTGTACAGGCTCAACATTTTTATTTTTCTCTTTCTTGTCTATAACGAAGACGTGCAATTCTTAAGAAATTTTAGTTCGACTGATTTAAATACGATTCGAGTTGTATTGTCAGTTCTTTTGGATTCAAATATTGTTCATGGCCAACTCGCCTGAAAGCCGCCAAGCCAATCTAGGGCCGGAGTGTGCTATCGACTTAGCCTGGTCAAGCACCCTAAGTACGCCACTCTACCTACACCCCGGCAGGCCGAAGTAAGGCGGGTCCGTGTACAGTTGGATCTAAAATAAAAGACATCACATTCGGTTGTATTTAGAATCGCGTTAGACTTAAAATCCTCTTGAGAGTCATAAGCCGCGGCAAAGTTATAGACAAGAAACAAATTTTACCATTTTTTCTTGGCTTAAGTGTGCAGGAAAAATAAAATCCACGTTGATGGAGAAAAGCCGGAGCTAACTAAGCTCCGACTCCCCTAAGGGGGCCAGCCGTCGACGTCGAATAAAATATGGTGACAAGACCCCGCAAATGGAGTCTACTGCCAACAAACTGAGTGTTGGCAAAGGTCACTGCCGGAGCTACTAAGCTCCGACACCCTGGAGGGTTAACTATCGATGCTCTAAGCGTTGATAGAGACTATTGCCGGAGCTACTAAGCTCCAGCAATAGACAATGCCGGAGCTTCTAAGCTCCGACAACCTTAGAGGGCCTTCACTATCGAAGACTTCGAACCTAAATTCTACAAGTTCGGAGCAAAAGAGTCTTCAACAATGCACAATATCCTCTTGGTACATGTTCACAATCAAATTGTGTACATCTACCAGGGGGCCAAGTGAAGATGAGAATGTTGAAGACAAAAAGTGAAATTCGCAAAATTTGGGGATTTCATTTATCTGGAGACAAGAGATTACATCTGGAGACAAGGGATTACAAAATTGAGGGAGGAGAAGAAGAAAAAATACAAGTGAGAATTACAGAGATGGTCCTAGACCCTATGGAAGAATTGGGCGACCTCTGATACGCTGGCTTGGGTAGCTTCGCCTTCTCCTTCAACGGGGCCTTCAAGCACCGGGTCCAGAGGAAATTGAGAGTCCCGGCTGGTGTAGCACGTCAGCATATATTCTGCGACGTTCTTCGCCAGGGATTGCCCCTCAACCTCTAGTTGGTCCGCGATGACATCGCCCACCTTGGAGAGCTTGCTACCTGCCGCGCTCAACGCCTGCAGCGCTAGGTCTGGCTCCGGCTCCGGATCATCCGGACGCACGGGGCTGAAACCCATCGGTGTCAGCGCATCGTTGGCCTTGCCCAGGAACTCCCAAATCTGTAGGGAGTCCGCAGTTCTCAAGCCCTTCAACTCTTCCAGGGATCTCCTGGCCGCCGTCAGTTCAGAATTCTCACGGGCGAGGCACTCAACTTCTTTGGCGTTTTGCTGAATCTTTTTAGCAACCTGCCTTTTGAGTTTTCCGAGCTCCTCCTCCCGGAGGTGGATCTTGTTCCGGCGCTCAACCAGGTCCTTCTCCCTACCCCTCACTTTCTTCTCCCGGGCAACAAGGGCACACTCTTGTTCGTAGAGTTCTTGCCCTCGCACCCAGGTCTTCTCCTCTTCCGCAGCGCTCTTCCAATTTCTTGGCACGCTCCTCGAGGCCCTTGTCAGCCAGAGCTACTTTCTCGGCGAGCTCCTCTTCCCTCCTCAGGACGTCATCCCGCAGCTCTAGGAATTTCTGCTCTTCATCCTCGAGTCGTCTCTCCCTCTCTTCAAGTGCCTCTCGGCGCTTGATGAGTGCGGTGTTAATGGTCTCAAGCTGTTCGTGCCGAGCATCGGCCGCGTTATTGGCAGCTTTGGCCTGATCGTAGATCTCCCGGGATTGAGCGTCGAGGGCATGAGTCATGCTCTCCCTGTCATCCAGTAATTTACCCCAGTACTCCAGGCGGACCTTCTCCTGTTTGATCCACTCCTTGTCATCCGCTAGCCTCGATTTAGCCAGCTTGGTCTCGAAGTAGAGCCGGTTACGCCACCTCCTAAGGGTTTGGCGCTCCTCTTCAAGAGCCTTGCTGTCGTGGAAGAAGGCTAGCTGGACTTGACGCGGACTGGAACATGCGTTGTCAATGGACAGTGACAACAGGATTGGCTCCGGACCTGCTGGGGTCTCCACCGCTGGTTCCAGCGGGTCTTCAGATACAAAAATTGGGTCCCACTCTACAAGAGTGGTCCCCTGGGCCTCCATGTCACTAGGGCCGTCCTCCGGGATGGCCTCAGTCGCCATCGAAGAAGGCCCCGCCGCCAAATCTTCGTTCACCCCCTCAAGCTGGGGGCCAGCGACTTCGCTGGGGCACTCCGGCTCGGCCGCAAGAACCTCCGGCGTCGTCGCTTCCGGGGTAGGAGCCGCTACAGGCTCCGGTCTGCGCACCTCTTCTGACGGAGGCTCAAGCTCTGTCACCTCTTCAACCACCGGCACAGGAGCCGGAAGATCTTCAACATCGTCCGGACTTGTGACTGGAGCTCCAACAATAACCGGCTAAGCTGCCGGTACTTCGGAAGTAGCCGGCCCAACTGACGGAACTACCTCATCTTCTGGCTCGCATGTCGGGGCTTCAGTCACCTCCGGCTCAACCGCCGGGGCTTCGACAATTACCGGCTCAGAGGCCGGGATTACTACTTCCTCCGGCTCAACAGCCGGAGCTTCCATCATTGCTACACCAGGACCCGGAGCCTCAACCTCCGGGACATGTGACGCTGGCATGTCTTCACTCCCATGGTCCGGCGCTACCACCGGAACTTCTGGGGACGAGTCGAGTTCCATGACCACGACAGCCGGCGCCGGAGCTATCGCAGCCTCAGCCACCACTTGGGACGGCGCCGGGACAGGAGCAGAAGCTCCCACCCCCGCGGCCTCAGACGATGTGGCCGAGGGTAGAGCCTCACTTCCCTTCTTGGGGACGCTGCAGACGATGGACGAAGAAAATTAGCAAACAGTTGCTACAATTAAAATAATTGTACAAGGTAGAGATTAAAAATTACCTTGGGAGGCTTCCGCACCAGCTTGCGCGGAACCTTTTTCCTGGGCGTTCCGGGCTGGCCATAGTCGGTGTAGAAGCTCCGGAAGGCCCCCCAGAACTTGTCGCGGCCACGGGCGTTTCCCGGGTCGAGGCTCTCCTCGATCGGGAGGAACCCCCGGACCTGGAGGCCTCCACCGGCCCAGGTGCCGGAGTCGCACGCCCAGAGCTAACACCCCAGGAGGATCCCACCGTGGGAACCGACGCGCTCCGAGAGGACCCCACTGCAGGAACAGTCGCGTTCCGGGATGACCCCACTACGGGAACAGTTGCCACAGCTGCAGAGGACCTTCCCCTCCGGGGAGAAGGAGCCGATGCAAAAGTAGCGGGCCCGACAGACCTTCCGTCGGCGTACTGCAACTTCCTCTTCCGACTCACTGGTTCTTCCGCCAGCTCCTTACCCTTGCCGACGACTTCTCCCCTCGGCTTAGGAGCAGAGCTGGAGCCATCCTTGGGTACCCCAGGGATCTCTACCCCAGAGGTTGGTCTTCTCTCGACGACACCAAGGTCGTCAAGTACGGGCATCTTTCGCCAGAGCTCCCTGCTGAACTCCACTTCCATGTTCAGAGGGAGGAAGGCCGACAGGGGAGTCAAGTCATCACCATCGACATCGATGCCGTGCTGGAATTTCTTGAGGTGGAACTCCAAGGTTCCCCCTGCCATGTTGGACTTCAACCCGGTCTCAACCCGGTCGTCGTCCATCACGCTGTTGAGGGCCCAAGCGAGCTTCTCCCTCCTCTTCAGCGGCGCCCACCTGTTGACTAGGAAATTGCAAAATACCGCCTGAGGGGTCAATCCTCCCTCCACGCATTGGCGGATCCTGGTCAAAGCAGGTTTTAAAGCATCCGCCAGCACCGGAGCTTCACTCCAGATCGTTGTGTCAATGCCAGGCAGACTATCAGGCAACTCCAGCCTCTCGTGCTCCTCCACCCTGACGACTATCCAGTCCTTCTTCCAGTCGTCCCACTTCCCAGAAGGGAACGACCGGAGGTACTTGAATGGGCACTTCTTGCGCTTCACGAAGTAGTAGAAGCCAAGGTACTCATTGCTCCGACCGGTGGTGTGGACGGTGAAGAAGGTCCGGAAGAGTTCGATGCAGGGGGGGTGTCCATCCACATCTCACAGAAGTGGATGAAGATAGACACGAGGAGAATGGAGTGAGGGCCAAGGTGATATAACTGCAGACCATAGAAATCTAGCAGCATCAAGAAAAAGGAAGAAAAAGGTGGGATCAACCCCACCATGGAGTACGAGGAAAAGTACACCATTTCGCCGGCGTGCTCCTTCTCGAAGGGGAGCTCTCCGCCGGCACGGATTGAGCGGTTGAAGAAGTCCGAGGACCACCCCATGAGGGCCCGGACCTTCTTCAAATCGCCTTCGGTCTTCAAGCGACTTTCGCGGAGACCCAACTCCATCGCGGCACGGCTAGGCAAGAGAAGAAGAGTGAAGCACGAGTTGGGAGTTTGAGCGCAAGATCGGATGAAAGGCGTAAAGAAATCCTGACGGTGCGCGCTTTCCTTCTTAAGTAAGCCCTCGCAACGCTTGGATGGAAACCGCAAGGAAGTGGAAGGTACCATTAAAAAATTCCACCCTGCCAATGACAAGAGGGCCCGGGACCACCCCGACGATCAAGTCGAGGCTCTTACCCAGGCGAACGGTTGTCATCACGAGGCGGGAAGCCCAAAGGCGGCAGCCTGACAAGGCGCACGGAACCGATACGGTTTTCGTATCGGGAACCGACGACCTTCAATTGCGTGAGATCCGCACGCCAAAGATCTCATCTGCCGCACGCGGGATACGCCATGTGGTGAGGATTTAATTCCAAGTCCTTGCCAATGGCACCCTCAAAGGCCCTTGAAGACTCAGTTCAAAGGTCACGGAGATGGACCCACCTCCGGCGGAATGACTTTCCCGGAGGTAGGTCCAAGGGGCCACTGTCGGTACCCTAGAAACCGTACACCCCTTGAGGTTATAAAGATCTCAAAGGAAAATCATCTACTTGGTTTGAAGACCCTCAAAGGCCCACATGTCAGACATAACCGGACCCGCTTCTCCAACATGGTTAATCCCTAGGTCGCCACGTGTACAACTAAACCGGAGCTACCGCCCACAAGGGGGAAGCTCCAGACCATGTACCAAAATGGCACCCCCGAACTTAGCCCCTGACCGAGAGAAGCTCCGGACCTGACACGTGTCGCGCAGTCCCGGAGCTACCTGTTTCCCACAGTAAGCTCCAGAGCTGCCACGTGTTCGATCGTCGGATCTTCAGCTTCTAACCTCCGGAAGACCCCGCAACGGCTCTGGATCTTCCAAGGAGAGCCAAGGACTTCAAGACCCGATTAACTGTCATTAATACCATATTAATGACACTTAAACGGACGATCTTAACACCAGTAATGGTGCTGTCAAAGCCCGTTACAGGATCATTAAGAGCAATTAAGCGTGTATCAATACTAGTAACTGCCGGGGCCACATGTCGGGCCAGACTAACCTGTAACGGCTTGCCCTTGTACTATAAAAGGACAGGCCGACGATACACAGGGGGGAATACTGAGAGGAACACTGAGAGAGACACACACGCGCCTCATACGCTCATCACAAGCTCAAACAGCTAATACAACACAAACACCTCCGTGGAGTAGGGTATTACGCTCAGGCGGCCCGAATCACGTAAATTCTTGCGTCTCCTGTGTCAAATCTTATTCACCTTCTTGAATCTCCGCGTGCCCACACCGAACATCAAACTCCCCTATCACTTTAGTAGTGTAGGGAGAGCTGCCGGTTCCAAACCACCGATAGTATGGGTGACATATGATGAAAATACCGAACTGGACAAAGATGAATCTAATCTGGACGTGATGACGCGATTCAGAAAGATGAATCAACACCATGCAAAACTCAAACTAATACCAAAACACTTTCTAAACCAGCAATATGACTCAACAACGGACACAAACTCAACAAAACCAAACTGAAAACAAAAGTTGCAAAAGCTCAATGGTGGTTTGGACAAAGTAATGAACAGATCTACTAAACTGCAAGTTTTTTGTGGCTTTTTTGTGGACTCTAGGTATGAAAAACAAAACTAATGTAATGGATAGATGAATTACCTAACAGGCAACCTGGAAATCTGATACCAATTGATAAGTAGATTTAGCCCTGATCTTTTGAAAGGTAATGGATAAGTCGGTTGATGGAGATCTCGACGTTGATGATCCAATGCTCTCGAGTAGAACACGAAAAACCCCTGCAATCACTACACCACCGCTCCGTTGGTTATCAACCGTGCTGCACACGATTGACCTCGCCAAGAAGGCTAATCCCTACAAGTACAATCGAGAACACAAGCAAGAACATAGAAGACACGATCTGAAGTCGTGAAGTTGGGGTTTCACAAACCGTAGAATGGCGATATTATTAATCTAAGCAAAACCCAATTGTTTATAGCGGCTACTATGGAGTATATATAGGTGGAAGGGTGTCCAAGGGGATGTTGGGATCTTGACCTAACCCTAAGACACGAAAATAATGGACTTAGACTTGATACAAGGCCCAATGGCCCAATACGGTGGCGCAGCACCCCGACAGATTCTGTACTCGATATGGTTTCGACGATTTCCTTCGACTCCCAAGTAATTTTTACATGAGACCAGCGTCATTGGAAAGTTTATCCTCTCCCCTTTCTGTGCATATGTATAACGTCCAAAACGGAGTTTGTATGCGTCTTGGGTGTCCGTTTTAGTGCGTACTGCTCCTGGACTCCGAGTTGGACACGATTTTGAGTTGGGGTCGGTTTCCATCTTCTTTGAATGTAATATCTGGTCCTCCACGCCCCTAAACCTTCCTCAAATTACTCGTTCAACTTCTATACAGATCCTAATCACAATTAGTTCGTTAGGTAGCAATCTATTCTCAAAAATATATAAGGAAACATATAAGAACGAGCTCACTTCTGAAATTAATTGGTGTGTGTGAATTCTATTGATTGCATCTTGTATGTTGAATGGAGTGTTGTGTATATCCATATGAGTGATGTTCTCATCATTCATGTTAACATAATCATGTCATAGCTAATTAGACTATAATGTGGATTTGTAGTTTTAATGATGGTATAATGAGAATGGTATAGCATAATCATAAATATTACTCCTACCTAATACATGGAATCCACAATCAAACAAGAAATACTTCATCCAAGTATATGAACAATAGAATACAAAAGATATCATATTTATTAAGAACAATGTCACCAATACAAATAGGAATATAAGAGCTATACCTTTCCCAATTAGGAATTGGGAAGAGACTCCTTCTACTCCTTTCCTACTTGGACTATGGACTAGAGGCTCTCCTCTCTACAGCCTATACTCCTCTAAACCTATGGAGAGTAGTGGATACAATGGATGAATGCTCAAGTGGTGTGTGTTGAAGTGAGGGGTGAGGGGTCCTATTTAAAGCTTGGAGAAGGGTCGGTTCCCACTACCAAAAGTGCGCGAATCAGTCACCACTGACTTCTTCAAGCCGGGAGGAGCCAACACGTGGAAACTGACTGAGTTTGGAAGAAACACCAGGTCAGTCGACTAGGGGGGAAGGGGGGGTTGGCCGACCTGTTGAGTCCTCCAAGCGATTTGTTCTTATTGGGGTGACTTCCAGGTGGGTCCCATCCCTTGATATGGGTGCTACACCGTTGGATGGTCTCAGAAACTTATGTCTATGGGCCATTTGTTCTATTTGGTGCCACATGTCGGTGCTTGATTGACTGGGATGATAATTTGTAGGATCCATCCCCTTATTTCACTTCAATTATGTATAAAGTACCTGCATGCACCATTTTCTCCAAGGACAATTGGAAATAGTCTAAATAGAAAGGTAATGTGTGCAAGGTAATGTGTGCAAGAAATAATACTTCTTTCACATAATTGAGTTATATTGACGGGTGAAATTGGTATATAACAGTCGTCAACACACACTCTGTACCTTCCATTGGCACTGGATTTTTGGGCGAGTAGGTCATTTAGTGAGCACGGGATCACAAATGAGAAAACCACCAAAAATACTCAAACACATCAGAGGTACTACAGGTTGTCCGTCTACAGCAAGATAGCACAACTCCTACTATGGGCAAACAGAAAGATGTAACAGAGCAAAAAGGGGATAATATTCATAATATTGAAGCTTAATTATATGAACATGGTGACAGTATCTGTATTATGGTTATTGCTTCGTCCAGGAATATAGGCCTTTCAGTCCCTGTACTGAACCACAGTGCTGGGAAGGAAGAGTATGTTGGCTTAGGGTCACAGACCACAGGCTTAGGGTGGAAGACCAAGCTAAGCAGGCATCACAGTCTTGACCTCCCACACACATTAGTCTTTTGGGGGACGTTCGGCCCCCAGTACTCAACCGCAACATTGGAAAGGTAGACTGTGCATACTTAGGGTGCAGGACCATGATTGAAAGTGCATCTAGATAATCTCTTGTGGGTTTTGAACAATTGATGACAAAGAAATGAGATCCTAATGAACTTGTTGAGATGAATGATGGTCAATTCAAATGAGATAGTTTAGTGCACTCAAAAAGTGAAAAATAAAGTGGTGTAGAAAAAGAGAAAAGCCCAACTGAAGACTGAAGCGCAAAGTAGATTTAAATGTATAGGATGTGTGTGAGAGACACATCCCAAGAGCTCAAGTCTTTGTGTAGGGGTAAGGGATTAAAATCACCTAAAAATTTACTGAGCATCGGACTCGTCCGTTCATGGATCAGACTAGTCCGTTCAACTCTCTGTTGTCCAAATACACTATGCACCGGACTAGTTCGACTATTTACCGGACTAGTCCGATAAACTTTCTGGAACCACATTTCACGGTGCATCGGACTAGTCTGATCTTGGACCAGACTAGTCCGTTCAAGTCTCTGTAAACCCATTACACTACACTCTGGACAAGTCTGTCCATAGGATCGGACTAGTCCGTTGACCTCTCTGATGTTCTATAACACATAGTACCGGACAAATCCGTTCTTAGATTGGACTAGTCCGTTCAACTCTCTAGAGTTCAATTACACAGGGCACCGGACAAGTCCGGTATACCTCACACAATTAGGGTTTCTAGTATGCTACACATTTCACGTCGACTTTTACACAACACACCGGACAAGTCTGGTCCCAAGTACGGACTAGTTTGGTCGTCGGGATCCCTAACGGTAACAATTTTGGAAACACTATAAATAGAAGATTCGTGACCCCACAATCACAACTTTCGATTCCTACTGTCAAACTCAGAAACCCTAGCGCCGCCGCCTGTTCCAAGAGCACAAAAACACATCTCCCCACACATCTAAAGTCCTCAAAGGTGAAAATCAATTGAGTATTCGGATTTGAGGTTGGGAGATCATTGTCTACACATCTTTGAGCTCTTGGGGTTTGATCTCTTCACACTTGTGCTTTTCTTTGTAATCTTTCCGAGTGTATCTGTTCATCTTTTCGTTGTAATTTTTGTGGGAGCCCTCAATGTGTGAAGTTGCCCCATAAACTCGGTGATTACCCGTGATAGTGAAATCAAGTCGGCCTTGTGTGGTGACTTGACGAGGGAAAGGGTTTGAAGAGACCCGACTCTATGTGGGTTTCCTTAATGAGAGTAGATCTTTTTGGTGAGATCGAGCCTCGATAAAAATCAGTGTCTCGCGTGCTTCTTTGTTTTTGCATCTTCATTAACTAGGGCAGTTGCTTTTCACGTGTAACTTCACAATATTGATTGATAATCCAAGTGATCTCATCATTTGTTCAAATTTTTGCTGCTATAAAGTTTAATTCCTGAACCAACACTTAATCATCTCGACACACATTTAGCACACCAGACTAGTCTACACCACCAACCGGACAAGTCCGATCTATCAAGTATTTGACCATTTGATTAAGTGTGCAGAAAATTTTCAAAGCCTATTCACCCCCCCCCCCCTCTAGGCCACATTCAATTGGTATCAAAGCAGGTTCTCCATCGACGAGACTTACCGCTCGGAGAGATCAATGGCCTCAAAGAAGAACAACGAGATTCCGAAGGTGCCCAACACCAAAGAAGAGCAAGATACAAAAGCCTTCGATGTACTCAGGGAAAATCAACATGACGATGAAGAAGTGTGTCACCTCAAGGCACTTCTAAGGAAGAAACTCCTGAGCCAAAAGGGAAAAGAGGACGAAAAGACGACGGGGAGCGGTCATCATGACTACTCCCGATATCCTTACAACTACAATCGTCTTAATACAAATAATCATTATCTTTCTATTCCCATGGGAAAGCCTCTGCAATTTGACGGAAATGACTACACCATGTGGAAACATAATATAAAAATGCATCTAATCTCTTTGAATCCCAGTCTTTGGCATATCGTGTGTATAGGTGTAGATATCCCGGATACGGACGAAGAACTAACTCCGGAACAAGAACAAGAAATTCACCGCAACACACAAGCCGTTGTAGTGATTACTTCATCACTCAACCGGGAGGAGTTCACCAAGATCAATGGATTAGAAAGTGCAAAAGAAATCTGGGATACACTTAAAATAGCACATGAAGGAAATAGGTTAGTCCGAGAAGCCAAAATTGGGATGCTTGAAGGAGAGTTGGGGATATTTGCCATTGAAGAAAGCGAATCACCTCAAGACATGTACGACCAGATGAAGGCGCTTATCAACAAGATCTGCGCCTATGAAAGCAAGAAGTGGACAGACCATGAGGTGTTCAAAAGGATGATTAGAGCCTTTATGCCAAGAAATGTCACCTTATGCTCAATGATTCGAGAAAGCCCGGGGTTTCACAAAACGACTCTAGATGAACTATTGGGCAAAATCATAAACCATGAGATGATGGAGAAGGAAGCCCAATATGTCAAAGACCTAGCTGAGCTCACCTCCTTGAAAAAGAAGGAAGTTGCTCTCAAAGCAACTTGCAAGCCTAAAGGAAAGGAAACTCGTGAAGCTCAAGACTAAGTAGACAAAAGTGATGTGAGCACTGACTTAGATGATGAAGAGATGGTACTCTTCATCAAGAAATTCAAGCGCATGATGAAAACAAGAAATAGCAGCAACTCGAATGAAGGGAAGAACAAAGAAAAGAGAAAATCCAAGGCTCAACGTACTTGCTATAACTGTAGCGAGTACGGTCACTTCATGGTTGACTGCACTTATGAAGAGAATAAGAGGAAGAAGGAAATGAAGCCTCAAGAAAATAAAATCTTCAGAAAAAAGGCAAGCTCATCAAGCGCATATTGGCAAGGAGTGGGACTCAAATGACGAGTCCTGCTCTGATGAAGAAGAAGAGATGGCCACCATTGCCATCAAGAAGCCTACCAAGAGGTCTACGCTCTTTCTGAACATGGGAGGATGGGAGACACACAATCACACTTGCTTTATGGCTAAAGAAGGCAAGAAAAAGGTTCGACTTTGTCGGTGGTTTGGAACCGGCAGCTCTCCCTACACTACTAAAGTGATAGGGGAGTTTGATGTTCGGTGTGGGCGCGCGGAGATTCAAGAAGGTGAATAAGATTTGACACAGGAGACGCAAGAATTTACGTGGTTCGGGCCGCCTGAGCATAATACCCTACTCCACGGAGGTGTTGGTGTTGTATTAGCTGTTTGAGCTTGTGATGAGCGTATGAGGCGCGTGTGTGTCTCTCAGTGTTCCTCTCAGTCTTCCCCCCTGTGTATCGTCGGCCTGTCCTTTTATAGTACAAGGGCAGGCCGTTACAGGTTAGCCTGGCCCGACATGTGGCCCCGGCAGTCACTAGTATTGATACACGCTTAATTGCTCTTAATGATCCTGTAACGGGCTTTGACAGCACCGTTACTGGTGTTAAGATCGTCCGTTTAAGTGTCATTAATATGGTATTAATGACACTTAATCAGGTCTTGAAGTCCTTGGCTCTCCTTGGAAGATCCAGAGCCGTTGCGGGGTCTTCCGGAGGTTAGAAGCTGAAGATCCGACGATCGGACACGTGGCAGCTTCGGAGCTTACTGTGGGAAACAGGTAGCTCCGGGACTGCGCGACACGTGTCAGGTCCGGAGCTTCTCTCGGTCAGGGGCTAAGTCCGGGGGTGCCATTTTGGTACATGGTCCAGAGCTTCCCCCTTGTGGGCGGTAGCTCCGGTTTAGTTGTACACGTGGCGACCTAGGGATTAACCATGTTGGAGAAGCGGGTCCGGTTATGTCTGACATGTGGGCCTTCGAGGGTCTTCAAACCAAGTAGATGATTTTCCTTTGAGATCTTTATAACCTCAAGGGGTGTACGGTTTCTAGGGTACCGACAGACTTACTTCCCCCTCGCTAAATTCCTCTATTGATTATTTTGACATCTCTAGTGAGAATGAGGAGATGTTTAGAGGATTAAGTAAAAATGCATTGAAGAAAATGAAAATGTTGTCGGATAAAATCTTTGAGAAGGAGGACCTTTTCAACAGACAAGAAGATATGCTCATCCGTGAAAGGAAGAGGTATCAAGAGGTTGAGAAACTCCTTGAGCTTGAAAAGGAGAAGAGCAAGTCACTTGAGCATGAGCTAGCCTTGAGTAAGGAAACTTACTCAAAGCTAGAAGACTCACACGTTGCAATCAAGGATGAACTTGATAACTTGTCAAAAGTTAACAGTATTCTTGAAGTGCAAGTTGAGTCACTCAAGCAATGTGACTCCTCGTCCTCCAAAAGCTCACCTTCCAAAGGTGTAAGTCCAACAACAATTGTAACCTGCACATGTTCTATAAAAAAATGTTGCCAAACCTGATTCTTCAATTTCTCATGCTAAGCATCCTTCCCAAAGTGGCATCTTTGAGAAGGAGAAAATCAAATATGCACGTAGTGCATATATGGTCACTAGACCTCCTAACATCAAAGATGGTCTTGGGTTTAACAAGAACAAACACATGTCCACCAATGTTCACACTAAGAAGAAAATCACTTTTGTTAAAGAAACATCACGTGAATCTGACTTGCAAATACTATTTCGCACTTTTGATGCTTCCTATGTACTTATGAAAAACAGGTTTGGACATGTATTTGCTAAATACGCAGGGCCACGCCACAAGAACTCAAAAACTTGTGTGTGGGTGCCCAAGACTCTTGTGACTAACCTGAGAGGACCCAAGCAAGCTTGGGTACCTAAAGCCAAGGAATAATTCTATTTTGCAGGCCTACTCCTCTAGTGGATCAAAATGGATGCTAGACAGCGGATGCAACAATCACATGACCGGAGAGAGGAATATGTTTGTGGAGTGTGAGCGCGACGCAGATCCAAAAGTGACTCCTCCTCCTCCAAAAGCTCACCTTCCAAAGGTCTAAGTCCGACAACAATTGTAACTTGCGCATGTTCCATTAAGAAAAATGTTGTTAAACTTGATTCTCCTAGTTCTCACACTAAACATCCATCCCAAAGTGGTATCTTTGACAAGGAAAAGATTAAATATGCACGTAGTGCATATATGGTTACAAGACCTCCTAACGTCAAAGACGGTCTTGGGTTTACTAGAAATAAACACATGTCCACTAATGTTCAAGTTAAGAAAAAAATACTTTTGTCAAGGAAACATCACATGAATCTAAATTGCAGAAACTATTCCATAGTTTTGATGCATCCTACGTACTCATGAAAGAAAATTTGGATATGTTTTTGCTAAATATGCAGCACCACGCCACAAGAACTCAAAAACTTATGTGTCAAGCAAGCTTGGGTACCTAAAGCCAAGAAATAATTCTATTTTGCAGGCCTACTCCTCCAGTGGATCAAAATGGGTGCTGGACAGTGGATGCACTAATCACATGACCGGAAAGAGGAGTATGTTTGTGAAGTATGAGCGCAATGCGGATCCAAGTGAAGTGATATACTTTGGAGACAACAACCAAGGAAAGGTCCTTGGCAGCGGTAAAATTGAAATATCTTCTCAACATACTCTCTCGAATATTTTACATGTAGATTCTTTAGATTATAACCTTATGTCCATATCTTAGCTATGCGACAAAGGTTATAACTGTTTATTCACTAATGATGGTGTGACCGTTTTTGGAAGAAGCGATGGCTCGATTGCATTCAAGGGAATGTTGAAGGGAAAGCTTTATCTTGTAGACTACAACAAAGATCAAGCTGAACTCAACACTTGCTTGGTTGCTAAAACTAACATGGGATGGTTATGGCATAGACGACTAGCCCATGTTGGGATGAGAAATCTGCAGAAACTTCTAAAAGGTGCTCACATCCGAGGTTTAAAGCATGTTGTTTTTGAGAAAGACAGGCCATGCAACGCTTGCTAGGCGGGAAAACAAGTCGGGGCACCGCACCCCGCCAAGAATGTGATGACTACCACAAGACCGCTGGAACTTCTTCACATGGACCTTTTCAGTCCAATTGCTTATATAAGCATCGGCGGTAACAAATATGGATTAGCTATTACTGATGACTTTTCAAGATTCACCTGGGTATTTTTTCTTGTATGATAAATCAAAAACTCAGGGAATCCTCAAGAAATTCCTAAAAAGATCTCAGAACAAATTCTCCTCAACTGTGAAGAACATTAGAAGTGACAACGGGACGGAATTCAAGAATACACAAGTTGAGGAGTACCTAGATGAAGAAGGAATAAAGCACGAATTTTCGACACCCTACTCCTCTCAACAAAACGGGGTGGACGAAAGGAAAAACAGAACACTGGTTGAGTTGGCGAGGACAATGCTAGATGAATACAAGACATCGGACCGGTTTTGGGCTGAAGCGATGAACACTGCTTGTCACACTACAAACTGGTTGTATCTTCATCGACTCTTGAAGAAAACGCCATATGAGCTTCTCATCGGTAACAAACCAAATGTTTCATATTTTAAAGTATTTGGTTGCAAATGTTTTATTCTGAACAAGGAACCGAGTACTTCGAAGTTCGCTTCAAAATCTGATGAAGGGTTCTTGCTTGGTTATGATTCGAGCGCCTACTCCTATCGTGTCTTCAACAAAGTCTCTGGACGTTGTTTTCGATGAAACTAACGGCTCCCAAGTGGAGAAAGTTGATAAGTGTGTGCTAGATCAAGAAGAAGCCCCATGCCAATCATTGAGGAGGATGGCACTTGGCAATATTCAACCTCAAGAGCAACCACAAGATGAACCTCAACAGGAAAGCAATGATCAAGGGGGAGCTCATGCACAAGATCAAGATCAAGAAGATCAACATAACCACGAAAGCAATGATCTAGGGGGAGACAATGAATATGAAGACAATGAAGAACAAGCAACTTCACAGTCACTCACCCAAGAGTACATCAGAGTGTACAAAGAGACCATCCCGTCAACAACATCATTGGAGACATTGCTAAGGGAGTAACTACTAGATCTCGAGTAGCTAATTTTTGTGAATATTACTCTTTTGTATCTTTTCTGGAACCATACAAGGGTAGAAGAAGAATTAAATGATCCAGATTGATTGAGTGCAATACAAGAGGAGTTGAACAACTTCAAGAGAAATGAAGTGTGGGAACTGGTGGAAAGATCAAAGGCGAACATTGTTGGAACCAAATGGGTCTTTCGGAACAAACAAGATGAACATGGAGTGATAACGAGAAATAAAGTGAGACTTGTGGCTAAAGGTTACTCACAAGTCGAAGGTTTGGACTTCGACGAAACATTCGCTCCCGTAGCTAGACTTGAGTCCATTCGTATTTTATTGGCATATGTTACTCACCATAATTTCAAGTTGTATCAAATGGACGTCAAAAGTGCATTCCTCAATAGACCAAGTAAGGAGGAAGTGTACATAGAGCAGCCACCAGGATTTGAAAATCAAGAGCACCCTAACCACGTTTATAAACTACATAAAGCTCTCTATGGCCTTAAACAAGCTCCTCGAGCTTTGTATGAGTGCCTTAAAATTTTTTGACTCAAAATGGTTTTAAAATTGGAAAAGCTTATTATACTTTGTTCACAAAACACTTTGATGATCGTCTATTTGTATGTCAAATCTATATTGATGATATTATCTTTGGTTCTACTAATAAGTCCTTTTGTGAAGAGTTTAGCAAGATTATGACAGACAGGTTCGAGATGTCGATGATGGGAGAATTGAAGTTCTTCTTGGGATTCCAAGTGAAGAAATTAAGAGAGGGCACATTCATAAGAAAAACCAAGTACAAGCAGGACATCCTCAAAAAGTTCAATATGGACAAGGCCAAGCCCATCAAGACACCCATGGCAACTACCGGACATCTCGATCTCAATGAAGATGGTCTAAATGTGGATCAAAAGGTATATTGATCTATGATTGGCTCATTACTCTATTTATGTGCATCTAGGCCAGATATTATGCTTAGTGTGTATATGTGTGCAAGGTTTCAAGCCGCACCTAAAGAGTGCCATTTAATAGTTGTAAAAAGAATCTTAAGATACCTTGTGCACACACCCAACTTGGGCCTTTGGTATCCCAAAGGATCCAATTTTAACTTGATAGGTTATTCCGATGCTGACTATGCAGGATGCAAAGTTGATAGAAAGAGCACGTCGGGGACTTGTCAATTCCTTGGCAGATCGTTTCCTGGTCATCTAAAAAGCAAAACTCTATTGCTCTTTCCACAGCCGAAGCGGAGTATGTTGCAGCCGATAGTTGTTGCGCACAACTACTTTGGATGCGACAAACTCTAAGGGACTATGGTTACAATCAGAACTATATTCCACTCCTATGTGATAATGAGAGTGCTATAAAAATATCACACAACCCATTAGAGCACTCAAGAACTAAGAACATAGATACTCGTCACCATATTCTAAGAGATCATTCATTAAAAGGTGACATAGTAATCTCACATGTTAGGACTGAAAAACAACTTGCAGACATTTTCACCAGTCCACTAGATGAAAAGAGGTTTTGCGAGCTAAGAAATGAGCTACATATACTTGAATCTAGAAATGTGGCTTGAAACATTACATACCTGATTGTGATTTTAAAGTTTACTCATTTTTGCGAAAATTTGTTCCTTATCTCGATTTTCTCATGAAAACTATTTAAAATAGTGAATCTTGGTGAATTATGGCCATTGTATGATTGTTGATTGCTTAATTGTCATGTTCACCAAGATTATTTGTGAAATAATGTCCTTTAGATCACTATTACATCAAATAACCAAAATCTAGTTGATTCAATTTAGTTCTGTCCTGCTGACATCAGACTTGTCCGGCGTTAGCACCGGACTAGTCTGTTGCAACAGACTAGTCCAGCTCTGGTCTGGTGTATTGGACTAGTCCGGATTTGTTGGGGTTAATCCTAATCCGTCGACAGGAGCTCATCTTCCATCTTCCACAATCTCCTTTGCACTCTCTCTCCTCCACCGTGAGCTCCAAAGGCGATCTCCACTTCCAACCATCAAAAACGTGGATTTCTCCAAGGGAAATCTTCCCCTCGGCGCGGAGCTTGGTCACCCCAGACTAATCCGGCCCCTACTCCACTCCTTCAACGCAAATCTTCAACTTTTCGGTAAAATATCTCTCAAACCCTAGCTCTCAACTTTCCTTGATTCTTGCTTATTGTGCTTGATTCCTAGGCCATGCATTACTCTTCTAGATGTACTCCTACTGTTTCCTAGTTATTGTGAAGCGATTCGAGCTAGAGTTGTTGAAAATAGGAAATTAGGGTTCTTATGCTAGACTGGATTAGTCCGGTGTTCATGTGCGGACAAGTCCGCACTCTAAAAACGAACAATTCCGGTGCCCGACAATATGAACCTCTAATTTATTATGTGCACACAGTCTCAAATCAATACTCATCAAATCCTTGAACTTCCTTGTCAGACATGATGTCTTCAGGATCAGAGGATAGTTCTTTTAACTATGATGAAGAGCGAGAATGTGCTCGAGTGCAAAGAGCCAAAGAGAGGGTGATGAAGAAAAGACATGACCACAAATGTTCACTCCCCTCCTTCCGACGACACCCTTCCTAAGAGAAGGAGAGTGGTAGTGAAGAAAGCATAGGGCAAGGATGCTGCTGGGAGTTCATCGGGGCCCAAGAGAACTCTCAACAAGGGCAAATGACTTGCTAGTGGTCCTATTGGACCTTTGAAGATGAAAGCTCCTACTCACCGCAAAAGACAGCCATCTAGTGCTGATTTCACTGGCAAAGGGGGCGAGCTAGCTGACAAGTTCAGGAATGTAGAAGTCTATGATCAGCCCAAACAATCAGCTGATCCAAGATTCTGGAGCAACTTCCATATTGATTACAATGAGCATGTGTATCTGAAGATGAGGAATCCAGTTATTGAAAGCCAATAGGTTGACATCACCTATCTTCAGTCCAAGAGATGTCAAGCCTATCAAGGGGTTCTAGAAGCTTTGGATCTACATGGGCTGAAGGATCTCGTCTCTTTCCAGTGGGACTGGAATATTGAGGTCATCACTGAATTCTATTCCACTCTTTACTTTTCTCGTGATAACGGTGACAGAATGATTTGGATGACACATGGAGCAAAGTACAGTGTCAAGTATGAGGAGTTTACCAAAATTCTTCACCTAGAAGATTCTTTGGAGAATGACATCATAATCTACAATCTGAAGCCTCTGGAGAAAGATCAGCTTGTCTTTCTCTATGATACAAGGATGGCATTCAAGTCTCCAACCAAAAAGTACTTGAAGCCCTTCTTTGCTGTTCTTAACAGTATCCTGAGGAAGACGATAGCTCCCAAGGAGGGAGATGCAGGGACTATTCAGGGGACCCTCGGGACATTGATGAAGGTCATAAGCAAGAAAAGGACTTTCAATATCTTTGAGTACATGTACAATGACATTGTGAACATCTCCATCACTCCAACAGGTCCCGTGGCTATGCAACCTACATCATGTATATGATTGAGAAGGTGATAGGACTTGAATTTGTCAAGGATGTTCCTCATACTGGACTCAGGCCCCAGAAGCCTACTATCTACACTGTCCCCTCTGCTCCTACCTCACCTGCAGAGGAACAAAGATCTAAGAGGGTTTAAGAAGGCACAAGATCTGAGGTTGCTGCTCCTGCTCCTCTACCTCCTAGAGAGTCCTCCAGTGGAATAATGAAGATGCTCTCATCCATCTTTGCTTCCTATCGCAAAGTAGAAATCAAACAACACAAGGAGAGTCTGGACAGAAAGAAGCATCAAAGATATGTGAAGGCCAACATTAAAGCCATCCGTGAGAAGCTGGAAATAGAGCCAGTGGGGTCACCTCAGATCTCAGAAGACTCTGAAGAAGACATCACAGAGATGGCACCTCTAACTGAGCAAGAGATGGCTTCATTCGGACTGGCTGGCACATCTCCTCCTCCTCCTCCTCCTCCTCTTCCTCCTCCTCCTCAAGCACCTAAAGATGAAAAAGAAGATGAATAGAGGACTTACAGTGGGGGAGGCAATGACGATGAGTGATTCCACTCAATTTTTCCCTTTTTGGTCCTTGATGCCAAAGGAGGAGAGATTGAGACTAGCTGTCTATTTTGTAGTCATTAAGCCATTAAGGACTTATGATCAAGGACATGTACTCGTTTTCAAACTATTGTAATTTATTTTGGATGTGCTTAATTTACTTAATGTGTGATACTTAGTTAATGGTAATGTGATGATTGTTGCTATAACTGTCAAGTGCTTATGTATTGCTCATTACATCTTTTGATCACATACTGTTAGGCACCCCACCATAAAGAGTGCATATATGTGAGAAGTTTTTGTTACTCATTTATTATTCTCATATATGCACACTTTATGAAAATCAATTTTTACTCTTAATTGTGAAATCTCAATTGGTTATCATCAATCACCAAAAAGGGGGAGATTGAAAGTGCATCTAGGCAATCTCTTGTGGGTTTTGGACGATTGATGACAAACAAATGAGATACTAAGGAACTTGTTGAGATGAATGCAGATCCATTTAAATGAGATAGTTTGGTGCACTCAAAAAGTGAAAAATGAAGTGGTGTAGAAAAAGAAAAAAGTCCAACTGAAGACTGAAGCGCAAAGTAGATTTAAATGTATAGGATGTGCGAGAGAGACACATCCCAAGAGCTCAAGTATTTGCATAGGGGTAAGGGCTTAAAATCACCTAAAAATTCACTGAGCACTGAACTCGTCGTTCATGGACCGGACTAGTTCGTTCAGCTCTCTGTTCCAAATACACTGTGCGCTAGACTAGTCCGACCATTTACTAGACTAGTGCCATAAACTTTCTGGAACCACATTTCCCCAGTGCATCGAACTAGTCCGATCTTGGACCGAACTAGTCCGTTCAAGTCTCTGTAAACCCATTACACTACACTCCAGACAAGTTCTTCCATAGGACCGGACTAACCCATTGAACTCTCTGATGTTATATAACACATAGTACCGAACAAGTCGGCTCTTGGACCGTACTACTCCGTTCAACTCTCTGGACTTCAATTACAAAGGGCACCGGACAAGTCTGGACACCTACCGGACTACTCCGGTATACCTCACACAATTAGGGTTTCTAGTGTGCTACACATTTCACGCCGACTTTTACAAAGCACACCGGACAAGTGCGGTCCCAAGTACAGACTAGTCCAGTCATCGGGATTCCTAGCGGTAACAATTTTGGAAACACTATAAATAGGAGATCCACTAACCCTCAATTACAACTTTCAATTCCTACTGTCAAACTCAGAAACCCTAGCACCGCCACCTGTCCCTAGAGCACAAAACACATCTCCCCACGCATTTTATGTCCTCAAAGGTAAAAATCGATTAAGTATTCAGATTTGGGGTTGGAAGATCGTTGTCTACACGTCATTGAGCTTTTGGGGTTTGATCTCTTCACACTCGTACTTTTCTTTGTAATCTATTCGAGTGTATATGATCATCTTTTCGTTGTAATTCTTGTCGAAGCTCTCAACATGTGAGGTTGCCCCATAAACTCGGTGATTACCCGTGATAGTGAAATCAAGTCAGCCTTGTGTGGTGACTTGACGAGAGAAAGGGTTTGAAGAGACCCGACACTGTGTGGACTTCCTCAACGAGGAGTAGATCTCTTTGGTGAGATCGAACCTCGGTTAAAATCGGCGTCTCGCGTGCTTCTTTGTTTTTGCATCTTCATTAATTAGGGCACATAATTGATCAAGCTTGTAACTTGAATTGCAGTTGCTTTTCACGTGTAACTTCATAATATTGATTGATAATCCAAGCGATCTCATCAGTTGTTCAAATTTCTGTTGCTATAAAGTTTAATTCCTGAATCAACACTTAATCAACTCGACACACATTCAGCACAGCGGACTAGTCCGCACCACCAACCGGACAAGTTTGATCTATCAAGTATTTGACCATTTGATTAAGTGTGCAGGAAATTTTTAAAGCTTATTCACCCTCCCTCTAGGCCCATTCAATGCTAAGCAAACAGCACACTTCGTATCTTCTATTGGCATTAACTTTTCATGGGAGTGACTGTTCAACGTCATGAGACTCCGAGCAAGAAAATAACCAAGGACACTAGATACGTCATAGGTACATGGCAATGTCGTTGTTGCCGTAGCGGCAGGTAGTCATTTAGAAATGTGGCTTGAAACATTACATACCTGATTGTGATTTTAAAGTTTACTCATTTTTGCGAAAATTTGTTCCTTATCTCGATTTTCTCATGAAAACTATTTAAAATAGTGAATCTTGGTGAATTATGGCCATTGTATGATTGTTGATTGCTTAATTGTCATGTTCACCAAGATTATTTGTGAAATAATGTCCTTTAGATCACTATTACATCAAATAACCAAAATCTAGTTGATTCAATTTAGTTATGTCCTGCTGACATCAGACTTGTCCGGCGTTAGCACCGGACTAGTCTGTTGCAACAGACTAGTCCAGCTCTGGTCTGGTGTATTGGACTAGTCCGGATTTGTTGGGGTTAATCCTAATCCGTCGCCAGGAGCTCATCTTCCATCTTCCACAATCTCCTTTGCACTCTCTCTCCACCACCGTAAGCTCCAAAGGCGATCTCCACTTCCAACCATCAAAAACGTGGATTTCTCCAAGGGAAATCTTCCCCTCGGCGCGGAGCTTGGTCACCCCAGACTAATCCGGCCCCTACTCCACTCCTTCAACGCAAATCTTCAACTTTTCGGTAAAATATCTCTCAAACCCTAGCTCTCAACTTTCCTTGATTCTTGCTTATTGTGCTTGATTCCTAGGCCATGCATTACTCTTCTAGATGTACTCCTACTGTTTCCTAGTTATTGTGAAGCGATTCGAGCTAGAGTTGTTGAAAATAGGAAATTAGGGTTCTTATGCTAGACTGGATTAGTCCGGTGTTCATGTGCGGACAAGTCCGCACTCTAAAAACGAACAAGTCCGGTGCCCGACAATATGAACCTCTAATTTCTTATGTGCACACAGTCTCAAATCAATACTCATCAAATCCTTGAACTTCCTTGTCAGACATGATGTCTTCAGGATCAGAGGATAGTTCTTTTAACTATGATGAAGAGCGAGAATGTGCTCGAGTGCAAAGAGCCAAAGAGAGGGTGATGAAGAAAGGACATGACCACAAATGTTCACTCCCCTCCTTCCGACGACACCCTTCCTAAGAGAAGGAGAGTGGTAGTGAAGAAAGCATAGGGCAAGGATGCTGCTGGGAGTTCATCGGGGCCCAAGAGAACTCTCAACAAGGGCAAATGACTTGCTAGTGGTCCTATTGGACCTTTGAAGATGAAAGCTCCTACTCACCGCAAAAGACAGCCATCTAGTGCTGATTTCACTGGCAAAGGGGGCGAGCTAGCTGGCAAGTTCAGGAATGTAGAAGTCTATGATCAGCCCAAACAATCAGCTGATCCAAGATTCTGGAGCAACTTCCATATTGATTACAATGAGCATGTGTATCTGAAGATGAGGAATCCATTTATTGAAAGCCAATAGGTTGACATCACCTATCTTCAGTCCAAGAGATGTCAAGCCTATCAAGTGGTTCTAGAAGCTTTGGATCTACATGGGCTGAAGGATCTCGTCTCTTTCCAGTGGGACTGGAATATTGAGGTCGTCACTGAATTCTATTCCACTCTTTACTTTTCTCGTGATAACGGTGACAGAATGATTTGGATGACACATGGAGCAAAGTACAGTGTCAAGTATGAGGAGTTTACCAAAATTCTTCACCTAGAAGATTCTTTGGAGAATGACATCATAATCTACAATCTGAAGCCTCTGGAGAAAGATCAGCTTGTCTTTCTCTATGATACAAGGATGGCATTCAAGTCTCCAACCAAAAAGTACTTGAAGCCCTTCTTTGCTGTTCTTAACAGGATCCTGAGGAAGACGATAGCTCCCAAGGAGGGAGATGCAGGGACTATTCAGGGGACCCTCGGGACATTGATGAAGGTCATAAGAAAGAAAAGGACTTTCAATATCTTTGAGTACATGTACAATGACATTGTGAACATCTCCATCACTCCAACAGGTCCCGTGGCTATGCAACCTACATCATGTATATGATTGAGAAGGTGATAGGACTTGAATTTGTCAAGGATGTTCCTCATACTGGACTCAGGCCCCAGAAGCCTACTATCTACACTGTCCCCTCTGCTCCTGCCTCACCTACAGAGGAACAAAGATCTAAGAGGGTTTAAGAAGGCACAAGATCTGAGGTTGCTACTCCTGCTCCTCTACCTCCTAGAGAGTCCTCCAGTGGAATAATGAAGATGCTCTCATCCATCTTTGCTTCCTATCGCAAAGTAGAAATCAAACAACACAAGGAGAGTCTGGACAGAAAGAAGCATCAAAGATATGTGAAGGCCAACATTAAAGCCATCCGTGAGAAGCTGGAAATAGAGCCAGTGGGGTCACCTCAGATCTTAGAAGACTCTGAAGAAGACATCACAGAGATGGCACCTCTAACTGAGCAAGAGATGGCTTCATTCGGACTGGCTGGCACATCTCCTCCTCCTCCTCCTCCTCCTCCTCCTCTTCCTCCTCCTCCTCAAGCACCTAAAGATGAAAAAGAAGATGAATAGAGGACTTACAGTGGGGGAGGCAATGACGATAAGTGATTCCACTCAATTTTTCCCTTTTTGGTCCTTGATGCCAAAGGAGGAGAGATTGAGACTAGCTGTCTATTTTGTAGTCATTAAGCCATTAAGGACTTATGATCAAGGACATGTACTCGTTTTCAAACTATTGTAATTTATTTTGGATGTGCTTAATTTACTTAATGTGTGATACTTAGTTAATGGTAATGTGATGATTGTTGCTATAACTGTCAAGTGCTTATGTATTGCTCATTACATCTTTTGATCACATACTGTTAGGCACCCCACCATAAAGAGTGCATATATGTGAGAAGTTTTTGTTACTCATTTATTATTCTCATATATGCACACTTTATGAAAATCAATTTTTACTCTTAATTGTGAAATCTCAATTGGTTATCATCAATCACCAAAAAGGGGGAGATTGAAAGTGCATCTAGGCAATCTCTTGTGGGTTTTGGACGATTGATGACAAACAAATGAGATACTAATGAACTTGTTGAGATGAGTGCAGATCCATTTAAATGAGATAGTTTGGTGCACTCAAAAAGTGAAAAATGAAGTGGTGTAGAAAAAGAAAAAAGTCCAACTGAAGACTGAAGCGCAAAGTAGATTTAAATGTATAGGATGTGCGAGAGAGACACATCCCAAGAGCTCAAGTATTTGCGTAGGGGTAAGGGCTTAAAATCACCTAAAAATTCACTGAGCACTGAACTCGTCGTTCATGGACCGGACTAGTTCGTTCAGCTCTCTATTCCAAATACACTGTGCGCTAGACTAGTCCGACCATTTACTAGACTAGTGCCATAAACTTTCTGGAACCACATTTCCCCAGTGCATCGAACTAGTCCGATCTTGGACCGAACTAGTCCGTTCAAGTCTCTGTAAACCCATTACACTACACTCCAGACAAGTTCTTCCATAGGACCGGACTAACCCGTTGAACTCTCTGATGTTATATAACACATAGTACCGAACAAGTCGGCTCTTGGACCGTACTACTCCGTTCAACTCTCTGGACTTCAATTACAAAGGGCACCGGACAAGTCTGGACACCTACCGGACTACTCCGGTATACCTCACACAATTAGGGTTTCTAGTGTGCTACACATTTCACGCCGACTTTTACAAAGCACACCGGACAAGTGCGGTCCCAAGTACAGACTAGTCCAGTCATCGGGATTCCTAGCGGTAACAATTTTGGAAACACTATAAATAGGAGATCCACTAACCCTCAATTACAACTTTCAATTCCTACTGTCAAACTCAGAAACCCTAGCACCGCCACCTGTCCCTAGAGCACAAAACACATCTCCCCACGCATTTTATGTCCTCAAAGGTAAAAATCGATTAAGTATTCAGATTTGGGGTTGGAAGATCGTTGTCTACACGTCATTGAGCTTTTGGGGTTTGATCTCTTCACACTCGTACTTTTCTTTGTAATCTATTCGAGTGTATCTGATCATCTTTTTGTTGTAATTCTTGTCGAAGCTCTCAACATGTGAGGTTGCCCCATAAACTCGGTGATTACCCGTGATAGTGAAATCAAGTCAGCCTTGTGTGGTGACTTGACGAGAGAAAGGGTTTGAAGAGACCCGACACTGTGTGGACTTCCTCAACGAGGAGTAGATCTCTTTGGTGAGATCGAACCTCGGTTAAAATCGGTGTCTCGCGTGCTTCTTTGTTTTTGCATCTTCATTAATTAGGGCACATAATTGATCAAGCTTGTAACTTGAATTACAGTTGCTTTTCACGTGTAACTTCATAATATTGATTGATAATCCAAGCGATCTCATCAGTTGTTCAAATTTTTGTTGCTATAAAGTTTAATTCCTGAATCAACACTTAATCAACTCGACACACATTCAGCACAGCGGACTAATCCGCACCACCAACCGGACAAGTCTGATCTATCAAGTATTTGACCATTTGATTAAGTGTGCAGGAAATTTTTAAAGCTTATTCACCCCCCCTCTAGGCCCATTCAATGCTAAGCAAACAGCACACTTCGTATCTTCTATTGGCATTAACTTTTCATGGGAGTGACTGTTCAACGTCATGAGACTCCGAGCAAGAAAATAACTAAGGACACTAGATACGTCATAGGTACATGGCAATGTCGTTGTTGCCGTAGCGGCAGGTAGTCATCATGTGGTGGCGGAAGTAGCCATGAGGCAAAGTGTACATGCTTAGGGTACAGGACCAGACAAGTAGACTGCACACTTTGGACCTCCACTAGTGGCGTCACTATTGTGGTGGCGGTAGAAAGTTGTCGCGTGGTGACAACAGTAGCCACTGAAACCGTGACCGTGTGTCTGGCAGGTCAGCCCGCTACGGAGCGAGAAGTGGCACTGTCGTCCCTGCTCCATTCATGACGGGGGTGGGGGGGGGGGGGTCGAGAGGAGCCGACAATGGATTGAGGATTCACCATCGTGGTGAGGCTCGTCGATCCAAAAAAGTGCCCCCTTTGTGGCGCGCCAAATGTCGAAGTGTAGTAACGACACTTCCCCTAGTACCACTATAAAGAAGTCTGCAGAGGTTCTTTTTAGACGGGGTGAAAACTCAAGAACCAAGAACAAGGTGAACACGAGAGATTTACGTGGTTCGGGCCGCCGGAGCGTAACACCCTATATCCACGGGGGTTTGTGTGTTGTATTGCGTGTATGCGAGAGTCTGAGTGTCTTCTGTGGAGCTTGTATGGCTTGAGATGAGACGTCGTCCTTCGCGACCGTTCGGCCCTTTTATATGCTAAGACTTGGCAATTTACAATAAGGCCAAGGCACGACAGATGGCCCCGGACTATTAAGTATCATATACACGGTCTAAGGCACTTGATTATGATTTAGTTGCGTATTAACGTGTGTTGATGGCGATGTTACTACGCCTTGATACCCTGCTGATCATGCGTCATTAACATAGTGTTAATGATGTGCTAATCTGGTTTTGAAGGAGCTGATTTATGATCTTTAATGCACACGCTATCTTGGACAGGTGGAGACTACGGAGCCCTCCTCGCTAGAGAGAAAAAGTCCAGAGCCAGAAGACACGTAGCAGCACTGAAGCCATCCTTAGCAGGGAGGCGGGTCCGGAGCTGCAAGACACGTGACAGCACCGGAGCCACTCTTAGCAGGGAGGTGAGTCCGGAGCTGCAGGACACGTGATCCCTGAATGTCTCCTCCCCTGAAAGTTGGGACCCAACACTTCTTTTTCTGGTGCGAGGCTATCTGGTCCGCAAGGACAGAATTATTTCAATGCCCACCCCTAGATTAAACTCAAAGGTCAAATTCATGATTAAGCTGCCAAATCAATCGAATGAACCACCCACTTGTTTAATAATTACTTCAAATCATGATCTGATGTAAAAGATATGTCAGGTTTAAGCAATTTTAAGTTAAGTAAAATCACTTGTTATCACATCGGACATTAGATCATGGTGGCACAGTCTTTAAACAGTTCACATCAATTGGAGATTGGTCTCTATGTGCTATCGTCGTTGGTGTCACCTATTTCTTGTGAATTATTTTAGAATAAAAAAGACTATATTCAAAATTGCAGATTTTCAGTTGCTTTGATTGGCAGAGTTTCTACATCAACATAGACCCTGCTACGTATATGTTTTTTTTTTGTTTCAACTTGAGGCCAATGAAGATTTTCACCCCTTCTTATTGATGAAGACCCTAAAACCACTATATATGATCATATTACAAAATAGAAGGGATAGAAACAATATAATTTCACTTGCTTCAATTATATTCAAAATTCGACGGGAGACTTTCAAGAATATGTTGAATAAAATCCATGAATTTTTTAAACTAGGTGAAATTGATACACCATTTTCAAATGTTCAAGCTAAAAGCACAATCAAGGCTTTTGAATAAAATTCTGTAATATTCCTTTTTGTGCTTATTTATGTATTTTCATGTATATTGAAAAAAATCACAATGACATGCAATACTCTAATTGTTTGATTTATATTTTTCTGAGTGTTTCCATGCACATCAAAGAAAAGAATTTGAGGTGGTTTAAATGAAAAACATTTTCAGAGGAAAAACTGTATATTAATGTTAAATAAAAGAAATAGAAAATATTTATTTAGTAATTAATTTTAATAAACAATAAAGAAATAAAAACCAAATAACTCGAAAATCAAGAACCGAAATTCTCTATAGTAATTACTATGCACTTTCATACCATTGACACGTAAGTCTCGTGCCTGCGACCGTGTGCATCCCGGGAACCAGAAGTCGATGGAACGATCTAGAGGCTTTTGGAAGCAACAGTCGCGCTCAGTTTTACGAGTTTGCCCCCGTCGCTCCATCTCCTCTCCCAGTCCGCCGCTGCTTCTTATACCCTCCTCGCCCTCACCTTCTCAATCCTTCCCCCATCGGCTGTCTTCCCGAAGTCGTCGGAACCTTAATCCGTGAAATCCTCAACGCAGCAACCGCGTCTAGCTCCAGAGTCCCCTAGGAGGAAGCATGAGGTAGCTACATGCTGTGACTTCTCGCGATTTTTTTCACCGTAGTCCTCGAATTCATGAGCCATGGCGTGGCTGTACTGTGCTGTCGTAGTCGTGGGTTTTGGGATTTTTAATCAGGCTGTTACCATTTAGCTTATCGGTTTTGAGCAAGATTCTTGGTCTAGTTAAATTTTTTTTGGGGGAATTAGCCCTGGAAACACGGATGCGTCTGAGAAAGTTTGCCGCTGATTCAGCATGGTCGCGTGGAAATGTGGAAGCATTAGTCATCTAATCGATAGAGATATGCATGTATGCCAACCCTTGATGCTTCCTGAAGAACATGTTTAGTATTTATGTGCTTAAAACTGCTCAATTAGTTGGATGAATTGTGCGATGATCGTGTCAACTGTCATTGACCTGCAAGTTGCTGGTATTTGGGACTCGGAATATTCTGTGGTACGGCCTCTAGTTCTGTAGTTCTTGCATGGAGTCAGAAATGTTTGAGTTTCAGTATGGCTGCGAGCAAACTCACGCGACCATTTTTTGTTGCAGTCGCCACCCGAGCACGAAGTGGGCACAGAGGTCTGACAAGGTGTACCTGACAATCGAGTTGCCTGACGCCAAGGATTTGAAGCTGAACTTGAAGCCTGAGGGTCATTTCGACTTCTCGGCTAAGGGTGCTGATGACTTGCCTTACCAGCTTGACCTTGAACTCTTCGATGCTCTGAATGTGGAGGTTGGTGTACTTAGACAAAATTAGACTCCTGACTGTACACATGCTAATTTTATTGGTTTTGCTGTTCCAGGAGAGCCAGGCAGCTGTGGCACCAAGGACCATATGCTACCTTATCAAGAAGGCTGAGAGCAAGTGGTGGCCGAGGCTGCTGAAAAAGAGGCAAACCACCTGTGTTCTTGAAGGTTGACTGGGACAAATGGCAGGATGAGGAAGATGAGGATGTTGGACGTATGTCTTTTATTTTGGTTGAATATGTCTCCCGTTTCCTTTGTACTATCAAGTGCATCTCTATACTGACCTGTGTTATTTTTGTGTCGCAGTTGATGACTTTGGTGGCATGGATTTCTCGGTAAGTTTCTACTGAAAGCTTTCTTTGGTGAACAAAAAAATGGGAGCAAAGGTTCTCATGGTAATTTGTGTTGCAGAAACTGGACATGGGAGGTGCTGACGATGATGATATGGAGGATGATGAAGAAGATATGGCTGGAAGCGCTAACAAAGGTACACCATTCTCCCTCTCAATTTGATTATTTAGTTGGGTTGGGAACCTGTTCATACTTACTAGATTCATGCTTCAGGCCTTAAATAGATTAGTGCTGCTAGTTAGAACCAGAAGTATGTTGGTGATTCCATTATTGGATTTCTCTTAATCCTAGTATTCTAGTTATATCTAAAAGCTCTCTGAAGGACCTATTGCCGAGTAGCTTGTAGGCCTTTTCCTTTTAGCCCTCATATATCTGTTTTAGTGGTATATTTTACAGTTTCTTCCAATCAAAGTGTATAATGACTGTTAAGTGACATGAAGAATAACCTTCTGTCTGTCTGAAAAGATGAAGAATTAACCCCGGGTAGCTCATTGCATGCATATCACCCTGACAGAGAACAAAGGCGGCAACTGCATCTTTCTTTGCTTGGCTGCTAAAACATTTAACGGTGATATCTGTCAGTGGGTTGCAAGTTCTGGACGTGCCATGTTTGGAGTTACCAGGCTCAGTTTTTGCCGCGTTTTCATCTTTAAGCAGGGCTCTGTCAGTATAGTTATTCATTTCTACACGGTGGTGTATCTTGCAAGTCATGGTCTAGGCAGTCAAGTGTTGATTTGTATGCAAAAATGTCCAACCGCAGTCCAAGTTGTCTTGCGCTAAAAGACCATTTAGTTTCATCCTTGACAGGCACCATCTGTCTATTTGCCTAAACCAGCAAACTTGGTGCACATTTCAAATTTGTGTAATATTTTTCATGTCTGGAAGGCACCACTGAACTGTTGTTATTTTACGGGATAATGCAGATGGAGAAGGCAACTCGGCTGTTGAAAGCGAGGCAAAGGAAGCCCCAGTAGCGGCTGCAGGGGAAACGAAGCCATGAAAAGGCCCTGAATCTCGATGACTCAGCGTGTTCTTTTAGCTAGATGTTCCTTTGAGTTTTTGCTGTTAAAAATCTGAAGAATGGATCGCTGTCCAAGTGATTGTTCCTTTGGGTTTTTGCTGTTAAAAATCTGAAGAATGGATCACTGTCTATTAAGTGATATTTACAAAGTGACAAGTTTTTTGGAACAGAGGGAGAAGGAGTACGGGGCTGTTTGGTTTAATGCCTAACTTGTGTAAACTTAATGTTAGGCATGCCACACTGTTTTAGGCGGGTGTTTGGTTGTTGACTAAAGTTAGGCATGCCACAGAAGTTAGGCAACTTTTGCTTTTATTGCCTAATAAAAAATTGCCTTAACTGTAGCGCTCAAATCAACCGCCTAAGGTTAGTCACTTGCTTAAGCTTAGTCATGGTAACAAAACAAACACATGTCATACTTTTTTAGACATGTCTAAGCTTAGGTTGTGGTAGCAATCTAAACACATGGTAATATTAGTTAGCTTAGGTACGTCACAAGTGTGGCAAGTGACTAAGCTTAGGTTTAGATAAGTTAGCCATCATCTAAACAGACTCTACAAGTGAAACTAAAGTGAAGAGAAACTGGAGGAGTATAAGTGAAACTAAAGTGAAGAGAAACTATCATGATGCTGTAGTTTTTGGCTGAACCTTGTGAACTTGTTCTGATATTAATATTTTCGTCAAATAGCTTATTTGCAACCTTCATAGACTATCCTCAGATCTTTCCGAGATGCTTAGCTACGTTCATTTTTCTTGTTAGGCTGTTGCGTAGTTGTCTAACTCGGCCGATATTGCCTCAACATAGTTGGGTCTCAAGTAGGACAAGGGGTTGTGATAGGTTTGTAAGCTAATAACAAAAACTAGTCAATGTAATGTTGGTAAATATGTTTGTTATAAAATTAAAGTCAGTTAGGTGAAGTGAAGTCAAGCTTTGTGTGTCATTTGTGGTATTAGAACGTGTGATGGATTTATGGGCATGCAAAAAGAGATAAGTTCAGATCAAAAACATAGAGAGACTTGGGTGACATCAATTGAGGAAAATCTTGTACAATATTGTTCGGGATGCTTGTACATGTCCAAAGATGAATTGAAGATGCATCATAGCTTAGCAGCCCCAAAAATATGATGAGAGGTACAGTACAACTAAATTTGACAGTGATGAGACTGCCAAGAGAGATAAAACATCATTAAGGAGTTAGGCAGATATAAGAGTGAAAGCTAGCAATTTACAGATCATAACATTAATTTTTATCTTTCATTATTATCTTAAGCTCTGGGTTTTTGCTCTTTCCTCTGTTCTTCTTCCTATTTTCCCTTTGTTTTTTCATTTAATTTCCTTTTTATTTTTTTATTGTTTGGTTTCATCTTGCCTACCCAGCTAGATTGCGACAAAATATTTTATTGTACATTATTGAGTGGATGATGTTGTTGCGCGTGTGATGCTGTTGAGAGAATAGTTGACTTCATATAAAAATTCTTGTGAGTTAGACATGGGTGGCTGCTTGCACTAAATTTGCCCAGAGGACCATCCAAACTAGTATCACGTGATTAAAAATAAATCCTGCGGTGCAAAATGACCCCCGGCTCAAACTGATCATCTCTGACCTTGACTATGGGTGGGACGATGAGAAATGTTAGGTAAAACTGTAAAAGGGGACCAAGCTGATTGTAACGATTTTTCCGGTGGACTCGCTATCACTGCCGCACCACCGCAACCGTACGGCACAATAGCCAAGTTCGTCCTCAACTTGGCTTAGAGGCTCAATTTTGTTCAACTATCAAAATGATTAATTTCATCTTTAAACTTTGAGAATTGATTCAATTCCGTCTTTTGTATGAGTTGGTCAACATATGCATGCCTAATCCTAATTATTTGAGGAAATGTCAATTTTATCCCCACCTAATTTCTACAAGCCATCGTATAAGTGCAAAATGGAATATATGTTAATACATATTGTACATATTTTGCTAAGTTTCATAATTATCATTTAAAAAATGAAATACATATTTTTCTATAATATTTACCTTTTGTTGAACTATGATGAACACCCATCCATCAACATTATATTACATGTTTAGATATTTCTACAAGTGTGTAATAAACCATGCTCATGAGTTAAAATTCTCGTATTTCATATACAAGATTCTCATATTTCAGATTTCTACACCCAACAAAATGTAAATTTTAGTCAAAATATTTACCAATGTGTATTCATTTTGTACTAATATGGCAACTGTTGAAGCGAAGGAGCCTCCGGTACTACTAACTTGTAGCCTACGCAGGTTCTTGTATCGGTTTGGACGCGTGGAGATCTTAGACAAGAAGGTGACACAGATGATTTACGTGGTTCGGGTAGCATGAGTGTAATACCTTACTCTACGGAGTGTGTGTTGTTGTATTGGAGATTTGTTTGTCGTGCTTGTGTGCGTATGAGCTTGATTGTTTTGTACCGTGCAACACATTCCTTTTATAGACCAAGGAATGACTGTTACATGGGTTGCCTGGCCCGACATGTGGCCCCGGCGGTTATTCTTGTCTAAGACACAATTAAATGTGTTTAAGCACCCTAATAACGTAATAACGCACCTTAACGGTGGCGTTACCAGTATTAAGGGTCTTCTGATCGTGCGCCATTAATAGTGCATTAATGGCACATCATCAGACTTCGCAAATGTAGCAATAAGAGTCCTTTGAATGCTTTTGCCCTTGGAGATCTGTCTGTATTTTCGTTGGTGGCGTAGGTCTGGAGGCTTGACACGTGGCGGCTCCGGAGCTCTCCCTTGTGGGGAGGTAGGTCCGAAGCTTCTATACACGTGGAGGCATCGGAGCTTCCTTCTACTGGGAGTTAGGTCCGGGGTCACTGTACATGTGTCAAGTACGGAGCTCCCCTATGCATGGGTTTGACTCCGGTCTTGTGTTACATGTGGTAGTGTCAGAGCTCCTCTACGTAGGAGGTGGGTCCAGTGCCGTTTGACACGTGAGGCCTACGGAGGTCTTCAACTTTTACAGGTGGAACTCCCTTGTACTTCTTGCGGTATCATAGGGTACCCGCTACGCAGGGTACCGACAGTGGCCCGCGGGCCCACCTTTGGGAGAAACTCTTGGGGTTAAGTTATTCTATCGGAGGTGGGGCCATCCTCGGTTCTCGCGCTGCAACTTCAAAGGTTTTCTGATGTATCGTTGGGGCGATGGTTTGGGGTTAAACTATCGCCGTGTGGCTTGTTTTGAATACGACAGATGAGATCTTTGAGCGCGGATCTCACGCAATTGAAGATCGTTGGTTCCCAATACTAAAATCGTATCGGTTCCGAGCGCCTTGTCAGACTGCCGCCCTCGAGCTTCCCGCCGCCCATCATGACAATGGTTCACCTAGGGAAATAACCTCGACTTCTTCGTCGGGGTGGTCCCGGGCCCATTCATCATTGACGGGGTAGATTCTTTGTAATGCGGACCTGCTCTCACTACGGTTTCTATCCAAGCGTCGCAGAGGCTTATTTAAGAAGGAAAGTCCGCACGGTTTGAGGACTCTTTACGCTTCCGATCAAACTCGCGCTCAGAGCCTCTCAAACATTGCCTAGCTTTCTCCTCTTTCGCTCCACTTTGCCGCGATGGAGTTAGGTATTCCCAAAAGCCGCATCCAGAGCAAGGACAATCTGATGAAGGTTCGAACCTTCATGGGATGGTCCAGCGACTCCTTCAACCACTTGGTCCGTGCCGGCAAGCTCCCCTTCAAGAAGGAGCGCCGCGGCGAAATGGTGTATTTTTCAGCGTACGCCATGGTAGGATTGATCCCACCCTTTTCAAGTTTCATCCTGATGCTGCTGGACTTCTACAGCCTCCAACTGCATCACCTTGGCCCACACTCCCTCCTGCCGGTGGCGACTTTCGTCCACTTCTGTGAGATGTGGGTGGGTGTGCCTCCCTGCATCAAACTGTTTCGGACCTTCTTCATGGCCCATACCACCGACAAGGGGACAGAGTTGCTTGGCTTTATTACTTCGTGAAGCGCAAGAACTGTCCCTTCAAGTACCTGAAGTCGTTCCACTCTGGCAAATGGGCTGACTGGAAGAAGGATTGGATCATCATTGTAGTGGAGGAGCACGACAGGTTGGAGCTGCCCTAAGGACTCCCCAACATCGACACCGATGCCTAGAATGTAGTTCCGAAGTTGTCAGATGCATTCAAGCCCGTCCTGGCCAGAATCCAAGAATTTGTGGAGGGTGGAGTGACCCCCCAGATGGTCTTCGGAAATTTCTTGGTGAACAGGTGGGCTCTGCTGAGGAGAAGGGAGAATCTCGTCTGGGCTTTCAACAGTGTGATGGATGATGACCGAATTGAAAGCGGTTTGAAATCCAACTTTGATGATGAAGCTTTGAAGCTTCATCTCAAGAAATTCTATCACAGGTCTATCACCGATGAGGCCCTAACTCTGCCGGCTGCTTTCTTGCCTCTAAACATGATTCCATAGATCAGCAGGGAGCTCCGGAGGAAGATGTCAGCGCTAGATGACCTGGGTGAAGGGAGAAGTGCAAGGTCTCCAAGGTTGTAATACCTGAAGCTTCCGAGGAGGTAGTCGCCCCCACCCTGAGCCGAAAAGTTGATGACATTGGCAAGGACAAGGGCAAGGAGCCAACCGAATCTTCTGGGTGGAAGAAGAAGTTGAGGCACACCGATAGGAGCTCTATCAGGTCTGCTCCATCTACAACTGCCCTTTATCCCCGGCGAGGATGATCTTCTGCGGCGACACCTCCTCCGATTCAAGCGTCCTCGAGCGGCCTAGTTTTGTACAGTCAACTTCGGTCCTGGCGCCAGCTACGGGCTCCAGGTCCAGTAGTCCTTCCTAGCCAAGGAAGACCTCAGCTGGGGCAACACCAACGATGGCGGTAGGCTCCGGGCCACATTTCGGAGCTCCCTTCGTGCCAACCACGACTATTTCTGGCTCTGAGCCTCCGACAAAGAAGTTTTGTGCCGATTTGTGCGGTAGTTTCCCAAGGTAAGCTTTGCTTTTTCACCTTGATTTGCCATTCTTATTTTGTCGTGTTTTGAATCTTCCATTTTTTCGACTGCACGACATAAAAGTCGGGGTCAAAAGCTCTAGCCTACGTTGCAACTTCTGAAATAGTGAGGGTGGAAGCTCCAGCTTCGACCCCCGTGCCTCCTCAAGTGGTGGTAGAGGTCACGACAGCTCCGGCGCCAGCTGTCGTGGATCTAGATCCAGAGTCATCGCCAGGGACTCTCATGGTAGTGCCGCACCATGGGGGAGACATACATGAAGACGCTCCAGTAATGGCGTCACCAACAACTGAAGCTCTGACACAGGACACGGAGATGGTGGAAGCTCCGACATCGGGGGCGGAGGTAATTGAGGCTCCGGTCGTTGTCTTAGAAGTTGCTGCTGAGCCGGTAGATGAACCAGTAGAGCCAGAAGCTCCGGCTCTTGAGACGGAAGTCGTTGATGCCCCGACAACCGAGTCGATGGTACTTGAAGTTCCGGCCCTTGAGTCGGAAGTTGTCGAAGCTCCGGCTGCTGAGCCAGAAATAGTTGATGTACCGGTTCCCGAGCCGGTGGTGGAAGCGGCTTCGGGTGAAGCTCCAGCGATCGCCCCGGAAGTAACTGCTCTAGAGGTTCCCATGCCTGAGTTGGAACACCATGAAGACGTGGCGGCAGGCTCTCCACCCGCAGAGCCAGCAGTTGAAGTTCCTGCAATAGGACCTTCGGCTTCAGCCCCGGAGGTAGATGTTCCCCTAGTGGGATCTTCCTCAACAGCTACCGAAGAGCTCCCGGAGGACGGCCCCAGCGCCACAGAGGCTCAGGGAACAATGCTTGTGGCGTGGGACCCTATTTTTATTCTTGAAGTCCCCTTGGAACTAGTAGAGGTGACCCTGACAGGTCCAGAGCCTATTCCCTTGGCATTGTCCATAGGCAATGCTTGCTCGAGCCACTGACAAGTTCAGCTCGCCTTCGATCACGACAGCAAGGTCCTTGAAGAGGAGCGACACACCTTGAGGTGTTGGCGCAATAGGCTCCATTTTGAGACCAAGATTGCACAAACGAGGCTTGCTGATCAGAAGGAGTGGGTCAAGAGGGAAACGGCCCGAATGGAATACTAGGGCAAACTGCTGAAGGAGAAGGAAGCCGCCATCAGGGCGCTCGATGCTAATTCTCGGGAGATCCTTGAGCATGGCAAGGAAAGGAGTGATGTTGCTGACGAGCGTCACGACAACCTTAATGAATTAAATGAGGTTCTCCTGAAGCGTCGAGCAGACCTTGATGCAAGAGAAGAGAAGCTCCTAGAACAGCAGGAGGATGTTTTGAAAAGAGAGGAGGAGCTCGGTGAGAAGCTGACTCGGGCTGAGCAAAATTTGGTAGATTGCTCTAAGAAGTTTGATCTGTGGAGTAAGGAGGAGGAGGAAAAATACTGGAAACTGGGGCAGGAGCTCTCAAAAAGAGAAGCTGATGTTGCCACCAGAGAAGGGAAAGTAAGAGGAAGGGAGAAGGACCTGACAGAACGCGTAACCGCATCCATCTGCGGGAGACAGAGCTAGCTGACCGCGAAAACCAAGTAGTTGAGAATATGCAGCAACATGCAAATACGGTTGAGCGCCTCGCTCAGGAAAGTTCGGAGCTAGCGGTCACCCAGAGGTCACTGAGGAGCTGCGGAGCTCGAGGGCAACTGAATCCCTGCTGGTATGGGATTTCTTGGGACGTGTGAATAGAGCCCTTGTGCCTCTTGGCTTCAGTCCAGTACATTCGGAGGACCCAACACAGGAGATGGACCAGGCGTTGGTGGCGCTTGGCTCTGCTGGCAGCAAACTCGACGCAATGGGTGATGCCAACGCTGATCAGCTGGAGACAGAGGGAAAATATCTGGCCAAGAACGTTGCCGAGTATGCCTTGGTGTGTTACAAAAGCCGAGAACCCCAATTTTCTCTTGGTCCGGTCTTCGAAGGACTCATTGCTGAAGAGGAGGATGCCACCAAGGCTAGCGTCCAAGAAGCTGCTGAGAAAGTTGCCTCGTTTTTTCACAGGACTTAGATCCTCTAGTATTTAGGACCTTTTCCTTTTGTCTTTTGTTGTAACCCTCAATTTGTAATCTAGTACTTTCAGTGAATGAAATCCACTATTTCTACAATGAATTCCATTTTGTTGTCATTGTCTTCAATACACTGTCCTTTATCTTGTTTGCCCCCTGGTAGATGTACACAATTTGATTGCGAACATGTACTAAGAGGATTTGATGATGTGTTGATGACTTGGGCACCTCAAACTTATAGCTTTTAGGTCCGAAGTTATTTCTAACTTCTCCAGGGAGCTTTTGTAGCGTCAACGGCGGCCCCCTGGCTTGTCAGAGCTTGATAGGTTCAACAGCCCCACTATCAACGCGTAAGACGTCGACAGCGGGCCCCCTGGGGTTGTCGGAGCTTGATAGGTCGGACCTCCCCCACTATCAATGCGCAGGACGTCGACGGCGGGCCCCTTGGGTTGTCGGAGCTTGATAGGTCTGACAGCACCCACTGTCAATGCGTACAACGTCGACGGCGGGCCCCCTTGGGTGGTTATGCCATCTTCACTTGAATTATACTTTATGTCAACATTCAGCTCTCATGAAAGTTGCCGAAGCTTGTTAACTCTGGTGGCACCCACTCCCAACGTCTAAAAACGTTGACAGTGGGCCCCCTTTGAGGTTGTCGGAGCTTAATAGCTCCGGCATCGTCCACCATCGCTGGGTTTTTTGTTTTTCCTGTACATTAAAGACAAGAAAAAGTGTAAAAGTTGTCCACTTATCTATAAATTGTTTGTGACTTATTGTTCTTATTTGAGTTTTAGATTCGAAGAAATTCAATATAATAACAAGCATATTGATGTAATCTCTCCAAATTCGCATGCTTTTTTTAGTACTCACCCTACTCAGTGAATGTGGCCTAGAGGGGGGGGGGGTGAATAGGCCTTTTTGAATTTTGTCAGAACCTGCAACACTTAACAACCAAATCAAATCTCGAGATATCAGACTAGTCCGGTCAAGTGCGGACTAGTCCGGTGTGTACCGACTAGGTTAATCAAATTTGATCGATTAACTTGATCCTAGGATATAAGCAGCGGGATTATACTTGTAATTTAAGTGTTGCACAACTATGAACTAGGGTGTATCACAATTTAATCTTAAACTCAATGTTTCAACGTAAAGTGAGCACGATTGATCGAAGCCCTATATATATATATATATATATATATATATATATATATATATATATATATATATATATATATATATATATATATATATATATATATGAAATTTAAGAACAATGGGTGCAAAGAAAGAACACAATAATTTTATCCCGTGGTTCGGTTCCCACAGAGGCAACCTACGTCCAGGTTGAGGAGTCCACAAAAGGACCAGGTCTTCTCCAACCCTACCCTCGTCGGATCGCTGTTGACGATCCTTAAGTACCACATTTTGACCATCAATTCACCTCATAATGTGCATAAAAGAAACACAAAACATAGTGGTAGGGTTATACACTAACCCAATTCCACAAGTGTTGGTGTTTATTTGTATGCAAGAGAATTATTACCCAAAATACCAAAACATGCAAGAATGAATCCATGAAAATGGATTTCAATGAATCAGGCGATGACATGTGGCAACACATGGATCAAATGACCCACAAACAGAAGAATACGAGGAGATCCAACGGTGTTGCACCCATATATATCAAGGGGGCCCACCTGGAAGCCACCTGGAGGAAGCACTCCCCGAGGGGAGCCTTGACTAGGTCGGCCGAACCAGGGGTTCGGCCGACCTCTTCCTGGCACCAAACTCGGTCAAATGACACATGTTGGCTCCTCCCGACACCCTGGAATCAATGGTGACTGATTTGCGCGTTAATTTTGGCCGGAACCGACCCTTCTCCACCTATAAATAGACCCCCTCACCTCACTTCTCACGCACACCAAAAGTTCAGAATAGTGCTACATTCCAAAGGTTTAGAGTAGTCCTAGAGGCTACCAAAGTAGAAGGAGAGTGTGGTGAAGAGTCTATGAGAAGGAGGTTTGGGCTTGTGAAATCTCCCTTCTACACTTGTACCCCTACAAAGGTTTTACTCAATCAAGTAAGCCATTGTGAATTCAATACAAGTTTGATCTTTTATTCTTAGTAGTTTGCACAAGTAGTTACTTGTGGGTTCACTGCTTTAATTCATTAGAGGCTCTAGTTGTAGCTTTGTGTTCGAAACAACTAGAGTAGTAATTTAGAACGTAAGCTTGGTGCTTAGGTTATAAATCATCAGTGGATATCTCATAGACCCACAAATTGAAGAGGTAGGTAGTAGGTGGTGAGAGCCCTATCTGTCATTCGTAATCCTCCACGTTCGGCTATGCCATAGGCTCTTGGCGGGAGCTGCCCTAGTATTGCTAGGAGTAAGCCCCCTGCCTGAAGCAAGCATCTACTGTAGACTACCTTGAATTAGGATGAATACTTTGAATTCCTCTCTGTTCCTTGCCTACCAAACAACTTTGTGTCCTTGGATGAGCTAGTTCAAAAGATTAGCACACACGTTCTTTAGATTCGATACCCTTGGGAATACTCCTTAAGGGTAAGTGCTACAATGGTATTTTCGTGCGTTTGCGGATAACTCTGTGGTGTTAAGAGACACCAACAAGCATTTTTGGTGCTGTTGCCGGGGAACGGTTGCTGATAATCTTCGAACCAAGATCACTCTCGTATCATATCCCCCTTATCTATCATGTTACCTTTCTTATTCTTACCTTACCACCACCATATAAATGTAGCAACCCACCATTATTTCTTATTCTGCTCCGAAGGGCAAGTTATGGAGGTTACCTTCGACGGAACCTATTTGTTCAACCAACTATGAACTTCGCCCTGGCTTTATAGCCATGGTTCGGGAACAATCCTTCTCAGGAACGGATTGTGAAAACCCTTACCACCATCTATGAGAATTCGAACAGCTGTGTTCATGCCTCCTAAACAAAGGTATGACATAGGAAACTCTAAAATGGAAGTTGTTTCCTTTTTCCCTCAAGGAAAAAGCCAAACAATGGTACAACCACTACATTGGGAAGACAAACGGTGATTGGAGTGAATTACGAGACAAATTTTGTCTTGTTTTCTTTCCCATTGCCCAAATTGTTTCCTTACGAAAGGAGGTACTATGCTTGCAGCAGATGGAGAAGGAATCCATAGGTGCAGCTTGGGACAAATTTTCTCTTTTGAAAAATTCTGGCCCAGATTTGTTAATCCCTGATCCAATGCTTTTGCAACATTTATTCATGGGATTGAACAAAGAGTCTTCCCTATATCTTGACATTACGGCTGGAGGATCTTTCCTCCATAAGACTCCAGAAGAAGGCAAGGATCTTTTGGACAGAATTCTAGAAAATTCTTCCTTCATTATGGGTCTTAATGAGCCTCCCGAAGAGGAAGTCGTGTCAATAACGGAGGATGCACTCTTGTACAAGAATGAACCCATTTCTTGTTTACCCCAAGCCTTGCCAGAGGAATCCTCTCCCGAACCTGAGACTACGAAGGTAGAAGAATTCAACCCTCGCAGTTTCCATTTTACTTCAAGGAAGAGCTTTTTAAAGATTATGGAAATACCTCGAAGTATTATTGCTATAGGAAACCTTCATTGCCACCAACTCCACCTGAACCACCTGACGGGGTGTTCGTCCGTCAGACGGTCAAGGAGTTGACCTCTATCCTAAGCAGAGAGTGGACAGCTGAAGTCAAGAATTCACCCGAAATTCTTTGGATGACCTCACCTTTAGCTACCATTTTATGTTCTATTAGAGGGACACCAGTGAGAATCCTAAACAACCCTACTATTGGAGCAAATCTCATTTTCGATTCTTGTGCTCTCGCCATTCTTGGCGATGTGCCATTGGCACCAACACGCAAATCCTTCCGAGATTCATTTGGAACCATTCTTGATGGATGTGGGGCTCTGCAACAAGTGTCTGTTAAACACAAAGATGTTGAGGCTCTCCTAGATTTTCACGTATTCGAAATCCAAGATTTCGACATCATGATAGGGATTCCCATAGAGAAAATTCTCATGAAAGGTTCCTTTGGAAGGAAGCCTCAATATCAATCTTGGAGGGAGAAATTTCTCCATGCCTATTACGCGTTCAAAGAACACATCTGCAGAATCTCCCATCCAAGATGAGCCAATGGAGGAGGTTAGGACTCTTCAATTTTTAGAACCCCCTAAAATTGAAGGAGAAGAAGACTTCGTCCAAGTGGAGGATGAATTTCAGGAGGAAATTGAATTGACAAAAGAAGAGCCCTCCCAAAAGCTCCTATTGAGCTCAAGATTCTACCTACAGGCCTACGTTATGCCTTTCTAAATGGCGATTTGGAAGCCTCTATCATCATAAGTGACAAGCTTTCAGATGATGAAACACTCAAACTCATAGCCATGTTAGAAAGGCATAGAGCTATTTTTGGATATTCACTTCAGGATCTCAAGGGAATTAGTCCAGCGTTATGCACCCATCATATTCCTATTGACCCTGAGAGTGTCTCCTCAAGGGAACCTCAAAGGCGATTGAATAATGCGATGCAGGAAGTTGTCAAGAAAGAAGTCTTGAAATTTCTGCATGCCGAGATTATTTACCCTGTTCCTCATAGTGAATGGGTAAGTCCAGTTCAAGTAGTGCCTAAGAAGGGGGGTATGACGGTCGTTCAAAACGAGAGGAATGAATTAATTCCTCAACGTACCATCACGGGATGGAGGATGTGCATTAACTACCAAAAATTTAACAAGGCAACAAGGAAAGACCATTTTCCATTGCCCTTCATCGATGAGATGTTAGAGCGATTGGAAAAAAACTCCTACTTCCGTTTCCTTGATGGGTATTCGGAATATCATCAAATTCCTATCCATCCCGATGATCAAAGTAAGACCACGTTCACATGTCCTTACAGGACCTATGCCTACCAGCGCATGTCCTTTGGACTGTGTAACGCTCCTGCCTCTTTCCAGAGATGCATGATGTCTATATTTTCAGACATGATCGAGGATATCATTGAGGTTTTCATGGACAATATCTCCGTCTATGGAAAAACTTTTGATCATTGTCTAGAAAATTTAGATAGGGTCTTACAAAGATGCGAGGAGAAGGACCTTGTGCTTAATTGGGAAAAGTGCCATTTCATGGTCCGGGAAGGCACCGTTCTTGGACACTTGGTGTCCGAGAGAGTGATAGAGGTGGACAAAGCTAAAATTGAAGTTATTGAAAAACTTCCACCTCCTATCAATGTTAATGGAATCCACAACTTTTTAGGTCATGCGAGGTTCTACTGACGATTTATCAAGGATTTCTCCACAATCGCTATACCCCTCACCAACCTATTAGCTAAAGAAGCTCCCTTTGATTTCGATGATGAATGCCTTAAATCATTTGATATACTAAAAAGGGCACTCATCTCAGCTCCAATTATCCAACCTCCTGATTGGACGCTGCCATTCAAAATCATGTGTGATGCCAGTGACTTTGCTGTTGGTGCGGTTTTATGCCAAACCAAAGATAAAAAGCATCACGCAATAGCCTACGCTAGCAAAACTCTGACAAGAGCCCAACTCAATTATGCCACAACTAAAAAAGAGCTCCTAGCAGTAGTTTTTGCTATCGACAAGTTTAGATCCTATTTGGTTGGAGCAAAGGTCATAGTCTACACAGACCATGCTGCTTTGAAATATCTGCTTACCAAAAAGGATGCTAAACCAGGCTAATTCGATGGATTCTTCTACTCCAAGAATTTGATCTGGAAATAAGTGATAAGAAAAGAGTAGAGAATTCAGTAGTAGATCATCTTTCATGTATGGAAGTCACACAAACCAAGGACATACCTATCAATGACTTCCTACGAGATGATATGCTCCTCAAGGTGACAAACTCTCTCCCTTGGTATGCGGATATCATGAACTTTATGGTCACGGGATACGTACCACCAGGGGAGAACAAAAAGAAACTCATTTATGAGAGTCGTAGACACCTTTGGGATGATCCTTACCTCTATCGAGTATGTGTTGATGGCCTTCTTAGAAGGTGCATCCCATCAATCGAAGGCACCAAAATTATAGAGAAATGGCATGTTGGCCCCTATGGTGGTCATTACGGTGTTTACCGTACTCAGGCAACGATCTGGCAGAGTCGATTCTATTGGCCTTCAATGTATGAAGATACCAAGGAATTCATTCGCAGATGTTGGAAATGCCAGAAGCATGGAGGAATCTCTGCTCGCAATGCGATGCCTCTAACATACAACCTCCAAGTGGAATTATTTGATGTATGGGGTATTGATTTCATGGGACCTTTTCCTAGGTCTTATGATTGCGAGTATATTCTGGTTGTCGTCGATTATGTGTCAAAATGGGTAGAAGCATTGCCATGCAAGAATGCTGATTCCAAGCAAGCAAGGAAAATGTTCCATGAGATCATTTTCCCACGCTTTGGAACTCCCCGTATGGTCATAAGTGATGGAGAGTCTCATTTCATATATAAGACCTTCCGGAACTTTTTAAGGGAACTTGGAGTCCAGCATAACATTGCTACCCCATACCACCCACAGACAAGTGGTCAAGCAGAAACATCTAATAAGAAAATTAAAAATATTCTGCAAAAGACTGTCTTGGAAATGGGAACGGGATGGAAGCAAAATCTACCCGATGCATTGTGGGCATATTGTACTGCCTACAAGACACCTATTAACATGTCTCCTTTCCAGCTTGTCTATGGGAAGACTTGCCATCTTCCCGTAGAATTGGAACATAGAGCGTAATGGGCCATCAAGCGGTGGAACATGAATCTTAACAAAGCTGTAAATCACCGATTGAAGCAAATCTCTGAGTTGGAGGAATGGAGAGATAAGGCGTACCACAGTGCAAGAATTTATAAAGAGAGAACCAAAAGATGGCACGATAAGAGGATTACGCCGAAAGAGTTCAAACCTGGAGATAAAGTTGTACTCTTTAACTCTAGGGTTAAACTCTTTGGACATGGGATGCTTAGAAGTAAATGGGAAGGACCCTTCACTGTAGTAGAGACTTCATCCCATGGAGCAATCACACCCCAAGGTGATGACGGTCAACTATTTAAAGTGAATGGGCACCAACTCAAATTATTTCTTGATTCTCAAAAGGATACAAAAAAAGAATTTGACATGGTAAATCTGATCGATTTCCATGCCATTTCTTTCAATTCTGTTTAAATTATCCACGTCCAACTAATGGGCCCATCCAATTCTTCATCTATGAGGCCCATTTAATCGACCCGAGAAAATGTGGCCCGAACGGAGCCAAAAGAGGGTCGGCCGAACCCTAGGGTCGGCCGACTCTCCCTTCGCGCCATTCGCGTTCTGTTTTCTCATGTTGATCCTCCTCGATATCCTCCACAAAATCCTCGGTGAAACGCGTCGTTCCCCGCCAATTTAAAGGACAAAAACAGAGAGGAAAGTTGCACCTCATTGAATCATCATCTTCCTCTCGTCCTTGTCACGGCCGACAAGAAGATTGTGCCTCATGCCTCCAGCTCAACCTTCAACCTGAGCGGGGACATTACGCCGGCCAACAACAAAACTTCCCTCTCCTTGGAGTCCATCATGGCGATTGATGTCAAGCCCCTTGCAATGATCCCGCCTGCGACGACTCTGCGCGGGCGCAGCCCTACACCTCGTAGCGATGTCCGATCGCTCTCCCCTCGGAGAACACCGACGAAGTCGACGATGCCATGCCGTCCGACTTTGGCTGGACTGAACCTAGTCAAGACATGTCTTTTCCACAGAAAAGACGAGTCTCTCCCATTGTTGCTGCCCGATGAGGAGTTCATGTACACACTGAAGACTAAGAAGGGCGATGTAGTGAGCCACCACTACAAGACACCCACCTGTACCTCGCCGGAACGCATGAGAGTTCTCTTTCTTATCCACAGGGTGCGCAAACCCAAAGGAGGCTACGCTAAGGGCCTATTCAAGCGTGTGGATAATCTGGCAATGGAAGAGTCGATGGGCCCATCGCCCTCCAAGATTAGGCGGCACATCACACCACCTGCCATCAACGGGCCACCCGGCCAGTTCGAGGGTAGTGATGAGGACTCTCCTCGTGTCCCTAAAGTGGCACAGCTGAACAAGGAGTTCGCTTCTCTCCGCTTGGAGAACAAGAAGCTGACTGACTTGGTGGCTAAAGGGCGCATCGAGAGGGCGAAACTGAAGGATGACATCATGGCCCTCAAGGAGGAGATTGATGGTGTTCGTCGTGGCATGAGCGCCAAACTGCGGCGCTTGTGCAATGTCATCGGGGAGCCCGACATCTACAACGCACCATAGTTGGGATGTCCCAACAGCATAGGATGCTTACTACTTAGGATTTTATTCTTTTCCAAACATTTGTTTTCTAAAGCTAGGCTAAATAATGTAAGCATCCCCATATTTTGAATTCAATAAAGTGAACTTACCGGTTCATCTAACACCGGTAAAGTTCCTCCTTTAGTTTATTTTGTTGAATAAAGAATTTAGGAAACAAGTGTGGGGGAAACATGTTACCAAGTCACGAAATCCCGACGTGAAAAATTAACGTTGCATATCAAAACACGTCGCGACCGAATGGGCAAAACGAACCGACGAAACAGAGGCATAGAAAAGCCACCAGGAGGTCGGCCGAACCCCCTGGTCAGCCGACCTGTTTTCTGCTCCATACGACTCCGTTTCGCTCTAGAAAATCGGTTTGGATTTCCTATCCCCACTTTTATGCGTTGCCCTGCTGTTTGAGTTGATTTCATATGTTTCATTGCATATCTAAAATGAATCAACTCAACAAATTGAAATAAAATTTGGTAGTCAAGGATTTGCTTAAACTAAAAATTTGAATACTTTATATTTCAATTCATTACCTTGTTTATGATTCCCATAATTCAATAGGAAAAACACATCATCCAGGTATTTGACTAGTGTGATATGGTAAATGAGTTCTTTAGAAATCGTCCGTTTGCTTGAAATTGATTTTGACATTTGTAACTATTTGAAGTCTTGAACTTTGCCTAAATCTCTCATTGGAAATTTATATACCCACCAAGGCCATATGATACATTCATTGAAAACCACAAGCATATGCCACTTCGCTTTTCATTGAACTTTGTCAAACCCGTGACCCAATTGAGTGACATGTATGAACTTTTTGAATTGAAAACTCTTGTGCACTCCATTCATGAAAAATTTCTCACATTGAGAGTTTGCATCCATCGATTACCCATCCACCAAAAAGAAACTCCACACAATACAAATGAAAGCCTCTCTAAAAATAAAAAGGAGTAGAAGACATGGCTACAAGAAAAATAAAAAGCATCCACTCTTCAAAAAGAGTAAGAGTGCTAAAAAAAGTAGCCATGTTTCATCCTTAAGAGAGAGCAAATTCATGGGAGTTATCACCTCGCCCCTCCATTCCATTCATGTGCACAAGAATTTTCCCTTCACTTTGTTCATTGCATAAGTCTCTCATAGGATCAAGTTTTTGACTTAGTAACATATGAATTGCAAATGTGTGCCACATTCATCCCTACCAAGCTCCAGATATAGCCACTTTTAGTATAGGGACAAGAATTGGCAAAGCATTCCATGGTGAGGACTCAAACACTTTGAGAGATTCCAATCGAGAAGGCAAGGGCAAAAGTTCCTATGACTTTCAAATATAGCAATTGCCAAATCATTTCAGCGGAGAATGATCCAAGGGAACTTTATTCTAACCGTTCCACTTTTCAAACACCCAAGATTGATGTGGTAGCCACATACACAAAGGGGATCCATGAATTCAGGTATAAGTTGAAATATCTAGTATCCTTATTTTCTACCTTATAGCAAATTCATGACAACACTCTAGTTCTTCTTACCTTCACTAGAGGACGAGCAAAGGACTAAGTGTGGGGGAGTTTGTTGACGGTCATTAAGTACCACATTTTGACCGTCAATTCACCTCATAATGTGCATAAAAGAAACACAAAACATAGTGGTAGGGTTATACACTAACCCAATTCCACAAGTGTTGGTGTTTATTTGTATGCAGGAGAATTATTACCCAAAATACCAAAACATGCAGGGATGAATCCATGAAAATGGATTTCAATGAACCAGGCAATGACATGTGACAACAAATGGATCAAATGGCCCACAAACAGAAGAATACAAGGAGATCCAACGGTGTTGCACCCATATATATCAAGGGGGCCCACCTGAAAGCCACCTGGAGGAAGCACTCCCCGAGGGGAGCCTTGACTAGGTCGGCCGAGCCAGGGGTTCGACCGACCTCTTCCTGAAACTCGGTCAAATGACACGTGTTGGCTCCTCCCGACTCCATGGAGTCAATGATGACTGATTCGCGTGTTAATTGTGGCGGGAACCGATCCTTCTCCACCTATAAATATACCCCCTCACCTCACTTCTCACACACACCAAAACTTGAGAATAGTGCTACACTCCAAAGGTTTAGAGTAGTCCTAGAGGCTACCAAAGTAGAAGGAGAGTGTGGTGAAGAGTCTAGGAGAAGGAGGCTTGGGCTTGTCAAGTTTCTCTTCTACACTTGTACCCCTACAAAGGTTTTACTCAATCAAGTAAGCCATTGTGAATTCAATACAAGTTTGATCTTTTATTCTTAGTAGTTTGCACAAGTAGTTACTTGTGGGTTCACTGCTTTAATTCATTAGAGGCTCTAGTTGTAGCTTTGTGTTTGAAACAACTAGAGTAGTGATTTAGAACGTAAGCTTGGTGCTTAGGTTATAAATCATCAGTGGATATCTCGTAGACCCACAGATTGAAGAGGTAGGCAATAAGTGGTGACAGCCCTATTTGTCCTTCGTAATCCTCCAGGTTCGGCTATGCCATAGGCTCTTGGCGGGAGTCGTCCTAGTATTGCTAGGAGTAAGATCATGCCCGAAGCAAGCATCTACTGCAAACTACCTTGAATTAGGATCAATACTTTGAATTCCTCTCTGTTCCTTGCCTACCAAACAACTTTGTGTCCTTGGATGAGCTAGTTCGAAAGATTAGCACACACGTTCTTTGGATTTGATACCCTTGGGAATACTCCTTAAGGGGAAGTGCTACAATGGTATTTCCGTGCGCTTGCGGATAACTCTGTGGTGTTAAGAAATACCAACAATCGCCACGGAGGCCAATCCTCTTCACTAATAACAAAGGATAAATAACCAAATTCAAGGGGCCTTCTCACAAGTTGAGGGCTCCCCAAGATTACCACAAGAACACACTCGAAAGATCACAATGAAAACCATAGAAGTGTGTTAGGGAAACAAACCAAGAGCTCAATGAGTGATGAACCGTGTCTCTCCAATGATCCAAAGTGTATCCTCAAGGGATTGATCTTTGTTGCATTTGATTTCGTGGAGAGATGTGTTTTTAAGGCTCTTGGGAGGTGTGACAGCGCAGGGGGTCGAGAGTTGTTGGAAGATGGGTCATGTTCACCTATTTATATGGGGTTCCCAAAAGTAACCGTTAGGGTTTAGAAAGATCAGACTAGTCCGTGGTGAATACCGGACTAGTCCGGTGTGCTGTGTGTAGCAAACCCTAGGTGTCCCGAAATATTGAACTAGTCCGGCTGAGAGCGGACTTGTTCGAATTTGGTTCTGGAAATCTTCGGACTAGTCCGATGAATCTAGGACTTGTCCGGAAAAGTGAAACCCTATGTGGATATGGGTGACAAGTCTGCACTTGGAAGACTTGTCCGATTTAGGTCAGAGGGTTTTTCGGACTAGTTCGTGTTAATATCGGACTTGTCCGATTGACATCAGAAGGATATCAAACTAGTCTGATGTGTGATCAGACTTGTCCGATTTTGTGCAACTTGTGAAGTGTTTTGAGGACTAGTCCGTACTGGGGAGGACTAGTCCGACTCTAGTCAGAGAGATATCGGACTAGTCCGTGGGAATATCGGACTTATCCGATCTTGTGCAGAAAGATATCAGACTAGTCCGGTGTCAGTCGGACTAGTCTGGTCCTGTATAAATTTGTGCAGTGTGTGAGGTTATTTGTGATTGAGCTCTTGGGGTGTGTTTCCTTAACACACTCCATACACAACGATCTACTACACTTGTTTCTTGAGCTCTTTTCCTCATTGTTCCTCATTCTCCCTTCTTTTTGGCACCTTGCTTATTTTCTCATTAGAACATGTGCTCATCTCAACAAAGTGGTTAGGATCTCATTTGCTTGTCATAAATCATCCAAAACCCACAAGGGATTCCTAGATGCACTTTCGATCTCCCCCTTTTTGGTGATTGATGACAACCAATTGAGATTTCACAAAATATGATGAAAAATTGAGATTTTCATAAAGTGTGCACATATGAGTTTAAAACACATTAAGCAATGAAAACATGATCCATATGTGCACTCTTTATGGTGGGATGCAGAACTAAGTGTATAGAAGCAATAATCATGATGAGAATGATATAATTGATATTAACACATCATCAACAAGCATATATATCATTCTTATAGCAAAATCACAGATTTCATCAATTTCTTCATAAGTAGTTCAAAACATTGCATCACGAGACCATAAGTATCATAAGAGCATATTAAAAGTTTTACAACCCACAAAATAGACAAAAGACACAAAAAGAAGCTCTCCTCGCATCCTACAGCTAAAACCTAAGACTCCCCCTCAATCTCTCCCTCTTTGGCATCAAGATACCAAAAAGAAGGAGAGGAGGGACCTAAAGTCTTCAAGACTCGCTGTCGGTCCTCTCATTATCTTCATCTTCATTCTCGGGCTGATGAGGAGGAGGAGGAGGAACGGAGCCACTCGAGTCCCCAATGCCAAAATAGGCAAGCTCGGAGGGAGTCAAGGGCCCGAGCTCAGTGTAATTAGAGTCGGATTCATCAAAAATTACTGGAGATCGTTTAGGTATGCGTATGGCTTGGAATTTAATCCGGCTAGTTTTTGTTGCTAGCCAACACCAGCCTAGTATCCGGTGTCATCATACGCTTTTCCAATGGGCTCGATCTCCAGCTTTTGGCAAATCTGCTTCATGTTCTCCTTGACATATCTCATGTCATCCTTTCTTCTTTTGTTGAGCTTGTGGGCCTTCACCTCAGCCTTTTTGCAGGAGGCAAAAATAGCAGATAGATACTTCAAGATGCCACTTGGGGACCCTTTTGAGGAGGGGCCCTAGTGGCGGGAGCAGCCCTAGCACCGGCATTGGCTCTCGCTGGAGCATCAGGGCTGGAGGCCGGAGATGGAGCAGCTGAACACTTGGCTTTTGAGGCATCTTGGGCCTCAAAGGAAGGTGCTCCACATCCTTGACAAACTCTATGCCTGTGACCTTCTCAATCATGAACATCAGATAAGGAGCATAGCCACAGGACCTATTCGGTGTGCAGGAGATGTTCACCATGTCGTTCCAAATATAGTCAAAGACATCAAATCTTCTGTCTTTGCTAATGACCTTCATCAAGGTCCTGAGATACCCCTGCACACTTTCTGCATCCCCATCCTTGGGGGCAATTGTGTTCCTTAGAACCCTGTTCAACACCACAAAGAAGGGCTTCATGTTCTTCGTGGAAGGAGGGTTGAACTTGGAGTTGGGTTCATAAAGAAACTTCATCCTGTCTTTCTCGTTGACACCAATGTTGTGGATGATCACATTGTCATTGCTCGAGGTGTCAAGATGCAGCAATCTTGCAACTCTTCATATGTGATGGTGTACTTGGATTCGTGAGTCATCCAAGTCACCCGCTCTTCCTCGTCACTAGCAAAGTGACACGTCGCATAGAACTGTGTGATGACCTCATCATTCCAATTGTTCCTGAAGGAGAAAATATCCTTCAGGCCATGTCTTTCCATTGCCTCCACCACCTCAACAAAGGGTGAGCAGCCCTTCTTCTCACAGTGTGCCCAATCTATTCATTGGCTGCGCAACACGGGCGTCTTCATTGGGAGATATACAGACTTGTAGAAGTCTGCATGGAAGTTGCTCCAAAACCTCCCATCAGCAGCTTGCTTGGGACGACTGTAGCAATCAACATTTCTGAATTTGGCTGCCGTGTCACTGCCCTTTCCGTTGAATCTCTCCTATGCAGGATCCCTGGCCCCTTCTCTTGGAGCTGATAGCTTTAGGGGGCCAATCGGGCCCGTTGCAATTCCCTTGCCCCTGCCCTTGGCTTGGCGAGGGCCACCTCCAGCAGAAGCCTTGGATGCTAGCTTCTTTGCGAGCACCTTCGTTCGAGCCTGGGGAGGAGAGGGAGCCGGCTCGGAAGGGCGCTCTTGGCGCTTCTTGCTAAGGCTCGTCGAGGACTGAAGCACCGCTTCGTGGTCCATCTCGGCCTTGAAATCAGAGAATTCTTCGTTGGTGATCGACATTGTCCTGAGAATGGATTTCACAAGGTGTTGATGAGAATAGATGACAAGGAATTGCATTGAGGAATTAAGGAGTTAGGGTTGAGTTCAGAAAAATCAGACTAGTCTGGTGTACAGGCACGGACTAGTCCGGTTGATCGGACTTGTCCGTGCATGGGCCGGACTACTCTGGTGTTCAACCTCTAGAACCCTAACTATGAGACAAATGGAGTTGCTCAATGCAAAACTAGCCTAACATCAATGTAATACATCAATGACACTTGTATCAGGTGAAAGAAGCTAGGCTATTCGATCAACAATGAAGAAAATGGATATTTCTAGGGTTTGGGGGAAAATTTACCGAAAAATCACTTGAATCTCGGAGAAGAGGGGGTTGAAGGGCGTACAAGTTCGTGGTCTTCAATCCCCAGGCGAAGGAGGTTGATTTCCACCCAACCTTGGAGATTTTTGATGGGGAAATCATCGAATCGCCTTGGGGAGCTCGAGCATGGAGAGAGAAAGCCTAAGGAAAGTGTGGGGTGAGGAAGATTAGGGTTTGGCGGCGGCTAGGGTTATGGACACGAAAAATCGGACAAGTCCGAACATGATCAGACAAGTCCAAACTTTTCCAGGGACTATATCGGACTTGTCTGTGGTCTGCCGGACTAGTCTGGCCTAACCGGCGTTCTGCGGACTAGTTTGCACTTGCGGACTAGTCCGGGTAACCACTGACTAGTCCGTGGTCACTAGACAAGATTAGCTAGCCCATTCGTATATGTTCGAAGGTACTTAATAAGAAAAGAGGGAAGCAAATCAAATTATATAATCTTGATGAATATGATCAGTAAGCATACAACAATCAAGCAATGATCATAACTCACTAATAATTGACATAGTTTTTTGGAAAAATTGAGAGAGATGATTTTCACAACACAATCAATGAATTTTGAAGAAGCAATCAAGTATACAAGATTTCAAGCCACACTCCGAGCATCAAGGATATTTAGTTCATTTTGGAGCTCGCAAAAGCGTTTTTCATCAAGTGGCTTGGTGAATATATCGGCTAGTTGCTTTTCGGTATTGACATGTGAAATGGATATATCTCCCTTCATTGAATGGTCTCTCAAAAAGTGATGCCGGATGTCTATGTGTTTGGTCAGACTGCTCAACGGGATTATGGGCAATTTTAATGGCACTCTCATTATCACAAAGGAGTGGAATGCGGTTCATATTGTAACTGTAATCCCTTAGAGTTTGTCGCATCCAAAGGAGTTGTGCACAACAACTCCCGGCTGCAACATACTCCGCTTCGGCCGTGGATAGGGCAATGGAGTTTTGTTTCTTGGAGGACCAAGAAACTAGGGATATCCCTAGGAATTGGCATGTACCGGAGGTATTTTTTCTATCTACCTTGCATCCGGCATAATCTGCATCGGAGTAGCCAATGAGATTGAATTTGGAATCTTTAGGATACCAAAGGCCTAGGTTGGGTGTATCAACTAAATACCGCAAGATTCTCTTAACGGCTGTCAAATGACACTCTTTTGGGTTGGCTTGAAAACTTGCACACAAACATACACTCAACATTATGTCTGGCGTAGATGCACATAAGTAGAGTAGAGATCCAATCATGGAGTGATATACCTTTTGATCGGCGTTTGGTCTATCTTCATTGAGATCCAAGTGGCCATTCGTTGCCATGAGAGTCTTTATAGGCTTCGCCTTGTCCATTCCAAACTTCTTGAGTATGTCTTGGGTGTACTTAGTTTGGCTTGTGAACGTCCCTTCCTTTTGTTGCCTCACTTGGAATCCCAAGAAGTAATTTAGCTCTCCCATCATAGACATCTCAAACCTATCTGTCATAATTTTACTGATTTCCTCACAAAAAGATTTGTTAGTTGAACCAATGGTTATATCATCAACATAAATTTGACAAACAAAGAGATCATTGTGAAATTCTTTGTAAACAATGTATAATCTACTTTACCGATCTTAAACCCATTTTCAATTAAGAAATCTCTAATACACTCATACCAAGCTCTAGGAGCTTGTTTGAGGCCGTAGAGAGCCTTACACAATTTAAATACGTGGTTGGGGAACTTTTCATCTTCAAATCCGGGGGGTTGCTCCACATACACCTCTTCCTTGATTGGTCCGTTGAGGAAGGCGCTTTTCACATCCATTTGATAGAGCTTGAAATCATGGTGAGTAGCATATGAAAGTAGTATTCTAATAGACTCAAGTCTAGCTACTGGAGCAAAGGTCTCATCGAAATCTAAACCTTCGACTGGTGAATACCCTTTGGCCACAAGTCGTGCCTTGTTCCTTGTCACCACCCCATGTTTGTCATGTTTGTTGCGGAAGACCCATTTGGTGCCGACGACGTTGGATTTGGGTCTTTTGACTAGTTCCCACACCTTGTTCCTTTTGAAATTGTTGGTTTCTTCTTGCATGGCCACTACCCAATCCGGATCTTTCAATGCATCCTCAACCCTGTGCGGTTCCAAAAAGGACACAAACGAGTAATGCTCACAAAAATTAGCTATGCGAGATCTAGTAGTTACTCCCTTTTGGATGTCACCGATGATGTTGTCGATTGGGTGATCCCTTTGGACGCATTGGTGCACTCTTGGGTGTGGCACTTGATGTCTTGAATCTTCATGATCATCTTCTTTTCCCCATAAATGGTTGCCCTCATTGACTTGTTGATCATTTTCACTTTCTTGAGGTTGATCTCGTATGGAAGCTCCCCCTTGATCATTGGCCTCCTCTTGTGGTTCATTTTCCTCATGCATATGTAGAGGTGGCTCTTGTGGTCGAACTACGCCTAACACCATTCTTCTCAATGCTTGACAAGGAGCTTCTTCTCGATCTAGCACACATGGATCAACTTGCTCCTTTTGGGAGCTATTAGTTTCATCGAACACTATGTCACGTGCTACTTCAACAAGTCCGGAGGTCTTGTTGAAAACACGATAGGCGTAAGTGTTCGAATCATAACCAAGCAAGAAACATTCATCAAACTTCGAAGCGAACTTTGAAGTCCTAGGCTTCTTGTTTAAAATATAGCATTTGGAATCGAAAACTCGAAAATATGAAATATTAGGCTTGTTACTGGTGAGTAGCTCATAGGATGTTTTCTTGAGTAGTCGATGAAGATAAAGTCAATTTATGGCGTGGCAAGCGGTGTTGACCGCTTCCGCCCAAAATCGATCTAAGGTCTTGTACTCATCGAGCATTGTTCTCGCCATCTCTATGAGGGTTCGGTTCTTCCTTTCGCAACTCCATTTTGTTGAGGGGAGTAAGGAGCTGAAAACTCATGCATTATGCCTTCTTCATCTAGGTACTACTCAACTTGTGTGTTCTTGAACTTCGTGCCATTGTCGCTTCGAATGTTCTTGATCGTCAATGAAAACTCATTTTGAGCACGCTTGAAAAATTTCTTCAAGATTCCTTGTGTTTCTGCCTTATCATGTAAAAAGAAAACCCAAGTGAACCAAGAAAAATCATCGACAATTACTAAACCATATTTTTTACCACCGATGCTTATGTAAGCAATTGGACCAAATAAGTCCATGTGAAGTAGCTCGAGCGGTCTTGTTGTAGTCATGACGTTCTTCGCGGGATGGGGTGCTCCAACTTGCTTCCCGGCTTGGCACGAGCTACAAGGCCTGCCTTTCTCAAAAACAACATCCTTCAAACCTCGAATGTGATCGCCCTTGAGAAGTTTTTGAAGATTCCTCATACCAACATGCGCTAGCCGTCTATGCCACAACCAACCCATGTTGGTCTTTGCAATCAAGCATGTGTCAAGTTCGGCTTTATCTTTGTTGAAGTCAACAAGGTAAAGCTTTCCCTTTAACACCCTTGAATGCAATGGAACCATCACTCCTCCTAGAGACGGTCACACCCTCGTTAGTGAACAAGCAATTATAACCTTTGTCACATAATTGAGATATGGACAGCAGGTTATCATCTAAGGAATCAACATGTAATACATGGGAAATAGTGTGTTTAGATGATATGGCAATTTTACCGGTACCGAGCACCTTCCCTTGACTATTGTCTCCAAAATAGATGCCCTCGCTTGGATCCTCATTTGCTTCATAATCCACAAACATCCTTCTTTCTCCGGTCATATGGTTGGTGCAGCCACTATCTAGCACCCATTTAGATCCATCGGAGGAATAGGCCTACAAAAACAAATTAAGCCTTGGTTTTAGGTACCCAAGCTTGTTGGGTCCTTTTAGGATAGTCACAAGGGATTTAGGCACCCACACATGAGATTTGGTGTTCTCATGGCGTGGCCCAACATAATGAGCATAAATCTTACCAATATTACTTCTCATTAACACATAAGTTGCATCAAAAGTTCTAAATAGCAACTGCTGTTGTTTATAAACAGGACTAGTATGGGAGATCGGACTTGTCCGGAGGACCGGACTTGTCCGGACCCCGACCGGACTAGTCCGGTGATCATGCGTGTTGAATGTGTTAACTTTGGATTTTCCAGTTTGATAGGGTCTTCCCTTTACAAAGGTAATGCTTTCCTTGTTATTCTTATGGCTTCTAGCATTTTGCTTTCCACTATAGGAATACCCAATGCCATTTTTGACATTTGGAGGTCTTGTGGCCAAGTAAGCACTACGTGCATATTTGACCTTCTCCTTGTCAAATATGCCACTTTGGGTAGGATGCTTATCCTTGGTAGAGGTTGACTTGTATTTCAAGCTGATGTCAACTTTACTACTTGAACAAGTAGTGATAGCTTCAGTTTTAAGTGGTTGAGAAGGTGAGCTTGAAGAGGATGAATGGTCACCTTGCTTGAGTGACTCAACTTGTACTTCAAGGATCTTCTTAAGCTTGATTAGGTTAGCAAGTTCGTCCTTGATTGTAGAATTTGAGTCACTTAACTCCAAGCAAGCTTTCTTGCTTGAAGCTAACTCAAGCTCTAGTGACTTGCTTCACTCCTTTTCATGTTCTAGAAGCTTGCCAAGTTTGACATATTCCTCCTTTTGGGAGATAATCATGTCTTCTTGACGATATATCAACTTCTCCTTCTCAACAAGTTGATCAAGTAAAAATTTCATTTTTGTGGCTGTTTTCTTATCTAATCCAATGAGCATATCTTTATTATCACTATTAATTTCACTATCACTAGAATAGGAATGCACAGAAGAGGATTTGGTATTTACCTTGCGTTTACCTTCCTTTGCCATGAGGTAAGTGTCGTTCCCCTTTCGTGCACCGAGAGTAGGGAAGAGAGTGGAATTCTTGGATGTCTTCTCAATGGCTATGCTAGCCATCTCTTCTTCTTCTTCTTCGGATGAGGACTCATCATTTGAGTCCCATTCTTTCCCAAGATGTGCTTGTTCAGCTTGCTTCTTCTTCTTGAAGAACTTCTTGGGTTGAGGCTTTGCTTCTTTGGTCTTCTTCTTGTTCTCTTCATATGGGCAATCAACTATAAAGTGGCTATACTCACCACAGTTATACCATGCCCGCCTCAACTTTGGTTTTGATCTTTCCTTGTACTTTCCTTCACTTGATTTAGCACCTTGTCTTTTCTTCATCATTCTTTTGAACTTCTTCATGAATAGTATCATGTCATCTTGCTGCTCTCATCGTCACCGTCTTCTTCTAATTGAGCTTCTCGTGCTTATTTAGATAAGGGCTTGAGGGTGGACTTCAAAACAACCCCTTTCTTCTTTGCTGAGGTGAGATCGGCAATCTCCTTAACGTGCTTGGCTTGCTTTTCCATCATCTCAAAGTTGATGATTTTCCCAAGTAGCTCATCCGGGTCATCTTCTTGTACCCGGGGTTTTCTCGTATCATGGAGCATAAAGTGACATTGTGAGGCATGAAGGCTCTAAGAATGAGCTTCACCACCTCGTGGTCGTTCTATTTCTTGCTTCCGTATGCTCGCACTTTGTTGATGAGCGTCTTTAGTCGGTTGTACATATCTTGTGGCGACTCATCTTCTTCGATGGCGAATCATCCTAGCTCGCCTTCAATCATCTCAATCTTTGCTTCTTGCACATGACGATCGCCTTCATGTGCGGTTTGCAATGTATCCCATAACTCCTTCGTGATCTCGAGTCCATCCACCTTTGTAAACTCATCCCGACTAAGCGATGAAGTAATGACTGCAACAGCTTGGGCATTTCGATCGATTGCTTGCCCTTGGCTAGGTGTGAGCTCCTCATCATCATCCGGAGTATCTATTCCTGTGCATACGATGCGCCACAAACTTGGATTGAGAGAAATCGGATGCATTTTCATGTTTTTCCTCCACATTGAGTAGTCATTGCCATCAAAGTGTGGGGCTTTTCCAAGCGGAATAGATAGATAATGATTGTTGTTAGTATTTAGGCGATCATAATTAAAAGGATATCGGGAGTAGTCGGTGTGACTACTCCTCTTCTTCTTCTTCTCATCTTCAATCTTTACTTTTCCCTTGGAAAGAGTTTTCTTCCTTGGGAGCGCCTTTAGTTCCAGCGTCTCCTCATCGTCATCTTCAAAGTCTTGAATGGCCTCGAGGAGCCTCTAAAAGCATCTAGGCCCCCATGAGGTACGGTTTCGGTGAATGCAAGGTCCCCATAATCACTCAATCAAATAAAATATATATGTCATTGGAGACCCATATACAATCACTTTATGAGATCAAATCAATGATATGAAGACAAGAAGTGAAAGCTCTTATGTCAAAGTCATTCAACCACAATTGATGACACTTAATGCTTGACAACCATCAGAAGTACATTTCCAACAAAAGTCTAAGAGGTCAATCGAGCAAGACACAAAAGAATCACTTAAAAACAACTCGAAGCAAACAAAATCAACTCACGAGATCAACCGATGATTTCTGAGAACAACACATCGGTCGAGTTGGTTCAGCAGAAGAAGAAGACCTCAGAACAAAGCACTCACCAGATCATTCGATGTTAAGGGCTCGGCTACATCGGTCCATCAGTACAGTTTGCAATATCCTTGGACCAAGTGTAGCACCGGATCATCCGATGTACAGAAATACACACATCGGTCAATCACTCCAGTAAGCATCAAGTTTAAGCCAATTCTGGAGGAAGAGCCACTGGATCATCCGATGAGAAGACAAGTGCAACATCGGTCTAACAACGGTCATATCTGACACAATGACGTCAGCTAAAGTAAACTTGACCGATGATAACTAAAGGGGAGACATCGGATCATCCGATGTTCGCAGAAAAGTTCTGTCAGCCTACTTTTCCAATGGCTATTTCGTGGAGGCTGGCTATAAATACCCCCTAAACCGGTCATTTCGATAAGTCTTGATCACCAAACATTCTCAACACATCCACAAGCGTTCAAGACCAAGAGCCATCACTTCTACATCATTTTCGACCACCTACGCACCAAGAGATAGGCTAGAGCTAGCTAGAGAGAGAGCTTGTGTGCCTCCATTCTGGGTGAGTGGAATCTCTAGGATAGTGAGAGCCTCAAGGGAGTGCCCCTTGGTGTTTATAACTGTGAGAGACTTCCGGAGCTTGCCAAGGCGTTTGTGGAAGCCCGGAGGGTCGAAGTTGTACAAGGCTTGAGCTCCACCTTGCCATGGTTGGCAAACGGAGAAGAATAGTGGAGATCCCTCGTCTCGGTGACTTGGGTGTGGCTAAACCCTTTGGTGGGTGCCACAACGTGGATGTAGGAAGATATTGACGATCTTGCCGAACCACGGGATAAATCCTCGTGTCTCCTCGGGAGTTTGCATCCTCTTCCTCTCCCTTACGTTTATGCATTTTATATTCCGCGAAGTTGCTATTTACCTCAATGCATAGATAGTTTGCGTAGGGAATTGGGCTTTTAGGAATTAAGTTTTATTGTTTAGATTTTTGAAAAAAAGCCCAATTCACCCCCCCTCTTGGGCATTCGATCCTTACAGCCTCTCCAATTTTTGGTTCTTGTCTTCATCAACCTTCTCTTGGTTGTTGCTCTTGTGTACTTCCTTCATGTCCGACATGATCTCTTCGAGCGATTAGTCTCCTTTTGAAGAACCTTGCTCTGATACCAATTAAATGTGGCCTAGAGGGGGGGGGGTGAATAGGCCTTTTTGAATTTTGATAAATGAATATCATGCTATCATTAAGAGGGAAAAGAGTAAGGTTAAAACTCTTGAAGAAACTTGTGCTAGACTTGAGAGTGCTAACCTCGATTTGCTTGACAAGTATGAAAGCATACTCAAAGAGCATGACACGCTCAAATCTCATGTCAAGTAAATTGAGGAAGAAAAGGCTAAAATCAAGTTAGATAATCATGAGCTTAACTTAGCACACCAAACACTCTTGGAAGAGCACAACAAGTTAGTACAAGAACATCAAACACTTAACCTTGCTCATGACGTGCTTGATCAAGAATTGAAAAATACAAAGAAGCAAACTCTTAATGATAGGATATCCATTACTTCTCATGTCACTAATGCCTTGAACAAGTCTTTGCCTTTGAAAGCAAATGCTAGGGAGAAGGACTTGTTGGAAGAAATTGAGAGTCTCTACACTAGTGTGGCTAGACTTTCAAAAGGGGAAGTCAAACACAAGGAAATCCTCTTCCAACAAGCAAAGGCTTTCAACAAGAGAGGACTTGGATCCTTTCCGGTGCCTAACAAAGGAAAGGTGCCCTCACCGGAGCTTAGAACAAGCTTCATCAAGGAAGTTGGTTCTTATTGCCAACATTGTGAGGTCACCGGTCATCACACAAGGGAGTGTCCTCTTCCTAACGGACCTTCTCCAAAGTTGCCTATTAATTACAAATCTACTTTCAATGATCGTTATTATCTCTTAAGTAAAGTAGATGGCAAGGTGAAGGCTAGGTTCATCGGCAAATACATGAAGGACATGAAGGGGAAGCTCCCCAAGCAACTTTGGGTCCCAAAGACACTTGTATCACACATACAAGGACCTAAGTTGGCTTGGGTGCCTAAAGTTAAAAATTGAATTCATGTGTGTAGGTGAACTACAAAGCCGGAGGAAAGCATTGGGTACTCGATAGCGGGTGCACCCAATATATGACCGACAATGATGGTATGTTCACCACCATAGAAAACTCCGACAATCATGAACAAGTCACCTTTGGTGATAACTCTAAGGGAAAGGTAATTGGGTTAGGTAAAATTGCTATTTCAAATGATTTATCCATTTCCAATGTTTTGTATGTCAAGTCACTTAGTTTTAATTTACTTTCCATTGCACAACTATGTGATCTTGGACTAACATGCACATTTAGCAAAAATGATGTTGTTGTGAGTAGTGAAACAAACCAAGACATAGTCTTCAAAGGATTTCGGTATGGACATCTCTACCTAGTAGACTTCTCCAACAAGAATGCTAGCTTGACCACTTGTCTTTTCACTAAGACAAGCTTGGGTTGGCTATGGCACCGACGCATAGTGCACATAGGGATGAGCAAACTCAAGAAGTCATTCAAGCTTGGGATGGTGACCAGCGTGAAGGATGTTACATTTGAGAAGAACAAACTTTGTAGCGCTTGTCAAGCTGGGAAGCAAGTTGCTTCACACCACCCAATGAAGACAATGGTGTCAACCTCCAAGCCACTTGAGCAACTCCACATGGACCTCTTCAGACCGTCTACATATCAAAGTCTTGGCGGTAACCTATATTGTCTTGTTATAGTTGATGACTACTCTCGCTATGCTTGGACTCTATTTCTAGGTGACAAGAGCGAAACTCCCGAAGTGTTCAAGACCTTCGCCAACCGCGCTCAAAGGGAATTTCAACTTCCCATCATCAAGGTCCAGAGTGACAACAGCACCGAATTCAAGAACTACAACATTGGGGAGTGGTGTGACCGTGAAGGCGTGAAGCATGAGTTTTCGGACACATACACCCCTCAACAAACGGTGTCGTTGAAAGGAAGAACAAGACACTCATCACTCTTGCGAGAGCAATGCTTGATGACTACGGCACGTCGGAGAAGTTTTGGGCAGAAGAAATCAACACGGCGTGCCATGCCGCAAATAGGGTCTATCTCCATCGACTACTTCAAAAGACCCCCGTACGAGCTTCTCATTGGGAGAAAGCCCAACATCTCCTACTTTCGAGTCTTTGAATGCAAGTGCTACATCTACCGCAAGAAGAGGCTCGGTAAGTTTGAAAGAAGATGTGATGTTGGTATATTCCTTGGTTATGCATCAAACTCAAAAGCATATCGAGTACTCAACCAAACCTCCGGTTTAGTTGAGGAAAGTTGTGATGTTGAGTTTGATGAGACTAATGGCTCCCAAGAGGAGAGTTTTGGTCATGATGAAATAGATGATGAGCCTCTACGAGAAGCCATGAAGAACATGACCATTGGAGACATCAAGCCTGAAGTTGAGGAGAGCCATGATCAAGGGGGAGCTTCAAGTTCCAACAACAACACCTCCATGGCGCCTCAAGTTGACGAAGAAGAGAAGGATGATCCATTGCCAACTCAAGACTCAAAAGCACAACAACATCAAGAAGAAGAAGAAGTCCATGATCAAGTCCAACCACAAGAGGAGCAACACGCATCACCTTTGCCAAGTGCTTCACAACCACTTATGAGGCATGGACGCATCTCCAAGGCGCATCCGATGGACCAAATCATTGGAAGTCCGTCAAGGGGTGTAAGTACACGTTCTCGCCATTTCGCTTCATTTTGTGAGCACTACTCGTTTGTTTCATGTGTAGAACCCACTCATATTGAGGAAGCACTCCAAGACCCAAATTGGGTGATGGCCATGCAAGAAGAACTCAACAACTTCATCCGCAATGAAGTTTGGGTGTTGGAGGAGCGACCCAAGGACAAGAACGTCATCGGAACCAAGTGGGTGTACCGCAACAAACAAGATGAGAATGGCGTTGTGGTCTGCAACAAGGCAAGACTTGTGGCCAAAGGGTTCTCGCAAGTTGAAGGACTAGACTTTGGGGAGAAATTTGCCCCGGTCGCCCGGCTAGAAGCCATCCGTATACTCCTTGCTTTTGCTTCACATCATAATATTAGACTTTATCAAATGGATGTGAAAAGTGCCTTTCTTAATGGTTACATTAACGAGCTTGTTTATATTGAACAACCTCCCGGGTTTGAAGATCCGAGGAATCCTAATCATGTATATAGGTTGCACAAGGCGCTCTACGGGCTCAAGCAATCACCTAGGACATGGTATGAACAACTACGGGATTTCCTTATCATGCAAGGATTCAAGATCGGGAGGGTGGACACTACGCTCTTCACCAAAGACATCAACGGAGATTTGTTCTTTTGTCAAATTTATGTTGATGATATTATTTTTGGTTCAACTAACGAAGCTCTTAGCCATGAGTTTGGCAAAATGATGTCTAGGGAATTCGAGATGTCAATGATTGGAGAGCTCAACTTCTTCCTTGGATTTCAAATCAAGCAACTTCAAGAGGGGACCTTCGTCTATCAAGAGAAGTACACCAAGGACCTCTTGAAGAAATTTGAGATGGGAGGTTGTAGCTCAAGAAGCACTCCAATGGCAACAAATTGTCATCTTGACGCAGATAAGGACGGTAAACCTATTGACCAATCTAACTACCGTTCTATGATTGGTTCATTGCTTTATCTTACCGCATCTAGGCCCGATATCATGTTTAGTGTATTCTTGTGTGCTCGCTTTCAAGCGGCACCTAAAGAATCGCATAGGAAGGCGGTCTTTAGGATACTTAGGTATCTTAAGCATACCCCTAGTATGGGCTTTTGGTACCCTAAAGGTGCAAAACTACACCTCTTGGGATACTCGGATTCGGACTTTGCCGGATGCCGCGTGGATCGCAAGAGTACCTCCGGTGGGTGCCACTTGCTTGGGCGTTCCCTAGTATCTTGGTCTAGCAAGAAGCAAAATTCTGTCACTTTGTCCACGGCGGAAGCGGAATATATAGCGGCCGGTGCATGTTGTGCCCAAATTCTTTATATGAAACAAACCCTTTTGGACTTTGGGATTAAAATTGGTTGTGTGCCTCTCCTTTGTGACAATGAAAGTGCGGTTAAGATAGCTAAAAACCCCGTTCAACACTCCCGCACTAAGCACATTGATATTCGCCATCATTTCTTGAGGGACCATGAAGCTAAGGGAGACATCTCATTGCAAGGTGTTAGGTTCGAAGAACAATTGGCGGATATCTTCACTAAACCACTTGATGAGAAAACCTTTTCTAGGCTAAGAAGTGAGTTAAATGTGCTAGATGCAACAAACGTCATGTAAGAATGCACTTCATATAGGTCTTGCCTAACTCTCAAAGGATAGGGGTGAGCAAGGGTTAGCTTGGGATGGAGATTCTTTTGGGTTTTCCCAAGGTTTGGAGAGTGGTTCTCCCTGAAGAAGCCTTTGAAAGGTTCAAATTTGGCAAGATAGATTTATTTTATGCCTTGCATGATGCCTGCAATATAGACTTGTAATTTCTTGCACTATAAATTTGCTTGGCATTGCATACGGTAGATTGTCACAAAGGGGAACCCACCTCATGAGAAAGATACTTGTTTGAAATGCATTATCTCAACTCATATGTGGTGGAAAGAACAAAATGTTAGGTGCGTTAATGCCTAGAGGAACATGCTCTAAAGAGATAGAAGTCTTCGTACTCTACCTCACAAAGCATGGGCCTTACATTTTATTTGGATGATTTCCTCCTATCTTTCTCGGTGTTCCATTTGCTTTAAGGCCTAGCCAAGTTATTGGCATATTAGTATTTTGGGGGGGTAAGGGGTTGCCCAAAAAGTCCTAAGACATGTGTTTCTCATTGATTGGTTGTTTGGTCAAAGGACATGTATGGGATGTTGCTGTTTAGTAGTCATCGGATTATCTGATGCTTTGGTCAGACCATCATCGGATTAGTTGGTGTTCAAAAGCCAAGGGCCAGTTCAGTCAGTATCTCAAATGATCCGATGAGTTCATTCTGAAAAACATCGGTCCATCTGATGTGTACAATTCTAGAACTTTGATAAATTCCACCGATGATATCCCCTTCCATGTCGGACCATCCGGTTTCAACGACACCTTTTTGAATACCCTTACTGTGACATCCAACCGATGCTATATCTTTGCACGTCGTTCCATCCGATGTCAACGATACCTTTTTGAATACCCTTACTGTGCCATTCGACCGATGCTTCTAATGATCAACGTCCGTCCATCCGGTGTTAAAGTTTCGGCTAGGGTTTGGGACCCACTATTTAAACGGTGTCTCGCCTCCCGCTCTTCTCTCTCCCCGATCCCGTCGCCCGCACCTCACCTTCCACCGTCGCCGTCGCGCCACCACCCTCCAGTCGCCGCCGCCGCCCTTCGGTCGTTGCCGTCCTCCGGTCACCGCCGCCCACCTCCGGCTGCCGCCGCCATTCTCCAGCGCCGCCGCCACTCACCTCCACCGCAGCGCCGCCGCCACTTGCCTCCACCGCAGCCACCGTCGCCGCTCCACCCAGCCGCCGCCGCCGCCGCTCCACCGAAGTGCCGTCGCCGCCTCTCTCCACCATCGTGGTGCCTCCCTCTACGGCCACCACCACGTCGCTAGGGTTTCCGGCCCGTTGATCTCCGTGTCACCTTTCCGTGCATTCGACGTCATCGACTTCGTTCACGTGCCCGATCGCAATGGCTCGTGACAAGAAGAACAAGGGCAAGCCCATTGCGGAGCCAGCCGCAAAGAAGCATAAGCTATCCAAGGAGGAGAAAAGGGCGTTGATGGCTGCTCGCGCCGCCGAGGAGCGAGAGCGAGGCCGAGGAGGATCACTGAGGATCCGCGAGGCTCGTTCGAGGCAACCTCCCGTGATCGATGAGTCCAAGGCCGAAGAAGAGCCGGAAGAGCCACTCGTCCGCCGGTGCTCAACCCGGACCCGTGGAGGGCATCCCCCGGCAGCACCACGTCCGAGACCAACGGCTGCCGATCGTCGTGAGGACAGGGAGGCCCAGAGAGCCATCTACGAGATGGACACCACCATCCATGTCGGTGAAGGTGTCCGATTGACGGATTACCGAAAGATAAAGGCCAAGCAACTCCGAAGACTCAGATGGAGTGTGTTGCTTGAGGAGTGGTACCCGCAGCCTAGAGAGGCTCTTGTGGATAGTCGTTTCTGGACTGTGACACAGGCGTCGCTCTACGAGACCTACAGTCGCCGAGGCCACAAGTTATTCCAGCACAACTTTCTGGACTGGGATCAGCTCGCCCTGGCTGCAGAGACAGAGATTCGCCCATACTTTGAGAGGTATTGTGGGCTGGTTCAGTTGATGTGCTATGCGAGGAGTGCTTATGTGGAGGATTGGGTACGTGTGTTCTACGCTACCCTATACGTCTCTGAGGGCCGCAGGTCAATTGACTTCATGTTCATGGGCCAGCACTATCACTTGACGAGGCAGACACTAGCACAACTGCTAGGAGTGGAGTTGCACGACACTTGCGTGCATGAGAGGGTGTACGGACAGGCATACCCGCCGAGGAGGCCGCTCACTGGGGGAGTGGCACCACCACTGGAGGAGATACGTTCTCTTTTTGGCCCGACCTTCTCTCTAGACCATCCGAGGGTACCGGCTCTGTTGACTCCAGCTGCGCGCACGGTGCACCTTGCCTTGCGCCGCACGCTCTTGCCGAGGTCAGGTTACTTAGAGGGGTTCACCAGCCTGCAGCAGACCCTCCTGTTCTACATCATGAACGGGATGGAGTTTGATATAGTGGACGTCCTCATATGCGAGATGGAAGATGTGATCACTGACGGAGTGGGCATGATGAGGCAGCTCGTGTATGGACACTGGATCAGCTACCTGCTCTCCATGATGGTCCCTGAGGAGTCCGCCATGCATGACCGTCTCACTGACGAGAGTGTCACACGGTTCGGTCACTACCGTGCCCCAGCTCCTGGAGACCGCCGCCTTGGCCGTCCAGTCGAGCGTCATGTCAAGGCTCGTCTATCTGAGGAGGACTGGTTGGATCTGGAGAAGGAGGATGAGAGGCTGGCTGAGGCAGAGGCACAGGGTGAGGACCTGCAGCACATATGGTCCGAGAGCGACACGGATGACAGTGTCAAGGAGTACTTCCCTCCTCCTCCCTCACCCAGGCAGCACGACGCGGAGGCTGGAGGCTCTACAGTACCACCCCCTACTCCACCTCCGGTCTCAGAGGCACAGGCTTCTCAGCTGTCCGAGCTCACATCCCTCCTACAGCAGATGGTTGAGCAGCAGCGCTTGGACCGGCTTGCAGCTGAGCAGGCCCGAGCGGAGCAGGCCGCACGCCTTTTGGAGCTCCAGCAACTGCAGCAGGAGATGCAGCGCTAGATCGCCCATGAGAGGCGAGAGGACACTGACCGGCTGACTAGGCTCATAGACCAGATGCACCAGCGCTCCCTCGACCAGCAGCAGCAGACGCAGCAGGCGATGATGGGCATCCTGGGGTTGATCACCAACCTCTACACCCAGACCGTGATTGCCCTCTCATTGCAGCTGCCAAGAGTTGCTCCACCTCCACCTGTTCTTGCTCCAGCTGTCGCTCCGGTGCCGACTACGCCGATCCCTTCGATCAGCATGTCTCCACCGCTGGCTTCGGGCGCACCGATTCACTCTCCACTGCCGGCCATGACACTGTTCCAGCAGACGCTGGCATCCGTCGTCAGTGCCCCTGTTCCAGCAGCTCCTACCCAGCAGGCACCGACGACGGCTCTGATGGCTCCTACGGCTCCGACAGCTCCTTCCACCTCTCCAGGCAGCAGCTCCGACGACAGCGATGGTGACCAGTTCGTCATCGCGCCTAGTACTCAGGGTCCTTAGGCACTCGGATCCCTTTTTGGTGTCTTGATGACAAAGGGGGAGAAGAGTTAGAGGAGTCAGGGGGAGGATAGCTTAGTCTCAGGGGGAGTGTCCTAGCTGTAGGGGGAGTTTATCTATATGAGTTATCTTTTGTAATTTGGTGTGTTTGCTACTCATTTGCTACTTATTGAGCATTAATGAACTTGTCACTTATTCACTTGAGTTATTCTTTGATTGAGCTTTCAAATTTTAAGTGTAATAATCTTGTATTCATTGCATATCCTCTTAAGCTTCGTACTATCAAATTCATTACTATTGTGCTTTAAATTGTTGTGTTGGCATCAATCACCAAAAAGGGGGAGATTGAAAGCATCTAGGCCCCCATGAGGTACGGTTTCGGTGATTAATGACAACCATTGGATTTTACTAATGAATTTGTGAATGCAAGGTCCCCATAATCACTCAATCAAATGAAATCTATATGTCATTGGAGACCCATATACAATCACTTTATGAGATCAAATCAATGATATGAAGACAAGAAGTGAAAGCTCTTATGTCAAAGTCATTCAACCACAATTGATGACACTTAATGCTTGACAACCATCAGAAGTACATTTCCAACAAAAGTCTAAGAGGTCAATCGAGCAAGACACAAAAGAATCACTTAAAAACAACTCGAAGAAAACAAAATCAACTCACCGGATCAACCGATGATTTCTGAGAACAACACATCGGTCGAGTTGGTTCAGCAGAAGAAGAAGACCTCAGAACAAAGCACTCACCGGATCATCCGATGTTAAGGGCTCGGCTACATCGGTCCATCAGTACAGTTTGCAATATCCTTGGACCAAGTGTAGCACCGGATCATCCGATGTACAGAAATACACACATCGGTCAATCACTCCAGTAAGCATCAAGTTTAAGCCAATTCTGGAGGAAGAGCCACCGGATCATCCGATGAGAAGACAAGTGCAACATCGGTCTAACAACGGTCATATCTGACACAATGACGTCAGCTAAAGTAAACTTGACCGATGATAACTAAAGGGGAGACATCGGATCATCTGATGTTCGCAGAAAAGTTCTGTCAGCCTACTTTTCCAACGACTATTTTGTGGAGGTTGGCTATAAATACCCCCTAAACCGGTCATTTCGATAAGTCTTGATCACCAAACATTCTCAACACATACACAAGCGTTCAAGACCAAGAGCCATCACTTCTACATTATTTTCGACCACCTACGCACCAAGAGATAGGCTAGAGCTAGCTAGAGAGAGAGCTTGTGTGCCTCCATTCTGGGTGAGTGGAATCTCTAGGATAGTGAGAGCCTCAAGGGAGTGCCCCTTGGTGTTTGTAACTCTGAGAGACTTCTGGAGCTTGCCAAGGCGTTTGTGGAAGCCCAGAGGGTCGAAGTTGTACAAGGCTTGAGCTCCACCTTGCCAAGGTTGGCAAACGGGGAAGAATAGTGGAGATCCCTCGTCTCGGTGACTTGGGTGTGGCTAAACCCATTGGTGGGTGCCACAACGTGGATGTAGGAAGATCTTGACGATCTTGCCGAACCACGGGATAAATCCTCGTGTCTCCTCGGGAGTTTGCATCCTCTTCCTCTCCCTTACGTTTATGCATTTTATATTCCGCGAAGTTGCTATTTACCTCAATGTATAGATAGTTTGCGTAGGGAATTGGGCTTTTAGGAATTAAGTTTTATTGTTTAGATTTTTGAAAAGAAGCCCAATTCACCCCCCCCCCCCCCCTCTTGGGCATTCGATCCTTACAGCCTCTCCAATTTTTGGTTCTTGTCTTCATCAACCTTCTCTTGGTTGTTGCTCTTGTGTACTTCCATCATGTCCAACATGATCTCTTCAAGCGATTAGTCTCCTTTTGAAGAACCTTGCTCTGATACCAATTAAATGTGGCCTAGAGGGGGGAGTGAATAGGCCTTTTTGAATTTTGTCGAAACCTGCAACACTTAACAACCAGATCAAATCTCGAGATATCGGACTAGTCAGGTCAAGTGCGGACTTGTCCGGTGTGTACCGACTAGGTTAATCAAATTTGATCGATTAACTTGATCCTAGGATGTAAGCAGCGGGATTATACTTGTAATTTAAGTGTTGCACAACTATGAACTAGGGTGTATCACAATTTAATCTTAAACTCAATGTTTCAACGTAAAGTGAGCATGATTGATCGAAGCCCTAGATATATATATGAAATGTAAGAAGAATGGGCGCAAAGAAACAACACAATGATTTTATCCCGTGGTTCGGTTCCCACAGAGGCAACCTATATCCACGTTGAGGAGTCCACAAAAGGATTGGGTGTTCTCCAACCCTACCCTCGTCGGATCACCATGGAGGCCAATCCTCTTCACTAATCACAAAGGGGAAATAACCAAATTCAAGGGGCCTTCTCACAAGTTGAGGGCTCCCCAAGATTACAACAAGAACACCACCAAGAACACACTCGAAAGATCACAATGAAAACCACATGAGTGTGTTAGGGAAACAAACCAAGAGCTCAATGAGTGATGAACTGTGTCTCTCCAATGATCCAAAGTGTATCCTCAAGGGATTGATCTTTGTTGCATTTGATTTCGTGGAGAGATGTGTTTTTAAGGATCTTTCGAGGTGTGACGGCGCAGGGGGTCGAGAGTTGTTGGAAGATGGGCCATGTTCACCTATTTATATGGGGTTCCCAAAAGTAACCGTTAGGGTTTAGAAAGATCGGACTAGTCCGTGGTGAATACCGGACTAGTCCGGTGTGCTGTGTGTAGCAAACCCTAGGTGTCCCGAAATATCGGACTAGTCTGGCTAAGAGTGGACTTGTCTAAATTTGGTTCTAGAAATCTCCGGACTAGTCCGATGAATCTCAGACTTGTCCAGAAAAGTGAAACCCTAAGTGGATATGGGTGAAAAGTACACACTTGGAAGACTTGTCCGATTTAGGTCAGAGGGTTTTTCAGACTAGTCCGTGTTAATATCGGACTTGTCCGATTGACATCAGAAGGATATCGAACTAGTCCGATGTGTGATTGGACTTGTCCGATTTTGTGCAACTTGTGAAGTGTTTTGAGGACTAGTCCGTACTGGGGAGGACTAGTCCGATTCTAGTCAGAGAGATATCGGACTAGTCCGTGGGAATATCGGACTTGTCCGATCTTGTGCAGAAAGATATCGGATTAGTCCGGTATCAGTCGGACTAGTCTGGTCCTGTCGGTACCCTGCGTACTGGATACCCCTTGGGACTGCAAAGAGTGCAAAAGAACTCCACCTATCCGAGTTGAAGACCTCTGAAGGCCCCACGTGTCATACAGAACTGGACCTGCCTCCCTTCTATGGTTAGTCCCAGTGCCGCCACGTGTATCTTGAAACCGGAGCTACATCCCATACATGGGAAAGCTCTGGACTAGATACCTGTGTGGCACCCCCGGACCTAACCCCCGACAGAGGGAAGCTCCGGTACCGACACGTGTACAACAGCACCGGACCTACTCATCCAAGACAGTAAGCTCCGGAGGTGCCACGCGTCCAACCGCCAGACCTTCAAGCTCAACAGGCAGATTGGTGGACCTCCAATGGCTCGGACCTTCAAGGAACATTAAAGACTTCAAGACCCGATTAAGTGTCATTAATGCCATCTTAATAACACACGATCGGATGGCCCTTAATATCAGTAACGCCACTATTAAGGGACGTTACTATGCTATTAAGGGGAATTAAGTACATTAACCATGTATTAGACATCAGTAACTGCCAGGGCCACATGTCAGGCCATGCTGATGGTGTAACGACTAGTCCTTGTGCTATAAAAGGACTGGCCGAGCGATACACGGGAGGGGCTTCCACACACGCTCAAGACACTCTAGTCTCTGACACTCAAGCGCTCAGACGCTCAATACAACAGCAACACACCCGTGGAGTAGGGTATTACGCTTAGGCGGCCCGAACCACGTAAATCCTTGTGTCAAACCGCCACCTTCTTCTGAATCTCCGCGCGCCCACAACCGAACTAAGAAACTCTGCGGGCTGCCAACGGTAGTACCGGGAGAATTGCCGGAATCATCCTCCGATAGGTCCTGTATAAATTTGTGCAGTGTGTGAGGTTATTTGTGATTGAGCTCTTGGGGTGTGTTTCCTTAACACACTCCATACACAATGATCTACTACACTTGTTTCTTGAGCTCTTCTCCTCATTGTTCCTCATTCTCCCTTCTTTTTGGCACCTTGATTATTTTCTCATTAGAACCTGTGCTCATCTCAACAAAGTGGTTAGGATCTCATTTGCTTGTCATAAATCATCCAAAACCCACAAGAGATTCCTAGATGCACTTTCACTCAGGCCTACCGGGATGTAGGTAGAGTGGCGTACTTAGGGTGCAGGACCATGCTAAGTTGATAACACACTCCGAACTTATGTTGGCTTGGCGTTCAGACAAGTAGACTATGCTTCAATGTTAAGATCCAAAGAGACCGACAATATAACTTGTAACACATATGAATAATTTGGACTAAAACTTAAAAAGAATTGCACAACTTCAATATAGACAAGAAGGATAAAAATAATAATTCAAAAGATTGAGCTTTGTACAAAGATAAATGCATGTGGAGTCTGTTTTCACACAACAGTGTCTTTCATTATAGGTCTGGATTACAGGGGAGACAAGGACACACTTAGGGTACATGACCAGGCTAAGTGTGTTATACATCTTGTACTAGCCCGGAGCAGGCAGCTACACTTTTAGTGTCGTGACTGTGTAAAGTGTTGCTTGAACTTCCCGGACCCTCCCGGAGGGGCCAGTTGTTTTCACGAAGGACCTACCCTCTTTGTATATTGACTCTATAACATACATTGTGTGTAATTATAGACTCACCTCCGTGATTCTAGGCATAAAACTTACGGAGGTGCTCGATGTTCCAAGGATTAGGAAGCAAAGTCCCATCATCAATTGCCAAGCGAACGCATCCAGGACATGATACTTGAACACACAGAAGGGAACTTCCCAACTAGGGGAAAGTTTGTTCATCCCTTCGCGAGTTAGTATTTTCTGCAGCACCAGATCGCCTTCCTCGAGCTGTCAGTTGTGCACATGCCTTTGATGATAGCGCTGGAGCGTTTGGCGTTAGCGTGCATTCCAGACAGCTGCTTGGCACCTTCCCTCGTCGACGAGGTTAAGGTCTTCACGCCGGAGCTGGTCCTGTGCAGCTTCGTCAAAGGTCCGGACTCAGAGCGACCCCATGGTGATCTCCGGAAGAAGGACTGCTTCAGCTCCGTACACCAAGAAGAAGGGTGTCTCTCAAGTTGACCGGTTAGGTGTAGTCCTGCTTGCCCACAGTGTGGACAGAAGCTCTTCAATCCAGTTTGCCCCATGCTTTTTCAGGCGCTCCTATGTGTGCATCTTGAGTCCTTTTAAGATTTCTGCATTTGCTCTCTCGGCTTGACCATTGCTTGTTGGGTGAGCTACTGATGCATAGCTGACTTGAATGCCGAGGTCTTCGCAATATTCTTGGAATGCAGCACTTGTAAATTGGGTTCCATTGTCAGTTATAATTTTGTTCGGAACTCCAAATCTTCATATTATGGACTTCAAGAACTTGATTGTTGATTGATTGTTGATTGTCACAACTGGAGAAGCTTCTGGCCACTTGGTGAACTTGTCGATAGCGACATACAAGAACGTGTAACCTCCAATGGCTTTTGGGAAAGGTCCCAAGATATCCATACCCCACACAACGAACGGCCATGTAGGAGGAACCATTTGTAGTGAATGAGCCGGTGTGTGAATTTGTTTTGCGTGGAACTGGCACGCTTCAAATTTTTTCACCAACTCCATTGCGTCCTGAGGCGTTGTAGGCCAGTAGAAGCCGTGCCAAAAGGCTTTACCGACCAACGTGCAAGAAGACGCGTGGTTCCCACATTCGCCTCCATGGATCTCCGCGAGGAGATCACGACCTTCTTCCCTTGGAATGCACCGCATTAGGACGTCGTTGGCACCGCGCCGGTAGAGATCCCCTTCTACCAGCGTGTATCTTTTAGCCAATCTAAAGATCCGGTCAGCGGATATACCGTCTTCAGGAAGGATGTTGTCTTTCAAGTAGCTCTGGATCTCCGAGATCCTTGCATTGGATCTAACTTGAGATTCTGAGTCTTGCGTGTTGGGTTGCTCGGAGCTTCCGACAGCACCTACGACCCTTGGTGGACGCCATGGTAACAGGGCCACTGGGACCGCCAGCTTCGAGGTGTCGGTCTCACCCTCTTCGCTCAGTTCGGCAGACTGAGCTGTTGGTCTTGACAACTTCCGGACGAAGATTTCGTTGGGAGCCGGAGCTCTGGTTGAAGCCTTCGTCGAGAGTTTGTCGGCTTCAGCGTTATGGAGACGCTGAACATGATGAAGATCCAGGACTTCGAAGTCTTTTTGAAGCCTTTGGACTTCAAGGAGATAAGCAGCTAGCTGGGGATTGTTGCAGCAGCATTCACCTTTGACTTGTTTTATGATGAGTTGCGAATCACCCTTCACCAACAGCTGTTTGACACCATAGGATAGTGCCACCTTGAGCCCGTAGATGAGAGCTTCATACTCAACCATGTTGTTGGTCGCCTTGAAATCAAGGTGAACCATGTATTTGACCTTATCCCTGGTTGGGGTGAGGAGAAGGATTCCAGCTTCGGCCCCCTGCTTCTGCACGGAGCCATCGAAGTAGAGAGTCCAGTGAGGCTCAGTGAAGACTGGAACCTTGAGTTCTGACTTCTGCTCACTGGGGCCCCCAGTATTTGATGAAGAAGGAGTCCACTCCGCCACGAAGTCAGCCAAAGCTTGACTCTTGATTGCTTGCCATGGCAGGAATTCAAGATTGAATTTTGCCATCTCCAATGCCCACTTGGCGATGTTCCCAGTAAAATTAGGATTATGCAATATAGCACACAGTGGATAAGAAGTTACCACTGATATCTTGTGGGCTTGAAAATAGTAACGAAGCTTCCTTGAGGCAATAAGAACTGCGTAAAGCAGCTTATGCACCTCGATATATCTGGTCTTGGAATCATGAAATACTTCACTGATGAAGTACATCGGGGGTTGGATAGTCCGGACCCTCTCAGAGGGGCCCGAGGCTTCCTCTCCATCGACCCGGACCCTCCTTAAGGGGTTCGGACCTTCTTTTTGAACTTCTTGGACCCTCCCGGAAGGGTCCGAAACTTTTTCTTGTTCAATCCGGACCCTCCCTGAGGGGTTCGGATCTTCTTGAGCAGCCGTGGAAACTCCCTCAGATGAGGGAGGTTGATCTTCTAGCACTCCTCCTTGAAGATCGGTGTCTGGGGGCTGGGACCCAGACTCGCCTTCAGGTATCTCCGAACCCTCCTGGAGGGGCCTAGGCTCCTGAACTAGATGTAGCTTCGGTCTTTTCGCGACCAGGACCATGCTTACAACTTCTATAGTTGTAGAAATGTAAAGCGGTAGAGGCTCATCAGAGTTCGGAGCTACCAAGATTGGTAGGGTGGTGAGGAGCTGCTTGAGCTCTTGGAATGCCTTTTCGGCTTCTTCGAACCAATGTAATGGACCAGTCTTCCTCAATAGTTTGAAGAATGGAAGTTCCCGCTCTGCCAACCTTGAGATGTACTGGCTGAGCGCAGCTAGACATCCAATTAGCTTTTGGACGTCCTTGATGTAGGATGGAGGTCTCATGTCTTCTATAGACTTGATCTTCATCGGGTTTGCCTCAATTCCTCGGTGAGTCACCAAGAAACCAAGGATTTTCCCGGAGCTAACCCCGAAGACGCACTTGTCAGGGTTCCACTTGGTGCGCGTGATGCGCAGCTTGTCAAAGACGGCTTGCAAGTTCTCAAGGAGTGACTCCTTGTTCTTGATCTTCACAACTATGTCATCGATGTACACCTCCACCAAGTCTCTGATTAGCTCTCCAAATATTTTGTACATAACTCGCACAAAGGTTGAAGCAGCGTTTTTGAGACCAAAGGGCATGGAAGTATAACAATACAATCCATCTACTGTTATGAGGGCAGTATGCTCTTTATCTTCCCTAGACATTTGGATTTGATGATATCCGGAGTATGCAACTAGGAAACACAATAGCTCACACCCGGAGGTGGAGTCCACTATCTGATCTATCCTAGATAGTGGAAAAGGATCTTTTAGACATGCCTTATTTAGTGTGGTGTAGTCAATACACATCCGAAGCTTCCCGCCGGCCTTGGATATAATGACTGGGTTTGCCAGCCATTTTGGATGAAAAACCGCCCGGATGAAACCAGCTTCGAGCAACTTCTTGATCTCCTATCGGATGAAGTTTTGCCACTCGACTGATTGTTTTTGAGGCTTCTGGAGTACAGGACATGCATCGGGATAAATCTTCAGATTGCACTCAATCACTTCCCTAGGTATCCCAGGCATTTGTGACGGTTGCCACGCAAACACGTCAACATTAGCCCGAAGGAAAGTGATGAGCGCGAGTTCCTATTTGTTGTTCAAACCCCCCGATATATGGGTGGTCTGAGCAGCATCAGAACCGATTTGTACAACTTTGACGGGAACTTCGGTGTCACCGCTTGGCTGCACACGTGGTGTAGAGGTTGAGCCTCGATGATGAGTGCTTGGGGGTTGAGCAACGAGCTCTTTGTCGGAGGTTTTGGACCTCTCGGCAGTCCTCCAGACTGTATTTTTCTATCTTGTGGATTGGACACCACATCTTGGAACTATCGCCGTCTTCTAACGAAGGTCAAGGTCGTTTTTCGGGGCGTGGTCCCCGGCCACCCGGAGCTGCAACAGTCATAGCAGTAGGTGCGCCAGGCGACAGCTTATTCTTGCTGTTGGACTTCTTCTTCTGTTAGCCACCTCTGGAGGTATTGGCTTCAGCTTTGGAGGTCTTTTTGTTAACCTCCGGAGCTTGCTTTGAATGCATTTCCCGACCCTTTGCGTCCCAGGCGCACTTGTCAGCCAGGCTAAACAACTCCGTGACACTGGTGACTTCTTTCATCGCCAGCTTTTCCAGCATTTCTTTGTCTCGTACGCCCTGTCTGAATGCGACAATAATAGAAGCATTCGAAATAGAGGGGATGGTATTGCGTACCTGAGAAAACCGCTGGATAAAGGATCACAACGATTCCCCTGTTGTTTGCTTCACGACAAACAAGTCCAATTCGATGCCTGTTTGGGTGTAAGAGCTCTCGAAGTTAACAATGAACTGTTGGCATAGCTCCGCCCAACTGTTGATGGATTCGGACGGAAGACTCATGAACCAGAACCTGATGGTCCCAGTAAGAGCCACATGAAAGTATTTGGCTATCACGACCTCGTTGCCTCCTGCTGCAAGTATAGCAGTGGGGTAGATTTGAAGGAGTTCAGCGGAGTTGACAGTCCCGTCGAATTTTTCCGGCAGATGAGGCCGGAACTTCTGTGGCCAGCGGACCATGCGTAGGCGCATGGCCAAGGCATAACAACCTCCTCCTACTCCCATTGGAGCAGGGTTGTCCCGAGCGTCTCGCCTCTCACGAGCACGCTCAATATGGACGCGGTCATCCTGCTGTCGGTAACGACGATCAAGCTCTGACCGCAGGTCATGTGTTGAAAGCCTTGACATGGTGTGGGTGCAACGCGCCCCAGAAGGCAGCAACATCACCTGTTGAGATACAACACGCTTCCGGTGCTGTGATACGTGAGGACCAAGTCTCCCAGACAAGGTCCTACGTTGAGTCGGTGCCAGACCCGATGGGGGAGGACCTTGGTTGTGATAGCATCAGCTGCGGCTGCAACTAGATGTTGCACATCAGCACGCCACTGCTCCATCGCACCCTGAGGTGCTCCGGGTGTTGGTGGGCACTCCAGCAGAGTACGCGCAGCAATCAACGCATTCTTAGGGTTATTGTTCGCCGACGCTGTGACCGGCGCTAGTACCCCATCTTGCTGTCCAGCATTGTTTGCCAGAGCAGATAGATAGTGGTGGTGGTGGTGCGATGCCCGCCAGGACAACGGCTCCTGCTGGTTGCTGCATGTTGGGAGGATTCCCTCCAACAGGCTGCACAGCGTTGTTGCAGTTGGATGATCCTGCGACGGAGTTCACCATCTTGTGATCTCAGACCCCCTACCTGGCGCGCCAAATGTCGAAGCGTACGAACGACACTTTTCCGGTACTACTAAATTGTAGCCCGCGGAGGTTCTTGTATCGGTTTGAGCGCGCGGAGATCTTAGACAAGAAGGTGACACAAATGATTTACGTGGTTCGGGCCGCCTAAACATAAAACCCTACTCCACTGAGTGTGTGTTGTTGTATTGGAGATTTGTTTGTCGTGCTTGTGTGCGTATGAGCTTGGTTGTTTTGTATCGTGCAGCACATTCCTTTTATAGACCAAGTAATGGCTATTACATGGGTTGCCTGGCCCGACATGTGGCCTCGGTGGTTATTCTTGCATAATACACAATTAAGTGTGTTTAAGCACATAATAACGTGATAACGCGCCTTAATGGTAGCGTTACCAGTATTAATAGTGCATTAATGGCACATAATCAGGCGTTGCAATTGTAGCAATAAGAGTCCTTTGGATGCTTATGTCGTTGGAGATATGTCTGTATTCCCGTTGGTGGCATAGGTCCGGAGGCTTGACACGTGGCGGCTCCGGAGCTTTCCCTTGCGGGTGGTAGATCCGAAGCTGCTATACACGTGGAGGCACCGGAGCTTCCTTCTACTGGGGGTTAGGTCCGAGATCACTTTACACGTGTCAAGTACGGAGCTCCCCTATGCAGGGGGTTTAGATCCGGTCTTATGTTACACGTGGCAGTGTCAGAGCTCCTCTACGTAGGAGGTGGGTCCAGTGTCGTTTGATACGTGAGGCATACGGAGGTCTTCAACTTTTATAGGTGGAACTCTCTTGCACTTCTTGCGGTATCATGAGGTACCCGGTACGTAGGGTACCGATAACAACACTTAAAAAAATAGCTGAGAGTAAAATAAACATTTTCTTAAGTAACTGGAGCCAACGAAGCTGACTAGGCATGCATACGTGGACAGTCTGCTCGCATAAAGGATGAAATTGAACCTAAACACTAAAGTTTAGGGATCAAGTTGACCACTTTGATAACGAGAAACTAAGTTGAATCTCTCACCGAAGTGAAGGATCAAATGGGCTATTCCAGTGCTCTAAAAGGACGTTTGATGCTAGGTGTCTGACATCTAGACACCCACCTAGGCGCCTAGTTAGATGACCAGCAGATCAGCAGCCCAACATCCTATAACAATACAAATTTGATATAGAAGCAGAATAAATTCCATACATCAGCACTACATAAGCATGGATCTAAGAACAAATTTGAGTTGGACCCAACAGCAGCACTCGGATCAGCAGAGTCGATCGCGGTCTGGCTGCTAGGACTGAGACAGAGGCCGGAGCAGAGGGAAGGGGCCAGCACTGACATCTGGGCTAGAGAGCCTAGGTGTCGCCTTTTAAATAGGGGTGAGAACATCTAAGGAGGACAGGCCCATCTAAGGGTGCAGGCCTATCTAAGGTTGCGTTTGGTTAGATGTCAAGGTTGAATTGAATAGGATTATCCGTGTTTTTCTGTATTGGACCATCCAAGCTGATGTTTGGTTAGATGGATTGAATGATCCAATTTTCTTTTTGATAGATTGGATGAAAGATGGATTGGATGATCCTAGTTCGCATTTGTTTACATGGACACGAATGGCAATGTTGAATATAATGACTACTTTTTTATTGAGTAAAATGTGTTGGAGGGACATCAACTTATAGAGGTGTGTCACATAGGTCCACCAACTTCTAAAACACATTTAAAGGTCCCTAATCTAATTAAATGTGTCACTAGAGGTCCAAATACCTCATGTGTCGCCAACATGGCGGACACGTCATATCTGACTGGTGCCACCTTGGATATGAACCTTCTGCAAAGTAGTCCCTGAGCTTTCTCATATTGACTGGTTGTTTATAGATGGTTGCAGCCACATATTGGAGCTCGGCAGGACGCACCATGGAGATCAACCATGATGTCAGTAGTGCGCTGATACCTAGGTCGCGTGGATTGTCGGTCTTGAGTCGGAGATCTGACGCCGATCTGGATTGGAGCGGCCATCGGAGGCGACAAGTATTCTGGCGGAGATCTGGCGTGGTTGCTAACGGTGGTTCCAAATTTGTTTTGTATAAGTATATTACTTTTGCTACTTACACCAAGACAGAGCGTTCATTGTAGTGGTGAAGTCTCATGCTCTGCATATGTGATCCTGTGTTCGAATCTCACGAATTACTTCTTTTGTCATTTTTTGTCTGGTGTGATTGTATTTTTTGACTGATTGTTATGTCAATAACATAGCAGGCTAATTGGCAACAAAATTTAACAAGTTTGTCAAGAAAAAAATGGTATGCAGCACCACAAGAACTCCAATATATAACAAGTTTATTACATCTGTTCACAACAACATAACAGGGTCATTAGTAGGAAAAAGCTCCAAAAAATTTACACACTTGTTATGTGTGACCACTGCAAAATAACAGGGTTTCTAGCACCAAAAGAACTGCAATATGTTATAAGTTTCTTATAGCTTTTTCAGAGCAATCTAACAGTCTTTGATAGAAAAAAACTTCAAAATATGTGCAAGCTTCGGATGATTACTTCTTCTTTCCAGCAGCTACTTTCTTCTCCTTTTTTTTGTGCTTCAACATCACTCTTTAGTTTGGCTGCAGCACACTCTCCACGGTCTTTTTGATAGCTTCCCCTTTGAAACGAGATGAATCCGGGTTTTCCACCACCCGTGTCAGTGGAGTAGGAGGAGCTATCAGCTGCAGGGGCATCTTGGGCGCTACTTCTTGTGTCTTCTTAACACAGGCGTTTCGGAAACAACGGGCTCCTGCTTGTCCATATAAGCCAATGATATGGTTCGATTGATACGGAACTGGCCATCATTGTTGCCTATGGTTCTTAAAATTGTGCCTAAAGACCAGTAAGAACATCAGGACTCTCTGAATTGGAAATTGCCCTGCAAACTGAGACATAAACTGTGTCAACACATTGTCAGTACAAGAAACAGAAAAAAATTTTGACTAAATCTCTTCAACTTCGAAGGCAGCATAACACGCTGAACTGTGGAGGTATATGGGGAATTGTACAAGCATGCAACTAATCAAACAATGGATCGAAACGTTACCTAACCCCCGGGAAAAATAACTACTCCCAAATAAGCGATATTCACAGGAAGAATTGTAGGTGCACAACAGGAGAGGAATTACTTGGAATAATAGGAGGGCGCGAAAGAGCTGCAGCGGCAGCGAGGGGATGCGGGCCCGGACGGCGGCAGCATTGGAGATCTATCCCAACCTCACCGGATCCCGATCCCAATCTTCGTCAACAGTCCGATTCCAATCGCCGCCGGCGCCCCAATCTGCGGACTGCGCCGCGGCTAAGGTCAATTCTGCTTGTATGGAAGCCACCTCCATGAAGCTCCAGCTTGGTGGCTGAGGTCGGGAGCTCCGGCCGTCGCCCGTGATCAGATAGGACGCACCCTCGTTTCTCCTACGGTAAGTGTGTCAATAGGAGTATTCGTAGGGGGTTAAATGGAAAATATAAAATCCAATGTGTCCCTCTTCTTAGTGTGACGTGTCAGTCACGTAGGCATGCTACACGTGCGCTGGACTTCTAATGACACTCTTAATTAGTTTAGGACTCCTAAATGCGTTTTAGAAGTCTATGGACCTATATGGCACACACTCACAAGTTTATGTATCACAAGTGTATTTTACTCTTTTTTATTTTGATGATCTTACCACATTGTTAAAATTGTATTAATCAGTCTTCTTACAGATACCATGTACCACATTGATCAGAGCACTACCACCGATTCTCATAGGTGCAACTAGATTGCTGGAGTGACTGTCCATTGTTTCCATCAAAAAGATGTATGAATTCGATAATAGCTAACTCATTCTGCCAAATATAGAGCAAATCACGCATCATCAGTTGTTCACAGTAAGAAAACCATTAGTTAAAGGAAAGAGAGAGGACTCTTCGTATGCTTAATTAAAAATTATCGAGAGCTTTACGAAATTGACACAAGCCGGACCAAATGGAATAGCAATCACAACTACAAGAGCCACAAAAGTAGAGGAAAACAAGATTATCACGGCAGGCTGGCTTGGATGTCCCTCGCTTGGAAGCCTCTCGGGAGGGACTCGTGAGAGAGGCGGGCAGCTGCCATCGCTTAGAAGGCTCTCGAGAGGGAGTCGTGAGGGAGGCCGGAGGCGCTACGGAAGACGACGCTCCAGCGCGGTAGGTGCCCGGGCGCGCCTCTTGTGCGGGAGAAGGGCAGAGGCGATGGTACGGCGGCTCAGATCTGCTCGACGCGCGACAGATGAGGCTGGAGCGAGCGCGGTTGTTCCAATAATCATACCTGCTCGAGATTCCATCTCCAGCGTATGTCGCTCTGCCCGCCGGGGAAGAAAATAAACGGAGTAAAAAGACTGATTAGAGTAATGTTGGCGTCTGGAGGGTGTTTCCTCATGCCGATGCGGCCATGCGGACAGGTCTGTGCGACCGATTTCTTCGTACGCGGTCATCCAGCATCTCAACCGAATATTCTACATCCAGGATGTATCTATCCAGTCTGACGGCAAAACAAACACGGCATTGTACCGCTCAATCCAGTCCAATCCAATTCAATTCAATGAAACAAACAGACCCTAATCCGCTGGAAGCATCCTGGACTGTCCAAGCACACTGTTATTTTCACTTTGCTCAACTCATGTTTTCATACCGCGTCCAATCTCAGCAAATAAGGAAGATCAGGTCTTGCCCCAGTATGGGAGTCAAAAGGTCATGCATGTTAGGAAACAATACACTTTAAGGATAAAATTAATTTTTAAAATTATAACAGTATGTATGACACATAATCTATAGAACATGTAAAACAACATGTAAATAAAGCAGATTATATCTATCATATTCATGCATAGAAAACTCATCTTTACTTACAGTGTTGACGCTTCTAGCTTAAAAAATGATGAGTGGAAGAAGACTGTATAGGAAGTAGGTCTTTTATCGAGCAGTCGCGCGAACGCTACCTGAAAAACTAATTTGTCCCAACCCGTGCATATTCTTCACTGGGACGTGATTTCGGAGACACCGCTTTCTCGCACACCGGTGACACGCCGACAAGAAGGATGGACTAGCCTGTAGCAGACTCTCAACACAGTGGACTAGTGAGTCTGTCCACCTCCATCTTACAGAATGAGAGTTCTTATTCTGTATATATAGCGACAAACTCAGGTAATTGAAGGAATTAAGTATGCAATAAAGCAGCACAATTAAGCTCTAGTAACTGAGGGCTTGTTTGGTTTGTAACTTTTGTGAACCTTACCAGAATTTGGTTTTACCAAAACGCGGGCGACGCCAATTCATTGATAAATGAACATCTGAATAGCGACCTTACCAATACTACCATAATTATTTGTATGACATGTGGGGTCCACATGCTATTAATTTTATTTTTTATGAAATATATTCAAGTGAGATCTTTTTTTTGTAGATTTAATTACAATAAATTTAATGGTGCAATTAAAATTTAAATCAGATTTATAGTTTTTGAAATATTTTTGTTCAAAGTTTGTTAACTTGATAACCTCGAAATACATGCGCAAATCATGGGGTGCCACCTCACCCATGCTTCCGTGGGTAGCGTTGTCAAAATTTTACGATGGATTCTGCCGCCCTCAACTTGCCAATGATTTTGACTTGGGTTACCAATTTTTTGTGGACGTTACCAAATATTGGTGCTAAACCAAACTGCTACCATATTTTATGGGCACACCAAACTTTGGAAAGGTATCCATTGGCAAGAAACCATGGGTTTGTTTGGTTTTCAACCATTGCTCACCTTTCCAAAGCATTGGCTTGCCAAATTTTGGTGGAGAATTTAGCCACCCAAATTTTGGCCAACATTGGTAAGCAAAATAAACTAGCTCACCACATATGTCCATTGGCTTGCCAAACTTTGGCTTCAATCTAAATGCACACTCTATACAAGGTCAACTACCAAATTTTGTTAAGGTAACAATTGGCAACAAACCAAACATGCCCCAAACACGTCTTGAATGCAATAAACTTCAGTATTTGCAACATAATTAAATCGCGTCAGTTATTGCATACTATTATTCTTCAGAAACTGAATCATAAAGTGCTACGAATTGCAACAAATTAAAGTCATATTAGTGTCAGTCTTCTCAAAAGGAGAGAGGGCAGAATTACCGCGTCAGTCACCACGTCGCAAGTCACAAGTCACGTGTTAACTCACACAAAAATACGCGAAAATGCGAATACGCACACGCGTGCATGTGATTTGTCTATGGCTCTAGCCATCCCTCTCTCACATATTCTATACATAGACAATAGCTTCTCTTATAAATAAGTACTACTCTCCTCAAATAGTCAATGTGAGATAAATGTCTCATTTACACCTTTAGATTTTAATAGAGAATAATTGGGCCCAGGTCCAAATATTTCAACAATCCCCACCAAATTCCAAAGGCATAGCTGACACTACTTGTCGTATGTCCACAATGTTATTTGATATATCAGCTTGACGATGGAGACATATTCGGTTGAACATCCATCTAAATCTAAAAATTCTGCCAACCCACAACTACACAATGGACTATGCCTTGAATTGGTAGTTTTGCATGACATGGTTTTATTTAAAGACCCAACTGATATTAGGCGCCTATTGGATCAGTCCTCGGGTGGAGCCTATAAGTCATACTCTCGTGTCTCTTTCATGAGCTTCTTAGAAAATTCTCGAATCTCATAGACTGCGACCAACAGTCAGCTCATATAGGTATGTTCATACAAGAATACTTTGTAGGACAGTATCTCGCACAAAAGCCTCCGAACATATTCAGACTCAACTAAGCCTTATTGCATCTTCACTGGAGAGGGTAGTATATAATTATGTACTCTCCTAGTCATACATACATCTTGTTCTTCCCAAATCCTAATTCATGGGATCTTGGATCACATAGGTTTGGGTTACCACTGTGTATAACTCACGTGGGCCTCAATCCCATCTCCTTCGATGCACAATCTATCAAATTTCTTGGTAGACGTTTTGTAAATGGATCTGCCAGATTTTTAGCCGTTTGAATGTAACTAATGACTATCACTCCGAAGCTTCTTAATTTCTGATGGATTTTAACTGTCTTTTTACATGTCTTGAGGATTTTATATTATCCTTTGTACTTGACACTTCTGCAAGAACAGTTTGATTGTCACAGTACATAAGAATCGGAGGAATTGGTTTTTCCACCACTGGTAAATCCATCAAGAGTTCCTTCAAACACTCTGCTTATACAGAGGTTATATCTAATATTGTAAGCTTTGCTTCCATGGTTGACCTCGTCAAGATGGTCTGTTTACAAGACCTCTACGAGACAGCAACTCCTCCAAGAGTAAAGATATAACCACTTGTTGCCTTTATCTCATCAGCATCAGAAATCCAATTGGAATCACAATAACCCTTCAAAACTTTACCGTCTCCTGTAGTGAAGTCTATAACTCATTGTACCGCACAAGTAACGCATAACTTGCTCAAGCGCACGCCAATGATCATCTTCTAGGTTAGTAGTAAACCGACTCAATTTGCTAACCACGAAGGAAATATCAGGTTGAGTAGCACCAGCTAAGTACATGAGTGAAGCAATTATTGAGAGTATCTTAGCTGGTCTTTTCCTAGTCCTTTATTTTTCCGTAAAATTATACTAGGATCATATGGTATTGGTGAAGGCTTGCTTTCCAAATAGCCAAAACGGCTCAAGACCTTCTCAACATAATGAGATTGCAAGAGTGTAATCTCATTCTTATTTTTTATCAGCTTGACGTTTAAGATAACATAAGCTTATTATATGCATAACCAAGAAAGATACAATCGACAATATTAGATCAGAGTTTACACTTTTTGACTATTGGTATATTTACCATAGCCAAACACCCCAATGTGCGCAGGTAAGAAAGAGATGGTTTTCTTCCTTTCCAGCCTTCATATGGAGACTCACTATTATTTGTGGTAACTTTGTTCAATACATGATTTGTAGTTAGAACTGCCTCCCCCACTATGCCTTAGATAAACCTGCAGTATCTAACATATCATTCACCAAATCCGTTAGAGTGCGGTTCTTCCTCTTGGCAACCCCATTTGATTGAGGTGAATAAGGTGGTGTTCTCTCATGTATGACTCCATTTTCAGCACAAAACTGGGAGAACTCATCGGAAAAATACTCTCCTTCACGATCAGATCTAATTCTTTTTATCTTTCTTTCTAGTTGATTCTCAACTTCTGCCTTATAGATCTTGAAGTAATCTAACGCCTCATCTTTTGATTTAAATAAATACGCATAACAATAGCGAGTTGAATCCTCAATAAACGTCATTAAGTATTTCTTTCATCCAACAGTCGACACACCATTTATTTCGCAAAGATCAGAATGAATGAGTTCTAAAAGTGTCAAATTTCTTTCATCCACATCCAAGTGTGGTTTTCTTGGTTGTTTTGCTTGCACACAAGCTTGACACTTAGAACCTTTAATTATAGAAATTTTAGGAATTAAAGATAAGGTAGATAGCTGTGAGATGCATCCAAAATTTATATGACACAAACGTGAGTACAAACACTTACTTCATCATATTTATTCAAAAATTTCACCATAGAGATACTAAAATATGAAAGAGAAAAGTGGAACAAGCCTCCGCTGTCATAGCCTTTTTCAATAAAGAGTCCACATTTTGACATGACTACTTTATTAGACTCAAACACAAACTTAAATCCATCTCGACACAACAAAGAGCCACTGACGAGCTTTCTATTTATTGAGGGGGCATGCTGCATGTTCTTCAACTGCACGATCTTTCCAGTTATTTTTCCCGAAGTGAACTTCATACTGACCGTACCGACACTATGAACAAAAGCATGTGAGCTGTTTCCCATCAAGACGGAGGAGGCACCGTGGGTAGTCTGATAAGAAGAAAACATAGATACATGAGTATAAACATGAATATAAGCCCCTGTATAAATCCACCATTCACTAGGTTGACATGCTGTTAAAATAGTATATGTATTACCATACCCTGTTGTTTCAGCGTCGCTAATAACCATATTGGCAGATTTTTACTGATTTTTCTTGCCTTTTCTGTTTGTGCACTTTTTGGCAAAATGTCCAACCTTGCCACAGACATAACATTCAACCTCAACCATGTTTATCTTCTTCTTCTCCTTTCTCTTAAAGTTGATGGTGTGTACAACTTTATTTTTCCCTTTCTTTGGTCCAACATGTTGCATGACATTAGCACTGGACTGTCCTTCATGCACTTTGGACGCATTATCTTTTGCCCGAACTTTCTTCTCCACATCAAGAGAAGTCAAAAAATCCTAAACGGAAATGTTCTCTGTCTTATGTTTCAGAAATGTGGCAAATCCCCTCCAAGATTGATGAGGACATCACAACAGCGGAGACACACATTGAAATGCAAGGACCAATCACAAGAGCACGAGCATGGTTAATAAATCAGCAGGTGAATTCGCTCCTAACTTCTTTTGCATGTGAGTTTGAGAATAGATTACTATGTGACGATTTAATTGTTATTAGGAATAATGGAGAAGATCAACAAGTGAAGGAAAGAGGCCTTGGGAGCGTGGAGAACCAGCTGGGACGTCCACAAGTTGATGGAAACAGTTTACAACTCAGACTCAAGTTCAACTCACAGTCCAGGAGCAGTCCACCTTAAAACGGACGCCTAGGAGGCATACGGACTCCGTTTTTGATTTTCTACATATTCATAGAAATAGGAGAAGATAAAATTTCCAATGGTTCTGGTCCCACCTCAAAATTCCTCCGGAGTCGTTGGGAATCGTCGAAACAAGTCAAGTCCAAATTTCTGTCCGGTGATGTGCCACCGAATCGGTCCTTTGGACCTTGTATCTCGTAAGAGTCCATTAGGGACGCGTCTAATCGTGTTTTGACCAAACCCTAGCCTTTAAATACTTCAGCCGCCAGTCATATTCGGTGGTTTTTGCTTAGAATAACAATTTCGCCGTTCTACGGTTTGTGAGACCCCAACTTCTGAATTTTTGATCGTGTCTTCTACGTTCTTGCTTGTGTTCTCGGTTCACTTGCAGGGATTAGCCTTCTTGGCGAGGTCAAGCGTGTGCCGCATGGTTGATAACCAACGGAGCAGTGGTGTAGTGATTGCAGGGGTATTCAAACTGCTCGAGTGTCGCGGATCATCAACGTTGAGTTCTCCACTCCAATCGACTTACCTTTCGGAAGATCGGGCCTAAACCTACTCATCAATTGGTATCAGATTTCCAGGTTGCCCTTGAGGTATCTTTGTTTTCCTTCCATTAGAACGATTTTGTTTCGTACCTAGAGTCCACAGAAAAGCCACAAAAAAATTAGATCGTTTTTCCCGCTTCCTAGACTATAGTGCTCGTAGTTTCGTTTTTCAGTTTGCATTGTTGAGTTTGCATTCGTGTGGTCGAGTCTTGTTGCTGGTTTAGATTTGTGTTTTGGGTCCTATTTATCGTGTTTCATCTTTGTTTTCTTCCTGTTTCACACCTATTCCACAATCCCTAAATAACAAACCGATCCACCACGTTCATCGGTTTGCCCTAGCTAGCCGCCTTGCGTGAACTCCCGCATCGCCAGCCTTTGTTCCACTCACCCTTGAATCATCACACACCACCCCATTAGTTGTTGTGCAAATTACCGATCGTTTTCATATCCGGTTGCGAGTTCTGTTCTCAAACCGAGTTGGAATCAACGTCCAAAAATCGTAACTCGAACAGCCTGCCTTAAAATGGCCATAACTTTCGCATACTAACTCTAAATCGGGTGATTTTTTTTCAAATTCATATACAAGAAATTTCGCATCTGCTTTTTCGCTGCGTAGCCGCATTCGGCAAAATTAGATTGCCCAAATTCACCTCGGAAGATAGGTTATCCGGCCTCCGAAGTTTCAACACGAATTTTAAAGAATCTTCTTGATTTTCTATAGGCCGCATATTACATCCAGTTGAGCTGTAAATTTGTGTGCTTCATATCTTCGTTCTCCTGAGTAAAGAAAAAAATCAAAAAATATTACAAAAAGAAAAAAATAGTGAAGAGCACGCATATTAAAGCAATTGGCCTATACTACTTGTGCTGTGATTGTTAGTTATATCATTCTGACTTCCTTTTGCCTTGCTACTTCCTTGTGTTGTTCGAGGCCCTAGAGCACTTGGTTGACCAGCAACAGTTTCCAACATTGAATACTTATTCAACTTTGTTTACCTGTTAACGTTTTTCTGCTTATTAGCCACCATATTGTGCCATCCAAGCTCCACCTTTCTCTTGAGCATAACAGTTACCTTTGCAATCACCCCACGCTTAATTGGTTCATCTCACCGTCCACACCACTTGCTGTGTCGGTAAGAACACTTGTAAGAGCGTGGTAAGACGCTTGAGCGAGAGAGATTGTTTTTCTTCCACCATTCACATTGTCACTGTAGTTGATAGGGATAACATATTTTTGTTGTCTTTTGTTTCCTACTAACAATGGCAGGAGAAGACAGTGATGATGAATGTGTTCAACATGCTGAGTTATGTGATATGATTAAGACCATAACAGATATGTTTGCAAAATACAACGCAGCAACGGAGGAGTCATTGGCGAACTTGACTCGCCAACTTGATGACCTTGCTCTTCGGATGAATACTTTTGAGGCTCGGTTGCCTCTCGCTAGAAGACATGAAGACAATGCTTATGATGATATGGAAGATCACAACAATCAGCCAAAACTACCACTTTATCGTTGAGCTATGGGAGGTAATAATCATCATAACAATTATAATCGTCCTCCTGATGATCCAAAGTGAAATTTACTGTACCCCCTTTTTCTGGTGCTTATGATGTTGAGGCTTATCTTGATTGGGAGATGATAGTAGAGCAAAAATTTAATGTCCATCTTGTTCCTGAACAACATAGAGTTCGTCAAGCCACTAGTGAGTTTAAGGATTTTGCTATCATATGGTGGAATGAACTTGTTAAAACTAGAACTGATCCTCCAACATGGGATAGATTAAAGGAAGCTATGTGTGTTCAATTTGTTCCTCCATCTTTTCAGCGGGACCTTCGCGAAAAATTGCAGCGCTTAGACCAAGGTAACATGTCCGTAGAGGAGTATTATCAAGAGTTACAAAAGGGTATACTGCGTTGTGGGGTAGTAGAGGACATGGATGATAAAAAATAGCTCGTTTTTATGGGGGGTTGAGGCATGAAATTCGGGACATTGTTTATTACAAGGAATATGATACTGTTAACAGATTGTTTCAGCTTGCTATATTGGCGGAAAAAGAATTGCAGGGCCGACAACAACAGCAACAACACACAAGGAGCAACTTCACGCCGCGTTCGACGTCTACACCATCCAAAACAACACCATCTTCGACCCCTCGTGTAGCGACTACACCATCCAATGACGGCAAACGAAATATACCTGCTGCTCCACCCTCTCGCGTGCCGAAAGGCAGCAAGGCGACATCATTCAAGCCTTCGTCGTCCACTCCTTCTACGGGTCGTACTTCCGACATTAAGTGTCACCGCTACTAGGGACTTGGTCATATGATGAGATATTGCCCGAGCAAACGATCATACATAGCACGCGACGATGGCGGGTATGATAGTACTTCGGATGTTGAAGATGAATATTCTCTTGCTACTGACTTTACAAATCCAAATGACGAACACACCGAAGAAGAGGTACTTGGTACAGCGGCGACGGAGAACTATAGGAGCATCATTGTGCAGTGTGTCTTGAGCTCCAAAGTGGATACCGACGACAAGCTACAACGACACAGCCTCTTCCACATGTTTCTCGTTGTCAAGGACTGTCGTGTACACACTATAATTGATGGAGGTAGCTGCAATAACTTGGTGAACACGGACGTCATCAAGAAACTTGGTTTGACAACAAGAGCACACCCTCATCCATACCGCATTCAATAGTTCAACAACAGCGGTAAGATTCAGGTAACACAAACAGCGAGAATACATTTTTCAATTTGTTCATACCATGATTTTGCTGATTTTGATGTCGATCCTATGGATGCTTGTTCTCTTTTATTGGGTCGTCCTTGGGAATTTGATACAGATGCTATTCATCATGGTAGAACTAATAAATATACTCTCATGCATAAGAGAAAGAAAAACATTTTGCTCCCCATGACTCCTGCTGAAATTGTGCATTTTGAGAAGAATAAAATTCGTGATGGCAAAGCAACAAAACTAGAATATGAAAAACAGCAAGTCATTAAGTTAAAATCACCATCGTTGCTCGCAACTAAATCTGACCTTGCTGATTTATTTGATGCTAAGGTGATGTGCTATGCTTTAGTATGCAAAGAAGCAATGTTTTCACTTCATGAATTGTCTATGGCATTGCCCCCTGCTGTTGCTAACCTTTTGCAGGAGTTTGAGGATGTGTTTTCCTCCGAGATACCCCCTGGCTTACCACCGATGAGAGGCATTGAACACAAGATCGATTTGATTCCAGGAGCAAGTTTGCCAAATCGTGCAGCATACAGGGCGAATCTAGAGGAAACTAAGGAAATTCAGCGACAAGTCCAATATCTTTTGGACCGCAGGTACATTCGTGAAAGCCTTAGCCTTGTTTCATTTCTGTTCTTTTGGTTCCTAAGAAAGATGGTAGTTGGCGCATGTGTGTTGATTGTCGAGTGATTAATAACATCACCATTCGATATCGTTATCCTATTCTTCGCTTAGATGACATGCTTGATGAATTGAGTGGTGCTATCATCTTCACAAAAATTGACTTGTGTAGTGGTTACCACCAAATTAGAATGGCACTAGGAGATGAATGGAAAACTGCATTTAAAACCAAGTTTGGACTTTATGAGTGGTTAGTCATGCCTTTTAGTTTAACTAATGCACCCAACACCTTTATGCGTTTAATAAATGAGGTTTTACGTGCTTTCATTGGACGATTTGTGATGGTTTACTTCGATGATATCCTCATTTACAACAAGTCATATGATCAACATCTTCATCATTTACGTGCTGTTTTTACTATTTTGAGAGGTGCATGTTTGTTGGCTATGTCGTTTCCTCGCAGGGAATTGAGATGGATGAGGCAAAAATTGAAGCAATCACCAGCTGGCCAGCCCCAACAACCGTCACGCAGGTTCGTAGTTTTCTTGGTCTTGCAAGTTTTTATCGGTGTTTTGTGCGGGATTTCTGCACCATTGTAGCATCTCTACATGAGCTAACAAAGAAGGGAGTGCCATTTCGATGGGGCGAACAGCAGCAACAAGCTTTTAATGCTCTCAAATTGAAGCTTACACAAGCACCATCGCTACAACTTCCTGATTTTGACAAGACCTTTGAGCTAGAATGCGATGCAAGCGACATTGGTATTGGAGGCGTTCTCATACAAGGAGGTAAACCCGTTGCTTTCTTTAGTGAAAAACTTCATGGTCCTTCTCTGAATTATTTCACTTATGATAAGGACTTGTATGCCTTAGTGCGAGTATTACAAACTTGGCAACATTATCTTTAGTCTAAGGAGTTTGTCATACATTCCGATCATGAATCATTGAAGTATATTAAGTGTCAAACAAATCTGAATAAACGACATGTTAAATGGATTGAGTTCATAGAGTCGTTTCCATACATCATTAAGCATAAGAAAGGGAAGGAAAATGTCATTGCCGATGCATTATCTAGGCTTTATACCATGTTGTCCCAACATGATTATAAAATCTTTGGTTTGGAAACAATAAAAGCATTATATCCTACTGATTTGGACTTCAAAAATGCTTTTAAAAATTGTAGAGAAGGATATTTCTATGGACTTTGTTTTGGAATTGGCTAGGACTAAGAGGGGGAGGGATAATATTTTTGTAGTTGTTGATCGTTTCTCCAAAATAGCACACTTTATACCTTGTCATAAGAATGATAATGCCTCACACATTGCTGAATTATTTATGACAGAAATTGTTCGTTTACATGGTGTGCCAAATACTATTGTTTCTGATCATGATGCAAAAATTTTAAGTCATTTTTGGAGAACTTTGTGGTATAAATTGGGAACCAAGTCGCTATTTTTAACTACATGTCACCCACAAACGAATGGACAAACTGAGATAGTTAATCATACTTTATCTACTATGTTGCGGGTTGTCTTGAAAATAAATTTGAAGTTGTGGGAGGAGTGTTTATCACATATAGAATTTTCTTACAACAGATCCGTTCACTCCACGACAAAGATAAGTCCATTCCAGGTAGTGTATGTTTTCAGTCCCCGTGCTCCTATTGATTTACTACCTTTGCCTCATTCAGAAACTATAAATTTGGATGCTACATAACGATCTGAATTCATTCTTAAGATGCATGAAACTACAAAGAAAAATATTGAAATGATGAATGAGAAGTATAGGATTGCAGGTAGTAAAGGTAGAAAAGAAGTAAAACTTGAACCAGGTGATTTGGTGTGGTTACATTTGAGAAAAGAGTGATTCCCCGACTTTAGAAATCTAAACTTATGCCACGATCTGTTGGTCTTTTTAAGATTGTTGAAAAGATTAATGATAATGCATATAAGCTTGAATTGCCTCCCAATTTTGGAGTTAGTCCTACATTCAACATTTCAGATTTACAACCATACTTAGGAGAAGAAGATGAACTTGAGTCGAGGACAACTCCATTTCAAGAGGGGGGTTATGAGGACATCACAACAGCGGAGACACACATTAAAATGCAAGGACCAATCACAAGAGCACGAGCACGATTAACAAATCAGCAGGTGAATTCGCTCCTAACTTCTTTTGCATGTGAGTTTGAGAATAGATTGCTATGTGATGATTTAATTGTTATTAGGAATAATGGAGAAGATCAAAAAGTGAAGGAAATAGGCCTTGAGAGCGTGGAGGACCAGCTGGGACGTCCACAAGTTGATGGAAACAGTTTACAACTCGGACTCGAGTTCAACTCGGAGTCCAGGAGCAGTCCACCTTAAATCGGACGCCAAGGAGGCATACGGACTCCGTTTTCGACGTTCTACATATGCACGAAAAGAGGAGAAGATAAAATTTCCAATGGTTCTGGTCCCACCTCAAAATTCCTCCGGAGTCATTGGTAATCATCGAAACAAGTCGAGACCAGATTTATGTCCGGTGCTGCGCCACCGAGTCGGACCTTTAGGCCTTGTATCCCGTAAGAGTCCATTAGGGACGCGTCTAATCGTGTTTTGGCCGAACCCTAGCCTTTAAGTACTGTATCCTCAAGTCATATTCGGTGGGTTTTGCTTAGAATAACCATTTCGCTGTTCTACGGTTTGTGAGACCCTAACTTCTCAATTTCAGATCGTGTCTTCTACGTTCTTGCTTGTGTTCTCGGTTCACTTGCAGGGATTGGCCTTCTTGGCGAGGTCAAGCGTGTGCCGTATGGTTGATAACCAACGGAGCAGTGGTGTATTAATTGCAGGGGTATTCAAACTACTAGAGTGCCGCGGATCATCAACGTCGAGTTTTCCACTCTAATCGACTTACCTTTCGGAAGATCGGGCCTAAACCTACTCATTAAAGATGGAGGTAATTTGGCAATAATGTCCCAGGCACAAATCAATCAGGCAAATTTAGTCCAAGTTGTTGGAGCTCTCCGACAATGAGTTGTATTCTATGGGCCTGCTCAACCACTGAACGATTGTCTGTCATCTTAAAATCGTGATAGCGCTCTATGACATACAACTCATGTCTAACATCCGATGCACCGTACTTGTGTTCAATGGCCTTTCAGAGCTCTTTTGCGCTCTTATGAGTCATATAAACATCGCACAGTTTGTTAAATAGCACACTCAAAATACAACCCACTGTCATCACATTAGGCTTATCAAACTCAGTATGTTTTTCAACAGTCATGGGTCGATCTACAGACTTTAGAACATACGATATGTCCATAGTAGTGAGCCACAAGTTAAGTTTTGTAGCCTATCTTTTAAAGTTCGAACCAGCGAACTTCTCAGATTTCATCGCATCAGTAAAGCTGTTACCCATCTTAAAGTGCCTATCGGGTTTTTGGATTGTTAGGAAACAATGCACTCTAGAGATAAAATTAATTCCTAAAATTACAACATTACGTATGACAGATAATCCAGAGAACATGAACAACAACATACAAATAAAGCAAATTATATCTATCATATTCATACGTAGAAACTCATCTTTACTTACAGTGCTGACGCTTCCAGCTTGAAAAATGATGAGTAGAAGAAGATTGTAGAGGAAGCAGATCTTTTATCGAGCAGTCGCGCGAACGCTACCCAAAAACCTGATTCGCCTCAACCAGTACAAATTCTTCACTGGGATATGGTTTCGGAGACACTGCTCTCCCGCACGTCGGTGACACGCCAACGAGATGGATGAACTAGCCTGTAGCATACGCTCAACACAGTGGACTAGTGAATCTGTGCACCTCTATCTTACAAAATGAGAGTTCTTATTCTGTATATATAGTGACAAACTCTAGTAACTAAAAGAATTAAATATGCAGTAAAGCAGCACAATTAAGCTCTAGTAACTGAATGCAATAAACTTCATTATTTGCAGCATAATTAAATCACGTCAGTTACTGCATACCATTATCCTTCAAAAACTGACTAATAAAATGTTACGAATTACAACAAATTAAAGTCATATTAATATCAGTCTTCTCAAAAGAAAAGAGCAGAATTACTGCGCTAATCGCCACGTCGCAAGTCACACGTTAACTCACCCGAAAATACACGAACATGCGAATGCACGTGCGCATGATTTGTTTGTGGATCTAACATCCTTCTCTCACATATTCTACATATGGAAAATAGCTTCCCTTTTAAATAAGTACTACTCTTCTCAAATAGTCAATGTGAGATAAATACTTCCTTTACACTTTTAGAATTTAATAGAGAAAACGCAGACCCAAATATTCCAACAGTGCAGATAGCATTGGTCCAGCTTCGTTAACCACTGATTAAGTTATACTTATCCGTCTCAAAAAAAAACAGAAAAGAAAAGGTTCTACCTATCAGATCCCGGGGGAGCAAATTGCAAGGGAACAAAAACCTGATTTTCACGGATTGGAAGCACTTGGCGGTAGCACAAAGTGCTGACATGATTCCATCAATCTTTCTAGTTTAACCACATATTTTGAGGGCAAGCAGATTAAGATGCGGAGACTATTAAATACAAATGAAAAAAATAAAGAGGGAAAAAACACAAAGGGCTATGCATATGCTGTTAATTTGACACTTCTATGCATCAATCAGCTGTCAGGTAGTCTCATATTAACAACTTCTGGTGGCGGCCGAAGAGTGCAAACCATTTCTCTGGTCTTTCCAAAGTAAACCTGCAACCAAGCCAATATTAAGTCTGTAGAATTATGAATTTGGAAGCTGCAAAATGATGTTAATCACTTCAGAAGATCTCAAGACTGCCAAAGCTTTCATTGGTGATACAAATAGTTACTCCCTCCGTCCTAAAAAGTTTGTCGCTTTGTAGTTCAAAAATGAACTACAAAACGACAAACTTTTTGAGACGTAGGGAGTACCTGGTCCAGCGAATTCCTCAGCTTTCCTTCCATCTCTTCTATCATTTTCCCCATATTAACAAGATGCCCATCAGCTACAGAAAGAGTCATACTCATCTGCATACATAAACATATACTTGTCAAATTAGCCAGTCCTACTTCCTATTGCTCTGTAGTACATCTAAAAAAAAAAAAGAAAACTGACTGAGGTAACTGATCAACAAATAATCGTAAAATACCACCATTGATGCTATCATGAAACTAACCAGTTCATTTGTTTGAACTTTGAAGCTTGAAGTGTATTCTATTTGTTAATTACAAGCTAGATGACAATAATTCGACGGTGATTTCTAGATGACAAACTAACCAGCTATTGTTAAAGTTTTCTAGATGGTGATTTTAGCTACGGTTCTCGGTGTCATTTTAATTCAGTTCATCTATTGCTTTTGCTTGTGCTTTCCTTTTATTTCATTCACTTTTCAAGCTAGCACTGGAGGGTTTCTCAACTTGCTTGAGATTAAGAAGGCTTTGATACTGCTATGCGAATAAATTCTGATTTCTATTAAATATAGATAAATAAATGGTGGAAAACATGGATGTCAGTTATTTCATTTTTTTCTCTCATACAGCAGCATAACATGATTAACACAGTATACCCTTCAACTGGAAGACAGTTAATGCTACATGGATGAGGGGAAGCGATGGGAGGTATAACCTGCCGTCTAATGGATCCTGACAAGTTGAAAGTTCCAGACTGCTTGTTGTCTGTTGTTAATGACAGCATCACAGTGCTGTTCAAGCAGTAATGTGCTGCTCCTTCCTCCTCTGGACCAACCTATTAACATTGCACGCTTTTTCCATGTAAAGTCCAAACTGGGCATAATACCGAGCCTAATAATTGACAAGTTATGAAGATGTTATTACAAGTCACCTGAACAATATGGATGGCATCCCATGAACCTATCTGCATGTATCCTCGTTTTCCTTGTCCATCTGTAGCAACAAAACAGAAAGTTTAGTAAATTAAATTTTAAGTTACTTCTTCGTTGTTAAATAAACAGGATCACAATAGGCATCCACATGGACCTTTCTTTATTAAGAAGCATGCAATAAAACCATTATCTTCATCCTCCCAAATGTACACAGATGAGATCCCACCTTCATAATACCTACGTGTCAGCAACAGATTGTTTTGACAGCCTTACATCAGCACAACAGATATCATCATTTGCTTAATTAAATGTGAAACTATGCAATTATGAATCATGGCCTTCTATCATGTTTGGCTGATTTAGAATCAATGCACGAAAGGGACAGGAACATGAATCTTACTGATCACGATACACAGAAAATACTTCATTCGCCTCGATCTCAAGATTCCGCATTGCTTCCGAGGGAACTGTCCCATCTTCCAATGGAGGCTCATATTTGTTGGACCAAGGTGATCTGCAAGTCAACCTCCAAATCAAAAAGACGCAAACAACAGTATTGACAGATCAAGGATTGAAGATAGCCCAAGTGAATATGATTTATTAACTCATCTACAGGTCTGTAATTTCCTTTATGCATACTGTCGAAGTGTAAATTAAGACACTTCCACCGGTACTACTAAAACGTAGTCTGCGAAGGTTCGTATTCGGTTGGAGCGCGCGTAAGATTAAGAGCGAGACGGTGACACAGAGGATTTTTACGTGGTTCGGACCGCCTGAACGTAATACCCTACTCCACGGGGTGGTTGTTGATGAGCTTGTGAGCATAGTATGTGTTTCAGCTTGGTTGGACTTTTGTCTACCGTGCGGCGCAGCCCTTTTATATGTTAAGGACTGGTCATTACATGGTTCGTCTGGCCCGACAGGTGGCCCCGACTGTATTGAACACCTTATACACGATCTATTGGCATTACGGGTGATTAACAGTCTAATAACGCGTATTAATGGCGACGTTATCAGTCTTGATGGTCCTCTCATCGTATGTCATTAGTGTTAAATTATTGACGTGTTAATCAGGTCTTGTAACGGCTGTTTTAATAGCCCCTTGAATGTCCATGCCCTTGGAGTGTTAGAAGCTTAATTTTTACTCTAATTGAAGAGAGGGTGACATTAGAAGGTTGGGACAATTTTCTTGTCTATTCCCCACACAATGCCATGCCAACCCAAGGGGTTGAGGCTACATATTTATAGCAGCCCAAGGGCAGCCAATCAGCCAAGCATATGCCTTCTTGCTAGTCCAAGATGCCATGCAAGGTGCTGTCCTAAAGATGCTAACAGCTGTCCTAAAAGCAGTCAATATGCTGTTGTCCTAACTGCTGTCCTAGCTGTTCTAAAAGCAGTCCAAGATGTTGTCCTCTAGTCTAAGATGAGTACAACGAGGACCAAAGACCAAGAACTAAGGTACAACAAACTAAGGACAAGGGTACAAGGGACTAGGGGACCAAAGACCAAAGGACTACAAGACTTATTCCATCATTCTCCCCCTAAGTCTTGTACGTCATCTTGTGGGAGGGTTGGACCATCCCGATCCTGGAGCAAAGTTCAACGAACTTGAGCCTCCCAAGGCGCTTGGTGAGCAAGTCCGCAAGCTGGTCCTTGGTGTTGATGTAGATCGCCTTGATGCTGCCTTCCTCCAAGCAGCCTCGGATGAAGTGGTACCTCACCCGGATGTGCTTGCTTCGTTCATGGAAAACGGGGTTCTTTGCCAGGACCAGAGCAGACACGTTGTCCACCCTGAGTTCCACCGCTCCAGTGCCTCTGCCGAGGAGATCACCAAGTAGTCAAACGAGCCAGAGCGCCTGAGTCGAAGCAGTGGAGGCTGCTATGTACTCGGCCTCGCATGTGGACATGGCCACCACCTGCTGTTTGACCGACTGCCAGCTAACGAGGCACTTGCCGAAGAAGAAGAGGATCTCGCTCGTGCTTTTGCTGGTGTCGATGTCGCCGGCGTGGTCGCTGTCACTGTCGCTATACCCGACAAGGTGTGCCTCTCTAGGACACCTCGGGTAGTGGAGGCCGTGATCGAGATTCCACGCAACATAGCGGATGATCCTCTTCACAGCCTGCTGGTGCTCCGTCGTCGGTCGCTGCAGGAACGCAACATCGCGAATGATCTCTTCTCGAGTCAGTATTCTCTGCAACACCAGATTGTCTTATTTAAGCTGCCGGTTGCGCACGAACCTTTGATGATAGCGCTGGAGCGTCTGGCGGTATCGTGCGTTCTGAACCAAGGTTCTGTAAAGCGCTAGGCGGGCGGCGACCCACCGCCAAGAGCCTAGGCATGACTAGGCGTTTCTATTATTTTTTAATATATATATATATATATATATATATATATATATATATATATATATACTTATCCTGTACAGTACATTAAACAGTATGTACAATACAAAGATTGCAAAAGATTACCTTAGTTCTCCATGTTATCAGCCACTAGAATCATGTGATGGCTGTGACAAAACGTACTGTAGCTATAATATATTATAAAAAAAGTTAAAATAGAGAAGTATATGGGTATCTATACTGTCCTGGGTTGATTTTTCTGACCCATTTCTCTATTTTACAAGCCCACTTTCAGACCAAGGCCCAAGGCCTGTCTACGCAGCCATCCTCTGCCCCGACGCCCCCCAACCCCGACGCCACTCCTCCGCTTGACCGCCCGCATCGATCCATACTGCCGCCATTCGAATCCGTCCGCCGCCACTCCTCAGCTCGGCCACCAGCCTCTGCACTCCCCCCTCTTGCCGTCCATCGAGCCCAGCACCTCGGGCTTCGCCTCGCGCCCAGGCGAGCGCATAATCACGCCTTACTGAACAACTGCTTGGCACCTTCCCTCGTCGACGAGGTCTAGGTCTTCACGCCGGAGCTTGTCTTGCGTGGCTTCGTCGAAGGTCCGGATCCGGAGTGACCTCATGGTGATTTCCGGAAGAAGGACCGCTTCGGCTCCGTAGATCAAGAAGAAGGGTGTCTCTCCATTTGACCTATTAGGTGTTGTCCTGCTCGCCTACAGTGCAGACGGAAGCTCCTCTATCCAGTTGGCTTCGTGTTTCTTCAGTCGCTTATATGTGCGCGTCTTGAGCCCTTTAAGTATTTCTGCATTTGCTCTCTCAGCTTGGCCATTACTTGTCGAGTGAGCTACTGATGCGTAGCTGACTTTTATGCTGAGATCTTCGCAATACTCTTGGAATGTTGCACTTGTGGATTGGGTTCCGTTGTCAGTTATGACTCTGTTTGGAACTCCAAATCTGCAGACTATGGACTTCAAGAACTTGATAGCAGATTGCTTGTTAATTATCACAACTGCAGTAGCTTCCGGCCACTTAGTGAACTTGTCGATGGCAACATACAGGAACCTGTAACCTCTGACGACTTTTGGGAAAGGTCCCAAAATGTCCATCCCCCACAGAGCGAATGACCATGTAGGAGGTATCATTTGCAGTGATTGGACCGGTGTGTGAATCTGTTTCGCGCTGAACTGGCACGCTTCACACTTTTTACCAGCTCAACTGCATCCTGGAGTGTTATAGACCAGTAAAATCCAATGTCGAAAGGCTTTACCAACCAACGTGCGGGAAGACGCGTGGTTTCCACACTTGCCTCCATGGATTTCCGCGAGGAGCTCGTGGCCTTCTTCTCGGGCAATGTACCGCATTAGAACGCTGTTGGCACCACATCGGTAGAGATCCTCTTCTACTAGCGTGTATCTTTTAGCCAATTTGACGATTCTGTCAGCGGAAGAACCATCTTCAGGAAGGATGTTGTCTTTCAAGTAGCTCCAAATCTCCGAGATCCATGCATCGGAGCTAACTTGAGCTTCCAGATCTTCCGCGTTGGGTTGCTCAGAGCTTTCTGCAGCGCCTACGATCATTGGAGGATGCCATGGTAACAGGGCCACCGGGACCACCAACTTCTGGGTGCTAGTCTCGCTCCCATCACTTAGTTCGGCAAGCTGAGCGACAGGTCTTGACAATCTCCTGACAAAAACTCCGTCGGGAGCTTGAGCTCCGGTTGAAGCTTTCGTCGAGAGTTCATCAGCTTCAGCGTTGTTGAGACGCTGGACATGGCAAAGATCCACGACATGGAAATCCTTCTGCAGCTTCTGGACTTCAAGGAGGTAAGCAGCGAGAGGGTTATTACAACTGCATTCACCTTTGACTTGCTTGATGATGAGTTGTGAGTCACCCTTCACCAGCAACTGCTTGACGCCATATGATAGCACCACCTTAAGTCCGTAGATAAGACCTTCCTACTCTGCCATGTTGTTGGTTGCCTTTGTTAGTAGCTGAACTTTTACTCTCATTGAAGAGAGGGTGACACTAGAGGGTTGGGACAATTTTCTTGTCTATTCCTCTCATTGAAAACAGGATAACACTAGAGGGTTGGGGCAATTTTCTTGTCTATTCCTCACACAATGCCATACCCAAGGGGTTGGGGATACATATTTATAGCAGCCAAGGTGCTGCTGCCCTAACTGCTCTAAAAGCAGTCCAAGATGCCATGCAAGTTGTTGTTCTAGAGATGCTAACAGCTGTCCTAAAAGCAGTCAAGATGTTGCTGTCCTAAAGATGCTAACAGCTGTCCTAGATGTTGTCTTCTAGTCTAAGAGGAGTACAACAAGGACCAAAGACCAAGGACTAGGGTACAACAAACTAAGGACAAGGGTACAAGGAACTAGGGGACCAAAGACCAAAGGACTACAAGACTTATTCTATCAGCCTTGAAGTCAAGGTGTACCATGTACTTGACCTTCACCCCGGTCGGAGCAAGGAGAAGGATTTCAGCTCCGGCCCCCTACTTCTGCTCACTGTGGCCCCCTGGATTTGATGAAGAAGAGGTACACTCCGCCATGAAGTCAGCAAATGCCTGACTCTTAATAGCATGTCGAGGCGAAAATTCGAGATCGAATTCTGCCAGCTCCGTCCCACTTTGCAATATTTCCCGTAGAGTTGGGCTTATGCAATATAGCACGTAGTGCATAAGAAGTTACTACTGATATTTTGTGGACTTGGAAATAGCGACGAAGCTTCCTTGAGCCAATAAGAACTGCATAGAGTAGTTTATGCACCTCAATGTACCGAGTCTCGGCGTCGTGTAGTACTTCGCTGATGAAGTATTCAGGTCGTTGGACAGTCCAGACCTTCCCGGAGGGGCCCGGGGCTTCTTCTTCATCAACCCGGACCTTGCCGGAGGGGTCCAAACCTTCTTCTTGAGCTTTTCAGACCCTCCGGGAGGGGTCCGGATCTTCTTCTTGATTAGCCATGGGAACTCCCTCGAATGAGAGAGGTTGATCCTCGGTCAGCTTGCCTTTAGGATCCGCTCCTGGGGGCTGAGACCCAGACTCGCCTTCAAGTAGCTCCGGACCCTCCCGGAGGGATCTGGACTCCTGAACTGAAGATGTCTCTGGTCTCTCCGCGACTAGGACCATGCTGACAACCTCATAGTTGCTGAAATGTAAAACAAAAGAGGCTCACCAGGATCTGGAGCTACCAAGATTGGTAGTGTGGTGAGGAGCTGCTTGAGCTCTTGAAATGCCTTTTCTGCTTCTTTGGACCAATGGAATGGCCTGAACTTCCTCAATAGCTTGAAGAAGGGAAGCGCCCACTCTGCCAGTCTTGAGATGAACTGGTTGATCGCAGCTAGACATCCAGTTAGCTTCTGAACATCCTTGACGCGGGTTGGGGGCCGCATCTCTTCAATAGCCTTGATCTTCGCCGGATTTGCCTCAATTCCTTGGTGAGTCACCAAGAATCCAAGGAGCTACCAGGAGCTAACCCCAAAGACACATTTTTCTGGGTTTAGCTTGGTGCGCGTTATGCGCAGCTTGTCGAAGGGCTTGCAAATTGTCAAGGAGTGATTCCTTGTTCTTCACCATCACGACGATGTCATCGACGTAGACTTTCACCAAGTCCCTAATGGGCTCTCCAAATGTTTTGAGCATGGCTCGCACAAAAGTTGAAGCAGCATTTTTGAGACCGAAAGGCATAGCAGTATAACAATACAACTCATCTACTGTTATGAAAGTAGTATGCTCTTGATCTTCCCTAGACATTTGAATCTGATGATATCCAGAATATGCATCTAGAAAACACAATAGTTTGCACCCGGAGATGGAATCCACTATTTGATCTATTCTAGGTAATGGAAATGGGTCCTTAGGGCATGCCTTATTCAAGGTGGTATAGTCGATGCACATATGAAGCTTCCCGCCGGCCTTTGGTACAACAACTAGCTTTGCCAGCCACCGTGGATGGTGGACCTCCCGGATGAAACCAGCTTCGATCAGCTTCTTGATTTCTTGTCTGATGAAGTTCTGCCGCTCGACTGATTGCTTTCGGGGCTTCTGATGTACTGGTCGTGCGTCGAGATATATCTTCAGGCTGTGCTCAATCATCTCCCTAAGGATCCCAGACATCTGTGATGGTTGCCATGCAAACATGTCGACATTCGCCCGAAGGAAAGTGATGAGCGCGAGTTCCTATTTGTTGTCCAGACCTCCTGATATACAGATGGTCTGGGCAGCATCGGAACCGATTTGGACGACTTTGACGAGAATGTCGGTATTTTCGCTTGGTTGCACGCGTGGTGCAGAGGTTGAGCCTTGTTGACGAGAGCTCGGAGGTTGAGTAGCTTGCTCCTTGTCGGATCCTTCCTCCTGCGCTGTTGCAAGCACGTGAAGTTCTTCACGCGCGGTGACTCCGGCAGCACGATCCCCGCGGATCCGGAGAACGCCTGAAGGAGTCGACATCTTCAACACCAAATAGCTGTAATGAGCTACGTCCACTAACCTTCTTGGGGTCTTGGAAACCTAGCTCCTGATCAGTCGGAGCTTCGTCGACTTTCTGCTTTCCTTCCCGTTGACGGAAAGGAGCTTTTTCTTGGCGCTCATTACTGCATTTAATGAGCCGCTGGACCTTGCAACAGTCTTTGAGGCTGTGGGTGTTCGTCTTGTGGATCGGATACCACATCTTCTCACCATCGCCATCCTCGGTCAACAGTCGAGGTCGTTTTTCAGGGTGTGGCCCCCGGCCACCAGGAGCTGCAACTGTAGCAGCAACAGTAGGTGTATCAGTCGACGGCTTTTTCTTCCCGTTGGACTTCTTCTTTTTCTTTCCACTGCCTGAGGCAATAGCTTCAGCTTTGGAGGTAGATTCGCTAGCCTCCGCAGCTGGTTTGGAGTGCATCTCCTGGGCCTCTGCAGCCCTAGCACATTTGTCGGCTAGGCTGAAGAGCTCCGTGACACTGCAGACATCTTTGACATCTTTGGTTGTCAGCTTCTCCAACATCTTCTTGTCTCTAACTCCCTGTCAAACTGCAACAACGACAGAGGCATTGGAGATAGAAGGAATAGTGTTCCGTACCTGAGAAAATCGCTGGATGAATCTTAGCTATTCTTCCGCCTTCTGTTGTACGGCAAATAAGTCCAGCTCTGTGCCAAGTCGGGTGTAAGAGCTCCCGAAGTTGACAGTGAACTAGCGGCATAATTCCCCCCAACTGTAGATAGAGTTAGGAGGAAGACTCATGAACCAGAACCTTGTTGTCCTGGTTAAAGTCACTCGGAAGTAGGTGGCCATCACGGCCTCATTGCCTCCAGCCGCGAGGATGGCGGTAGAGTAAATTTGAAGAAATTCGACGGGTTTGACTGTCCCTTCGTATTTCTCCGGCAGATGAGGCCGAAACTTGGGTGGCCAATTGGCCATGCGAAGGTGCATGGCAAGGGCTAAACAGTCGCCCCCACTCCCAAAGGAGAAGAGTTTTCTCGAGTTTCCCGCCTCTCGCGGGCGCACTCCATGAGGACGCGACCATCTTGCCACATGTACCGGCGGTCGAGCTCTGAACGAAGATCATGCGTCGAGAGCCTCGACGCCGTATGAGTGCGGCGTGCCTTAGAGGGCAGTGACGTCACTTGTTGGGAGGGGGCACGTCTCCAGTGTTGTGACGCCTAAGGACCAAGTCTACCAGACAAGGTCCTATTCCTTGAAGGTGACTGCTGCACGTCTCCGGTGTTGTGACGCCTAAGGACCAAGTCTACCAGACAAGGTCCTATTCCTTGAAGGTGCCTGCCCAGTAGGGGGCGGACCTTGGTTACTGATCGCATAGGCTGCAGCTGCAACCAAATAATCCACATCAGTGCGCCATTGCTCCATCGCGCCCTGAGGAGCTCCGGGTGCTGGAGGACACTGGGGAAGAGTTTGTGTTGCGTTCAGCGTGTTCTCAGAGTTGTTCGTCGATGCAGTGACCGACGCGAACACACCATCTTGCTGCGATGGAGGTGGTGTTGGAACAACACCCGCAGGGACAACAGCGTTAGCCGACTGCTGCACGTTGGAGGGATTTCCTCCAGCAGACTGCTCGGCATGGCCGTTGGACGATGCTGCGGCGGAATTCACAATCTCGAAATCTAGAGCCCCCCTACCTGGCGAACAAAATGTCGAAGTGTAGACTAAGACACTTCCCCTGGTACTACTAAAACTTAGTCAGCGAAGGTTCTTATTCAGTTAGGACGCGCGTAAGATTAAGAGCGAGACGGTGACACAAAGAATTTTTATGTGGTTCGGGCCGCCTAAGCGTAATACCCTACTCAACGGGGTGGTTGTTGATGATCTTGTGAGCGTAGTATGCGTTTCAGCTTGGTTGGACTTTCGTCTACCGTGCGGCGCAACCCTTTTATATGCTAAGGACCGACCGTTACATGGTTCGCCTGGCCCGACAGGTGGCCGCGGCTTTATTGAACACCCTATACACGATCTACTAGTGTTACGGGTGATTAACAGTCTAATAACGCGTATTAATAGCAGCGTTATCGGTCTTGATGGTCCTCTGATCATACGTCATTAATGCTAAATTAATGACGTGTTAATCAGGTCTTGTAACAGATGTTTTAATAGCCCCTTGAATGTCCGTGCCGTTGGAGATCATGTAGTCGTTGCAGACTTAGGTCCGGAGGTACAACATGTGGTAGCTCCGGAGCTTCCCTCTGCAGGGAGGTAGGTTCAGAGCTACTCGACGCGTGACAACACTGGAGCTTCCCTCTATTGAGAGTTAGGTCCGGGATTGTCAGACACGTGGCGGGACTGAAGCTTCCCTGTGGAGGGAGGTAGGTCCGGTCCTGCAGGACACGTGGCAGTACCGGAGCTACCCAAACGAGGGATGCGGGCCCAGCGCTGTCAGACGAGTGTTGCTTTCGGAAGTCTTCAACTCGGATATAGGAACTCCTTGGTTTTAAGTGCGGTATCAGGAGGTACGGTACCAACACATACCTTCACCGGAGGATTTTCCATGGTAAGGCCGGGTTCAGGCAGTGCAGTATACTAGATTAATTTTGCAATGTATACAAGAAAACACTGGTAATCTAAGCCTATGTACCACACTGCATCATTTGAGTTGCCTTTAATCTTTTCCAAAGTTCAATTCATAAGATATCTTCACCTTTGGTTATTCGAATGCTTATGGAGAACATAAGTAAAACGAGAAAAAAATATCATGTGAGTGTTGATGAACTGCTGACCTGTAGGAGTCAGCATCACGGTTATACTCGCACAGAATGTATTCCTTCATGCTCTCCTTATCCATGCAGACCTGCAGATATTTATACCATTTGTACTAGTATGGGGGATTGCAAGCACCAGGAAATGAGGCAAGAAAAGGGAGCCAAAGATTCTAATAAAGTGCCTAGGGTGAAATCCAAGGCTACCACTGCAGAAGACTGATAAATGCCATTGCTTACAAGCATAGGACTTTCTCACGGCGAGGTTTGCATACTTTGATTGACCTACCTAAGGTGCATTCTCCGGGCAGCCCATCTTCGGTTCGGTTACATGGAACATCGCGATTCTACAGGGATTTTGTTCAACCAAATCTTGGCGCATTGTTCAACCGTATTCCAGCAGAACAAAGGGGGACCAGGGCAAGGCAAGAAATGCACATTTCTTGATGAACGCAACGCATCATGACCCAACGAAGAATGTAAAGACGGATAGAGAATCCAGTCAAATGAATCCAAATGTGTTGGCGCCGCGTTAATCACCCCTATCGGAACCGAACCGCCAGATGGACCCAGCGACGCGGCCTGAGGCTGGACCCAGGAGGAGGAGGAACGTACCTGGAGCGGGAGGTCGACCTGGGAGAGGAGGTCGAGGGAGTGGTCGGGGAGGAGGGAGAGCAGCGCGTTGAGCGCCTTCTCCGCTCTCCCCGGCGGCATCCGCCGCATCAGATCCATCGCCGCATCCATGGCGTTGTTTACACCTGCCGCACCGCAGCTCCTATCGGCGATCTCTACCCTATTCCGTCCTGCCGCTGCGTCGTCGTCTTCCTCCTAGCCTCTCTGGTTTCTTTGCTCTCGTTCTAATTCCAGTTCCCCTGCTTCTCCTTCTGGCCCCGTGTTCTCCTTTTCTTTCCTCCTTTTTTCTACGTGGCCCCTAAACTGCGTCTGTTTTCTTGTGTCTTTGCTGCTGATCCTGAAACTTTGCCCCTCTGTACAATTTCACCTGAACAGTTGCATCGTCTGGTTTCTTTATGCTTTACCAGCTAGTGGAATGGCTGCAAATTTTTTAGTTTCTTCATGATTTCCACGACCATCCTGCATAAAAATGATTTATATTCTTATGTTTTTTATTATTATAGAATATTTTTAGAACAATTTTTTGAGCGGTGATTATCATGTTGAAAACTTCTCCAACCAGTACCTAGAGGCATGGGCGCTCTCTGTTAAGAATAAGTTACAAAGATGAACAGTGAAGCCCAAAAACATTACAAGGTGGGTCCACACGGGCTCACAAGGGCAGTTACAACTCCTCCTCCAAGTGATTCGGCGCCTTCTCCGTACGGACGCGACGGCAGCAGCTGTTCCTCCCGAATAGGCGTCATTCACACCTCATATACATATATATATAAACAACATAGAATCAATGAGAAACAGAGATTATCATTTGTCCCAAATATTTTGTCTACTTTCACTTTTAATACGTTATCAGCACGTAGAAAACCGCGAGTTCATAGGCCTCACAACAACGGCATCATTGGAGTTGGGACAAGGTAAAAATGGCGAAGAATAAACTCACCAAAACTCTGATCCAAAATCTTCTTCAACTGTTTGATCATCTTGATCTATCAAGTGACAATAATCGCAAATGCCGTCGGCGACACCCTGCAAGGAGAGACAAAAGAAGAAACAGTGGAAGCCACCGACGACGATCTGCAAAGAATCGAAGAAGAAGAACTGGAAATCACCGGCGATCCGGTGTCTCCCTAGATCTGGACCGCATTTGTCGGACTGGAGGGGACCTCGGGGCGAGACCATCACGACAAGCACCGGAACAAGTGACTGTACAACTCCCATCATCCCCATCTCCAAATCTACCAGCATATTGTCCGATGGAACCCTTAGATCTGGCGAACTCCCCATGGAGTCGTCGAGAGAAGCCATGTGCCATCCATGGAATGGGCCCTTGCTCATGCCCGGTTGCACAGATACAATCGGTGTTAACATCATCGGGTAGGGGAGAAGGAGAAGGGGTCACTGAAGCGGAGGACATCACTAAGGTCGTCGTCGCCAAAGAAGGGGGCAACATACTCGTCATCTTCGTCACAAACAGAGACGACAAACCGGTCAAAGTTGTACAGGTGCCCGACACGCTACCTCCACCTCCGGTATACAGGAAAACGGCGCGGATTCGGTTTGGCCCCAAAGGAAGACCCGCCGGAACCCTAGCACAAAGAACATGTGCAAAAGAAGCCGGAGAAAATGCGTTAGAGGCTAGATCCGACGCCCAGACGCCGCCACCCGCCATCACCTACAAAAGATCCAACCGCAACAAGTGAAGAACCACCACTCTGGAGCCTCGTAGGTGGCATAATCCTCTGCTGCTTCACCCACCTTGCAAAATCGAGTCATTCGGGTCGACGCCCGAGAGCTTGGTCCTTTCCCATCGGTCTTGAGGACCCGGAAATGGGGTGGGTGGGGTGGGAGTAGGTGGAGGAGTGGAGAAGGTGCGGCGCCGGCGGCGCCACAAGGAATGGACCGAGGTGGAAGAGACGCGGGGGAAACGAGGAGGACCAAAGGAGCCGATGTTTCTGGAAAGTTGTAGCACAATGAGCGAAATGAGGGGCGGTGCTCGCTAACCCTAGCCGCACCCCCTTTTTACTCCCTCGCATGGGCTGGACCAGAAACAAAAGGTCCATTTGGGCCATTTGTAAATAAAGAATAATTTTATTTAAATTTACAGCTTTAGAAATTTACTTTTAATTATCAGATTAAATTCTGATAAACAAAGGGAAAATTTGTGTAAATTTAGATTTAAGTCAATTTCAGGTATTTGTAATACACTTGTGTAATCATGGTATTGTATATACATACTAATTCAATTTCATTTCTATGGAATTTGAATTCAATATGGTCAAATAATATAGTTATTTTGAAAAGAAAATTTATATGAGGCAATGGAAATAAATGATTATTTCTTGCAAATTCATCAAATTCATGGAGTTTATAAAAGATGAATTACATATAAATTTTAAAGTCATGGAGTTTTACTTTACAATACATAATTAATTGCACTAAAACATGAAATTGATATATTTCATTTATATGAAATCTGAAACTACAATATAAACACAGGTGTTGAATGAGTGTTTTTCACTCATATATCACAAGAACGCAAATATATTTATAGATGGCCAAATGGGCCGGCCCGAACTACGACCAAATCGGCCCGGCACGAACCCGACCCGACATGGAAGGGACTGGGCCCAGGCCGGCCCGAAGCCTGACTCGAGTCGTGCCTGGGCTTAGGCGTCGGCCCGTTGGGCCAGCCCAGCACAACCCGTTTAACGCTCAGCCCGGCTGGCCTAGCGTGTGGTCTGCGTAGCCCGCGGGGGCTCGGCCCGAATAAGCTTGAAGAATATAATATTTCCCTATTTTTAACCAATTTTCTTTATAATCAGACTCCGGGCTGGCCCAACACGAGTGAAGTCAACCCAGGCCGTGCCTCGGCCTAGGTGTCGGCCCGTCGGGCTGGGCTAGCCCGACCCGGTCGCTCTTTCGGGCCGTGTCGGGCCTAAGGTTTCCAGGCCTGATCCCGACTGGGCCCAAGCTGGGTCGACTCGACATCGCCCGTTGGCCATCTATAAATATACTTACGTATGTCACAATGTAACCTAGATTTCGACAAAATCATAGTTATCTATTGTAGGATTAATGCTCGAGAATTTGAGGAGCTTGTCCTTGATGGGCATAATTATCCTATATGGGCAATGAACGTCAAGATAAGCTTGGATCCTAAGGGATGTATGAGGCAATACTTCTACCCGAAGACCGACAACAGGAATTGCCTCCTACATACAAGTACAATGCCTTATATATTTTAAGGCATCATATACATCCTGATTTAAAATCAAAATATGTGGTGGAAGAAGAACTAAGTGTTCTTTGGAATGCTCTTCAAAAGTCATTATAAACAGCAAAAAGTAGTAATCTTACCTGAGAGAAATCATGATTGGATACATTTACGCCTACAAAATTATAAATCTATTAGAGATTATAATCAAGTTATTCATAAGATTTGTGTTAAATTACGGTTTTGCAAAAAATACCTTCTAATGAAGAAAAGATTGAGAAAACTCTCACAACTATGCTTCCATCAGATAGGATCTTAAAGCATCAATGCCGTGCCAGGAATTACCAACGTTACTCAGAACTAGTATAAAATCTCCAAGAAGAAAACATGATGAACTCACTATGAGAAATCATCACCAATGTTCTGTTGGTACGGCTCCACTTCCTGAAGTTAATTATAGTTCAAAGGGTAAAAGAAAAATGGAGGATGCTAAATCATCTAAAAATCTTGGTAAATTTAAGAAAGGCAAGAAAAATATGCACGAGAAGAACAAATCCAAAGAACATAATAAGGGAAAAGAAAGGAAACCATTCAAGTGCCACCGCTGTGGTGGCCCTAATCATATTGTAAAGAAATGCAAGATACCCCAACACTTGGTTGATATGTACCAGAAATCTCTCAAAGAAGAAGGAAAAGCAAAAGGATCATGTGAAGCACATTTTAATGCTAAATCTAATGAGGCTACAACTTCGGGCAAGCAACCTGATGAGGAAACAAAGCAAAGTCCATTAACTGTTGACGACATAGACGAAGAAAACATGATCATTGAATACAATACCAATGATATGTTTTGAGACCAACAATAGGCTCCAGTTACTTTTAGTTGAATTTTAAGTAATTTGTCGTCTTTATAAATACATAATGAATGTAGCCTAGACGTGGGGGGGGGGGTGAATAAGATTTTTGAACTTTCGACGGATCCTGAAACACTTAACAACTTGATCAAATACAGAGAAATTGGACTAGTCCGGTATGGTGCGGACTAGTCCGATGTGTGCGAACTAGAAAGATCAAGTTTGAACAAAAAATTCATGTCAAGTAATCTATGCAGCGGAAAGTAAGTTGTAATTTGGATGTATCACAACAATGAAACTATGTATGGCACAAATTAACTTTGAATTCAATGTTTTAACGTAAGTTATCTAAGATTGAGTAAACCCTAGAATATGATAAACAATAAAAACAAAAGTATGCGGCACAAGATTTTATCCCGTGGTTCGATTCCACAGAGGAAATCTACATCCACGTTGAGGAGTCCACGGAGGACTGGGTCTTCACCAACCCTACCCTCGTCGAATCGCCACAGGGGCCGATTCTCTTCCACTAATCACAAAAGGGGCAAATAACCGTGTTCAAGGGGCCTTCTCACAAGTTGAGGGCTCCCCAAGATTTACAATTGAGAACACCACCAAACACACTGGAATGATATGCAATAAACAACAAGAGTGTGCGAAAGATTCAAACCCAAGAGCTCAAGGTCGTGTAGAACAAGTCTCTCCTTTTGATCAATGCTAATCCTCAAAGATTTGATCTTTCTAGGGTTAGAATGTGTGGAGAGTCGTGTATTTTGGGATTTTGGAAGGTGTGACGGCGCAGGGGGTCGAGAGAATTGGTTGTAGGGTCGTACACCTCTATTTATACTAGGGTTTCCAAAAGTTATCGTTAGGGTTTGCGATGTATAGACTAGTCCGTGGTGGACTCCGAACTAGTTCGGTGTGCGGTGTGTGGGAAACCCTAAGTGTTCCGAATTATCGGACTTGTCCGAAAATGAGCGGACTAGTCTGATTTGGTCTCTAGAAGTGTTTGGACTAGTCCAGCACATATCGGACTAGTCCGGTGTGGTGAACCTCATGTAGAATTGAGGACAAGTCCGCACTTGGAGGACTTGTCCGATTTTAGTCAGAGAGGTATTCGGACTAGTTCGGGGAATATCGGACCTGTCCGGGTCGTGAAAATTTGTGGGGCTAAGGACAAGTCCGGACTTGGAGGACTTGTCCGATTTTAGTCAGAATATTATCGGACTAGTCTGTGGTGTTATTGGACTTGTCCATTTTTGTACAGATGTGAAGTGCCGAGGACTAGTCCGCACTAGGGGGGACTAGTCCGATCTTAGTCAGAGTGATATCGGACTAGTCCGGTGAATATCGGACTAGTCCGGACTTGTGAAATTTTGTGCACTGAGGGTGATTTCTTTTGCTTGGGCTCTTGGGGTGTGTTTCTCCAACACACTCCATACACAACAAAAGTATTCTATTCAGATCTTGAGCTCTTTTCCATATAGATTCCTCACTCTCCTTTTGTCGAAGCGTACGAATGACACTTCCCCCGGTACTACCTAATTGTAGCCCGCGGAGGTTCTTTGATCGGTCACGCGGAGATTCTGAACAAGATGATGACACAAATGATTTACATGGTTCGGGCCGCCTGAGCATAATACCCTACTCCACGGGGTGTGTGTTGTTGTATTGATGATTCACTGGTGCTTGCGTGCGTATGAGCTTCGTTGTCTTGTATCGTGCAACACGGTCCCTTTTATAGACCAAGGGATGGTTGTTACAACAATCGCCTGGTCCGACATGTGGCCCCAATGGTTATTATTGCCTAATACATGATCTAAGTGTGTTTAAGCACCCTAATAGCATGATAACGCGCCTTAATAGTGGCGTTACCGGTATTAAGGGTCTTCTAATCGTGCGCCATTAATATTGTATTAATGGCACATAATCAGGCCTTGTAACTGTAGCAATAACTATCCCTTGAATGTTCATGCCGTTGGAGATTCGTCAGTATTCCAGTTGGTGTCATAAATCTGGAGGCTCTCCACGTGGCAGCTCCGGAGCTTCCCCTCGCGGGGAGGTAGATCCGGAGCTACTACACATGTGGCGGCATCGGAGCTTCCCTCTATTGGGGGTTAGGTTCGGGGTCACTGGCCACATGTCAAGCACAGAGCTTCCCTAAGCAGGGAGTTTAGCTCCGGTCTTCTATTACACGTGGTAGTGCCGGAGCTACCCATATGAATGAGGCAGGTCTAGTGCCATGTAATACGTGGGGCCTATAGAGGTCTTCAACTCTGACAGGTGGAACTCCCTTGCACTTCTTGCGATATTGTGGGGTACCCAGTATGCAGGGTACCGACAGTGGCCCTCGGGCCCACCTTCGGGAGAATCCCTTTGGGTTAAGTTATTCTACCAGAGGTGGGGCCCTCTTCGATTCCCGCGCCGCAGCTTCAAAGGTGCAGTTGGGGTGATGGTTCACTGTTGAACCATTGCCGCGTGGCTTTCTTTGAATGCGGCAGGTGATATCTGGGCGACAAATCTCACAAAATTAAAAGTCACCGGTTCCCAATGCGAAAATATTATCGGTTCCGAGCACCTTGTCAGGCTGCCGCCTTCGGGTTTCTCGCCGCCCATCTTGACAACGGTTCACCTGGGGCAAAAACTTCGACTCTTTCGCCAAAGTGGACCCGGGGCCATCTGTCATTGGCGAGGTAGATTTTTGAAATGTGGTCTTACTCTTATTGCGGTTTCCATCCAAGGGTTGCGAGGGCTTACTTAAGAAGGAAAGGCCGCACGGTTTGAGGACTATTTACACTTTCGATTGAACTCACGCTTAGAGTCTCCCAACCTTTGCCTAGCTTTCTCTTCTTTCGCTCCACTTTGCTGCGATGGAGTTAGGTCTTCCCAAAAGCCGCATCAAGAGCAAGGATGATCTGATGAAGGTTCAAACCTTCACGGATGGTCCAGCGACTCCTTCGACCACATGATTCGCATCGGCAAGCTCCCCTTTAAGAAGAAGCGGTGTGGCGAGATGGTGTACTTCTCAGCGTATGCCATGGTGGGACTGATCCCACCTTTTTCAAGTTTCATCTTGATGTTGCTGGACTTATTCGGCCTCCAACTGTATCACCTCGCCTCCCACTCCCTCCTGCTGGTGGCGACTTTTGTCCACTTCTGTGAGATATGGGTGGACGTGCCTCCCTGCATTGAGTTGTTCCGGACCTTCTTCACGGTCCATACCACCGGCAAGAGAACTGAGCTGCTTGGCTTCTACTACTTCGTGAAGCGCAAGAACTGCCCCTTCAAATACTTGAAGTCGTTATCCTATGGTAAATGGGATGACTGGAAGAAGGATTGGGTCATCATTGTAGTGGAGGAGCATGATAGGTTGGAGCTGTCCCAGGGACTCCCCAACGTTGACACCGATGCCTGGAACGTAGTTCTGAAGCTGTCGGATGCGTTCAAGCTTGTCCTGGCCAGAATCAAAGAATGTGTGGAGGGTGGAGTGACCCGCAGATGGTCTTTGGAAGTTTCTTGGTGAACAGGTGGGCTCCGATGAAGAGAAGGGAGAGGCTCGCATGGGCCTTCAATAGTGTGATGGACGACAATCAGATTGAAACTGGTTTGAACTCCAACTTGGATGACAAAGCTTTGAGGCTCCATCTCAATAAACTTCAGCACGGGTCCATTGCTGATGATGCCTTGACTCCGCCGACTGCTTTCACTACAAGAATTGATTAAAAGGCTGTTGGGGGAAATATAGTCGTCGGGGCCGACAATTCTAATAACACTATAACCGTTGGTTTTAAGAAACCAACATACATAAGTTTTGACCGTCGGTCTGACAAAAGACACCGACGGCCATAACTATAGTCATCGGCCCGACATGCTATACCGACGATTCCATTAAAGGCGTCGGTCGTGCCTGTCTAACCGACAGTCTTAGTTATGGGGCCCACTAACTTCTGCGTACTGTATACATTTTTGACCTAGCTGCCCCACGTGCACAGCTGCCCCGCGACTTAGGCTTTCGCCCTGCCGCCGCCGCGTGCGCCTCTTCTCCCCCTGCCACCGCCCGCCACGCCGTTGCTGCCGCTTCGCCCGCCGCCCGCCGCTTGCTGGAGAGACTTGTACCCGTAATGTTCCGCGGGTACTTGAGACCTGATTTGTGGAAGATATTTGCTGAACTTAGCTACTTTTATAGGCAAATCTTTGCTAAAGAAATGTCGAAGCAGATGATGCGGCAGTGGGAGAAAGAAATTGTTGTGCTTGTATGTAAGATGGAAAAAGTTTTCCCGCCCGAATTTATGAATGTTATGCAACATTTGCTGGTGCAGTTACCTTATGAAGTGTTAGTCGCAGGTCCTGCACAGTTCAGATGGATGTATAGTCAAGAGAGAGAATTGAAGAAACTTAGAGCTACAGTGCGCAACAAGGCAAGAGTTGAGGGGTGCATTGCGGAGTCATTTGCAGCTAAAGATATTACAAACTTTTCTAGCAAATACTTTTCACGTGCCAATAACGTGAATGCATCTACGACATGATATCACAATGTAGAAGAGCAACCTACGACTGAACTCCAGATATTTCATTCAAAGGGTAAAGGAGTTAGGGCTCCCACTTCTCATTACATTTCGAATTCAGAAAGAAACTATACCATGCTTTACATATTTTTCAACATGGAAGAAGTGTTACCATATTTTGAAATGTTTGGCAATCTGTATTGGACATCTCCTCAACATCCTACACAAAGTCAATTGGATAAGCTACGTCAGCGTGGCATAAACAGTGGGCCAAGTTTCATGGACTGGTTCCGTAAACATGTAATTTTTCTATCTTACCTTTTTCTTCAATCATAGTTCACATTGTAATCATAAGATGCTAACTTCGTTTTATTTTTGTAGTCTATTAATGATGTCAACATCTCTGATGACTTGCGATAGATGGCGCATGGTCAGTTGAAAGCAAGAGAATTTAATCGATACGATATCAATGGATATCATTTTCGAACGGCAAGTTTAGAAGCAAACTGCCCACTAGCAGCCACAACAAACAGCGGAGTATTGATAACAGCCGCAGAGGGTAGTAGAGAAGTGAGAGAATACTACGGTGTTTTGCAAAAAATAATCGAGTACACATTTGGCGGTTCGAAAGAGTTGAAGCTTGTGATATTCGACTGTCAATGGTTTGATCCAACATCGGCAACGAGAGTGGATGAGTTTGGAATGGTGGAAGTCAACCACAACTCGTGATACACAACCCATAACAACAATGTTGTACTTGCGAGTCAAGTAGAACAAGTGTACTTGTCGGTGGTTTTGATCCGGCAGATCTCCTGACACTACTAAAGTGTTAGAGGAGTTTGAGGTTCGGCGTGGGCACGCGGAGATTCAAGAAGGTCAAGTGTAAATGACACAGTAGACACAAAGATTTACGTGGTTCGGACCACCTGAGCGTAATACCCTATTCCACAGGATGTGTTGGTGTTGTATTGGTTGTATGAGCTCAACGTGAGTTGAGAGTGTAGGGTGAGCGCGTAGTCCGTGTGTGTGTGTCTAGAGAGTATCGCCGGTCTGTCCTTTTATAGTACAAGGGCAGGCCGTTACAAGTCAGCCTGGCCCGACATGTGGCCCCAGCGGTTACACATTTGATGCGCTTAATTACCCTTAATAACCGAATTACGGGCTTTGATAGCACTGTTACTGGTAATTAAGGTCATCCGATCGTGTGTCATTAATATAGTATTAATGAAACTTAACCGGGTCTTGAAGTCCTTGATTCCCTTTGAAGATCCGGAGTCGTTGTGGAGTCTTCCGGAGGTTAGAGGTTGAAGGTTCGACGGTTGGACACGTGGCAGCTCCGGAGCATACTGTGGGGAACAGGTAGGTCCGGTACTACTTAACACGTGTCAGTTCCGGAGCTTTCCTCGGTCTAGGGTTAGGTCTGGAGGTGCCGCTATGGTACATAGCCCAGAGCTCCCCCCTTGTGGGCGGTAGCTCCGGTTTGATAGTACACATGGCAACCCTGGGACTAACCAAGTTGGAGAAGCGGGTCTGGTTATGTCTGACATGTGGGCCTTCGAAGGTCTTCAGATCGAGTAGATGATATTCCCTTGAGATCTTTGCAGTCCCAAGGGGTATACGGTACCCAGGGTACCGACAGTGGCCCCCTGGGCCCACCTCTGGGGAAGACTCCTTGGGTGAAGTCATTCCACCGGAGGTGGGTCCATCCTTCGACTTTTGAACTGAGTCTTCAAAGGTCTTCGGATGTGCAGTTGGCGATGGTTTGGAGTTAAATCTTCGCCGCGTGGCATATCCCGTGTGCAGCAGATGAGATCTTTGTCGTGCGGATCTCACGCAATTGAAGGTCGCCGGTTCCTGATACAAAAATCGTATCGGTTCCGTGCGCCTTGTCAAGCCGCTGCCTTTGGGCTTCCCGCCTCATGATGACAACCGTTCGCCTGGGTAAGAACCTCGACTTGATCGTCCGGGTGGTCCTGGGCCCTCTTGTCATCAGCTGGGTGGAATTTTTTAGTAGTACCTTCGACTTCCCTGCGGTTTCCATCCAAGCGTTGCGAGGGCTTACTTAAGAAGGAAAGCGCGCACCGTCTGGGGTTCTTTACGCCTCTCATCTGATCTTGCGCTCAAACTCCCAACTTGTGCTCGCTTTTCCTCTCTTGCCTTGCTGTGCCGCGATGGAGTTGGGTCTCCGCGAGAGTCGTTTGAAGACCGACGGTGACCTGAAGAAGGTCCGGGCCCTCATGGGATGGTCCCCAGACTTCTTCAACCACCTGGTCCGCACCGGGGGAGAGCTCCCGTTTGAGAAGGAGCACGCCGACGAAATGGTGTACTTCTCTTCGTACGCCATGGTGGGGTTGATCCCACCTTTTTCCTCCTTTTTCTTGATGCTCCTAGACTTCTATGGTCTGCAGCTGTACCACCTTGGACTTCCACTTCTGTGAGATGTGGGTGGGCATCCCCCCTGCATTGAACTCTTCCGGACCTTCTTCACCGTCCATACCACTGGTAGGAGCAATGAGTACCTTGGATTCTACTACTTCGTGAAGCGCAAGAAGTGCCCATTCAAGTACCTCCGTTCGTTTCCCTCTGGGAAATGGGATGATTGGAAGAAGGACTGGATAGTCATCCTGGTGGAGGAGCACGAGAAGCTGGAGCTACCTGAAGGCCTCCCCAACATCGACACTACAGTCTGGAGTGAAGCTCCGGTGCTGGCGGATGCCTTCAACCCTGCCCTGACCAGGATCCGCCGGTGCGTGGAGGGAGGATTAACTCCTCAGGCGGTGTTTTGCAACTTCCTGGTCAACAGGTGGGCACCGCTGAAGAGGAGAGAAAAACTCGCTTGGGCCCTCAACAGTGTGATGGACGACGACCGGGTCGAGACCGGGATGAAGTCCAACATGGCGGGGACAACCTTGGAGTTTCATCTCAAGAAGTTCCAGCACGACATCGATGTTGCGGGTGACGACTTGACTCCGCCATCAGCTTTTCTCCCTCTGAACATGGAAGTAGAGTTCAACAGGGAGCTCCGGCGGAAGATGCCTGTGCTTGACGACCTTGGTGTTGTCGAGAGAAGATCGACCTCCAGGGTGGTGATCCCTGGGGATTCCGAAGGTGGCTCCGACCCTACCCTGAAGCCAAGGATCGAAATCGTCGGCAAGGGCAAGGAGCCGGCAGACGAACCCTTGAGCCGGAAGAGGAAGCTACAGCATGACGACGGAAGGTCCGTCAGGCCTGCAACCTCTGCATCAGCTCCTTCTCCTCGGAGGGGGAGGTCTTCTACAACTGCGGCGACTGTACCCGCAGCGGCGTCCTCCCGGGGTGCTAGCTCCGGGCATGCGACTCCAGCACCATGGCCGGTTGAGGCCTCTAGGTCTGGAGGTTCTTCCCGATCAAGGGGGGCCTCGACTAGGGAAATGCCCGTGGCTGTAACGAGTTCCGGGGGGCCTTCCGGAGCTTCCACGCCGGCGGCGGCTATGGTCAGCCCAGAACGCCCGGGAAAGAGGTTCCGCGCAAGCTGGTGCGGAAGCCTCCCAAGGTAATTTTTAATCTTCACCTCAGACAGTTGTTTTGTTGTAGTAACTGTTTTTTAAGTTTCTTCATCCATCATCTGCAGTGTTCCCAAGAAGAGGAGTGAGGCTCCACCCTCAGCCACAGCAGTTGAAGCTATGAGGGCGGAAGCTTCTGCTCCTGTCCCGGTGCTGCCCCAAGTGGTGGCTGAAGCTGCGACAGCTTCGGCGCCAGCTGTCGTGGTCATGGACCTCGACTCATCCCCAAAGACTCCCGTAGTAGCGCCGGACCGCGAGAGAGAAGATACGTCAGCGGCACCTGCCCCGGAAGTTGAAGCTCCGGGTCCTGGTGCAGAGATGATGGAAGCTCCGGCCGTTGAGCCGGAGGAAGCAGTAATTCCAGCCCCAGAGCCGAAAATTGTCGAAGCTCCGGCGGTTGAGCTGGAGGTAATTGAAGTCCCGGCGTGTGCGCCGGATGTTGAGGAAGTCCCAGCGGTTGGGCCGGCTACCTCCAAAGCACCGGCCACAGAGCCGGTCGTTGTTGGAGCTCCGGCCACAGGGCTGGTTGATGTTGAAGACCTTTTGGCTCCCGAGCCGGTTGCCGTTGAAGCTCCGGCCCCAGGGCCGACTGTTGTTGAAGATCTTCCGGCGCCCGAGTTGGTCGTTGCGGAGATGTCAGCGCTCGAGCCCCCAGTAGAGGAGGTTCCCAGGCCGGAGCCAGAAGCAGCCCCTGCTTCGGGAGTGACGACGCCGGAGGTCCCCGCGGCTGGGCCGGAGTGCTCTGATGAAGTCGCTGGCCCCCTGCCTGAGGGGGCGAACGAAGATCTGGCGGCTGGTCCTTCGGAACCACTTCCGGAGGTTGGAACTTCATCAGCGGGACCTTCCTCGATGGTGACTGAGGCCATCCCAGAGGACGGCCCTAGTGCCATAGAGGCTCAGGGGACCACTCTTGTGGAGTGGGACCCAATTTTTGTAACTGAAAACCCGCTGGAACCAGCGGAGGAGACCCCAACAGGTCCAGAACCTATCCTGTTGTCATTGTCTATTGACAACGCCTGCTCCAGTCTGCGTCAAGTTCAGCTGGCATTCTTCCACGACAGTAAGGCTCTTGAAGAGGAGCGCCAAACGCTTAGGCGGTGGCGTAACCGGCTCTACTTCGAGACCAAGTTGGCACAGTCGAGGCTAGTAGATGACAAAGAGTGGATTAAGCGGGAGAAGGTCCGCCTGGAATACTGGGACAAATTATTGGATGACAGGGAGAGCATGACTCGCGCCCTCGACGCTCAATCCCGGGCCATTTATGAGCAAACCAAAGCAGCTAATAGTGCGGCTGATGAACGCCAAGAAAGGCTTGAGGCCATTAACACTACTCTCATCAAGCGCCGGGAGGGACTTGAGGAGAGGGAGAAAAGGCTCGAAGATGAAGAGCAGAAACTCCTAGAGCCGCGGGATGACATCTTGAGGAGGGATGAGGAGCTCACCGAAAAGGTGGCTCTGGCTGACAAGGGCCACGAGGAGCGCGCCAAGAAATTGGAAGAGCGCTGCGCTGAGGAGGAGGAGAAGGCCTGGGTGCGGGGGCAGGAACTCTACGAGCAAGAGTGTGCCATCGCTGCCAGGGAGAAGAAAGTGAGGGGCAGGGAGAAGGACCTGGTTGACCATCGGAACAAGATCTATCTCCGGGAGGAGGAGCTCGGAAAACTCGAGAAGTAGGTTGCTGAAAAGATTCAGCAAAATGCCAAAGAGGTCGAGCGCGTCGCTCGCGAGAATTCTGAACTGGCGGTGGCCAGTGGATCCTTGGAAGAATTGAAGGGCTTGAGGGCTGCGGACTCCCTACAGGTTTGGGAGTTCCTGAGCAAAGCCAACGACGCGCTGACACCGATGGGCTTCAGTCCCGTGCGTCCGAATGATCCGGAGCCAGAGCCGGAGCCAGACCTGGCGTTGCAGGCATTGAGCTCGGTAGGCAGCAAACCCTCCAAGGTGGGCGATGTCATCGCGGACCAATTGGAGGTTGAGGGGCAATCCCTGACGAAGAACATCGCAGAGTATGTGCTGACGTGCTACACCAGCCGGAATCCCTAATTCCCTCTAGACCCGGTGCTTGAAGGTCCCATCGAAGGAGAAGGTGAAGCCGCCCGAGCCAACGTGTCAGAGGTTGCTCAGAAGGTCGCCCAATTCTTCCATAGGGTCTAGGACCATCTCCGTAGCTCCCACTTGTATTCTCTCTTTTTCTTCCTCAATTTTGTAATCCCTTGTCTCCAGATAAATGAAATCCCCAAATTTTTGTGAATTTCACTTTTTGTCTTCAACACTTTTGTCTTCACTTGGCCCCCTGGTAGATGTACATAATTTGATTGTGAACATGTACCAAGAGGATATTGTGTTTTGTTGAAGACTCATTTGCTTAGAACTTGTAGAATATAGGTCCGAAGTCTTCGATAGTGAAGGCCCCCTGAGATTGTCGGAGCTTAGTAGCTCCAACAGTAGTTCCTATCAACGCGTAGAGCATCGATAGTTTGACCTCCGGGGTGTCGGAGCTTAGTAGCTCCGGCAGTGACCTTTGCCAACGCGTAGTTTGTCGGCAGCAGACTCCGTTTGTGGAATCTTCTCACCATCTTTTATTCTGCGTCGACGGTTGGCCCCCCTAGCTTTACTGGAGCTTGGTTGCTCCAGTGATGCTCGTTTTCAATGTTCAACATCGATTACAAGCCACCTAGGGGGAGTCGGAGCTTAGTTATCTCCGGCTTTTTTCCATCAACGTGGATTCTTTATTTTTCCTGCACACTGAAGCCAAGAAAAATAGTAAAATTGGCTCCTTGCCTATAACTTCGTCGTGACTTACGATTCTCAAGAAAATATTAGATCAAATATGGTTCTGAACGCGACCGAACGCATTGCCTTCTTTCTTTCGGATCCAATTGTACTTGGACCTGCCTTACTTCGGCCTGCCAGGGTGTAGGTAGAGTGGCGTACTTAGGGTGCTTGACCAGGCTAAGTCGATAGCACACTCCGGCCCTAGATTGGCTTGGCGGCATTCAGGCGAGTGGGCCATGAACAATATTTGAATTCAGAAGAATCGACAATACAGTTCGAATCGTATATGAACCAGTCAAACTAAAATTTCTTAAGAATTGCACGTCTTTGTTATAGACAAGAAAGAGAAAAAAAATAAAAAAATGTTGAGCCTGTACAAAGTAAATGCACGTGGAGTCTGTTTCACATGAAGCTGTCTTTCATTATAGGTCCGGGGTACAGGGGAAACAAGTACGCTCTTAGGGTACGGAACCAAGCTAAGCGTGTTTCATTTCTCGTTTGACCCAGGGTAGCTAGCCACACTTTTAGTCCTGAGACTGTGACAAGCGTTGCATGAACTTTGCGGACCTTCCGGGAAAGGTCCGGCTGTTCTCCCGGAGGAACTACCCGACTCTGTACAATGACTCTATAACATACACCTCAAGTTACTACAGACTCACCTCCATGATATTAGGTGTAGAACTTATAGAGGTGCTCAATGTTCTAAGGATTTGGGAGAGGTGTCCCATCCTCGATTGCCCAGCGAACGCTTCCGAGACGGGATACTTTAATTACTCGGAAGGGTCCTTCCCAGTTGGGGGAGAGTTTGTTTAACCCTTCTCTAGATTGTATTCTTCGTAGCACCAGATCGCCTTCCTCGAGCTGTCGGTTGTGTACATGCCGCTGATGATAGCGCCGAAGTGCTTGGCAGTATCAGGCATTCCGAACAGCTGCTTGGCACCTTCCCTCCTCGAGGAGGTCTAGGTCTTCACGCTGGAACTGATCCTGCATGGCTTCGTCGAAGGTCCATACCCGGAGTGACCCCAAGGTGATTTCCGGAGGAAGGATGGCTTCAGCTCCGTACACCAGGAAGAAGGGTGTCTCTCCAGTTGACCGGTTTGGAGTTGTCCTGTTGGCCCATAGAGTGGGTGGAAGCTCTTCAATCCAGTTGGCTCCATGTTTTTTTAAGCGCTCATAGGTGCGCGTTTTGAGTCCTTTTAGGATTTCAGCATTTGCTCTCTCGGCCTGGCCATTGCTTGCCGGGTGAGCTATGGAGGCGTAGCAAAGTTGAATGTCGAGGTCTTCGCAATACCCTTGAAATGCAGAGCTTGTGAATTGGGTCCCATTATCAGTGATGATTTTGTTTGGGACTCCAAATCTGCATACAATGGACTGCAAAAAGTTGATAGCAGATTGCTTGTTTATTGTCACAGCTGGGGTTGCTTTCGGCCACTTGGTGAACTTGTCAATGGCGACGTACAGGAACTTGTAACCTCCGACGGCTCTTGGGAAATGTCCCAAGATGTACATCCCCCACACGGCGAAGGGCCATGTAGGAGGTATCATTTGTAGAGGCTGAGCCGGTGTATGAATTTGCTTTGCATGAAATTGGCATGCTTCACATTTCTTCACCAGCTCAATTGCATCCTGGAGTGCTGTAGGCCAGTAGAAGCCATGCCGGAAGGCTTTACCAACTAGCGTGCGGGAATACGCGTGGTTCCCACACTCGCCTCCATGGATTTCTGCGAGGAGCTCGCAACCTTCTTCCCTTGTGATGCACCGCATTAGGATGCCGTTGGCTCCGCACCGGTAGAGATCCCCTTCTACCAACGTGTATCTTTTAGCCAATCTGACTACCCGGTCAGCGGATACATCATCGTTAGGAAGGATGTTGTCTTTCAAGTAGTTCCGAATCTCGGAGATCCATGCATCAGAACTAACTTGAGCATTTGAGTCTTGCGTGCTGGGTTGCTCGGAGCTTCCGGCAGCACCTACGACCCTTGATGGCTGCCATGGTAACAGGGCCATCAGGACCGTCAGCTTCGGGATGCTGATCTCACCCCCTTCGCTCAGTTCGGCAGGCTGAGCTGTGGGTTTTGACAACCTCCGGACAAAAATTCCATCAGGAGCCGGAGCTCCGGTTGATGCTTTTGTCGAGAGTTCATCAGCTTCAGCGTTGTGGGCATGCTGGACATGGTGGAGATCTAGGACTTCGAAGTCCTTTTGAAGCCTCTGGACTTCAAGGAGGTAAGCATCTAGCTGGAGGTTGTTACAGGAGCATTCACCCTTCACTTGCTTAATGATGAGCTGTGAATCTCCCTTGACCAGTAGCTGCTTGACACCGTATGACAATGCCACCTTTAGTTCGTAGATGAGTGCTTCGTACTCCGCCATGTTGTTGGTCGCCTTGAAGTCAAGGTGTACCATGTATTTTACCTTCTCCCCGGTTGGTGCGAGGAGAAGGATTCCAGTTCCAGCCCCCTGCTTTTGCATGGAGCCGTCGAAGTAGAGGGTCCAATGAGGCTCGGTGAAGACCGGAGCTTTGTGTTCCAGCTTCTGCTCACTGGGACCCCCAGGGTTTGATGGAGAGGGAGTCCATTCCGCCATGAAGTCTGCCAATGCTTGACTCTTGATTGCTTGCCTTGAAATGAATTCGAGATCGAATTTGGCCAATTCCGCTACCCACTTTGCAATATTCCCAGTTGAGTTGGGATTATGCAAGATTGCTCGAAGTGGGTAATAAGTCACCACTGAGATTTTGTGAGCTTGGAAGTAATGGCGAAGCTTCCTGGAGGCAATGAGAACTGCATAGAGCAGCTTATGCACCTCTAGGTAATGAGTCTTGGCGTCATGCAGTACTTCATTGATGAAGTACACTGGGCGCTGGATGGTCCGGACCCTCCCGGAGGGGCCCGAAGCTTCCTCTTCACCGACCCGTACCCTCTCTGAGGGATCCGAACCTTGTTCGGGGACCTCCGGGTTCTGGCTGGTGGGACCCGGAGCTTCTTCAGAAGCGACCTGGACCCTCCCGGAGGGGTTTGGGTCTTCTGAAGTAACTTCTTGTGGGATCAAGTCTGGGAGCTGGGACCCAGACTCGCTTTCAGGAACCTCCGGACCTTCCCGAAGGGGTCTGGACTCCTGAGTATTGGATAGTTCTGGTCTCTCCGCAACCAGGACCATACTGACGACTTCGTCAGTAGCTGAAATGTAAAGCAGCAAAGGCTCACCAGGGTTCGGAGCTACCAGAGTTGGTAGGGTGGTGAGGAACTGTTTTAGCTCCTGGAACGCCTTTTCTGCTTCTTCAGACCATTGGAATGGTCCAGACTTCCTCAATAACTTGAAGAAGTGGAGTGCCCGTTCCGCCCATCTTGAAATGAACCGGCTGAGGGCTGCTAGACATCTAGTTAGTTTTTGGACATCTTTGATATGGGCTGGTGGTCGCATGTCTTCAATAGCTTTGATCTTCGCCGGATTAGCTTCTATGCCCCAGTGACTTACCAGGAAACCAAGAAGTTTTCCGGAGCTAACCCCGAAGACACGCTTGTCTGGGTTTAGCTTTGTGCGGGTGACCCGCAGCTTATCGAAGACAGCCTGCAAGGTGTCAAGGAGTGACTCCTTGTTCTTGACCTTGACCACGATTTCATCGACGTACACTTCAACTATGTCTCTAATGAGTTCTTCAAAAGTTTTGTACATAGCTCGTACAAAGGTTGAAGCTGTATTCTTGAGACCAAATGGCATGGCTGTATAACAGTACAATCCATCTACTGTGATAAAAGAGGTATGCTCCTCATCTTCCCTAGACATTCTGATTTGATGATACCCAGAATATGCGTCTAGAAAACACTTTAATTCACACCCGGAGGTGGAATCCACTATCTGATCTATTCTAGGTAGTGGGAATGGATCTTTCGGGCATGCCTTATTTAGTGTTGTGTAGTCGATACACATCCGAAGCTTCCTGCCGGCCTTGGGCACAACGACTGGATTTGCCAGCCATTTTGGATGGAAGACTTCTCGAATGAATCCAGCTTCGAGCAACTTCTTCACTTCTTGTCGAATGAAGTTCTGTCGCTCCACGGATTGCTTCTGAGGCTTCTGGTGCACGGGCCGGGCGTCGGGGTAGATCTTCAGATTGTGCTCAATCACTTCCCTAGGGATCCTATGCATTTGTGACGGTTTCCAGGCAAACACGTCGACATTTGCCCGGAGGAAAGTGATGAGCGCGAGTTCCTATTTGTCATTCAGTCCTCCCGATATACGGGTGGTCTGAGCGGCATCGGAACCAATTTGGACGACTTTGACGGGAATGTCGGTGTCGCCGCTTGGCTGCACACGAGGTGCAGAAGTCGAGCCTCGCTGACGAATGCTCGGGGGTTTTGGAGCTTGTTCCTGCCTGGAGTCCTCCTCTTGCGCCGTAGTAAGCTCATGAAGTTCTTCCAGAGCAGTTACTCCGGCAGTACGATCTCCACAGATCTGGAGAACGCCTACTGGTGTTGGCATTTTTAACACCAAGTAGCCATAATGAGCAGCTGCCATGAATTTGTACAAGGCAGGCCTACCCAAGATGGCATTGAAGGGTAAGTTGATCTGAGCAACGTCAAAGACCAACTTCTCGGTGTGATACTTCTCCCGGGTCCCGAAGGTAACGGGGAAGGTAATAGCACCAAGTGGGGTAATGGCTCCCACACCTACTCCAGAGAAAGGTTGGGAGGGGTGGAGATCTGAAGGTCGGAGCTGAAGCTTGGTAAAAGCTTCGAAGCTTATGAGGTTGAGCCCCGAACCTCCATCTACCATGACATGGTGGAGCTGGATGTTATTGATGGTAGGAGATACCATCAAAGGTAGCTGACCTGCTCCAACCATGCTTCAAGGGCAGTCCGAAGCATCAAAAGTGATGGTTGTGTCCATCCACTTTCGATGAGGCTCCGCCCTGGCTGTAGGAGCTACAACAGCCATGTCCCGGCGCATAGTCTTGATGACACGGCGGGAGGTGATGTCCCATGATCCACCAAAAATGGTGTTCATGGTCTTCCGACGCTCGTTGTCAGAGACATCAGAATCATTGTTGACGGAGGTGTAAACGGCCTTCAGGACCTTTTTGGGATCCTGAAAACCTAACTCCTCTTCAGCTGGAGCTTCGTCAACTTTTTGTTTTCCTTCCCTCTGTCGGAAAGGAGCTTCTTCCCGGCGCTTGTTATAGCGCTCGGCAAGGTTTTGGACCTCCCGGCAGTCTTCCAAACTATGGCTGTCCGTTTTATGAATTGGACACCACACCTTGGGTTTGCCACCGTCTTCAGAAGACGGTCGAGGTCGCTTCTCGGGGCGAGGCCCCCGGCCACCCAGAGCTGCAGCAGCTGCAGCATTAGATGCGCCGGCCGATGGCTTCTTCTTGCCGTTGGTCTTTTTCTTCTTCTTGCCACTCCCGGAGGTTGTGGCTTCGCCTTTGGAGGATTTTTTTGTGATCCTCCGGAGGTGGTTTGGAGTGCATTTCACGACCCTCTGCAGCTCTGGCACATTTGTCGGCCAAGCTGAAGAGTTCCGTGACACTGGTGATCTCCTTGATCGCCAGTTTCTCCAACATCTTCTTATCCCATACACCATGTTTGAATGCCACAATGACAGAAGTGCTAGAGATAGAAGGGATAGTGTTTCGTACCTGAGAGAATCTCTGGATGAATGATCGCATGTATTCTCCTTCTTTTTGCACAACTGCAAAAAGGTCCAGTTCGGTGCCTGGTCGGGTGTAAGAACTCCTGAAGTTGGCGGTGAACTGCCGGCACAAATCCTCCCAACTACTGATGGAGTTGGGTGGAAGGCTCATAAACCAGGACCTAGCGGTCCCAGTTAAAGCCACTGGGAAATAATTGTCCATTACGGCCTCATTTCCTCCAGCTGCCAAGATAGCAGTGGAGTAAATCTGAAGAAATTCAACAGGATTAACGGTCCCGTTGAACTTCTCCGGCAGGTGAGGCCGGAACTTCTGTGGCCACCTGACCATACGCAGATGCATGGCCAGGGCCGAACAGCCTCCTCCTACTCCTTCAGGAGCAGGAATGTCCTGAGCTTCTCATCTTTCACGAGCACGCTCAATGTGGACTCGGCCATCTTGTTGACGGTATCGGCAATCAAGCTCCGCCCGGAGGTCATGAGTTGAAAGCCTTGACACCGTGTGAGTGCGCCGTGCCCCGGAGGGCAACGACATCACTTGCTGCGACGCAGCACGTCTCCTATTGTTGGAAACGTGTGGACCAAGTCTGCCAGACAAGGTCCGTCGCTGCGACGGGGCCCGTCTTGAAGGAGGAGGACCCTAGTTGCTGATGCGGTCGGCTACGGCTGCAACCAAGTGTTCCACATCGGCCCTCCACTGCTCCATTGCATCCCGGGATGCGTCCGGAGGTGGTGGGCGCTGAAGAAGAGCACGTGCTGCATGGAGCGCGTGTTCTGGGTTGTCATGATTTGCCGACGCAGTGATTGACACCGGTGCACCATCGCGTTGTCCAACTTGATTTGCTGGTGGAGGCGGCGGTGGTGGGAGTGTGACTCCTGCTGGAACCGTGGTTCCCGCTGGTGGCTGCATATTGGTGGGATTACCCCCAACAGCTTGTATAGCGGGATGACCATTGGATGATCCAGCGGCTGAGTTCACCATTCTTGAAGTCTCAGGTGCCCCTACCTGGCGCGCCAACTTTCGGTGGTTTTGATCCGGCAGATCTCCCGACACTACTAAAGTGTTAGAGGGGTTTGAGGTTTGGTGTGGGCACGCGGAGATTCAAGAAGGTGAAGTGTAAATGACACAGTAGACATGAAGATTTACGTGGTTCGGGCCGCCTGAGCGTAATACCCTACTCCACGGGATGTGTTGGTGTTGTATTGGTTGTATGAGCTCAACGTGAGTTGAGAGTGTAGGGTGAGCGCGTAGTCCATGTGTGTGTGTCTAGAGAGTATCGTCGGCCTGTCCTTTTATAGTACAAGGGCAGGCCGTTACAAGTCAGCCTGGCCTGACATGTGGCCCCGGCGGTTACACATTTGATGCGCTTAATTACCCTTAATAACCGAATTACAGGCTTTGATAGCACCGTTACTGGTAATTAAGGTCGTCCGATCGTGTGTCATTAATATAGTATTAATGACACTTAACCGGGTCTTGAAATCCTTGATTCCCTTTGAAGATCCGGAGCCGTTGTGGAGTGTTCCGGAGGTTAGAGGTTGAAGGTTCGACGGTTGGACACGTGGCAGCTCCAGAGCATACTGTGGGGAACAGGTAGGTCCGGTGCTACTTAACACGTGTCAGTTCTGGAGCTTCCCTCGGTCTGGGGTTAGGTCTGGAGGTGCCGCTATGGTACATAGCCCGGAGCTTCCCCCTTGTGGGCGGTAGCTCCGGTTTGATAGTACACGTGGCGACCCTGGGACTAACCAAGTTGGGTAAGCGGGTCCGGTTATATCTGACATGTGGGCCTCTGAAGGTCTTCAGATCGAGTAGATGATATTCCCTTGATATCTTTGCAATCCCAAGGGGTATACGGTACCCAGGGTACCAACATTACTATTTAAGTTATCCTTATCCAAGTTTCAAAAATTGGTGGGTTGTATATAAAGTTAACCGTGAAATGCACCCTCGTACTTATGATTGGTACATAGAGAATCAGGAAGATGATGATGTTGCTGTCTACCAAGATGAAGTTGAGGAAGTAGGAGATTTTAGGATATCTTGTGGGACAGGACTTGCAGAAATAGCTAGTGGTACGCTAGAGTTGATGTCTGAAGAACCAGTTGGTCCTTCGAGAAAACATCTTCGGTAGTCACGAAGGATTATTGAAAAGCAGAAAAGGATTATTGAAGAACAAGAGAGATTTCAGGAAGAGAGTGAAGAGGAAGAATGTGAGGAAGAGAGTGAAGGAGAAGATATACATGAAAATCCTAATACACATGTGGCAGAAGTAGTTTCTAATGCTGATGATTTTTTATTCTTATTGTACGCACTTTTTGAAATTTTGATTCTTATGTTGAATATCAAAGGAAACATGTGCACTAATCATTGTGCAGATGTTCAAGCATATCAAAGATAAGATGAAGAAGGGCAGGAAGGGTAGTGGATCTTCGGCGTCCATGTCTCAGCCCAATACTGGCTCAGGGCGCACATGTCTTTTTGAGGTACTTGTTAATTTTTAAATTCATTTCAATATCATAATTTCCTATATAGTTAACCGTTACATGTTTATTTGCATTTGCAGGGTTCTGTAATGAATTCATAGAGGCAACAACAGCTCTTGGGGTGTATGACAGAGCAGGAGTCGAGTGAGCCAGCATGAGGTTCGCGGCCGACACATGTGCCTGACTGTTGCCCCACGTATGAGGAGTTGTACGGGGAGGAGGCAGAGACTTTCAGGCACCCGTCGGAGCAAGGAGGAGGCTCAGGAGCATACTTGAGTGGTTGTGCACAGGAGGTCTTTGGGCGTTCGACCTCCTCTGAGGGTGGTGATGAGGGGGATGATGAGGGCTATGAGGAAGAGGGTGACGATCCCGATCGAGATGCAAGACTTGCAAGAAGGGCAAAGCTAAATGAGTTAGGACGTCTCGATCATAATATATTTCTGATTAATTCATAAGTTCATTATACATTTTGTATTGGTTTTCTTGTCAACTAATTACTATTATTATTTTTACAGGTTGCGTAGGCACCTTCTGTGTACTCCAATGAGAACCGTGGATAAGCGGATAATTATTAGACCGAAGGGTACTAGGTGCTGGGTTGAACTTGGTTGGAGTGGGAAGGGGCATCGAAGGGTAGTTAACACGGATTTGGGAAACAACATTCGTTATTGCTTTCCTAGAATGGTTGAAACGGGCGACCAAAGATTTGCGGCACATAATTGGGATCACTATGCATTGAAACAATATGGCACTTCGGGTAATTGTCAGGACAAAGTTTGGGAGATGTTCTGGGTAAGTATGTTTTCATTGTTTCAATTAAATTGCCTCTATCTTTGATTGTCATTAATTGTTTCTTGGATGCAGGGTGTCTATCGGTTGGAGGAAGGTGTGAGTCAAGATTATGTAGCTTAGGTTTTTCAGAATGCAGCACGAAGACGTACCAAGGATTCATTCTCTGATGCACGGATCAAAGCTGTGATCGTGTATTACAAGACGAAGTTGTTACAGCACATGACAAACAAAGCAGCAGCCAAAAAGCACCTAACTAAAGAAGAGTACTTGGAGAGCAGTGTGGATTGGATATGTGTGGACAGGGAAGCTTGGGAATAGTTTTGCGAGTACTGGGCCTCAGAAGATTTCAAACAGAAGTAGGATAAAAATCGAAGAAATCAGAAGAGCAAGCCTGGAATGCACATGTTTGGGCCGGATGGATTTGTGCGGACTGAGCAAAGAATGGTATGAATACTTAACTTCATACTTAGATTGTTTAAAATAATTATATTGATTAAAATGATGTATGTTTGTATTGCAAGCAGCTGAAACTGGTGTGTCTCCTTGTTTTATTGAGGTATACCTTAAGGGGCACACAGGTCCAGACCTGAATCACCCGGAGCAGTTGTGCGACGAGGCGTCAACACAAAAATTGGTATGTATGATCACAATTTCTTAAATCTATCCATCAAGTTCATTTCTCTTTTATTATATCTACCTGTCACTTAAATGTATTGCAGCAAAACTATGTTACGTGTTTAAAGAAAACACATGGAGATGACGTGGACTTCGTCAGAGAGCCGTTTGATGTGGGTGCTGCGTATGAAGCCGGCGGAGGTCTACCACATGGGAGGTAAGTGTAAAGATATTTGTAAGACCTATATGTGCTGAATACATTGGCTTGTAGTGAATACACTTGGCTTTGATGATAAAAGTTTTAAATATCACCAAAACACCTTTTTATCAAGGTCCGACTCTAGCTCCGAGCTATAGCAAGGTCCGACCATAGGTCCGACTTGTTTTAGGTAGCTCCAGTTATGTTAGATGCTAGGTACGGCTTCTTAGTAAGGTCCGACTAGCTTTGGATAGCTCCGGTGAGCTTTATCTTTAGCTCCGGCATGTCTTTGCTAGCTCCGACATGTCTTTGTTAGCTCCGGCATGTCTTTGTTAGCTCTGGCATGTCTTTGATAGCTCTGGCATATACTTGATAGCTCCGGCATGCTTTTGCTAAGATCCGACGTACTTTGTCTAGCTCCGGTTTTGGGTTGACTAGTTTTGACTAGTTTTTTGGTAAGCTCCGGTGCTAGGATCTACTAGTTTTGGAAAGCTCCGACGCTAGGTTCTACTAGCTTTTGTTAGCTCCGGCTCAAGCTCCGGGTTGCTCTGGCAAGGTCCGGAACTTGACCGCAGTGCTTCTGCTTTTCATTTGCAATGTTTTGTACTTGCTTTACATTGTTGGAAAGATTGCTTAGTATTCATTTGCTAAGTTTTTGGTGTGTTTTGGATGATATGGTTGATATCGTTTCTACTGTGGTTTTGCAACATGCTTATGTGAGGTTCTCACGTAAGGTGTTGTGTTCGGAACTAACTTAAGTCAAGTCGAGGACTTGGGCTCGTATGGATTGTTTGTTTGTTCATGTGCAGGTGTTGCTTGAGTTCAAGTCATGGCTGGTGACAGGATCCATTGGACTAGTCTCAGGAGGAGATGAGGTTCCAACAATCAAGTTCGGGAGGAACTGTGGTTGAGCGGGTCAGGAGGTCGCGCAAGATGATTGAATCAAGGGCAGTGCATATGAAGGTCGAAGGAAGGTGTTCGCACGTATGCATGCGATGCATGACGTGGCAATATGCTTCTAGAGACGGATTATGGAAGGAAGATCTGATCGGAAGGATCGGATCGTACCGGTTGAAGACTTTGGCTGCGGCGGAGTCGGTTATGGCTCGGTATGGAAAGTATCGAGTTGGTTATGTTATGATTTTGTGTGTGTCACGAATTTGAGTTGTTTAGGAATGTGGGATACGTTCCTAAGGTGTTTGGAAGTCTTAAGATTGCTTCTATCTGCGTATAGAAGAATCTTGAGCAGTTATGGAAAGTTCCGATTGTGATCGGATTAGGATTGGAGTCCTAGTTGAGATTGGGATGGCCTAAGGGCTGGTTATATAAGCGAGGGAAGGCCAAAGCTCGTGAGAGACGACTTTGGGGCTGTTCCTCTTGTGTTCTATTGAATAAAATTCATAGTTCGAAGGAACTTTTGTGCCTTGTTCGTCCGACTTGTTCCAGACAAGTTTTACTCGTCGAGTTTCTGGACAGCACTACCTTTCGTCGGTGGTTTTATCATAACTCGAGTTTTACAGATCCAATTGACGTGATTCTTTTTGGGTTGTCTTCACAACTTGATTGTTTATCATCTGTAAAAATTTCACGGTCATTGGATTTGTGGTTTCTGAGCTACACTAGTTTCTTTGCAGCATTCCAGAAACTGTTTTTTCTCGGGTAAGTCAGATTGACCAGTGTTTGATCTTTTGATCATAACTTGAGTTTTTCTCGACGGATTTGAGTAATTCTTCTTGTGTTGTCTTCGTTACTTGATTCTCTCTGATATATATCACTTTTTTCACGGTGAAACACGTTTAGATTAGTCTCGGACACGATTTCTTTAACAGATCGTTTTTCTACCGAAGGGATTAGGGTTTTAATTGTTTCCGCTGCGTAAGATTTTTAAATCTACCATTTACCCCCCTCTAGTAGCTTTTCACGTGCTCTTCGATCCTACAATTGGTATCAGAGCCACGGTGCTCTAACCTTTGTGATTTGCACGTGTTTTTGACTAATCATCATGGAGAAGTACTCCGCCAAACCTTGTGTGTTTGCTGGTATTGATTTTCAGGTTTGGAAGGCACGCATGGAGGCTTTTATCCAGGCACAAGGCTTTGTAATATGGGAGAAGGTGTATAAGCCTTATGAAGTGCCACCTAATGATCAAGTCACGGCCACAAATCTACAGGACGTCGACAACAACAACAAAGCCCAAAACTTGATCATCCAAGGACTCACTCAAAGCGACTTTGATCGTGTCGCGCACCTCCGATCAACATACGATGTTTGGAGAGCTCTTTGTGATTATCATGAAGGCTCCAACACAATCAAGGAGGTCAAACAAAATATGTTCAAAAAGGAATATATGCGTTTTGAGATGCAACCAGGTGAGTCTATCGATGACCTTTTTGCTCGTTTCAATAAAATTCTCAGCAACTTACGTAGTGTCAATGTAAATTTTTCTGATGCTGAGAATGCTAGGCAACTTCTTAGTGCGTTAGACATGTCAATTTGGGAGATGAAAGTAACATCTATTCGTGAATCAACTGTCATGAGTTCTCTTACATTAGATGTACTTTACTCTAAACTAAAAACTCATGAAATTGACATCCTAGCACGTAAGAACCCAAACAAGTCTATTGCATTTGTCTCACAATGTGATATGTCTAGCTCCGGCCAATCATCATCTTGCAATACTCTTGCTTTGTTGTCCTCACTAACCCTGGAACAGATCGAAGAATTTCCAGAAGAGGAGTTGGCACTCATCTCTACTAGATTCTCAAAAGCATTGCAAAATGTGAGAACTAGAAGGAGAGGAAGCTCCGGACCTCAACACTGTTTTGAATGTGGCAAAATAGGACACTTTCGTACAGAATGCCCTAACCTTTCAGGTCCAACCACCCGGGAAGAAAAACAAAGCAAGGTCCGGACCTCCTCTGGAAACTCCAACAAGAACAAGAAGGGTACCATAGGACGCAAGATGATTAACAGCTTCATCACCGCACTTCAAGAACTTAGTTCAAGTGATGTAGACTTTGAAAGTGATGAAGATGATGACGATCTGGCCAACTTATGCTTCATGGCGGGCAAAACAAGATCAAGATCAAGTCAGGAGGATGCAGAACACAGCAGTGAAGACGATGAGGTATGTTCTACCTGCAATGAAATGTGTGATGCTATTTCTCGTGCAACTATTATTGTCAAGAAAAAGGACAAAAAGCTTAGGGATAATGCTGCTAAAATTGAATCATTAGAATCTGAAATTAACCGTTTAAAAACTTTGATTCCTAGTGATGATGCATGTCCCTCATGTGACTTAATCAACGAACAATTGCCCACATTAAGAAGTGCACACTCCTCCACTCTAGATAGACTTGATGAAGAAATTAAAAAGAACAAAGAGCTTGCTGCACTTAATGATAAAAACTTGAAAGATGCTAGCTGTTCTACAATTGACTTGCATTGTTCTACTTGTGATGATCTTGATAAGAAACTACAGGATGCTATGAATGAAATTTCTATATTGAACAATGCTTTACGTTCTCATGAAGTTAATTTGTGTTCCAATTGCAAATTAAAAGGAAAAACTTCATGTGAAAATTGCCTTGATCTGTCCAATAAACTTGATGACATGCATGGGACATTAGATCGGTTTTGTAATGGGAATAAGAACCTAAACTTGCTGCTGAATTCTTCCAAGTCTTGCAATAATAAAAGTGGTTTAGGTTTTGATTCTCATGCTCATGCTAAGGCACATCCACCTAAAATTGTAAAGTCATTAGGAAGTGGTTTGGTTCAAACAGTTCCTAAACAAAAAGAAGTGGTTTTCAAATCTGCAGGAATGTTGCTTCATTCGGTTTCAACTAAGAATATTGTTTGCTCATCTAGACATGAACACAAAGTTAAATTTCATTGTACCTTCTGTGGTAGACATGGTCATGTCATAGATTTTTGTTATAGACTAGCTAAACAACAGAAAAAGGAAAGAAAAATTGCTAGATCTTATAACTTTCATGCAATTAGAAAAACACAACCTTCTTTAGTGAGTCAGAAATTTGAAAAGGTAGCTTCCGGACCTTCTGGTAAGAAATCTACAAAGGCAGCTCCGACAGTTATGATAGCTCCGAGAGCTCCCGGATCTTCTGCTGTTCCCTCCAAAGCTTTAGTTATTGCCTCCGAACATTCTGCTTTTACCTCCGGAGCTACTAGTTTTCACTCTAAACAAGTAACAACTTCTAAATCAATTGTTAAGAATAGAAAACCTCAAACTTCGACTCATAAACCTGCTGTTTTGTCCCAGCTTTCGCGTGTTTTTCCTGCTGCACGTCGTGTGACTCAGTACTGGATACCTAAATGCCTTTTGACTAACCCCAGTATTGAGTCATCGACGTATTGTGCTTCTATGTAGGTTACACGTTTGAGGAAGGAGAATATTTGGATTGTGGATTCAGGTTGCTCACGCCACATGACCGGTAACAAAGATTGGTTCTCCTCCCTCTCTTTTGTGTCACGTGTAGAGAATGTTACTTTTGCCGATAATTCTTCAACTCCTATAATTGCTAAGGGTTCGGTTAGAGTAAATGATCACTACACTTTGAAGGATGTGGCACTTGTCAAAAATTTGAAATACAACTTGCTTTCTGTTTCACAATTGCTAGATGAAAATCTAGAAATTATTTTCAATAAAAACTGCTGCAAAGTTGTAGGTTCAAACAGTGAGCTTATTTTTAACATGTCTCGGTTTGGAAGAGTTTTTAAAGCTGATTTTGATATATCTTCCTCTAAGCATAGGTGTCTAGTTGCTAATGATTCAAAGGACTTATATTTTTGGCATCGTAGACTTGGTCACGTAGGCTTTGATCACCTAACGCGTGTTAGTGCTCTTGATCGCATACGTGGGCTGCCTAAGCTTAAAGGGGACAAAGAAATTGTGTGCTCTTCTTGTAGACATGCTAAGATGGTTGCAGGTTCACATACACCTCTCACAATGATCATGACAACTGAACCATGTCAACTCTTGCATCTTGACACCGTAGGACCTTCACGTGTACAATCCTTCGGAGGTAAATGGTATGTTCTTGTTATCGTTGATGAGTATTCTAGATACTCTTGGGTTTACTTTATGGCATCTAAGAATGAAGCTTTTAGTCACTTTAGGACTTTATTTCTTAGATTATCAATTGATCACCCAGGATCTTTAAAGGCAATTAGAAGTGATAACGGAACTGAATTTAAAAATCAATCTTTTGATCACTTTTGTGCTGAAAATGGAATAGATCATCAATTCTCTTCACCATATGTACCTGAACAAAACGGTGTTGTAGAAAGAAAGAACAGAACCTTAGTTGAGATGGCTAGGACTATGCTTGATGAATATCAAACTCCTAGGAAATTTTGGGCTGATGCGTTAGCAACTGCTTGTTATGTCTCAAATCATGTTTTCTTGCGTGCTAAGCTAGGTAAAACACCATATGAGCTCCGGTTTGGACATAGGCCTAGTGTTACACACTTTCGGGTCTTTGGTTGCAAATGCTTTGTTAAGAAACATGGTAACCTTGATAAATTTGAACCTAGATCCATTGATGGCATGTTTCTTGGTTATCCATCTCATACCAGAGGCTACCGTGTGCTTTTACTTGACACTAACAAAATTGTGGAGACTTGTGAAGTGTCTTTTGATGAAGCTAGCCCAGGTACTAGCTCCGGTATTGCAGGACCAGATCCGTATCCTCAGGGGGAGGGTATTTTCGAAGATGAAGAAGAGCCGGTGATACTGCCTGGTAGTTCCAAAGCTGACACGTGTCCAGCTCCGGACATTGAACAAGCTCCGGCTATCACCTCTGCTGGTCCTGATCATCCACAAGTCACAAGCTCATCAATCTACGATGAACCTAATAAAGAAGAAGCTTGTGAGACATCTGTTCCCCTACGGCTTTACAAAGATCATCCCCCACAACAGATGATTGGAAGCTTGCACGAACGAGTCACACGGTCCATGTTTTGCGATCCAAACTCTCATGCTCATTCTGCTTTTGTTGCTTCTTTTGAACCCAAAGATATATCACACGCACTCACTAATGAATCTTGGATTATTGCCATGCAAGAAGAGTTAGAAAATTTTGAAAGAAATAATGTGTGGAAACTTGTACCTCCACCTCAAGGTCACACTTTAATTGGAACTAAATGGGTATTTAAAAATAAACAAAGTGAGGATGGGGTTGTGGTTAGGAATAAGGCTAGGTTGGTTGCTCAAGGTTTCACTCAAGTTGAAGGTCTAGATTTTGATGAAACTTTTGCTCCTGTCGCTAGATTAGAAGCCATAAGAATTTTGTTAGCTTTTGCAGCCTCTAAAGGTTTTAAGCTATATCAAATGGATGTTAAAAGTGCTTTTCTTAATGGCTACATAGATGAGGAGGTTTATGTCAAACAACCACCGGGTTTTGAAAATCCAGATTTTCCTAATCATGTTTACAAACTGTCCAAAGCCTTATACAGTCTCAAACAAGCCCTCAGAGCATGGTATGATAGGTTAAAAACATTCTTACTTGAAAAGGGTTTTACCATGGGCAAGGTTGATAAAACTCTTTTTGTGCTTAAACATAGCAATGACTCATTATTCGTTCAAGTGTATGTCGATGATATTATCTTTGGTTGTGCTTCTCATGATCTTGTGTCTAAGTTTTCAGCAATGATGAGTTCCGAATTTGAAATGAGTATGATGGGTGAACTCACTTACTTTTTGGGGCTGCAAATCAAGCAAACCAAGGAGGGTACCTTTGTGCATCAAACGAAGTATACCAAATACCTCCTAAGGCGCTTCAACATGGACAAAAGCAAGCCTCTTCGGACACCAATGGGAACAACAAAAACACTTGAACTTGATGAAGATGGTGAATCTGTGGATCAAAAAGAATATAGAAGCATGATCGGATCACTTTTGTACCTCACGACATCAAGACCGGACATACAATTCAGCGTATGTCTTTGTGCACGGTTTCAAGCCTCCCCACGTGTTTCACATCGTCAAGCCGTCAAAAGGATTCTCAGGTACTTACATGGAACTCAAGAATTTGGCATTTTTCTTCCTTCTTCCTCAACCGTTAATTTGAATGCTTTTTCGGATGCTGATTTTGGGGGTTGTAGGATTGATAGGAAAAGTACTTCCGGTGCTTGTCATTTTCTTGATAATTCTCTTGTTGCTTGGTCCTCTAGAAAACAAAATTCAGTTGCACAATCCACAGCTGAATCTGAATATGTAGCTGCTGCTAGTGCTTGCTCACAAATTCTTTGGATTGTTCAAACACTTAAGGACTATGGGGTTGATCTAGATAGTGTTCCACTATTCTGTGATAACACTAGTGCTATTTGCATTGCCAAAAATCCCGTTCAACATTCTAGAACTAAGCACATTGATATTAGGTATCACTTTCTCCGAGATAACATTGAAAAAGGAAACATTGTGCTTCACCATGTAGATACCGAACATCAATTGGCTGACATTTTTACAAAACCTTTGGATTTTACTCGTTTTTGTTACATTCGTATTGAAATAGGGGTTATGCATCCTCATGGCTTAAATTGAGGGGGAGTTTTTTGAAACTTGGGAAGTCTATGTGTGAATCTGAAATTAAAATAATATGAGCATAGTATTTCATACATATATGACTTTGTGATTCCTTTTACATGCTGAAAGTTCTTACTACATTACTCGTGTTATACATTTTGTAGTTTTTGCCATGTCTAGTAATTGGAATAATTACTTACACTAAAACTGGTCATGGTCGAACTTTCTTGCTATTTTGAACTTGTTACATGTTCACAAGTGCTTTTAATCACAAAAGAATTAATCAAGTAATCAACTCACATGTTGAGTTTTTATGAACAAATATAAGTTGAGAAAAGATCAAGAGAATATGCATGCATCACACTTCTTCTTTTGAGATGGCTTGTCATTGCACTTAGATATGAACTTGGAAGAAGTTGTGTATGACTAAAACCATGTTCTTAAGCTTCTGATTGTCAAATGACATAGGCTTGGCTTGGTTAGTTAGAATAAGGCAGATGCGCATATAATCTCTTGCAAATATCATATGATCCAAATTTATGCTTTGAAAAATAATAAAATGCAGCAACTAGTGTCATGCTATCAGGTTTTGAGATAGTTAAGTTTGTGAGATCATGACTTGCTTAAATTGAAAATTACATTTGATCTCTAGCATTGCTTACACTACCTTATGTATTTCATTGATGTGATAATGTAAGGTACTTGATAGTATAACTTGGATGAGCTTTGTTTATATGTATATGTTATAATATGCTCATAACAACTAAAGTTGGAGAGATAATTTGTTTATATGCTCATGACTTGCTGAATACATTGTCAAAGGGGGAGAGATAATCATGAAAAGAAAGAGAATAAGGAGAGATGATAAAGGGGGAGAGATAATATGGGATAATTTTTCTTATCATTTTACTTTTGATTTACAAAGGGGGAGAAATTGCTTTCAAAACTTTTATGTGAATAAGCCAATGTTCGGATTTTAAGAGGTGTTGCCAATGCATTCATCAAGGGGGAGATTGTAAGACTTATATGTGCTGAATACATTGGCTTGTAGTGAATACACTTGGCTTTGATGATAAAAGTTTTAAATATCACCAAAACACCTTTTTATCAAGGTCCGACTCTAGCTCCGAGCTATAGCAAGGTCCGACCATAGGTCCGACTTGTTTTAGGTAGCTCCGGTTACGTTAGATGCTAGGTCCGACTTCTTGGTAAGGTCCGACTAGCTTTGGATAGCTCCGGTGAGCTTTATCTTTAGCTCCGGCATGTCTTTGTTAGCTCCGGCATGTCTTTGTTAGCTCCGACATGTCTTTGTTAGCTCCGGCATGTCTTTGATAGCTCTGGCATATACTTGATAGCTCCGGCATGCTTTTGCTAAGATCCGACGTACTTTGTCTAGCTCCGGTTTTGGGTTGACTAGTTTTGACTAGTTTTTTGGTAAGCTCTGGTGCTAGGATCTACTAGTTTTGGAAAGCTCCGACGCTAGGTTCTACTAGCTTTTGTTAGCTACGGCTCAAGCTCCGGGTTGCTCTGGCAAGGTCCGGAACTTGACCGCAGTGCTTCTGCTTTTCATTTGCAATATTTCGTACTTGCTTTACATTGTTGGAAAGATTGCTTAGTATTCATTTGCTAAGTTTTTGGTGTGTTTTGGATGATATGGTTGATATCATTTCTACTGTGGTTTTGCAACATGCTTATGTGAGGTTCTCACGTAAGGTGTTGTGTTCGGAACTAACTTGAGTCAAGTCGAGGAATTGGGCTCGTATGGATTGTTTGTTTGTTCATGTGCAGGTGTTGCTTGAGTTCAAGTCATGGCTGGTGACAGGATCCATTGGACTAGTCTCAGGAGGAGATGAGGTTCCAACAACCAAGTTCGGGAGGAACTGTGGTTGAGCGGGTCAGGAGGTCGCGCAGGATGATTGAATCAAGGGCAGTGCATATGAAGGTCAAAGGAAGGTGTTCGCACGTATGCATGCGGTGCATGACGTGGCAATATGCTTCTAGAGACGGATTATGGAAGGAATATCTGATCGGAAGGATCGGATCGTATCGGTTGAAGACTTTGGCTGCGGCGGAGTCGGTTATGGCTCGGTATGGAAAGTATCGAGTTGGTTATGTTATGATTTCGTGTGTGTCACGAATTTGAGTTGTTTAGGAATGTGGGATACATTCCTAAGGTGTTTGGAAGTCTTAAGATTGCTTCTATCTGCGTATAGAAGAATCTTGAGCAGTTATGGAAAGTTCCGATTGTGATCGGATTAGGATTGGAGTCCTAGTTGAGATTGGGATGGCCTAAGGGCTGGTTATATAAGCGAGGGAAGGCCAAAGCTCGTGAGAGACGACTTTGGGGCTGTTCCTCTTGTGTTATATTGAATAAAATTCATAGTTTGAAGGAACTTTTGTGCCTTGTTCGTCCGACTTGTTCCAGACAAGTTTTACTCGTCGAGTTTCTGGACAGCACTACCTTTCGTCGGTGGTTTTATCATAACTCGAGTTTTACAGATCCAATTGACGTGATTCTTTTTGGATTGTCTTCAAAACTTGATTGTTTATTATCTGTCAAAATTTCACGGTCATTGGATTTGTGGTTTCTGAGCTACACTAGTTTCTTTGCAGCATTCCAGAAACTGTTTTTTCTCGGGTAAGTCAGATTGACCAGTGTTTGATCTTTTGATCATAACTTGAGTTTTTCTCGACGGATTTGAGGAATTCTTCTTGTGTTGTCTTCATGACTTGATTCTCTCTGATATATATCACTTTTGTCACGGTGAAACACGTTTAGATTAGTCTCGGACACGATTTCTTTAACATATCGTTTTTCTACCGAAGGGATTAGGGTTTTAATTGTTTCCGCTGCGTAAGATTTTTAAATCTACCATTCACCCCCCCTCTGGTAGCTTTTCACGTGCTCTTCGATCCTACAATATCTTTGGTTAATTGATAGCTTAATGACTATGAACTCTGGAACGCTTACATATTTCATAGACTTGGGTTGGGAGACGGATATGTGGAGCGCATGGCTTATGCTAAATGACGGACCTCCACTACTAGTTCTAGTCGGTCTAGGTCTAGTACGGAGGATGAATTGAGGGAACAATTGAGACGCACCCATGAGGAGATGCACCAGATGAAGCAACATATACAAAATTTATATATGAATCAGGTAACATGTAATCTTAATAATTCTGCAATTTATTGAGATTTAGGAATTGTATAGTTCCACTTTAGAACTTATAAATTAATTGATGCAGTACTCGTCTCATAGAATATCGGGTCTCAGTATGGTATGCCACAGCCTTGGGTCAACCCAATGTCGCATGTACATGCCTGTTTCATTTGACATCTAATAATGCTTACCATAGTATGTGTTTAATTAATTAACTAAATATTACTTGATTCAGGTCTTACCTCAAGGTGGCATGGGATGGCAGTTTGGTACGCCTCGTCCTCCTGTTGGTCTCTCGTCACAGGTATAAGTGCATGTCTTATTAATTCGAGTTGCAATTCAAATACTAATCATAGTTATTACAGGGTTCTGAGAGTGGTCAGACATATTTCCTCCACCTCAAGGATTTATGTCAATGTTGACCTCAAATCATCCAGGATGGTAACCATATCCAAGTGTTTTCCCACCTATGCCTTTAGGTCCAGTGCAACTTCAACCATCAACACCTTCACTCGCAGCGGTATGACTTTACTTTGTACTTTGACCTTTTTCTGGTTCATCCGTCTATTCCTTGTTCAAAATTCAACTTGACATGATTATAACTTGATTATGACATACACAGTTCTAACTTCATGTATGCTATGCATATTGCTATGCCTTTAGTTAAGTTTTGATGCTCATGTTTGTTGTATTGTGTTATTAGTTTCCTACTATTGATTTCAGTTTTGATCCTGTCTTCATATGTATGTCTTATGTATTCTATAACTTGACAATATAGAGATTTTGACATGTCAATTGTAAGTAACCATCATGTAAACTTGTATTTGTTTATTGCAGAGTTCCCGTCAAGGAACACCCAATGCAGTTGAAGGTTTTCTTGATTTGAACAACACAGGTGCCAGTGGTGAAGGTGCGATTGGGCAAGGTGGGAGTCGTGGAGGTTCCAATAACTAATGTGTTTTCCGTTTTCATGAATCCTTTGCTTTGTATGAACTTTATTATGCGCAAGAACATGTGACTTATGTGTATGTCTGGAGGGACATGTAAAATTGTATGATGTCAATGTACTTTAATTTGCAAATTTGTGATTTGTGTTGTGAACAATTTGTTTGAAATTTGTGTCTGCAAATTTTTTATTGTACTGGTGTTATTGCTGCTGCTTCGGAAAGAGCTAGAGGCTCCCAACCGGGAGGTAGGAAATACAACGCTATATTAAAAAAAACGGATATATAGCCATCGGTTCATGTGGCAGACGGTCATAAGACTTACAACCGTCAGTTTCCCTCTTGTGGCCGATGATCATAAGAGCATTAAAGTCGTCGGCTTCGTCGTGCAGGCCGATGGTCATAAGGGAGTTAAAGCCGTCAGTTCCTGTGACCGACGGTTATAACTGCCTTAAAGGCGTCGGTGGACCGCTGACGAGTTAAAGCCGTCGGCTAGGTGCAACCGACATTCATAAACTCTAAAGACGTCGGCACCGACGGTCATAGAAGTTAAATACATCGACTTTAAGTCGTCGGCTATAGCCATCGGTGCACCGACGTTCATAAATTAAAACCGTCGGCTGCAATACATAACCGATGGCTATATGGCCAACAACCTTTTAATTGATTCCTATAGTGTTTCCTGCCTCTGAACATGATTCCAGAGTTCAGCAGGGAGCTCCGGAGGAAGATGTCGGCATTGGATGACCTGGGCGTGGTTGAGAGGTGCCCTGTCTCTGGGGTTACTGAAAGTCTCCTAGAGAGGGGGGGGGGTGAATAGGCAATAATACCTGAAATCACTTAATCCAACAAGATTAAATTCCTGTGGTCGGACTAGTCTGCACAGGGCCGGACTAGTCCGCTTAGCACGGGGTGGAAACCCTGAAACTTGATTTCTACGAGTTATTTGCGGAATTAAAGTTCACCAAAGAGATAAGCAATCTGTGGTAAACCCGTAAAGCTCAGATTGTGAAGTTTAAACACTTAGATTGCAAATTTACAATAATGATCAAAGTGTAGGGAAATAAGAGCGAGATGAACCCTAATAGCAATACTAGTGATCACGAAAAGTGAAAGACAAGTGCAAAGAGATTTATCCCGTGGTTCAGCTCCACGAAGAAGCCTACCTCTACGTTGAGAATTCCACACAAGGACCGGGTCTCACTTGACCCTTCTCTCACCAAGCCACCATGATGGCCGGCTTGGTTTCCACTATATCAATGGGGGATCACCAAGTTTGGGGGCCGCTCACAACTTGAGGCTCCCAGAAATCAATACAACGAGGAGCACACAAAGCTCAACTCACACAAGCCACAAAACACAACACAATGTGCAAGAGATCAAACCGAGAACCAAAGCGCGATGATCTTCCTTTACTCTCCTCCCCAAAACCTAATCTCTTCAATATTTGCTCTCAAGGGGTTAGTAGGACAAGTAGAAGGCTTTGGAAGGCTCTAGAATGCTTGTGGCGGCACTAGGGTTCAAGACTTGTTCAAATGAGCCCGGGGGTCCCCTTTTTATAGGGGTCCCGAGCCCCTACTGCTGACCTCAGCAGAGGGGCGGACTAGTCTGGCCTCTGACCCCGGACTAGTCCGGCCCTATGGGACCACTGACCTCTGATCAGTTCCTGACAACTACCACATTGAGCAATGATCATCACGCTACCCGCCAAATTTCCAAATTCAAGCGGTCACTAGACAACGGACTAGTCCGGTCAACAACATACTAGTCTGAAGTGGAACAGAACCATTTGGTCCGTCCCAAAATGGACTCTTCTCAGTTGGCATGGACTAGTCCGGCCCCCTAGGGTTTATCTCGGTCTATCCCACTAAGTCTCAAATGGACAAGTGTGTACCCAAACAGACAAGTCCGAACTACTCTAGAGAGCTTTAGTCCGTTAAAAAATGGACAAGTCCGGACTTCTCAGAATTAGCTCCAAATTCACTCAGATTCACTCGAGAGACGTTTGGTCCGTCTCAAAACGGACTTGTCTGCCATGGCCGGACTAGTCCGACCTCCTAGGGTTTTTCTCATTTTAGGCTTCTCACTTAGGTTTTTCTCTAAACCACCACTTTGAGCCCCTTGGTATGATCTCAATGCACATGATACATCCACCCTCTCACATGACACGACTCATATGACCTCAATACCATAGAAACCCTAATTTCTACGCTTGAGTCTTTGACGCCCATTTTATCCTTTTCCTTTTTGAGGGTTTTCATCTCATTTCAATCCTTGTACCTGTGCTTAAGATCAATTTAGCTCATTAGCCTCTTAATTGTTGTCATCAATCATCCAAAACCCACGGGGATGCCTAGATGCACTTTCAATCTCCCCCTTTTGGTGAATTGATGACAACACATTAAGACTTCAACAATAAGGATAATAATTTGTTTTCATAGCATGTATTTGTATGAGTGACTCCCCCTCAATGTATGCATCATGAGTAAGAGAGATTGAGAGAGTTCTCATACATATACATGTTATGGTGGGGTGCCTAAGTGATGTGTTCATAAAGTGTGATAAGACAATGATTATGCAAAATAGACATTTAAATGAGGCAACACATCACAAATTTAAGCAAGATACATGAATACATAGATTAAGTCTTACAATGCAACTTGAAATGAGTTTTAAAACATAAGTCCTTCATAGATCAATACTCTCTCAAATTAATCTATCTTATCTCTCCCCCTTCATCTCTCCCCCTATATCTCTCCCCCTAGATCTAAGTGCCCCATCCAAGCTATCTCCATCCAATCTATCTCTCCCCCTTTGGCATCAAGACACCAAAAAGGAAAAGAAGAGAGGAAGGGCCCTTAGGTATATTCATCGTTGGAGTCATCCTCGTTATTGCCGCCTTGGCGCCCGCTATCGCTCTCCGTGGCCTCCGGGTCAAGATGGTCATCATCATCATCAGTCGGGGCCGCGGTGGAAGTCCCAGCTTCTCCAAACTGAGCAAGCTCCTCGGCAGTGAAGTCCGGAAAAGAAGTGAGCTCAACATCGCTCTCCTCGGCGGGGGACATTGGAATGTCTAGCTTGTCGCACATCGCTTTGAGATACTTCTCGTTGCAACGCTCCATGCAACGTTGCCGAATTTCCGTCTTCTGGAAAGAGGAGAAAAGAGCCTTGAAGCATTTGAAGAATCCACTTCCGCATTGCGACGAAGGCAGAGGTGGTGGAGGAGATGGCACGAAGCGAGAGGAAGAAGCGGGAGGATCCGCATTCATCCTACTAGGAGCAGCCGACTCTGGAGGAGGGAGTTGTGGTCGAAGCCTCCGGTGAATGATGTCTTTCTTGAACGTGAGCCCGGATATCTTCTCGATCATGTACATAATGTACGGAGCATATCCACATGATCGGTTGGGGGTGTGAGAGATGTTGAATATGTCATCAAAGATATAGTCCACCACATTGAAGCGGACATCTCCATTGATCAGCACCATCAAGTGCCTCAAATTTCCTTGTATTATCCCCGCATCTCCATCCTTGGGGGCAATGGTCTTTCTGAGGACCCGGTTGAGCACACTATTGAAGGGCTTGATGTTTCTGATGTGCCCGACCTCATACTGTGCATGACTTGGGTACATATACTCCAAGGTGTCCTGATCATCTGGCTTCAGATTTGAAATGACGATCTCAGTTGGTCCTCCAAGTCAAGCAACTGATCAAACTCCCAATAGGTGGTGGAGTACTGCTCGCCATGGGTCATCCAGGTTATCCTCCTGTCCCCATCGGTGTGGAAGTATAAGGTGGAGTAGAACTGAGTGATGACTTCCACATTCCAGTCATACTGGAAGGCCATGAACTTCTTCAAGCCGTGCCTCTCGACAACCTCAATCACAACATTGAAGGCTTGATGATCCTTCTGGGCCATGTAATCCCAGTCTATCCACTTGGTCATATAGACCGTCCTGTAGTAGTCACAATGGAAGTCAAACCAGAACCAGGGATCCACGTGCTCCTATCATGCTGATATACATTGATCTTCCCCAGCTTGCATGCCTTCTCAGCCCGCTTTCCCTTGAAGATGTTGGTGTCGAAGGAAGCTGCATGGTTTGGGTTCCGTGCAGGAGAAGACATCCTCAATGGGCCAATGGGTTGAGGAGCACCCTTTTTGACTTTGTTTGCAACCTTCTTGGACACAATCACCCTCTTCTTGGGTGCAACATCAACTGGGGCCTTGACTTTATCTTTGGAGGTCCTCGCCCCTTGAGACTTAGCTTGCTCACCCAAGGTCACAAGCCGCTTTCTTTTCGAGGCTGCCTGGCAGCTGCAGTGTTGTGCTCCTCTCGCTGCGTCTTCTTTGCCCTCTGTGAGGCAAAGTATGCAGCAACCATCTCTTGATCCTCTCGTTGCTTCCGGCGAAAAAGAGCTTGCTTCTCCGCTTTGGTCTCGAAGTCGGAAGGTGGAACATATTCATTGTCTGACATGGTTACTGGCAAGAGAAGCAAGGGAATGTGTATGAGTCCAAGGAGTCAAGATAAAATGGTAGAATTCACAAAATCAACCTAGGTTAGGGTTTTCACTGTGTAACCAGACTTGTCCGCTCAGGGACCGGACTAGTCCGCACTAGGTTGGACTTGTTCGCCCTGTGGCCGAACTAGTCCGGTTCACACACCAAGAACCCTAATCTAGAGAAATTTTGCAAAAACTACAGATCCTACCACAAAAATGAAGCTACATGATCACATTGATGCGCACAACAACATTTGTGAAGAAGTTTCTATCAATGGACCCAAAAGAATTGAATTTCAAGGATTTTGGAGTTAGGTCAAGAATACCTCTTCAAATCTTCGATTCGATGAAATGTGAGTGAGGAATTAGCCTCTGATGCTTGGGGAAAGGTTCCTATGCACCTTAGGGCTTCAATCCACCAATTGGAATCAAGATTTGTTGGAGGGAACTAAAAATCGCCATTTGGGAGACGGTTTTCGAGCGTTTTTGGAGAGAGAGTGTTTGAATGGAAGTGGAGAGGTCGAGGGATCCCTGGGGAGGTTAAGTCCCCAAGGGACGGACTAGTACAGTCAGGAACCCAGACTTGTCCGGCCTCCGGACTGGGTCCGGACAACCTGAACCACCAGACTAGTCCGGTCCTAAGACCTAGAACTCCTATATATTGAGTTTTTAGTGGAGATTTGATCCTTTTGGACTATATTTTACAAAAGATCTTTGTGAATATGGTCAGTAAGCAATCAACAATCAAACTATGACCATGATTCACATGGATTCAATAATTTCAAAATAATTTGTAGAAAAATTGAGGAGGATGAGTTTTTCGCAAGCAAGTGTGAATTTTGAATATAATAATCGGATGTGCAAGACTTAAGCCACCTTTCAGGAATATAGGATATTTAGCTCACTCCTAAGTTCACAAAACCTTTTCTCATCTAGGGGCTTGGTAAAGATATCGGTTAATTGTTTATCGGTTCTCACATGGGAAATTGCAATGTCTCCTTTGATGGACTAATCTCTTAAGAAATGGTGGCGAATATCGATGTGCTTGGTCCTTGAGTGTTCAACTGGATTGTGGGCTATTTTTATGACACTCTCATTGTCACATAGGAGAGGGATATGGCGCAAGTTTATGCCATAGTCCCTAAGAGTTTGTTGCATCCAAGCAGTTGTGCACAACAACTTCTGGCAGCGACATACTCCGCTTCGGCTGAGGAAAGTGCAATGGAGTTTTTTTTTCTTTGAGGACCAAGACACTAGAGATCTACCAAGGAATTTGCAAGTTCCCGATGTACTCTTCCTATCAACTTTGCACCCCGCATAGTCCGCATCGGAATATCCAATGAGGTTAAACTTAGAGCCTTTGGGGTACCAAAGTCCTAGGCTTGGTGTGTGAACCAAATATCTAAGAATTCTCTTAACGGCAGTCAAATGACACACCTTAGGAGCGGCTTGAAATCTAGCACACATACACACACTAAGGATGACATCGGGCCTAGATGCACATAAGTATAGCAATGAGCCTATCATGGAACGATATACCTTTTGGTCCACACTTGGACCATCTTCATTAAGATCGAGATGCCCATTGGTTGCCATAGGAGTCTTGATGGGTTTGGCCTTGTCCATGTCAAACTTCTTGAGTATATCTTGTGTGTACTTGGTTTGACTAATGAATGTGCCTTCCTTGAGTTGCTTCACTTGAAAACCTAGAAAGAACTTCAACTCCCCCATCATGGACATCTCTAATCTTTCCGTCATTATCTTGGAAAACTCATCACAAAAAACTTTGTTAGTAGAACTAAATATAATGTCATCGACATATATTTGGCAAACAAACAAATCATCATTGAAGTGCTTAGTGAATAAAGTATAGTCCGCCTTCCCAATTTTGAAACCATTTTGAGTTGGAAAGTCTCTAAGGCACTCATACCAAGCTCTAGGAGCTTGTTTGAGTCCATAGAGAGCCTTACGCAATTTGTACACATGGTTTGTGAATTCTTCATCTTCAAATCCGGGGCATTGCTCCACATACACCTCTTCCTTGATTGGACCATTAAAGAATGCGCTCTTGATGTCCATTTGATATAGCTTAAAATCATGGTGAGTAGCAAAGGCAAGTAATATACGAATTGATTCAAGCCTAGCTACGGGAGCAAAGGTTTCTTCAAAATCCAAACCTTCGACTTGTGAATACCCTTTAGCCACAAGTTGTGCCTTGTTCCTTGTAACCACCCCGGGTTCATCTTGTTTGTTGAGGAACACCCATTTGGTGCCTACAACATTCGCATTAGGCCTCTTCACAAGCTCCCATACTTGATTTCTCTCGAAGTTGTTGAGCTCTTCTTGCATGGCCATCACCCAATCCGGATCTCATAGTGCTTATTCAACCTTGTGGGGTTCCAAGGAAGAAAAAAAAGAGTAATGTTCACAAAAGTTTGCAACACAAGATCAAATAGTTACCCCCTTGGAGATGTCTCCAAGTATATTGTCAACGGGATGGTCCCGTTGGACGCTTTGATGAACTCTTGGGTGTGGCACTTGAGGTCTTGATTCATCATCTTGGTATTCCTCATCCTCATTGTCTCCCCCTCGATTGATGCCTCCATTTTCACCTTCTTAGAGTGCATCTTGGGGAACTTGGTCTTGATCATTTGAGGAAGAGCTTGCTTGATGTGTAGGATGGTCACTTGTATCTTGAGGTTGTTCTTGTGGTCGTATGTCTCCAAGTGCCATCCTTCCTATCACCACTTGTGGAGCTTCTTATTGATCTAGCACATGACGATCAACTTGCTACACTTGGGAGCCATTAGTCTCATCAAACACTACGTCACGTGCTACTTCAACAATTTCAGAGGATTTGTTAAAGACATGATAGGCGTAAGTGTTTGAGTCATAGCCAAGCAAGAAACCCTCATCGGACTTAGAAGAAACTTCGAAGTCCTAGACTTCTTGTTTAGAATATAGCATTTGCTCCCAAAAACACGAAAGTAAGAGATGTTGGGCTTGTTACCGGTTAGGATCTCGTACGATGTCTTCTTAAGTATGCGGTGAAGATACAACCGGTTTATGGCATGGCAAGCGGTGTTAACCGCTTCTGCCCAAAACCGGTCCGACGTCTTGTACTCATCAAGCATGGTTCTTGACATCGCAATTAAAGTCCTATTCTTCCTCTCGACCACTCCATTTTGTTGAGGGGAGTAGGGGGCCCAGAACTCATGCTTGATGCCTTCTTCATCCAAAAATTCTTCAACTTGAGTATTCTTGAATTTGGTGCCATTGTCACTCCTTATGGTCTTGATACTTAAGGAGAACTCATTTTGAGCTCTCTTTAAGTATCTCTTGAGAACACCTTGAGTCTCGCTCTTGTCATGCAAAAAGAATACACAAGTGAAACGTGAAAAGTCATCAACAATAACAAGACCATATTTGTTACCACCAATACTAATGTAGGCGATTGGACCAAAGAGATCCATGTGTAGAAGCTCCAATGGTCTTGATGTTTTCATAATGTTCTTGGATGGATGTGGTGCTCCAACTTGCTTTCCGGCTTGGCATGCGCTACATGGCCTATCCTTTTCAAACACAACATTCTTTAAACCACGGATGTGCTCGCCCTTAAGAAGTTTTTGCAAATTCCTCATCCCAACATGGGATAGCCTTCTATGCAAAAGCCATCCCATGTTAGTTTTTGCAATTAAGCATGTATCAAGTTGGGCTTTATCCGCGGAGAAATCCACAAGATAGAGCTTTCCCTTGAGTACACCCTTAAAGGCAATTGAGCCATTGCTTCTCCTTGTGATGGTCACACCCTCATTAGTGAATAAACAATTATAACCTTTGTCACAAAGTTGTGATATGGACAAGAGGTTATAATCAAGTGAATCAACATGTAAAACATTTGAAAGGGTATGATTAGGGGATATAGCAATTTTACCGATGCCAAGGATTTTTCCTTGGCTGTTGTCCCCGAAATAGATTCCTTCACTTGGATCTTCATTTAGCTCATACTCCACAAACATCTTCCTCTCTCCGGTCATATGATTTGTGCACCCACTATAAAGAACCCACTTGGTTCCACCGGAGGAGTATGCCTACAAGAAATATTTAAGCCTTGGCTTTAGGTACCCAAGCAGTGTTGGGTCCTTTGATGTTAGTCAAGAGGCACTTGGGCACCCACACACAAGGTTTGTGACTTTTGCGGTGTGGCCCAACATACCTAGCATATGCCTTTCCAAACTTGTTCCTCAATAAAACATATGAAGCATCAAAATCATGGAACAATGGATGGGGTTCTTTCTTAGGCATTTTAGGTGAAGTAGCAATGTCCTTCCCTTTGCTGTTGTATGAGCCTCCTTTGACAAAAACAATCAAGTCTTTGCCATTCTTGGGAGTTTTGGCGCTTTGCCTCATCCCCCTAGAATAACCAAGACCATCCTTGACAAGGGGATGTCTTGTGTTGGTATATGCACTATGTGCATATGCCACCTTCTCCTTGTCAAATATGCCACCCTTTGGTGCTTGATTGGTTTGTGCCAACTTAAGCTCATCTTTAAGCTTTATTATTAAGTTTGAGCATTTACAAGGTTGAGATGCTTCGGATTTAATATTCGTGGAAGGTGAGCTTGTAGAGGAAGAAGGTGCATTGACCTTGAGAGACTTCACTTGCGTCTCAAGGATCTTGTTAGCTTGTGTCAAACTAACAATTTCATCCTTGAGCACAATTGTAGTGTTCTCAAGGTTTGAGCAAGTTTCCTTGCTCAAAGCGAGTTCACGCTCAAGTGCCTTGCTTCTTTCTCTTTCAAGTTCCAAGAGCTCCTCAACCTCTTGACATCTCTCCTTTTATTGAATGAGCATGTCCTCTTGATGGTTGATGAGTTCTTCCTTATCAAATATCTCTTACGTTAACAATCTCAATCTCTTCAAGGTGCTTTTGTTCATGTCTTTAAGCATATGTTCATTTTCACTACTACTATCAAAGTCATCATGAGAAGAAATTGAAGAAGAGGATTTAGATTTAACCTTCTTTCTTCCCTCCTTGGCCATGAGACATGTTGGCCTTGAAGTCTCCAAGTTGGGGAAGAACTTGTTCTCCGTTGTTGTCTTCTTCATAGCAATAGTTGCTACCTTCTCATCTTCATCGGAGGATGATTCATCATTTGAATCCCACTCCTTTCCAAGGTGGGCATGTCCGGATTGCTTCTTCTTCTTGAAGTACTTCTTCTCTTTGTACTTTCCCCCCTTCTTCTTCTTGTTTTCTTCATGTGTACAATCCACAATAAAGTGGTCATATTCTCTGCAATTGTAGCAAGCCCTTTTTGATCTTGTCTTGGGCTTGTCTTTGCTTCTCCTTTCATTTTGGTAGCTCCCCCTCCTCCTTCTAAACATCCTCTTAAAGTTGTTGATGAAGAGAGCTTCTTCCTCATCGGTGTCGGGACTCTCTTCATCACTCTCTCCCTTTTCTTGTGATCTTGAGGACATTGCTTTGAATGCAACATCCCTTTTCTTGAAGGAGGAAAGCTTTTGTAGATCATTGTAGAACATCGCTTCTTGCTCCATCATCTCATGGTTGATGATTCTCCCTAGCACTTCTTCGGGAGTCATCTTGTGGAAGCCCGAACTTTCACGAATTAGTGAGCAAAGAGTGACGTTTCGAGGCATGAATGCTCGAATCATCCTCTTTACCACCTCGTAGTTGGTCCACCGGGTGCTTTCATATGACCGACTCTTGTTGATGAGAGTCCTGAGGCGGTCATACATATCTTGGGGAGATTCACCCTCCATGATGGTGAATCTCCCAAGCTCTCCTTCGATCATCTCGATCTTTGTCTCCCTAATGACGCAATTGCCTTCGTGCCCTGTCTTGAGGGTATCCCAAATCTCCTTGGCAACCTCCAACCCTTCAATGCAGTTGAACTCCTCACGAGCCAATGAGGAGGTAATCACTCCAACGTCTTGAGCATTTTGATGTAGAAGAATGGCTTGCTCCGGAGTGATGTCTTCCTCATTCTTCGGAAGATGAACATCTGTCATCAAAATTTGCCACAAGCTAGGGTTTAAGGAAATGAGCTGCATCTTTATATTATGCTTCCACATAGAATAATCATTTCCATCAAATTGAGGAGGTTTGCCAATGGGAATAGACAAATAATGGTTGCTCACAGTAAGTTGCTCATAATTGTAAGGATATCGAGAGTAGTCTTGTGAACTACTCCTGTTGTTGATGTTGACCGGAGCAATTGGCTTGATTTCCTTCTTGGGCACATTGAGCTTCTCACGAAGCTGTGCTTTGAGCATCCGAACTTCTTCGTCGTCATTCGGATCATCTTGAAGAACATCGACGTTCTTTGTCTTGGTGTCATCGACGACCACCAGAACTTCGTTGTCACCCCTTTCGACCATTACTTCTCCGAGTTGTTAGACTCTTGGGGAGAAGCCTGCTCTGATACCAATTGAAAGTCGCCTAGAGGGGGGGGGGGGTGAATAGGCAATAATACCTGAAATCACCTAATCCAACAATATTAAATTCCTGTGGTCGGACTAGTCTGCATAGGGCCGGACTAGTCCGCTCAGCACAGGGTGGAAACCCTAAAACTTGATTTCTACGAGTTATTTGCGGAATTAAAGTTCACCAAAGAGATAAACAATGTGTGGTAAACCTGTAAAGCTCAGATTTTGAACTTTAAACATTTAGATTGCAAATTTACAATAATGATCAAAGTGTAGGGCAATAAGAGCGAGATGAACCCTAATAGCAATACTAGTGATCATGAAAAGCGAAAGACAAGTGAAACGAGATTTATCCCGTGGTTTAGCTCCAAGAATAAGCCTACCTCTACGTTGAGAAGTCCACACAAGGACCAGGTCTCACTTGACCCTTCTCTCACCAAGCCACCACGATGGCCGGCTTGGTTTCCACTATATCAATGGGTAATCACCAAGTTTGATGGGGCTGCTCACAACTTGAGGCTCCCACAAATCAATACAACGAGGAGCACTTAAAGCTCAACTCACACAAGCCACAAAAGACAACACAATGTGCAAGAGATCAAACCGAGAGCCAAAGCGCGATGATCTTCCTTTACTCTCCTCCCCAAACCATAATCTCTTCAAGATTTGCTCTCGAGGGGTTAGTAGGACGAGTAGAAGGCTTTGGAAAACTCTAGAATGCTTGTGGCGGCGCTAGGGTTCAAGACTTGTTCAAATGAGCATGGGGGTCCCCTTTTTATAGGGGTCCCGAGCCCCTACCGCTGACCTCAGCACTAGTCAGGCCTATGACCCCGGACTAGTCTGGCCCTATGGGACCACTGACCTCTGGTCTGTTCTCGACAACTACCACACTGAGCAGCGATCATCACGCTACCCGCCAAATTTCCAAATTCAAATGGTCACTAGACAACGGACTAGTCCGAAGTGGAACAGAACCATTTGGTCCGTCCCAAAACGGACTCTTCTCGGTTGGCACAGACTAGTCCGGCCACAGGGGCGGACTAGTCCGGCCCCCTAGGATTTCTCTCGGTCTATCTCACTAAGTCTCAAACGGACAAGTCCATACCCAAACGGACAAGTCCGAACTACTCCAGAGAGCTTTAGTCCTTTCAAAAATGGACAAGTCCAGACTTCTCGGACTTAGCTCCAAATTCACTCAGATTCACTCCAGAGATGTTTGTTCCATCTCAAAACGGACTTGTCTGCTATGGCTGGACTAGTCCGACCTTGAGGCACGGACTAGTCCGGCCTCCTAGAGTTTTTCTCATTTTAGGCTTCTCACTTAGGTTTTTCTCTAGACCACCACTTTGAGCCCCTTGGTATGATCTCAATGCACATGATACATCCACCCTCTCACATGACACGACCCATATGACCTCAATACCATAGAAACCCTAATTTCTATGCTTGAGTCTTTGAGGCCTGTTTTCTCCTTTTCCTTTTTGAGGGTTTTCATCTCATTTCAATCCTTATACCTGTGCTTAAGATCAACTTAGCTCATTAGCCTTTTAATTGTTGTCATCAATCATCCAAAACCCACGGGGATGCCTAGATGCACTTTCAGTTACAATCCCTGAAGCTTCTGAAAGGGTGGCTACCCCTGTCGCGAGCCGGAGAGTCAATGATGTCGACAAGGGCAAGGGTAAAGCCAAGGGACCGACTGAATCTTCCAACCGCAAGAGGAAGTTGATGCATGTTGAAGGGAGCCCTGTCGGGTCTACTCCAACTCCAACAGACCCCTTCTCCCTGGCAAAGGAGACCTTCGGTGACCACACCTGCTTCGGTGCCAGCGCCCTCGAGGGACTCAAGCTCCGACAGGTCAACTCTGGCTTTGGTGCCGGCTGTGAGCTCTGGGTCTGGAGGTCCTTCCCAGCCGAGAGAGGTTCCGGCTGAGAAGACTCCAGCTGCTGTAGACGGCCCCCAACCAAGGTCCGAAGTTATTGTCTCACTAGATTTGGTGGGATCTGACTTCGGGCCCCAGAAGAAGAGATTCTACAGCGACTGGGGCGGTAGCATCCCCAGGTAAGCATCGTCAACTTAACTTGAAATACTAATCTTGTTTTTATTATGTTTTTAATCTTCTCAACCTTTCATTTCCAGGGTGTCGAGAAAAAAGTCCGAGGCTTCGGCATCTGCTGCAGCTACTGGAGCTGTGCATGCTAAAGCTCCTGTTTCAACCATCGAGCTTCCCCAATGGTGGCAGATGACACGGCAGCTCCGACGCTAGCCGTTGTGGACTTGGATCCAGAAGAGACGCCCGAAGCTCCCGTGGTAGCACCAGACCACGGGGGAGAAGTTGTTGAAGATGCACCAGCAGCACTACCAGCAATAGCACTAGAGGCTGAAGCTCTGGTGCAAGAATCGGAGATGTCAGAGGCTCCACCACTTGAGATGGAGGTACCTCAAGCTCCGGCGCCCTTGCCAGAATGGCTGAAGATCCGACGATTGAGCTGGAAGTGCCTGAAGCTCTGGTCTCTGTGCTGGAGGTGGTTGATGTACCGATGTTTGAGCCGGCGGTGGAAGTGGCTTAGGACAAAACTCCAATGACCGCTTCGGAGGTAACTTCTCTAGAGGTGTCCATACCCGAGCCGGAGCATCCTGAAGAAGCGGCGGCAGGCTCTCCACCCGCGGAGCCAGCAGCTGAAGGCCCTGCGGCTGGACCTTCGGTGTCAGCCCCGGAGGTAGAAGTTCCCCAGCGGGATCTTCCTCAGCAGCGGCTGAGGAGCTCCCAGAGGGCGGCCCTAATGCCGTAGAAGCTCAGAGATCCATGCTTGTGGTGTGGGACCCTATTTTTGTTCTTGAAGACCCTCTGGGACCGGCGGAGATGACCCCAACGGGTTTGGAGCCTATTCCTTTGGCGTTGTCTATTTACAATGCCTGCTTGAGCCTCCGATAGGTCCAGCTAGCCTTCGATCATGACAGCAAAGTCCTTGAAGGAGAGCGCCACACCTTGAGGTGTTGGCGCAACAGGCTCCACTTCGAGACCAAGCTTGCACAGACGAGGCTTGCTGATCAAAAGGAGTAGGTCGAGAAGGAAAAGGGCCGATTGGAATGTTGGGGCAAGCTGCTGGAGGAAAAGGAGGCCGCCATCAGGGCTCTTGACGCTAATTCTCGGGAGATTCTCGAGCAGGCCAAAGAAAGGAATGATTTTGCAAACGAACATCACGATAGCCTCAATGCATTAAACGAGATTCTCCTGAAGCACCGAGTAGACCTCGATGCAAGAGAAGAGAAACTCCTGGAGCAGCAGGAGGATGTTTTGAAAAGAGCAGAGGAGCTCGCCCAAAAGCTGACTTTGGCAGAGTAAAATTTGGCAGATCGCAGTAAGAAGCTTGATCTGTGGAGCAAAGAAGAAGAGGAGACGTACTGGAAACTGGGGTAGGAGCTCTCAAAAAGAGAAGCTGATGTTGCCACCAGAGAAGGGAAAGTAAGAGGCAGGGAGAAGGACCTGGCTGGACGGTGGAACTGCATCCACCTTCGAGAGACAAAGCTAGCCGACTGTGAAAAGCAAGTAGCTGAGAGTATGCAGCAACATGCCAAAGTGGTTGAGCGCCTCGCTCGAGAAGGTTCGGAGCTTGCGGCGGTCAGAAGGTCACTCGAGGAGCTGTGAAGCTCGAGGGCAACTGAGTCCTTGCAGGTATGGGATTTTCTGGGACGTGTGAACAGAGCTTTGGTGCCGCTTGGCTTCAGTCCAGTACGTCCAAAGAACCCATCACCGGAGCTGGACCAGACGCTGGTGGCACTTGGCTCAGCTGGCAGCAAACTCAATGCGATGGGTGATGTCATCACTGACCAACTGGAGACGGAGGGAAAATCTCTGGCAAGGAACATCGCCGAATATGTCTTGGCATGTTACAAGAGCCGAGACCCCTCAACTTTCTCTAGACCCAGCCTTCGAAGGACTCATTGCTGAAGAGGTGGATGCTGCCAAGGCTAGCGTCCAAGGAGGTGTTGAGAAGGTTGCATCATTTTTCTGCAGAACTTAGATCCTCCAGTAGCTAGGACCTTTTCCTTTTGCCTTTTGATGTAATCCTGATTTTGTAATCCAATACTTTGAATGAATGAAATCCACTATTTCTGCAATGAATTCCATTTTGTTGTCCTTGTCTTCAATACACTATCCTTTATCTTGTTTGCCCCCAGGTAGATGTACACAATTTGATTGCGAACATGTACCAAAAGGATTTGACAATGTGTTGATGACTTGGACGCTACGAACTTGTAGCTTTTAGGTATGAAGTTTATTTTTGACTTCTCCAGGGAGCTTTTGTTGCGTCGACTGCGGGCCCCCTAGGGTGGTCAAAACCTGTTAGGTCCAACGACACCCACTGTCAACAAGTGAAACATCAACGACAGGCCCCTGGGGTTATCGGAGCTTGGTAGATCCGATGACACCCACTGTCAATGCGTAGAACATCGACGGCGGGCCCCCTGGGGTTGTCGGAGCTTGGTAGGTCCAGCGACACCCACTATCAACGCGTAGAACGTCGACGGAGGGCCCCCATGGGAGTTGTCGAAGCTTCTTGGCTTCGATGATATCCACCTTCAATCGTACAATATGTTGATGGTGAACCCTTCGGGTGGTTACGCCATCTTCATTTGAATTAGCATCATACTTCACGTCAACAGCAGGCCCTCATGGGAGTTGCCGGAGCTTGTTAGCTCTAGCGGCGCCCACTTTGAACGTCTGAAACATCGATGGCGGGCCCCCTTGGAGATTGTCGGAGCTTAATATCTACGACATTGTCCACCATCGCCATGAGTTTTCATTTTTCCTGTGCATCAAAGACAAGAAAAACCGTAAAATTCATCCTCTCATCTATAACTACTTTGTGACTTACTGTTCCTATTTGAATTTCAGATCCGAAGAATTTCAATATGATAACAAGCTGTCGAAGTGGCTAAATGACACTTCCCCCGGTACTACTAAATGTAGCCCACAAAGTTTCTTGTATTGGTTTGGGCACACAGAGATCAGGAACAAGATGATGACGCAGGAGATTTATGTGGTTCGGGCCGCCTGAGCGTAATACCCTACTCCACGGGGTGTGTGTTGTTGTATTAAGTAAATCTATAGCTCTCGTATGTGTGTGAGCTTGGATCAGATTGTCCCTGTATCGTGCGGCTTAGTCCTTTTATAGTTCAAGGACTGACCGTTACATCATTTGCCTAGCCCGACATGTGGCCCTGGCGTATTTAATAGCCTAATACACTATCTATGAGCATTAAGCGTGGTTAATAGTGTGATAACGTGCCGTAATGGCTGCATTACCCCTATTAATGGTGCTCTAATCATGTGTCATTAATACTACATTAATGACACGTAATCAGGTCTTATAAATGCCGCTTTAACAGTCACTTGAATGTCCCTACTGTTGGAGATCCACCAATGTACTTGTGGGTGATGTAGGTCCGGAGGCTCCACACGTGGCAGCTTCGGAGCTTCCCCTTGCAGGGAGGTAGCTCTGGAACCGCTATACACGTGGCGGCACCGGAGCTACCCTCTGCCGGGGGTTAGGTCTGGGGTCATTATACATGTGTTGACTGCAGAGCTTCCCAATGTTGGGAGTTTAGCTCCGGACTTACATTACACGTGTCAACCCCGGAGCTATCCAAATGAGGGATGTGGGTCCGGTGTAGTGTGACATTTGGGGCCTCAGGAGTCCTTCAACTTTGACAGGTGGAACTCTCTTGCACTTCTTGCGGTACCGTGGGGTACCCAATACATAGGGTACCGACAGTGGCCCCGAGGCCCACCTCTGGGAGAAACCCTTTGGTTTAAGTTATTCTACCGGAGGTGGGGGCATGCTCGATTCTCGCGCTTCGACTTCAAAAGTATTATGATGTGTCGTTGGGGCGATGATCCATGATTAAACCATCACCGCGTGGCTTGTTATGAATGCGACAGATGAGATCTTTGAGTGCGGATCTCACACAATTGAAGGTCGTCAGTTCCCAATACGAAAACCGAATCGGTTCCGAGCGCCTTGTTAGGCTGCCACCTTTGGGTTTCCCGCCACCCATCATGACAACGGTTCGCCTGGGGTAACAACCTCGACCTCTTCGTCGGGGTGGTCCCGGGACCATTCGTCATTGACGGGGTAGATTTTTGAAATGTGACCCTGCTCTCGTTGCGGTTTCCATCCAAGCGTCGCGGATGCTTACTTAAGAAAGAAAGTATGCACAGTTTGAGGACTCTTTACGCTTTCGATCAAACTTGCGCTCAGAGCCTCTCAAATATCTCCTAGCTTTCCTTTCCATTGCTCCACTTCGCTGCGATGGAGTTAGGTCTTCCCAAGAGCCCCATCTAGAGCAAGGACAATCTGATGAAGGTCCGGACCTTCATGGGATGGTCCAGTGACTCCTTCAACCACCTAGTCCGCGTTGGCAACCTCCCCTTTGAGAAGGAGCACCGCGGAAGATGGTGTACTTTTCGGCGTACGCCATGGTGGGACTGATCCCACCATTCTCGAGTTTCATCTTGATTTTGCTGGATTTCTACGACCTCCAACTGCATCACCTCAGCCCACACTCCCTTCTGCTTGTGGCCACTTTCGTCCACTTCTGCGAGATGTGGGTTGGCGTGCCTCCCTGCATCGAATTGTTTTGTACCTTCTTCACAGCTCATACCACCAGCAAGGGGACAGAGTTGGTTGTCCTCTATTACTTAGTGAAGCGCAAGAACTGCCCCTTCAAGTACTTGAAGTTGTTCCCCTCTAGCAAATGGGACGACTAGAAGAAGGATTGGATCATCATTGTAGTGGAGGAGCACGACAGGTTGGAGCTGCCCCAAGGACTCCCCAACGTCGACATCGAGGTCTGGAACGTAGTTCCGAAGTTGTCGGATGCGTTCAACCCCGTCCTGACCAGGATTCGAGAATGCATGGAAGGTGGAGTGACCCCCTAGATTGTCTTCAGAAATTTCTTGGTGAACAGGTGGGCTCCGCTGAGGAAGAGGGAGAAGCTCGCCTGGGATTTGAACAGTGTGATGGATGACGATCGGATTGAAACCAGTTTGAAATCCAACTTGGATGATGAAGCTTTGAAGCTCCATCTCAAGAAATTTCAGCATAGGCTTGTTGACAGTGATGCCTTAGCTCCGCCGGCTGCTTCCCTGCCCTTAAACATGATTCCAGAGATCAGCAGGGAGCTCCGGAGGAAGATGCTGGTGCTAGACGACCCGGGCAAGGTAGAAAAATGCAGAACCTCTAGGGTTGTAATCCCCGGAGCTTCCGAGGAGGTGACCGCCGCTGCTCCAAGCCAAAGGATTGAAGACATCGGCAAGGGCAAGGGCAAGGAACCAGCCGAACCTTCCACCTAGAAGAGAAAACTGAAGCACAGTGATGGGAGGTCCGTTAGGACCGCTCCCTCTACAATGGCCCCTTCTCCCCGACGAGGGAGATCTTCTGCGGCTACACCTCCGGCGCAGGCGTCTTTGAGAGGCGCCAACTCCGGACAGTGAACTCTAGCCTCTATGCCGACTATGAGCTCCAGGTATGGATGTTCTTCCCGACCGAGGGAAGTTTCGGCCAAGAAGACTCCGGCTGCCGCAAGTGGTCCCCAGCTGAGGTCCGAAGTTGTTGCCTCACCAGACTTGGTGGGCTCTGACCCCAGTCCTTAGAAGAAGAGGTTCCGTGGCGACTGGGGCGGTAGCATCCCTAGGTAAGCATCATGGGCTCATCTTGAAATGCTAATCTTGTTTTTGTTATGTTTTTAATCTTCTTGTCCCTTTATTTACAGGGTGTCAAGAAAGGAGTCAGAGACTTCGGCATCTGTTGCAGCAATTGTGGCTGCACATGCTGAAGCTCCAGCTTCTACCATTGAACCTCTTCCTCAAGTGGTGGCAGAAGTCACGACAGCTCCGGCGCCAGCTGTTGTGGATTTAGATTCAGAGTCTTCGCCGGAAGCTCCCATTGTAGCGCCAGACCACAGGGGAGAAGTTGAAGATGCACCGCCAACAACAACACCGGGGCTGAGGCTCCAATGTGGGAGGTGGAGATGTTGGAAGCTCCAGCGTTTGAGCCAGAGGTTACCGAGGCTCTGGTTCCTGCACCAGAAGTTGTTGCGGGGCCGGTGGTGCTAGAAGCTCCGACACCTGAGTCAGAGGTCGTTGAAGCTCCGACCGCAAAACCGGTCACGATTGAAGCCCCGATCACTGAGCCAAAAATGGCCGAAGTTTCGATCACTGAGCCGGAGGTAGTTGAAGCTCCGTCCCTCAGGCCAGAAGTTGTTGAAGCTCCGGCAGTTGAACCAGAAGTAGCTGATGTACCAGCACCTAAGCCGGTGATGGAAATGGCTTCGGGTGAAGCCCCGACGACCACCCCAAAAGTAACTGCTCTGGAGGTGCCCACGCCAGAGGCAAAATGCCATGAAGAGGCGGAGGCAGGCTTTTCTCCCGCGGAGCCAACAATTGAAGTTCCTGCAGCAGGACCTTCGGCGTCAGCCCTGGAGATAGGAGTTCCCCATCGTGTTCTTCCTCTACTGTAGCCGAAGAGCTTCTGGAGGGTGGCCTGAGTGCCAAAGGAGTTGAGGGTACCTCACTTGTAGAGTGGGACCCTATTTTTTTATGGAGAATCCTTTGGAATCAGCAGAGATGACCCCAGCAGGTCCGGAGCCCATTCCCTTAGCGTTGTCCATAGACAATGCCTGCTCGAGCCTCCGACAAGTTCAGCTCTCCTTTGATCATGAGAGCAAGGTCCTGGAAGAGGAGCACCACACCTTAATGCGTTGGTGTAACAAGCTTCATTTTGAGATCAAGCTTGCTCAGACGATGGTTGCTGACCAGAAGGAGTGGGTCAAGAAGGAAACGGCCTGGATGGAGTACTGGGGCATGCTGCTGGAAGAGAAGGAAGCCACCATCAGGGCGCTCGATGCTGACTCTCACGAGATTCTCGAGCAAGCCAAGGAAAGGAGTTATGCTCCTGATGAGCATCACAAAAACCTTAGTGAATTAAATGAGGTCCTCCTGAAGCGTCGAGCGGACCTTGAGGCGAGGGAAGCGAAGCTCCTGGAACAGCAGGAGGATCTTTTGAAGAGAGAGGAGGAGCTCGCCCAGAAGCTGACTCTGGGAGGGCAAAATTTGGCGGATCGCTCAAAGAAGTTGGAGCTATGGAGTAAGGAGGAAGAGGAAAAGTACTAGAAACTGGAGCAGGAGCTCTCAAAAAGAGAAGCTGATGTTGCCACCAGAGAAGGGAAAGTAAGAGGCAGGGAGAAAGACCTGGCGGAACGGCGAAACCGCATCCACCTCTGGGAGACGGAGCTAACCGATCGCGAAAAGCAAGTTGCTGAGAATATGCAATAACATGCCAAAGTGGTCGAGCGCCTCGCTCGGGAAGGTTCGGAGCTTGCGGCCGCCCGAAGGCCACTAGAGGAGTTGCGAGGCTTGAGGGAGACCGAGTCCATTCAAGTGTGGGACTTCTTGGGGTGAGCCAATGACGCATTGACACCACTAGTCTTTAGTCCTGTACGTCCGGACAACCCGAAGATGGACTTGGACCGAGCACTGGTGGCCCTCGATGCTGCTGGCGGCAAACTCAATGCGATGGGTGACGTCATTGTGGACCAGCTAGAGACAAAGGGAAAATCTTTTGCTACGAACATCGCATAGTATGTGCTGATGTGTTATGTGAGCCGAGATCCCCAATTAACCAAGGATCCGATGCTCAAAGGTCCCGTTACTGAAGGGGAGGACACCGCCAAGGCCAGCGTCCAAGAAGTTTCGAAGGAAGTCGCCTCATTCTTCTGCAGGACTTAGATCCTCCAGTAGCTAGGACTTTTTCCTTTTTCCCTTTGCTGTAATCCCGATTTTGTAATCTAGTACTTTGACTTAACGAAATCCACTCTTTTTGCCATGAATTTCACTTTGTCTTCAATATACTATGCTGTGTCTTGTTGGCGCCCCCTGGTATATGTGCACAATTCGAGTGTGTACATGTACCAAAAGGATTTGACAGTATGTTGATAACTTGAACGCTTCAAACTCGTATATTTTAGGTCTGAAGTCTTTATCTTTGATACGTCGACGGCTGGCCCCCCTGGGGCTGCCGGAGCTTGGTAGCTTTGGCCGCACCTACCATCAACATATAACATGTCGACGGCTGGCCCCCTGGGATTTATCGGAGCTTGATAGGTCTGGTAGCTCCCGATGTCAATGCACGAATCGTCGACGACAGGCCCCTTGGGGTTGTCGGGGCTTTGTATCCCGGACAGCACCCACTGTCAACATATTAAATGTCGACGGCGGGCCCCCTTGGAGGATGTCAGAGCTTAGTAGCTCCGGCGTCGTCCACCATCGCTATGAGTTTCTGTTTTTCCTGCACATTAGAGACAAGAAAAGAATAAAATTCGTCCTCTTGTCTATAAATTGTTTGTGACTTATCGTTCTTATTTGAGTTCTAAATCCAAAGGAACTCGATATAGTAACAAGCATATTGGTGTAATCTTCCCAGATATGTATACTTTTTTACTACTCACCCAACTTAGGCCTGCTGGGGGTAGGTACAGTGGCGTACTTAGGGTGCAGGACCAGGCTAAGTCGATAGCACACTCCGGACCTATGCTGGCTTGGCGTTCAGGCAAGTAGACTATACAACATGTTAAGATCCAAAGCGATCAACAATATTACTTGTAACACATATGAATAACATGGACAAAAACTGAAAAAGAATTGCACAACTTCATTATAGACAAGAAGGGTAAAAATAATAATTTGATATACCCAGCCTTGCACAAAAATAAATGCACGTGGAGTCTGTTTTCACACAGCAATGTCTTTCATTATAGGTCAAGATTACATGGGAGACAAGGACACACTTAGGGTGCAGGACCAAGCTAAGTGCGCTATACATCTTGTACTAGTCCTGGGTATGTAGTTACACTTTTAGTGTTGTGTCTGTATCAAGTGTTACTTGAACTTCCCAAACCTTCCCGGAGGGGTCCGAATGTTTTCCCGAAGGACCTATCCTTTTCTGTGTATTAACTCTATAACATACATTGTGTGTAATTACAGACTCACCTCCGTGATTCTAAGTATAAAACTTACGAAGGTGCTCGATGTTCCAAGGACTAGGAAGCGGAGTCCCATCCTCAGTTGCTAAGCGAACGCATCCGAGCCAGGATACTTTGATCACTCGGAAGGGACCTTCCCAGCTGGGGGAAAGTTTATTCATCCCTTTGCGAGTTAGTATTTTCTGCAGCACCAGGTTGCCTTCCTCGAGTTGTCGGTTGCTCACATGCCTTTGATGATAGCGCTGGAGCGCTTGGCGATAACGTGCATTCTGAACAGCTGCTTGGCACCTTCCCTCATCAATGAGGTCAGGATCTTTGCGCCGGAGCTGGTCCTGCGCGGCTTCGTCGAAGGTCCAGACCCGGAGGGACCCCATGGTGATCTCCGGAGGAAGGACAGCTCCGTACACTAGGAAGAAGGGTGTCTCCCCAGTTGACCGGTTAGGTGTTGTCCTGTTTGCCCACAATGTGGACGGAAGCTCTTCAATCTTGTTGGCTCCATGCTTTTTCAGACGCTTGTATGTGAGCGTCTTGAGTCCTTTTAATATTTCTGCATTTGCTCTCTCGGCTTGGCCATTACTTGCTGGGTGAGCTACTAAGGCGTAGCTGAGTTGAATGCCGAGGTCTTCGCAATATTCTTGGAATGCAACACTTGTAAATTGAGTTCCATTGTCAGTTATGACTTTGTTTGGAACTCCAAATCTGCATATTATGGACTTCAAAAATTTGATAGCTTATTGCTTGTTAATTGTCACAACTGGAGTTGCTTCCGACCACTTGGTGAACTTGTCGATGGTGACATATAGGAACCTGTAACCTCCGACGGATTTTGGGAATGGTCCCAAGATGTCCATGCCCCACACGGTGAATGGCCATGTAGGAGGTATCATTTGTAGTGATTGAGCCGGTGTGTGAATCTATTTAGCGTGGAACTGGCGCGCTTCACATTTTTTCACTAGCTCAACTGCATCCTGGAGTGCTGTAGGCCAGTAAAAACCATGCCAGAAGGCTTTACCAACCAACGTGCGGGAAGGTGCGTGGTTCCCACACTCGCCTTCATGGATTTCCGCGAGAAGCTCACAACCTTCTTCCCTTGCTATGCACCGCATTAGGACGCCGTTGGCACCACGCCGGTAGAGATCCCCTTCTACCAGTGTGTATCTTTTAGCCAACCTGACGATTCGATTAGCGGATACATCGTCTTTAGGAAGGACGTTGTCTTTCATGTAGCTCCATATCTCCGAGATCCATGCATCTGAGCTAACTTGAGCTTCTAAGTATTGCGTCCTGGGTTGCTCGGAGCTTCCTACAGCACCTACGACCCTTGGTGGATGCCATGGTAACAGGGCCACTGGGACTGCCAGCTTCAAAGTGCTGGTCTTGCCCCATTCGCTCAGTTCGGCAGACTGAGTTGTTGGTCTTGATAACCTCCGGACGAAGATTCCATTGGGAGCCGGAGCTCCGGTTGAAGCCTTCGTCGAGAGTTCGTCGGCTTTAGCATTGTGAAGATGCTGAACATGATGGAGATCCAGGACTTCGAAGTCCTTATGGAGCCTCTTCAAGGATATAAGCAACTAGTGGGGATTGTTACAACAACATTCACCTTTTACTTGTTTGATGATGAGCTGTGAATCACCCTTCACCAACAATTTGACACCATAGGATAGTACCACCTTGAGCCCATAGATAAGAGCTTCATACTCCGCCATGTTGTTGGTTGCCTTGAAGTCAAGGTGAACCATGTACTTGACCTTCTCCCCGGTCGGAGCGAGGAGAAGGATTCCAGCTCCGCCCCCCTGCTTCTGCATGGAGCCGCCGAAGTAGAGAGTCCAGTGAGGCTCAATGGATACCGAAACCTTGGGTTCCAGTTTCTGCTCAGTGGGGCCCCCAGGGTTTGATGGATAGGGAGTCTATTCCGCCACAAAGTAAACCAAAGCTTGACTTTTGATTGCCTGTCATGGCACGAATTCGAGATCAAACTCGGCCAACTCTACTGCCCACTTTGTGATGTTCCCTGTAGAGTTAGGGTTGTGCAAAATAGCGCGCACTGGATAAGAAGTTACCACTGATATTTTTTGAGCTTGGAAGTAGTGACGAAGCTTCCTTGAGGCAATAAGAACTGAATAAAGCAGCTTATGCACCTCAATGTATCTCGTCTTGGTGTCATGGACTACTTCGCTGATGAAGTACAATGGGTGTTGGACGGTCCAGAACCTCTCAGAGGGGCCTGAAGCTTCTTCTCCATCGATCCGAACCCTCTCAGAGGGGTCCAAGCCTTCTTTTTGAGCTTCCCTGACCCTCCCGGAGGTGTCCAAATTTTCTTCCTATTCAACCCGGACCTGCTCGGATGGGTCCGGATCTCGTTAAAACTCCCTTAGATCAGAGAGGTGATCTTCTAGCACTCTATCTTGAAGATCCGTGTCTGGGGTCTGAGACCCAAACTCACCTTCAGATAGCTCTGGACCCTCCTGGAGGGGCCTAGGCTCTTGAACTGGATCTGGCTCTGGTCTTTCCGCGACCAGGACCATGCTGACAACTTTGATAGTTGCAGAAATGTAAAGCAGTAAAGACTCACCAGGATTCGGAGCTACCAAGATATGTAGTGTGGTGAGGAGCTGTTTCAGCTCTTGAAACGCCTTTTCTGCTTCTTCAAACGCCTTTTCTGCTTCTTCAGACCAATGAAATGGTCCGGACTTCCGCAAGAGTTTGAAGAAGGGTAGCACCCGTTCTGCCAGTCTTGAGATGAACTGACTGAGCGCAGCTAGACATCCAGTTAACTTATGGACATCCTTGATGTGGGTTGGGGGCCGCGTATCTTCTATGGCCTTGATCTTCGCCGCATTTGCTTCAATTCCTTGGTGAGTCACCAAGAAACCTAGAAGCTTACCGGAGCTAACCTCGAAGACACATTTGTCCGGTTTTAGCTTAGTGCGCGTGTTGCGCAACTTGTCAAAGACGACTTGCAAGTTATCAAGGAGTGACTCCTTGTTTTTGATCTTCACGATGATGTCATCGACATACACCTCCACCAAGTCTTTGATTAGCTCTCTAAATGTTTTGTACATAGCTCGCACAAATGTTGAAGCAACATTTTTGAGACCAAAGGGCATGGCAGTATAACAATACAATCCATCTACTGTTATGAAGGCAGTATGTTCTTCATCTTCCTTAGACATTTGGATTTCATGATATCCAGAATATGCATCTAAGAAGCACAATAAATCACACCCGGAGGTGGAGTCCACTATATGATCTATTCTAGATAGTGGAAATGGATCTTTTGGATACGCCTTATTTAAGGTGGTGTAGTCGATACACATCTGAAGCTTCCCGCCAGCCTTGGGCACCACGACTAGGTTTGCCAGCCATTTGGGATGGAACACCTCCCGAATGAAACCAGCTTCAAGCAGCCTCTTGATCTCTTGCAGGATGAAGTTTTGCCGTTCGATTGATTGCTTCCGGGGTTTTTGGTGTACAGGCCGTGCGTCAGAATATATCTTCAGGTTGTGCTCAATCACCTCTCTGGGGATCCCAGGCATTTGTGACGGTTGCCAAGCAAACACATTGACATTCGCCCGAAGGAAAGTGATGAACGCGAGTTCCTATTTGTTGTTCAGACCTCCTAATATACGGGTGGTTTGAGCAGCATCTGAACCAATTTGGACGACTTTGACGGGAACGTCGGTGTCGCCGCTTGGTTGCACACGAGGTGCAGAGGTTGAGCCTCGATGACTCAAAGGTTTCAGAGCTAACTCCTTACCGGATGCTTCCTCCTGTGCCGTAGCAAGCGCATAGAGTTCTTCCAATGCAGTAATTCCTGCAGTGCGATCTCCGTGGATCCGGAGAACGCCCGAAGTTGTTGGCATCTTCAACACCAAGTAGCCATAGTGAGCAGTAGCCATGAACCTGTACAAGGCAGACCTGCCCAGTATGGCGTTGAATGGCAAACTGAACTGCGCTACGTCGAAGACCAGCTTCTCGGTTCTGTAGTTCTCCTGAGTCCCGAAGGTCACCGGGAGTGTGATGGAGCCGAGAGGGGTAATGGCCCCCGGATCTACCCCAGAGAAAGGTCAAGAGGGGCGAAGGTCCGAAGGTTAGAGTTGGAGCTTGACGAAGGCTTCAAAGCTTATGAGGTTCAGCCCTGCACCTTCGTCCACCAGTACATGGTGGAGTTGAACATTTTTAATGGTCGAAGATACCATCAACGGGATTTTGCCAGCTCCGATCATGTTACGAGGGCAGTCCGAAGCATCAAAAATGATGGGAGTGTCCATCCACTTCCGATGAGGCTCCGCCCTTGCGGTGGGAGCTGCAGCAGCTATGTCCCGCCACATTGTCTTGAGGATACAGCGAGATGTGATGTCCCAAGAACCACCATAAATGGTGTTTAGGGTCTTCCGACGCTTGTTATCAGATATGTCAGAGTCATCATCGAAGGTGTTGTAAACAGCCTTCAAGACCTTCTTGGGGTCTTGAAAGCCTAGTTCCTCTTCAGCTGGAGCTTCGTCGACTTTTTGTTTTCCTTCCCGCTGGCGAAAAAAGCTTCTTCTTGGTGCTTGTTGTAGCGCTCGACAAGGTTCCGGACCTCACGACATTCTTCCAGATTGTGTTTGTACATCTTGTGGATCGGACACCCCGCCGTCTTCTAACGAAGGACAAGGTCATTTTTTGGGGCGTTGCCTCTGGCCACCCAGAGCTGCAACAACCGCAACAGTAGGTGCGCCGACTAACGGCTTCTTCTTGCCTTTGGACTTCTTTTTCTTTTTGCCACCTCCGGATGTAGTGGCTTCAGTCTTGGAAGATTTCTTGTTAGCCTCTGGAGGGGGTTTGGAGTGCATCTCATGTCCCTTCACTGCTTTAGCACATTTGTCTACTAAGATGAAGAGTTCCGTGACACTGGAGACTTCTTAGGTCGCCAACTTCTCCAACATCTTTTTGTCTCGAATGCCCTGTCTGAATGCAACGATAATAGAAGCACTCAAGATTGAGGGGATGGTATTGCGTACCTGAGAAAACCGCTGGATAAAGGATCGCAGCGAGTCCCCTGTTTTTTGCTTCATAGCAATTGTTTGCTTCAAAGCAAACAAGTCCAGTTTAGTGTCAGGCCAGGTGTAAGAACTCCCGAAGTTAGCAGTGAACTGTTGGCATAGTTCCTCCCAACTATTGAAGGAGTCAGGTGGAAGACTCATGAACCAGGACCTTGCTGTCCCAGTAAGAGCCACTGGGAAGTAGTTGGCCATCACGACATCATTGCCTCCCGCTGCAAGTATAGCACTGGAGTAGATTTGAAGAAACTCGGCGGGGTTGAAAGTGCCGTCGAATTTCTCCGGCAAATGAGGCCAGAACTTCTGTGGCCATCTGACCATGCGTAAATGCATGGCCAGGGCAGAACAACCTCCCCCTACTCCCTGAGGAGCAGTGTTGTCCCAAGCCTCTCGCCTCTCGCGAGCACGCTCGATATGGACACAACCGTCCCGCTACCGGTAACAGTGATCAAGTTCCGACCGTAGGTCGTGAGTCGGAATCCTGGTGATGGTGTGGGTGCGTCATGCCCTGGAAGACAGCAAAGTCACCTGCTGGGATGTAGCACACCGTCAGTGCTGTGACACGTGAGGACCAAGTCTTCCAGACAAGGTCCTACGTTGAGCTGTTGCCTACCCCGAAAGAGGAGGACCTTGGTTGCTGATGGCATCGGCTGCGGCTGCAACCAGATGCTGTACATCAGAGTGCCACTGCTCCATCGCACCCTGAGCGTAATACCCTACTCCACGGGGTGTGTGTTGTTGTATTGAGTAAATATGTAGCTCTTGTATGCGTGTGAGCTTGGATCAGATTGTCCTTGTATCGTGCGGCTCAGTCCTTTTATAGTCCAAGGACTGACTGTTACATCATTTGCCTAGCCCGACATGTTGCCCTGGCGTATTTAATAGCCTAATACATTGTCTATGAGCATTAAACGTGGTTAATAGTGTGATAACGTGCCTTAATGGCTGCGTTACCCCTATTAACAGTGCTCTGATCGTGTGTCATTAATACTACATTAATGACACGTAATTAGGTCTTGTAACTGCTGCTTTAACAGTCCCTTGAATGTCCATGCTGTTGGAGATCCGCCAGTGTACTTGTGGGTGATTTAGGTCTGGAGGCTCCACACGTGGCAGCTTCGGAGCTTCCCCTTGCGGGGAGGTAGCTCCGGAACCGCTATACACGTGGCAGCACTGGAGCTCCCCTCTGTTGGGGGTTAGGTCCGGGGTCATTATACACGTGTTGACTACGGAGCTTCCCTGTGTTGGGAGTTTAGCTCTGGACTTACATTACACGTGTCAACTCCGGAGCTACCCAAATGAGGGATGTGGGTCCGATGTAGTGTGACATGTGGGGCCTGCGGAGACCTTCAACTTTGTCAGGTGAAACTCTCTTGCACTTCTTGCGGTACCTTGGGGTACCCAGTACACACGGTACCGACACAAGCACATTGATATAATCTTTTCGGACTAGAATGCTTTTAGGACCCGCCCTACCGAGGCCTGCGGGGATATAGGTAGAGTGTCGTACTTAGGGTGCAGGACCAAGCTAAGTCGATAGCACACTCCAGACCTGTGTTGGCTTGGCGTTCAAGCGAGTAGATCATGCAGCAATGCTAAGATCTGAATAGGCCACCAATATAACTTGTACCACATATGAATAAATTGGACTAAAAATCAAAATGAATTGTGCAATTTGTTATAGATAAGAAGGCAAAGGTTAAAAAAGAAAATGAGCCTGCACAAAATTTATGCACGTGGAGTCTGCTTTTATACAACAATTCATTTCATTATATGTCTGGATTACAGAGAGACAAGGACAAACTTAGCCTACGAAACCAAGCTAAGCGTGCTATACATCTTGTGCTAACCCAGGGCAGGTGGCTACACTTTTAGTATTGCGACTCTGTCAAGTGTTGCTTGAACTTATCGGACCCTCCCGGAGGGGTTCGAATGTTCTCCCGGAGGACCTACCCGACTCTGTTTATAGACTCTATAATTTAGATTGCATATAATTACAAACTCACCTCTGTGATACTAAGTGTAAAACTTACAGAGGTGCTCGATGTTCCAAGGATTAAAAAGCGGGTCCCATCCTCAGTTGCCAAGCGAACGCATCTGGGACGGGATACATTAATCACTCGGAAGAGACCTTCCTAGCTGGCAGAAAGTTTGTTCATCCCTTCACGAGTTAGTATTCTCCGCAGCATCAGATCGCCTTCCTCGAGCTGTCGATTACGCACATGCCTTTGATGATAGCGCCGGAGCGCCTGGCAATAACGTGCATTCTAAACCGCTGTTGGCACCTTCCCTTGTCGATGAGGTCTAGGTATTCACGCCGGAGTTGGTCTTGTGTGGCTTCGTCGAAGGTCCGTACCCGAAGTGACCCCATGGTGATCTCCAGAGGAAGGACTGTTTCAGCTCCGTACACTAGGAATAAGGGTGTCTCTCCAGTAGACTGATTAGGTGTGGTCCTGCTTGCACACAGTGCGGATGGAAGCTCCTCGATCCGTTTGGCTCCATGTTTCTTGAAGTGCTCATAAATGCGCGTCTTGAGTCCTTTCAATATTTCTGCCTTTGCTCTCTTGGCTTGGCCATTACTTGCCGGGTGAGCTACTAATGCGTAGCTGACTTGAATGCCGAGGTCTTTGCAATACTCTTGAAATGCTGCACTTGTGAATCGGGTTCCGTTGTCAGTGATGACTCTGTTTGGAACTCCAAATCTGCACACTATGGACTTCAAGAACTTGATAGATGATTGTTTGTTGATTGTCACAACTGTAGTTGCTTCTGGCCACTTGGTGAACTTGTCGATGGCAACATACAGGAACCTGTAACCTCCGACGGCTTTTGGGAAAGGTCCCAAGATGTCCATGCCCCACACAGCGAATGGCCATGTAGGAGGAATCATTTGTAGTGACTAAGCCAGTGTGTGAATTTGTTTTGCGTGGTACTAGCACACTTCACACTTTTTGACCAACTCTACTACATCCTGGAGTGCTGTCGGCCAGTATAAGCCATGCCGAAAGGCTTTGCCGACCAGCGTGTAGGAAGACGCATGGTTTCCACACTCGCCTTCTTGGATCTCCATGAGAAGATCGCGACCTTCTTCCCTTACAATGCACCACATTAGGACGCTGTTGGCACTACGCCGATCAGCGGATACACCGTCTTCAGAAAGGTGGTTGTCTTTTAAGTAGCTCCGGATCTCCGAGATCCATACATTGGAGCTAACTTGAGCTTCTGAGTCTTGCATGCTGGGTTGCTCGGAGCTTCCTGCAGCACCTACGACCCTTGGTGGACACCATGGTAACAGGGCCATCGGTAACGCCGGCTTCGAGGTGGTGGTCTCGCCCCCTTCGCTCAGTTCGGCAAACTGAGCTATTGGTCTTGACAACCTCTAGATGAAGATTCAGTCGGGAGCCGAAGTTCTGGTTGAGGCCTTCGTTGTGGAGACACTGAACATGGTGGATATCCAAGACTTCGAAGTCCTTCTAGAGCCTCTAGACTTCAAGGATATAAGCGTCTAATTGGGGGTTGTTGCAGCAGCATTCTCCTTTGACTTGTTTTATGATGAGCTGAGAATTACTCTTCACCAACAACTGCTTGATACCATAGGATAGCGCCACCTTGAGCCCGTAGATGAGAGCTTCTACTTCGCCATGTTGTTGGTCGCCTTGAAGTCAAGGTGCACCATATATTTGACCTTGTCCTCGGTCGGAAAGAGGAGAAGTATTCCAGCTCTGCCCCCTGCTTCTGCACGAATCCGTCAAAGTAGAGGGTCTAATGAGGCTCAGTGAAGATTGGGACCTTGGGTCTCGGCTTCTGCTCACTCGGGCCCCTAGGATTTGATGGAGAAGGAGTCCACTCCGCCACAAAATGGGTCAAGGCTTTACTCTTGATAGCTTGTCGCGGCATGAATTCAAGATCAAATTCTGCCAGTTCTGCTACTCACTTGGCGATATTCCCAGTTGAATTAGGATTATGAAGAATAGCACACAGTGGATAAGAAGTTACCATTGATATCTTGTGGGCTTGGAAGTAACGATGAAGCTTCCTTGAGGCAATAAGAATTGTGTAAAGCAGCTTATGCACCTCAATGTATCTGGTCTTGGCATCATGGAGTACTTCACTGATGAAGTACACTGGCCGTTGGACGGTCCGAACCCTCTTGGAGGGGCCAGAAGCTTCTTGTTTATCTTCGCGGACCTTCCCGGAGGGGTCCGAAACTTCTTCTTGGTCAATCCTGACCCTCCCGGAGGGGTCCGGATATTCTTGATCAGCCATGTGAACTCCCTCAGATGAGAGAGGTTGATCTTCTAACATTTTGCCTTGAAGATCCGTGCTTGGGGGCTGGGACCTAGACTCGCCTTCAGGTAGCTCCACACCCTCCCAGTGGGGTCTGGGCTCCTGAATTGGATGTGGCTCCGGTCTTTCCACGACCAGGACCATGCTGACAACCTCTGTAGTTGCAAAAATGTAAAGCATTAGAGGCCCACCAGGGTTTGGAGCCTACCAAATTGGTAGTGTGGTGAGGAGCTGCTTCAGCTCTTGAAATGCCTTTTCTGCTTCTTCGGACCAATGCAAAGGTTCAGTCTTCCTCAATAGTTTGAAGAAGGGAAGTGCCCGCTCTGCTAGTCTTGAGATGAACCGGCTGAGCGCAGCTAGACATCCAGTTAGCTTCTGTACGTCCTTGATGTGGGCTGGAGGTCGCATATCTTCAATAGCTTTGATCTTTGCTGAGTTCGCCTTAATTCCTCGGTGAGTCACCAAGAAACCAAGAAGCTTTCCAGAGCTAACCCCGAAGACGCACTTGTCTGGGTTCAGCTTGGTGCGCGTAATGCGCAGCTTGTCGAAGACGGCTTGTAAGTTGTCAAGGAGTGACTCCTTGTTCTTGATCTTCATGACGATGTCGTCGATATACACCTCCAGCAAGTCCCTGATTATCTCTCCAAATTTTTTGTGCATAGCTCACACAAAAGTTGAAGTAGCATTTTTGAGACCAAATGGCATAGCAGTATAACAATACAATCCATCTACTGTTATGAAGGAAATATGCTCTTCATCTTCCCTAGACATTTGGATTTGATGATATCCGGAGTATGCATCTAGGAAACACAATAGCTCACACCTAGAGGTGGAGTCCACTATCTGATCTATTCTAGGTAGTGGAAATGGATCTTTTAAACATTCCTTATTTAGTGTGGTGTAGTCGATACACATCTGAAGCTTCTCGCCGGCCTTGGGTACAACGATTGGGTTTGCCAGCCATTTTGGGTGATGAACCTCCCGGATGAAACCAACTTCGAGCAACTTCTTGATCTTCTATCGAATGAAGTTCTGCCTTTCAACTTATTGCTTCCAGGGCTTCTAGTGTACATGCCGTGTGTCGGGATAAATCTTCAGATTGTGCTCAATCACCTCCCTAGGGATCCCAGACATTTGTGAAGGTTGCCAGACAAACACGTCAACATTCACCCGGAGGAAAGTGATGAGTGCGAGTTCCTATTTGTTGTTCAGACCTCCCAATATACGGGTGGTCTAAGTAGCATCAGAACCAATTTGGACAACTTTGACGGGTATGTCGTTGTCGCCGCTTGGCTGCACACGTGGTGCAGAGGTTGAGCCTCAGTGATGAGTGCTCAAAGGTTGAGCAGCTTGCTCTTTGCTGGATGCGTCCTCTTGCGCTGTTGCAAGCGTGTGGAGTTCTTCCAGTGCAGTGATTCCTACAGTACGGTCTCCGCAGATGCGGAGAACGCTTGAAGGTGTCGGCATCTTCAACACCAAATAGCCGTAGTGGGCTGCAACCATGAACCTATACAGGGCAGGCATGCCTAGGATGGCGTTGAAGGTTAAGATGATCTGCGCGACATCAAAGACCAGCTTCTCGGTCTTGTATTTCTCCCGAGTTCCAAAGGTCACCAGAAGTGTGATGGATCCAAGAGGGCTAATGGCCCACGAACCTACCCTAGAAAAAGGTCATGAGGGATGAAGGTCCAAGGGTCGGAGCTGGAGCTTACGAAGGCTTCATAGCTCAGGAGGTTCAGCCCCGCATCCCCGTCCACCAAAACATGGTAGAGCTGGACATTGTTGATGGTAGGAGACACCATCAGTGGAAATTGTCCAGCTCCGATCATGTTCTGGGGGTAGTCCGTAGCATTGAAGGTGATGGGAGTGTCCATCCATTTTCGATGAGGTTCTTCCTTGGTGGTTGGAGCTCCAGCGGCCATGTCCCGCCGCATTGTCTTGAGGATGCAGCGAGAAGGATGTTCCAGGAACCACCATAAATGGTGTTCAGAGTCTTTCGACACTCATTGTCGGAGACGTCGGCATCATCATTAATCGTGTTGTACACAGGCTTCAAGACCTTCTTGGTTCCTGAAAGCCGAGCTCCATGTCAGCCAGAGCTTTGTTGACTTTTTGTTTTCCTCCCTGTTGGCAGAAAGGAGCTTCCTCTCAGTGCTTGTTGTAGCGCTCGACAAGGTTCTGGACCTCCCGGCAATCCTCCAGACTGTGTTTATCGGTCTTGTGGATCGGACACCACATTTTGGAGCTGCTGTCATCTTCTGACGAAGGTCGAGGTCATTTTTTGGGGCGTGGCCCCCAACCACCCGGAGCTGCAGCAGCTGCATCAGTAGGTGCGCTGACCGACACCTTCTTCTTGTTGTTGGTCTTCTTCTTCTTCTTTCCACTACCGGAGGTAGTAGCTTCAGCCTTGGAGGACTTTTTGTTGGCCTCCAGTGCTGGTTTGGAGTGCATCTCACGGCCCTCCGCAGCTCTGGCACATTTGTCAGCCAGGCTGAAGAGCTCCGTGACACTGGTGACTTCTTTTGTCGCCGGCTTCTCCAACATCTTCTTGTCCCTAACGCCTTGTGTGAATGCGATAATTACAGAAGCGTCCGAGATGGAAGGGATGGTATTGCGTACTTGAGAGAATCGCTGGATGAAGGATCGCAATGATTTTACCGATGTTTGCTTCACAGCAAACAGGTCCAGTTTGGTGCCTGGTCGGGTGTAGGAGCTCTTGAAATTGGCGGTGAACTGTTGGCATAGCTCCGCCCAACTGTTAATGGAGTCAGGCGGGAGGATCATGAACCAGGCCATGGCTGTCCCAGTCAAAGCCATAGGAAAATAATTGGCCATCACAGCCTCATTGCCCCTCGCCGCCAGGATAGCGGTGGAGTAAATTTGAAGGAATTCGGAGGGATTGACAGTCCCGTCTAATTTCTCTGGCAAATGAGGCCGGAACATATGTAGCCACCTGACCATGCGTAGATGCATAGTCAGGGAAGAACAGCCTCCTCTTACACCCGAAGGAGCAGGGTTGTCCCGAGCTTCTCGCCTCTCGCGAGCACGCTCGATGTGGACATGACCGTCCTGCTGTCGGTAATGGCGATCAATATCTATCCGCAGGTCATTCATCGAATGCCTCGACACAGTGTGATGAGATCATGCACGTTATCATTGCACCTACAAACATGACACAATGTTTATTTGTTTGGGATCCTGGCTCAAGTGAATGTGCACTCTTATTTGATGGACAAGATCAAGATGGCGCACTATGTCGTCCACCACCTTGTCCTCCTCCATTCATGCATACAAAAAGATTTGATGGCACTGCACATTTGGACCAAAACATGAGAGAAGATGAACTTGAGTCGAGGATGACTCCAATTCAAGAAGGCGAGGATTATGAGGACATCACTTCTATGGATATAAACAACACTCCATTGAACGGCCCGATCTTCCGAAAAGTAATGGATAAGTCGATTGATGGAGATCTCGACGTTGATGATCCGAGGCTCTCGAGTAGAACACGAAAAACCCCTGTAATCACTACACCACCGCTCTGTTGTTTATCAACCATGATGCACACGCTTGACCTCGCCAAGAAGGCTAATCCCTGCAAGTGCAACCGAGAACACAAGCAAGAACAAGGTAGAAGCAATATGAATTGCTAAGTTGGGGTCTCACAAACCGATGAACGGCGAAACTGTGTATAACAGATTAATCTAAGCAAAACCCAATTGTTTATGACGGCTACTGTAGAGTATATTAGGTGGGAGGACGTCCAAGGGGGTGTTGGGGTCGTGTCCTAACCCTAAGACATGAAAATAATGGACTTAGACTTGATAAAAGGCCCAATAGCCCAATACAGTGGCGCAGCACCCTGACAGATTCTGAACTCAATTTTATTTGGACGATTTCTGTCGACTCCGAAGGAATTTTGACATGGGACCAGAACCATTGGAAATTTTATCCTCTCCCCTTTCCGTACATATGTAGAACGTCCAAAACAGAGTTTGTATGCGTCCTGGGCGTCCGTTTTAGTGCGTACTGCTCCTGGACTCTGAGTTGGACAGGATTTTGAGTTTGGCTCGGTTTTCATCTTCTTTGAACGAATTCTCTGGTCCTCCACGTCCCTAATACTTCCCCCAAGTACTCTTGAACCTCTCCATGGATCTTAATCACAACTAAATCATTAGGTAGCAATCTATGCTCAAAACCATATAAGGAAACATATAAGAACGAGCTCACCTCTGAAATTAATTATTGTGTATGAACTCTATTAATTGCATCTTGTATGTTCAATGGAGTGTTGTTTGTATCCATAAAAGTGTACTCATCATCCTCGCCTTCTTGAATTGGAGTCATCCTCGACTCAAGTTCATCTTCTATCATGTGTTGGTCCAAATGTGCAACACCATCAAATCTTTTTGTATGCATGAATAGAGGAGGCCAAGGTGGTGGATGACATAGTGCGCCATCTTGATCTTGTCCATCAAATAAGAGTGCACATTCACTTGAGACAGGATCCCAAACAAATAAACATTGTGTCATATTTGTAGGTGCAATGATAACGTGCATGATCTCATCATTCTCCCCTTCTTTATGACAAGCCGTCCTCGGCTTGCTCGTATGTCCAGGAAAGAGGCTTTTGGGGATAATATGAGCGCTGTCCATATTGCACAACCACAACGAACAATGCTTCTCTTTTATTTGTTGTCTCCGCTGCAAGGAAAAAATATTAGAAAAACTTGACAAGACATTATTAGCATTAGTGCATTTATTTACTTTACCATGTTGTTATAGCACAAAAGGAGCTTGCACATTGGAACATATGTAAACTTTATGCACCATAAACATACCACTATGTTCATATTTGCCTATAGCATGAAAAATATTTCTACTTAATAAAGGCAATTCAGATTGAGAAAATATTCTCTTCTCTACGATATCTAGATAACAAAGAGTGTCAAATTCAATATAACCCAAAGTATTTAGAGAAGAAAACAATTTCAGCTCATCCCTTTCACATGTAATTGGAATCAAATGCTTAATTTCAGCACAAGTGGGTAATAAAGTATCAAATTCATTGACTTGTTCTAGGATCGGTACAATATAATTATCAGCAGAACTCATTTTTACCGTAAGAATCAGTAGGAAAATCAACTAGTGGTAAATGAGTTTTTAGAAAAGGCTCCTCAATTTGTTGCTCTCCAATAGAATAATTGAGGGAAACATTTGAAACATTCAAAAACTTCTCAACATTGATAAGTGTAGTGCGAGGTACATTACCTTCATTCTCATATTCAACAGTAGCTATGGGTGAAATAGGAATTGAAAGATCTGAATTTTCACAAGAGATGTTGAACACCTCATTCTCTTTTGAATTTTCTACATTTATTTGTTCATGTTCCTGCAAAAGGTTAGGCATAGGAGGAGGTACAACAAGAATTTTTTCTCAAGTTCAATTATTTTATCTTTGCAATTAGATATATTGGCAAAAGTTTCTCGCATAAGAATTTTCATATCTTTCCATGTTCGTGTTTTTTCTAAATCACTTAAGTTGTTCCACCAAGTTAATGCACAATTTACTAATGCACTTGCAACATTTCTAATCTTTCTCCTCTCACACATATGACATTGGCCAAAATTTTTATCCAACTCTATTTCCCAAGCAATATATTCATCGTAACCAAAACCATCATAAGAAGAAAGAGATAGGAGAATGTAATTACTTTCTATGGAAGGAGTTGTAAAGATGGTTTGAATGTCATGTGAAACCTTGGTATATTTTTGATTCTTAGCGATCAACTCCATCACCGTCTTCATCATGTCAATCATCTCAGCATATAATGCATGATTCTTGCTTTTACCTGACATTGTTAGTAGCAAACAGAAGACAACAAAAAATATATTATCCCTATCAACTACAAAGGATAATGGCAATGTGGAAGTGGAATCACACACTCTCAAGCATCTTACCACGCTCTTACAAGTGTTCTTACCGACATTGCAGGTGGCAAACGGTGGACGGTATGAAGAAACCAATGAAGCGTGGGATGATTGCAAAGGTGTATCGATTCTGCTCAAGTGTAAGGTGTAGTTTGGATGGCACCTTATATGTAGCAAGGATTAGAAACAATGAAAATCAGATAGTAAAGTTGAATAAGTGTCCAAAGTACTTGTCACTGTTGCTGGCCTAAATGTGTTCCTAGTAGTTCAAGCAAGCAAGACATGAAGACAAAACTAGATGACACAAAGGATGCAAGCACTTCTATTTTTGTTGTTGTTTTTTCTCCTCTTTTTTTCGTGCGGCTTTTGTATCTTGTTTTGCACTTGCCTTTTTCTTTTTTTTTTTTCTTCCTTTTCTCAGAATGTGCTGCAAAAGAAGAACACAATAAAAAGTAATCAAAGATATCTTGTGTGTCTGTTGCAGATTTTCTGCTCAATCTTCCAAGGACAAATAGGCATACTTAGAGGCTCCAAATAGAAAAACTAACAACAGCAAGATTGTAGATATATATCTCCTCTTTAATTTCAATATATGGAAGACCTACTTTGGAAAAGAACAATAGAAGATATTGCCCCCGAAATATAGACTGTTCAGAATTTCTAGGTCAATAATTGATTCGGATATAATGCAATTTCTACATTGATATATATATTTTATGGGAAAAGTATGAATAAGAAAGCTATAGAGAACTTCTTAAGCTTTCCAGGAAGTACAAGAACAGGAAAATTTGAGTTCATATGAGCGAGATATGATGAAAATACTGAACTGAATAGAGATGAATCTAATCTGGAAGTGATGACGTGATTCAAAAGAATGAATCAACACAATGCAAAACTCAAACTAAGACCAAAACCACTTCTAAACCAGCAATATGACTCAACCACGGATACAAAATCAACAAAACCAAACTGAATAACAAAGTTGCAAAGGCTCAATTGTGGTTTGGACAAAGTGATGAAAAGATCTACTAAACTATAAGTTTTTTGTGGCTTTTTTGTGGACTCTAGGTATGAAAAACAAACAAATTGAAAGGATAGATGAATTACTTAACGGGCAACCTGGAAATCTGGTACCAATTTATAAGAAAGATTTAGGACCGATCTTCCGAAAGGTAATGGATAAGTCAATTGATGGAGATCTCGACGTTGATGATCCGAGGTTCTCGAGTAGAACATGAAAAACCCCTGCAATCACTATACTACTGCTCCGTTGGTTATCAACCGTGTTGCACACACTTGACCTCGCCAAGAAGGCTAATCTCTGCAAGTGCAACCGAGAACACAAGCAAGAACAAGGTAGAAGTAATCTGAATTGCTAAGTTGGGGTCTCACAAATCGATGAACGACGAAACTGTGTATAACAGATTAATCTAAGAAAAACTCAATTGTTTATAGTGGCTACTATGGAGTATATATAGGTGGGAGGACTTCCAAGGAGGTGTTTGGGCCGTGACCTAACCCTAAGACACGAAAATAATGGACTTAGACTTGATACAAGGCCCAATAGCCCAATACGGTGGCGCAGCACCCTGACAGATTCTGAACTCGATTTTATTTCGACGATTACCGTCGACTCCGAAGGAATTTTGACATGTTACCAGATCCATTGGAAAGTTTATCCTCTCCCCTTTCCGTGCATATGTAGAACATCCAAAACGGAGTTCGTATGCGTCCTGAGCGTCTGTTTTAGTGCGTACTGCTCCTGAACTCCGAGTTGGACACAATTTTGAGTTTGGCTCGGTTTTCATCTTCTTTGAACGAATTCTCTGGTCCTCCATGTCCCTAATACTTCCTCCAAGTACTCCTTGAACCTCTCCATGGATCCTAATCACAACTAAATCATTAGGTCGCAATCTATGCTCAAAACCATATAAGGAATTAATTGTTGTGTATGAACTCTATTGATTGCATCTTGTATGTTCAATAGAGTGTTGTTTGTATCCATAAAAGTGATGTCCTCATCACAGTGTGGGTGTGACGTGCCCCAGAGGGTAGCAATGTCACCTGTTGGAACACAACACGTCTCCTGTGCTATGAAGCTTGCGGACCAAGTCTTCCTGAAAGGATCCGACGCTGTGAAGGTGCCTGCCATGAAGGAGCAGGACCTTGGTTGCTGATGCCATTAGCTGCAGCTACAACCAGATGTTCAACATCAGCTCTCCACTGCTCCATCGCACCCTGGGGTGCTCCTGGAGGTGGTGGACGTTGGAGTAGAGTACGCGCAACAACAAGCGCATGCTCAGGGTTGTTGTTCGTCGATGCCGTGATCGACGCGAGTACTGCATCCTCCTGTCCAGCATTGTTTGCCGGAACAGATGGTGGCGGTGGTGGTGCGACACCCACCAGGACAACGGTGCCCACTGGTTGCTGCATGTTGGAAGGATTCCATCCAACAGGTTGCACAACATTGTTGCCGTTGGATGATCCTACGGCGGAGTTCACCATCTTGTGATCTCAGGTGCCCCCCTACCTGGCGCACCAAATGTCGAAGCGTACGAACGACACTTCCCTCGGTACTACCTAATTGTAGCCCACAGAGGTTCTTTGATCGGTTTGGGCGCGCGGAGATTCTGGACAAGATGATGACACAAATGATTTACGTGGTTCGGGTCGCCTGAGCGTAATACCCTACTCTATGGGGTGTGTGTTGTTGTATTGAGGATTCACTGGTGCTTGCGTGCGTGTGAGCTTTGTTGTCCTGTATCGTGCAACACAATCCCTTTTATAGACCAATGGATGATTGTTACATCAATCGCCTGGCCCGATATGTGGCCCCGGCGGTTATTATTGCCTAATACACTATCTAAGTATGTTTAAGCACCCTAATAGCATGATAACGCACCTTAATGGTGGCGTTACCAGTATTAAGGGTCTTCTGATCATGCGCCATTAATATTGTATTAATGGCGTGTAATCAGGCCTTGTAACTGTAGCAATAACTGTCCCTTGAATGTTCGTGCCATTGGAGATCCGTCAGTATTCTCGTTGATGTTGTAAATCCGGAGGCTCTCCACGTGGTAGCTCTGGAGCTTCCCCTCGCGGGGAGGTAGATCCGGAGCTACTACACGCGTGGCGGCACCGGAGCTTCCTTCTACTGGGGGTTAGGTTCAGGGTCACTAGCCACGTGTCAAGCACGAAGCTTCCCTAAGCAGAGAGTTTAGCTCTGGTCTTCTATTACACGTGGTAGTGCTGGAGCTACCCATATAAAGGAGGCAGGTCCAGTGTCGTGTAATATGTGGAGCCTACGGAGGTCTTCAACTCTTACACGTGGAACTCCCTTGCACTTCTTTCGATATCGTGGGGTACTCGGTATGCAGGGTACCGACACCTTGTTTTTTGCGCTTTCTTCATAATTTCATTAAAACCTGCGCTCTCAACAATTTTGTTAGGATCTCATTTGTTTGTCATAAATCAACCAAAACCCACAAGGGATGCCTAGATGCACTTTCAGTCTCCCCCTTTTTGGTGATTGATGACAACCAGAGATTTCAGTCTTCATCACCAGGCTGAGGAGGATGAGGATAAGAACCACTCGTCGTTCCCCCAATGCCGAAGTATTCAAGCTCAAAAGGAGACAATGGTGGAAGCTCCGAGTAGTCAGAAGGAGAGTCCTCGGAGATAACTGGAGTCCCAACAGGCTCAATCTCCAGCTTCTGGCATATGGCTTTGACATTTTGCTTCATGTACCTCATGTCCTCATTCCTTGCCTTGTTTAACTTATGAACTTTCACCTCAGTCTTGTGGCAAGAACCAAAGATGGCGGTTGTCGAAGTGTAGCAACGACACTTCCCCTGGTACTACTAAAAGTAGTCCTCAGAGGTTCTTGTTTTGGTTGGGGCGCTTAAAGATCAGGAACGAGATGGTGACACAGGAGATTTACGTGGTTCAGGCCGCCTGAGCGTAACACCCTACTCCATAGGATTTGTTTTCATGTATTGTATGAGTCTCTTCCCTAGTATGCGGGTTAGCTTGGATCCGATGTCCCTGAATTCGTGTGGCGCAACCCTTTTATAGTTCTAAGGGCTGACCGTTACATCATTCACCTGGCCCGACATGTGGTCCTAGTGTATTAAATTGCCTAATACACTGTCTACGGGTATTAAGAATGGTTAATAGTGTAATAATGTGCCTTAATGGCTGCATTACCCCTATTAACAGTGCTCTGATCGCGTGTCATTAATACAACATTAACGACACATAATCAAATCTTGTAATGGCCGCTTTGATTGTCACTTGAATGAACATGCCGAAGGAGATTGCCAGTGTATACGTTGATGAAAGTCCGGAGGCTCCATACGTGGTAGCTCCAGAGCTTTCCCTTGCGGGAGGGTAAGTTCGGGGCTGCTGTACACGTGTCAGCACCGGAGCTCCTCTCTAATAGGGGTTAGGTCCGGGGTCGTTGTACACGTGTTGTCACCGAAGCTTTCCTTCATTGGGAGCTTAGTTCTGGTTTTCCTTTACACGTGCTTACCCAAGAGCTACCCATATGAGGGGAGCGGGTCCGGTGCAATGTGACATGTGGGACCCTGAGGAGACCTTCAATTCTGAGAGGTAGAACTCCCTTGTACTCTTTGCGGTACTGAGGGGTACCCGGTACGCAGGGTACCGACAGTGGCCCCTGGGCCCACCTCTGGGAGAAACCCTTTGGGTTAAGTTATTCTACCGGAGGTGGGGCCATTCTTGATTCCCGCACTTTGATTTCAAGAGTCTTCTGATGTGCTGTTGGAGCGATGGTCCGGGAGTGAACCATCGACGCGTGGCTTGTTATGAATGCAGCAGATAAGATCCATGAGTGAGGATCTCACGCAATTGAAAATCGTCGGTTCCCAATACGAAAACTGTATCGGTTCCGCGCGCCTTGTCAGGGTGTCGCCATCGAGTTTCCTGCTGCTCATCATGAAAACGGTTCGCCTAGGGTAAGAACCTTGATCTCTTCGTCGAGGTGGCCCCAGGCCCACTTGTCATTGACGGGGGAAGACTTTTGAAAAGTGCCTTCGTTCTCACGCGGTTTCCATCCAAGTGTCGCGGAGGCTTACTTAAGAGGGAAAGTGTGCACGGTTTGAGGACTCTTTACACCCTCGATCAAATTTGCGCTCAGAGCCTCCCAAACTCCGCCCAACTTCCCTTCCTTTGCTCCGCTTTGCCGCGATGGAGTTGGGTCTTCCCAAGAGCCGCCTCAAGAGTGACGATGATCTGAAGAAGCTCCGGACCTATATGGGGTGGTCCAGTGACTCCTTCAACCACTTGATTCGCGCCGGCGAGCTCCCGTTCAAGAAGGAGCGCAATGGCAACATGGTGTACTTCTCGGCGTACGCCATGGTGGGATTGATCCCACCTTTTTCTACCTTTCTTTTGATGCTGCTATACTTTTATGGTCTTTAGCTTTATCACATTGGCCCCCATTCTCTTCTTCTAGTGGCGACTTTCGTCCACTTTTGTGAGATGTGGGTTGGTGTTCCTCCCTGCGTCGAGTTGTTTCACACCTTCTTCACTATCTACACCACTGGCAAGGGGACTGAGCTTCTTGGCTTTTACTATTTCATGAAGCGCAAGAACTGCCTTTCAAATACTTGAAGTCATTTCCTTCTGGCAAATTGGATGACTGGAAGAAAGACTGGGTCGTCATTGCAGTGGAGGAGCATGAGAAGTTGGAGCTGCGCGAAGGCCTCCCCAACGTTGACACTGACGCTTGGAGTGTAGTTCTGGTGCTGTCAGATGCCTTCAACCCCGTATTGACCAGGATCCGCAAATGCGTGGAAGGTGGAGTGACTCCTCAGATGGTCTTCTTCAACTTCCTGGTCAACAGATGGGCTCCGCTGAGGAGAGGGAGAAGCCCGCGTGGGCCCTTAACAGTGTGATGGATGACGACTGGATTGAAACCGGTCTGAAATCCAACTTAGATGACGAAGCTTTGAGGCTTCATCTCAAGAAACACCAGCATGGAATAAACATCAACGACGACGACCTAGTTCCACAGGCAGCTTTCCTTCCTCTGGACATGGAGGTGCAGTTCCGCAGAGAGCTCTGGAGGAAGATGCCGGCTCTTGTCGACCTTGGTGAGGTGGAAAGGCGTCCGACCTCCAAGTTGGTAATCCCCAGAGCTTCTGAAGGAGGGCATGCATCCGCCCCAAGCCGGAGGGTTGAAGATACCAGCAAGGGCAAGGGCAAAGAGCCAGCTAAGCCCTCCAGCCGGAAGAGGAAGTTGAAGCACGCTGACAGGAGGTCTGTTAGACCTGCTCCTTCTACCATGGCTCCTTCTCCTCGATGGGGGGGGGGGGGTGTCTTCTGCAGCTACCCCTGCTCTAGCGCAAGTGTCTTCAAGGGGCGTCACCTCTGGGCAGTCAACCCTGGCCTCAGTGATGGCTAAAAGCTACAGGTCCGGGAGTTCTTCCCGGCCCAGAGAAGCTCTGGCCAAGAAGAATCTAACTGCTGCAAACGGCCCTCAACTGAGGTCCAAAGCCGTTGTCTTACCAGACTTGGTGGGCTGTGTCTCCGAGCCTCAGAAGAAGAGGTTCCGGGGCGACTGGGTGGTAGCATCCCTAGGTAAGCATTAATTGCTCACCCTAAAATGCTAGTCTTGTTTTTGAAGTGTCTTTAATCTTCTCTTCCCTTTTTTTTAGGTTGTCGAAGAAGGGGTCAAGAACTTTGGCGCCTGTCGCAGCGACCGGGGCTGCACATGCCGAAGCTCCGGCTTCAAGCATCGAGCCTCCTCCTCAAGTGGCGGCAGAAGTCGCGACAGCTTCGGTGCCAGCTGTCGTGGACTTGGATTCGGAGTCCTCGCCTGAAGCTCCCGTGGTAGCGCCGGACCACAGGAAAGAAGTTGAGGATGCACCTCTGGCGACGGTGGCAGAGGCTGATGCTCCATCACCGGTGATGCCAGAAGTTCCAGCCTTTGAGCGAGAAGTCGTCGAACCCCTGGCCGCTGAGCCAGAGGTAATTGAAGCCCCAGCCACTGGGCTGGAGATTACTGAAGCTCCGGCCCTTGTGCCAGAAGTAGTTGAAGGTCCAGCGGTTGAGCTAGAGATGCCTGAAGCTCCGGTCGTTGAGCCAGAAGAAGCTGACGTGCCAGCGTTTGAGCCAGTGGTGGTAGAGGCCCCAGATGAAGCACCTGCTATTGCCCTGGAGGTAGCTGATCCAGAGCCAGAGGTGCCTGAAGAGGTGGCGATGGGTCCTCCACCTTCGGAGCCAGTGACCGAAGACCCTGAAGTAGCACCTTCAACTTCTGCTCTGGAGGTGGGAGTTCCCCCAGTGGGTTCTTCCTCTGCTGCTGCAAAAGGGCTTCTGGAGAGCGGCCCCAGTGCCGCAGAAGCTCAAGGGTCCTCTCTTGTAGAGTGGGGTCCTATTTTTGTAATGGAGGATCCTCTGGAGCCTGCAGAGATGGTCCCAGCAGGTCCGGAGCCTATCCCTCTGGCGTTGTCCATAGACAATGCCTGCTCCAGTCTCCAACAAGTCCAACTCGCCTTCGATCATGAGAGCAAGCCCTGGAGGAGGAGCGCAACACCTTGAGGCGTTGGTGCAACAGACTCCATTTTGAGACCAGGCTTGCCCATACGAGGCTAGCTGACCAGAAGGAGTAGATAAAGAGGGAGAAGGCCCGGTTAGAGTACTGGGATAAGCTGCTTGAGGAAAAGGAGGTTGCCATCCGGGCGCTCGACACTAACTCCAGGGAAATACTTGAGCAAGGCAAGGAGAGGCGTGATTCTGCTGATGAGCATCACGAAAACCTCAATAAATTGAACGAGGTTCTCCTGAAGCGTTGGGCGGACCTGGAGGCAAGGGAAGAAAAGCTCCTGGAGCAGTAGGAGGATATTGTGAAAAGAGAGGTAGAGGTCACCCAGAAGTTGATTCTGGGTGAACAGAATTTGGCGGATCACTCAAAGAAGTTTGAGCGGTGGAGTGAATACGAAAAGAAGAAGTACTGGAAGATGGGGCAGGAGCTCTCGAAAAGAGAAGTTGACGTTGCCACCAGGGAAGGGAAGGTGAGAGGAAGGGAGAAGGACCTGGCCGAATGGCGGAACCGCATCCACCTCCGGGAGACGTAGCTAACCAACCGCGAGAAGCAGGTAGCTGAAAGTATGCAACAACATGCCAATTTGGTGGAACGCCTTGCTCGAGAGAGTTCGGAGCTAGCGGCCGCTGGGAGGTCACTGGAAGAGCTGCAGGGCTTGAAGGCAACCGAGTCAGGACTTCCTGGGACATGCTGATAGGGCCCTTGTGGCTCTTGGTTTCAGTCCAGTACGCCCGAAGGACCCAGTGCAGGAGCTGGACCAGACGCTGGTGGCACTTGGCTCTGCTGGCAGCAAACTCGACGCGATGGGTAATGTCATCGCTGATCAGCTGGAGACAGAGGGTAAATCTTTGGCCAAGAACGTCGCCGAATACGTCTTGGCGTGTTACAAAAGCCGAGACCCCCAGTTCTCTCTTGATCCGGCCTTTGAAGGAATCATTACTGAAGAAGAGGATGTCGCCAGAGCTAGTGTCCAAGAAGCTGCTGAGAAGGTTACTTCATTTTTCCACATGACTTAGATCCTCCAGTGGCTAGGACTTTTTCCCTTTTGCCCCTTGTAACCCCAATTTTGCAATCCAGTACTTTTGATTAATGAAATCCTCCTTTCTGCCATGAATTTCAGTTTGTCTTCAATATACTGTGTTGTATCTTGTTGGCCCCCTGGTATATGTGCACAATTGGAGTGTGTATATGTACCAAAAGGATTTAACAACATGTTGATGACGATGCTTCAAACTTGTAGATTTTAGGTCCGAAGTATTTATCTCTGGTACGTCGGCGGGCCTCCTAAGATTTATGGGAGCTTTGTAGCTCCGACATCACCCACTGTCAACATATTAAATGTTGACGGCAGGCCCCCTTAGAGGATGTCGGAGCTTAGTAGCTCCGACGTCATCCACCATCGCTATGAATTTCTGTTTTTCCTGCACATTAAATACAAGAAAAGAGTAAAATTTGTCCTCTTGTCTACAAATCATTTGTGACTTACCATTCTTATGTGAGTTTTAAATCTAAATAAACTCGATATGGTAACAAGCATATTGATGTAATCTTTCCGGACCCATATTCTTTTCTAGTACTCACCCTACCGAGGCCTGCCGGAGTGTAGGTAGAGTGGCGTACTTAGGATGCAGGACCAGGCTAAGTCGATAGCACACTCCGGACCTAAGTTGGCTTGACGTTCATGCAAGTAGACTATACATCATGTTAAGATTCAGAGAGACCAACAATATAACTTGTAACGCATATGAATAACTTGGTAAAAACTCAAGAAGAATTGCACATCTTCATTATAGACAAGAAGGTTAAAAACAATAAGTTGATAGGTCGAGCCTTGTACAAAAATAAATGCACGCGGAGTCTGTTTTTACACAACAATGTCTTTCATTATAGGTCTGGATTACAAGGAAGACAAGGACACACTTAGGGTGCGGTACCAAGCCAAGTGCGCTATACATATTGTACTAACCCAGGGTAGGTCGTTACACTTTTAGTGCAGTGACTGTATGAAGTGTACTTGATCTTCCCGAACCCTCCCGGAGGGGTCCGGATGTTCTCCCGGAGGTCCTATTCCTGTCTGTTTATTGACTCTATAACATACATCATGTGTAATTACAGACTCACCTCCATGATTCTAAGCATAAAACTTACGAAGGTGCTCGATGTTCCAAGGATTAGGAAGTTGAGTCCCATCCTCAGTTGCCAAGCGAATGCATCCGGGACGGGACACTTTGATCACTCGGAATGGACCTTCCCAGCTGGGGGAAGGTTTGTTCATTCCTTCACGAGTTAGTATTTTCCGAAGCATCAGATTGCCTTCCTCGAGCTGTTAGTTGCGCACATGCCTTTGATGATAGCGCCAGAGCGCTTGGCGATAACGTGCATTCTGAACAGCTGCTTGGCCCCTTCCCTCGTCGACAAGGTCAAGGTCTTCACGCCGGAGCTGGTCCTGCGTGGCTTCGTCGATGGTCCGGACACGGTGGGACCCCAAGGTGATCTCCGGAGGAAGGACTGCTTTAGCTCCATACACCAGAAAGAATGTAGCTTCTCCGGTTGACCGGTTAGGTGTTGTCCGGTTCGCCCATAGTGTGGACGGAAGCTTTTCAATCCTGTTGGCTCCATGCTTTTTTAGGCGCTCGTACGTGCGCGTCTTGATTCCCTTTAATATTTCTGCATTTGCTCTCTTAGCTTGTCCATTACTTGTTGGTTGAGCTACAGAGGCGTAGCTAAGTTGAATGCCGAGGTCTTCACAATATTCTTGAAATGCAACACTTGTAAATTGAGTTCCGTTGTCAGTTATGACTTTGTTCGGAACTCCAAATCTGCATATAATGGACTTCAAGAACTTGATTGTTGATTGCTTGTTGATTGTCACAACTGGAGTTGCTTCCGGCCACTTAGTGAACTTTTTGATGGCGACATACAGGAACCTGTAACCTCCGACAACTTTTGGGAAAGGTCCCAAGATGTCCATGCCCCACACAGCGAATGGCCATGTATGAGGTATCATTTGTAGCGATTGTGCCGGTGTGTGAATCTGTTTTGCGTGGAACTGACACGCTTCACATTTTTTCACTAGCTCAACCACATCCTGAAGTGTTGTAGGCCAGTAAAAGCCATGCCGAAAGGCTTTACCAACCAGCGTGCGGGCAGAAGCATGGTTCCCACACTTGCCTCCATGGATTTCCGCGAGGAGCTCACGACCTTATTCCCTTGTAATGCACCGCATTAGGATGCCGTTGGCACCACGTCGCTAGAGATCCCCTTCTACCAACGTGTATCTTTTAGCCAATCTAACAATCTGGTCAGCGGTTACATCGTCTTCAGGAAGGATGTTGTCTTTCAAGTAGCTCCGAATCTCTGAGACCCATGCATTGAAGCTAACTTGAGCTTCTGAGTCTTGCGTGCTGGGTTGCTTGGAGGTCCTGACAACACCTACGACCCTTGGTGGACGCCATGGAAACAGGGCCACCGGGACTGCCAACTTCGAGGTGCTGGTCTCGCCCCCTTCGCTCAGTTCGGCAGGCTGAGCTGTTGGTTTTGACAACCTGCGAACAAAGATTCCGTCAGGAATCGGAGCTTCAGTTGAGGCTTTCATCGAGAGTTCATCGGCTTCAGCATTATGAAGACGCTGAACATGATGGAGATCCAGGACTTCGAAGTCCTTCTGAAGCCTCTGGACTTCAAGGAGATAAGCAACTAGTTGGGGATTGTTGCAGGAACATTCACCTTTGACTTGTTTGACAATGAGTTGTGAATCTACCTTTACCAACAACTATTTTATACCATAAGATAGTGCCACCTTGAGTCCATAGATGAGAGCTTCATACTCCTCCATGTTATTGGTTGCCTTGAAATCAAGGTGTACCATGTACTTGACCTTCTCCCCAGTCAGAGCCAGGAGAAGGATTCCAGCTCTGGCCCCTTGCTTTTGCACAGAGTCGTCGAAGTAGAGGGTCCAGTGAGGCTCGGTGAATACCAGAACTTTGGGTTCTGGTTTCTGCTTACTGTGGCCCCCAGGGTTTGATGGAGAGGGGGTCCATTCCGCCATGAAGTCAGCCAAGGCTTGACTTTTGATTGATTGTCTTGACAAATATTCTAGATCGAATTCGTCCAGTTCCGCTGCCCACTTTGCAATGTTCCCAGTAGAGTTAGGGTTATGTAAAATAGCACACAGTCGGAAAGAGGTTACCACTAATATTTTGTGGGCTTGGAAGGAGTGACAAAGCTTCCTTGAGGCAATAAGAACTGCGTAAAGAAGTTTATGCACCTCAAGGTATCTTGTCTTGGCGTCGTGGAGTACTTCACTAATGAAGTACACGGGGCGTTGGATGGTCCGGACCATTTCAGAAGGACCCGAAGCTTCTTCTCCATCGACCCGGACCCTGTTGGAGGGTTCTAGACCTTCAGGCTGTGCTTCTTGGACACTCCTGAAGGGGTCCAAAACTCCTTCTTGTTCGACCCGAACCTCGCTGGAAGGATCCAGATCATCTTGGTCAGCCAGGTGAACCTCCTCAGACGAATGAGGTTGATCTCCTAGCATTTTGTTTTGAGGTTTCGTGTCTGGAAGGTGGGACCCAGTCACGCGTTCAGGTGATTCCGGACCCTCCCGGAGGGGTCTGGACTCCTGGATTGGATGTGGCTCCGGTCTTTCCGCAACCAGGACCATACTGACAACTTCGGTGGTTGCCGAAATGTAAAGCAGTAAAGGCTCACCAGGATTAGGAGCTACCAATATTGGTAGTGTGGTGAGGAGTTGTTTCAGCTCTTGAAATGCCTTTTCTACTTCTTCAGACCAATGAAATGGTTCAGACTTCCTCAAGAGTTTGAACAAGGGTAGCGCCCGTTCTGCCAGTCTTGAGATAAACCGGCTGAGCGCAGCTAGGCATCCAGTTAGCTTCTGGACATCTTTAATGCGGGTTGGGGTCCGCATATATTCTATGGCCTTGATCTTCGCTGGATTTGCTTCAATTCCTCGGTGAGTCACCAAGAACCCCAGAAGCTTCCCGGAGCTAACCCCGAAGACACACTTGTCCAGGTTCAACTTGGTGCGCGTGGTGCATAGCTTGTCGAAGACGGCTTGTAAGTTGTCTAGGAGTGACTCCTTGTTTTTTATCTTCACAACAATGTCATCAACATACACCTCTACCAAACTAGGAATTAGCTCTCCAAATGTTTTGTACATAGCTCGTACAAATGTTGAAGCAGCATTTTTAAGACCGAATGGCATGGCAATATCATAGTATAATCCATCTACTGTTATGAAGGTGTGAGACCTATGTGTGCTGAATACATTGGCTTGTAGTGAATACATTGGCTTTGATGATAAAAGTTCGAAATTCTGCTAAAACACCTTTTTAGCAAAGTCCGACTCTAGCTCCAAGCTTCTGCAAGGTCTGACAATAGGTTCGACTTGCTTTGTCAAGGTTCAACATGTTTTTGAGTAGATCTGGTGAGCTTTGTCTTTAGCTTCGGCATGTCTTTGAAAGCTCCAACATGTCTTTGTTAAGCTCCGATATGTTTTTGCTAGGTCCGCCTTATGTTGGTTAGCTCCGACATGTTTTTCTAGCTCTGGCGCTAGGTTGTACTAGCTTTGGTAAGCTCCGACGCTAGGTCCTACTAGCTTTGGTTAGCTCCGACGCTAGGTCCTGCTAGCTTTGGTAAGCTCCGGTTCAAGGTCCGATTAGCTTTGGCAAGGTTTGGAGCTTGATCTCAATGTTCATCCTTTTACTATGAAATGTTTCGAACTTGCTTTACATTGTTGGAAAGTTTGCTTAGTAATGTTTTACTAAGTTTTTGATGTGTTTTGGTTGATACGGCTGATATAATTTTTCTATTGTTTGCAACATGGTTATGTGAGGTGCTCACATAAGATGTTGTAGTTTCAGAACTAACAAGAGTCAAGTCAAGGACTTGGGCTTGTACGGATTGGTTGTTTATTCATGTGCAGGTGTTGCTTGAGTTGAAGACATGGCTGGTGACGGGATCCGTTGAACTAGTCTTAGGGAGAAGATGAGGTTCAACAACCAAGTTCGGGAGAAATTGTTGTTGAGTTGATCAGGAGGTCGCGCAACATGTATGAATCAAGAACAATGCATATGAAGGTATTGTGGACGTCGTTGGAAGCTGTTTGCACGTATGCAAGGAGTGCAAGGACGTGGCTAAATGGTTCCGAGACGTGATGAAGATATGTGTACGTAAATAATTGGTCGAAAAGGTCCAACCGACTAGGTTATGGACTCAGGTTGCGGCTGAGTCGTGTTTGACTCAAATATGGAAAGTTATGAGTTGGTTATGTTAGGATTATATGTGGGTCACAAATTTGAGTTGTTTTAGGAATGTGGGATACGTTCCTAAGGTGTTTGGAAGTCTTAAGATTGCTTCTATCTGTGTATAGAAAAGTCCTAAGCAGTTATGGAAAGTTTCGATTCGTGAACGGAGTAGTATTAGAGTCCTGATTTGAGTTGAGTTGGCTTTCGAGCTGGTTATTATAACACCCTCATTTTCATGCATCATGCCTTGCATGCACTCATATACATGTTTAACATTAACCCACAACAAGAGGAACAAGTTTAAAATTGATCTGGAGCATTTAAAATTGATTTAGAACAAAACCGCACTTAAAACGCAGGAAAGTGCGGACTAGTCCGATTTTACTGAGGACTAGTCCGATCTCTCTGACTAAAAACAGACTTGTCCGTTTTTGCTGCGGACTAGTCCGATTTTGCCTCTGGAAACTTTCGGACTTGTCCGATTTTGTGCGGACTAGTCCGATATTCCAAGAATCCTTGAAAATTTGCTTAGTCCTTGGACTTTTCCGCACTAGTCCGGTGTTCCAGCGGTCTTGTCCGATTTCCTCTCTGTTTAAAGTCGGACTTGTCCGATTTTTGGCCAGACTTGTCCGATTTTCTCTCTGGACGACTTCGGACTAGTCCGGTCCTTTCCGGACTTGTCCGATATTTCGCGACTCTGAGTTGATCTTTTGTTTTACGACTTGTTTCTTGGGTTTCACATTAAGTGGGCCTAGGGGCCTCGTGCCTAACTCTTTTAGAGCCCATGTGGGACTCTAAACCGGCCTCTACTCATCCCAAACTCGAAATCCATCTAACCCTAGCCTCCACTTCTATATAAATAGCCCCACCCCTTGGATTGACATCTATTTGCCACTTTTCCAACCCACCCAAACCCTAGTTCATGGGGCGCCACCATCAAGGAGGGAGGAGAAGATGCCAAGCAAGAAGAAGAAGAGGAGGAAACGAAAGAGGATCAAGATCTCCACTAAGTTTTGTCCTTCACCACCAATTCATCTCCAAGTTCATCACCAACCCTAGATCACCAAGATCCAAGTGTTACCTCCAAGTTTCTTGATTCATTGGAGTCCTAAACACCTGGTATACCTTCTATTCTCCTTTCCTTACGTGAATTAAACCCCTAATCTCCAAATTCACGTCGATCTAGAAAACCCTAATCTGCTGATCTCGTAAGGTGCGGACTTGTCCGGTCCCCAGCGGACTAGTCCAATTTCCCTGGATAAATTGTGTTAATTAATTCTAAAATTTGATCTAATCACATCCAAACCTGTATAAACTTGTTAAAAGCTATTAGAACTAGTTATTGATCATTAAAAGTAATCTATTAACAAGTTCTACCTTGCATTTGCATAAATCATGCATGTCATGTCATATTGAGTAATATTTGTGCACTCTTTGATTGTGTTTCTTGTCTTGTATGTTTATTGTGTGGATTAGATGGATTTGTGCTAGAGAGTGCCGCGGAGGATCTACATCACCAAGAGTTTGAAGGCTTTGACCCTAATCAACAGCAAAAGCAAGGCAAGTGTCCTTGAAGCATATTGATCCTGTTTTTTTAAATAAATGTATTGTTTGCAAAACTGCATGCTTGTGTCAATTTGATGGGAATCCTATGATAGGAAGTTTACTAGAGTTGTTTGACCACCCTTGTCACCTGGAATTATGGTAGGAAGTTGGGATGGGCTTTTTACCTTTTGCTTCGCTTAATCAACTGGGATGGGAAACCAACTATACCACTCAATTTAATTATGCATGGATGAGATTATGATTAACATTAATTGGATAACGTGATATGTTAATGGGTGATCTAAGCAAGCCTGGTATGTGGATGGGTTGGATGTTATGGTGGTTTTGCTTGCTTTAGATCTAAGGACCGGTTCATGTGAGAATAAGCCAGGATTACAGTGCCACCACGAGGCCAAGTATGGGTGCAACGTAGCTGAGTAATTAGGGCTTTGCTAGTACTTTTTGGACCATTGTGGATGCTCGGGGAAGGGGTAGTCGGATTGGGTTTGTTGATGATTGGTGGGACTACCCTGGGATCCGAATGGCTCAAGAGGGGGCCCTTGGTTGAAGATGTGCTCTGTAAGAGACATCGCCACCGGTGAAACCTCAGTGGGGTCTAAATAGGCTAGTAATCCCTTTGTAAAGGCTATTTTGTGATCTCTTGGCCACACACCGACGGAAGTGTGAGACGACATAATAGAGGTTCTAGTCATCGAAAGGTGATGAAATCACAAACATGTGGGTAAAGTGGTACAAACTCTGCAGAGTCTAATAAAACTATAATGATAGCCGTGCTCCCGGTTATGAGCACCTGGACAACTTCCATGATTAGAGGGAACTCGGTATTGGGATGGTATTTGGGATCGTTATGGTTTGGCAACTAAACTTAGCCATTCTCATGGAAATGAAACCCATTGGAAATTCATTGGGGCGTAACCCTCTTAGCGACGCGCCATACCGGAACCCGGGTATGGTGTTAAGTGGGCGAGGGTCGGGTCACCACCGCCTTAGTGGCGCGCCATATCGGAACCCGAATGTGGTGTTAAATGAGCGAGGGCCGGATCGCCATCACCTTAGTGGCGCGCTACATCATCGCCCGAATGTAGTGTTAAGTGAGCAAGGGTCTTTGCATCTTCCTTGACGGATGCAAAGGGTAACGAAGCTAGCCGAGGAAACTAGGTTTCGGGTGGGTAGTTGGAAGGTAGGATCCTTGACGGGAAAGCTACAAGAGTTAGTGGACGTTGTGAGTAGGAGGCGTGTAATTATTCTTTGTGTACAAGAGACTAGATGGGCAGGTCAAAAGGCGAGAGAGGTTGAGGATACCGGTTTCAAGCTTTGGTATTCTGGCTTGACGGGAACTAGGAATGGCGTAGGCATCTTAATAGATAAGAGCCTCAAGGATGGAGTAGTGGATGTCTTTAGACGAGGGGATAGGATCATCCTAGTCAAGGTAGTTGTGGGGGAACTATTCTTGAATGTCATTAGTGCTTATGATCCACAAGTTGGGCTCGACATGAGCACTAAGAGACAATTTTGGGAGGACTTGGAGGATATGGTTAGTAGTGTACCGGTAAGCGAGAAGCTCGTCATAGGAGGAGATCTCAATGGTCATGTAGGTACAACCGACGTAGGTTTTGAGAGGGTACATGGAGGTTTTGGGTGTGGCGATAGAAACCAGGAGGGTAAGAATATCCTAGACTTTGCCGTAGCCTATGACCTATTGGTAGCTAACACCCTCTTTAAAAAGAGGCTATCTCACATAGTGACCTTTACTAGTGCCCAACATTCTAGTCAAATCGACTATATCCTCACCAGGAGAAGGGAGAGAGGGGCATGTCTAGATTGTAAGGTGATTCCTGGAGAAAGTGTTGTTCGACAACATAAACTTGTGGTAGCCGACTTTCGTTTCCACGTGCGTGTGTCACGAGACAAAGGTGTTAAAACCAAGAGAACAAAGTGGTGGAAGTTGAAGGATGAAGCGCAACAATCATTCAAAAGGAGGATGATCGCAGAAGGACCTTGGAGCGAAGAGGAAGATGTAGATAGTATGTTGGAGAAGATGGCAACTTACATTAGGAAGATGGCTAGGGAGGTGCTTGGGTGGAAAAAAGGTAAGAAACTTGTAGATAAAGACACTTGGTGGTGGAATGAAGATGTACAAAAAGCTATTAAGGAGAAGAAGGAGTCTTATAAGAGCTAGCATCATGAGAGAAGTGCAAGTAACATGGCGAAGTATAAAGAGGCTAAGAAAAATGCTAGGCGTGTTGTGAGTAAAGCAAGGGGGCAGACCTATGATGCGCTATATGAGAGGCTAGGGACAAAAAAAGGCGAAAAGGATATATACAAGATGGTGAAACTTCGCGAGAGAAAGGTGAGAGATCTCAACCAAGTCAAATGCATTAAGGATGAGGCATGCCAAATTCTATTAAAGGAGGAAGAAATTAGGAACAGATGGCGGGACTACTTCAATGGACTATTCAATGACGGGAATAAGAGTATTAGGTTCGAGTTGGATGACTCATTTGATGACACCAACAGATGATTCATGGGGAGGATACAAGAGTCCAAGGTTAGAGAGGCCCTAAAAAGGATGAAAGGAGGAAAGGCCCGCGGCCCCGATGATGTCCCCATTGAGGTGTGGAGATTTCTAGGGGATATAGCAATAGTATGTCTCACTAAACTATTCAACCGCATTTTTCAGTCAAACAAAATGCCTGAAGAGTGGCGGAAAAGTATTTTAGTACCCATCTTCAAAAATAAAGGAGATGTTCAAAGTTGTACTAATTACCGAGGAATTAAGCTCATGAGTCATACTATGAAGCTCTGGGAGAGAGTGATTGAACACCGCTTGAGGAAAGTGACCAATGTCACTAAAAACCAGTTTGGTTTTATGCCTGGGAGGTCCACTATGGAGGCGATTTTCTTACTCCGTGAGCTTATGGAGAGGTATAGGGAGCTAAAGAAGGATCTACATTTAGTGTTCATTGACTTGGAGAAGGCATACGATAAGGTACCAAGACCGGTCATGTGGTGGGCACTAGAGAAACACAAAGTCCCAACAAAGTACATTAACCTTATCAAGGATATGTACGATAATGTGGTGACAAGTGTGCGCGTAAGAGATAGTGAGACCGACACTTTTCCTATCACAATAGGGTTACACCAGGGATCAGCCTTAAGTCCTTACATCTTTTCCTTAGTGATGGATGAGGTGTTGAAGGATATACAAGGGGATATCCCTGGGTGTATGCTCTTTGCTGATGATGTAGTGTTGGTAGATGAAACTAGGGATGGTGTTGATAGAAAATTGGAGCTATGGAGGCAGACCTTAGAGTCTAAGGGGTTTAGACTTAGTAGAACCAAGACCGAGTATATGAGATGCGACTTTAGTGATGTCGGGTGCGAGGATGGTAATGTTAGTTTACAAGGACAAGTAGTACCTAGGAGGGACACATTTCAATATTTAGGATCAATGTTACAAAGCAATGGTGATACTGACGAAGATGTTTGCCACAGGATCAAGATCGGGTGGATGAAGTGGTGACAAGCATCTGGAATCTTATGTGATAAGAAAGTTCCACAAAAATTGAAAGGAAAATTCTACAAGACGGTGATCAGACCTGCGATGCTGTATGGAGCAAAATGTTGGCCAACTAAAAGGCAACATGTCCAACAAATGAGTGTTGCGGAGATGCGCATGCTACGGTGGATGTGCGGTCACACAAGAAGAGACAAAATTAGGAATGAAGTAATACGTGATAGGGTAGGGGTGGCACCGATTGAGGAGAAGCTAGTCCAACATCGCCTACGGTGGTTTGGGCATATCCAGCGGAGACCCCCAGAAGCACCGGTTAACAGTGGGATTATAAAGAGTGGAGAAAATTTTAGGAGGGGTAGAGGTCGACCAAGGTTGACATGGCAGGAGGCGGTGAAACGAGATTTAAAAGAGTGGGACATACCTAGAGATTTGGATCATGATAGGACTGCATGGAAATTATCAATTCATGTGCCAGAATCTTAGTTTATTCAGAATTTGTTACTCTTATCTTCTTTCTTATTAACCCGTTTCTAGAATAAATAAAATGTAGATTTTTTTACTCTTTTTTTACTTTCATCTTATTTTCTATTACTTATCTTCAAAATTGTTGGGTTTCATTTCTAGCCGACCCCAACTTGTTTGGGACAAAGGCTTGGTTGTTGTTGTTGTTGTTGTTGTATGGTTTGGTAATGGTTATGGCTGGTTATGAATTTATTTCTGGTATTGAATATGGTTATTGGCAATGGTGAAATCTGGAATTATTGATGATGGTAGTGCATTCAGATTGGTATCATAATATTACTTATGGTTATGATGGATTTACTTCACATACATATAATATATTGCTTTTCAAATGTTTTAATGTACTTTTTAGCACTTTGTGTGACGTCCAGTTCCGAAAAAAGAACCAAGCTAACGCATATATGTGCCCAGGATGTTCAACACACATACACATGTGCAATCACAAAAGAGTATACAGAAAATTACCACAAGATAAGATTAATATCAAATTTTATTACACAATCATATTATCCTCAAATACAAGCTCTAATGAATATTAATGACAAGTTCAACTAATGCAGCGGAAATACTCTAATTAAGCAACTAAGCAAACTAAGCATAAGGCGACTAAAGAACCTCCCTTATGCCAATTACACTTCCTTTGTTGTATGGCCAAGAGATCACAAAATAGCCTTTACAAAGGGATTACTAGCCTATTTAGACCCCACTGAGGTTTCACCGGTGGTGATGCCTCCAACTGAGCACATCTTCAACCAAGGGCCCCCTCTTGAGCCATTCGGATCCCAGGGTAGTCCCACCAATCATCAACAAACCCAATCCGACTACCCCTTCCCCGAGCATCCACAATGGTCCAAACAGCACCAGCAAAGCCCTAATTAATCATCTACGCCGCACCCATACTTGGCCTCGTGGTGGCACTGTAGTCCTGACTTATTCTCGCATGAACCGGTCCTTAGATCTAAAGCAAGCAAAACCACCATATCATCCAACCCATCCACATACCAGGCTTGCTTAGATCACCCATTACCATATCAAATTTAACCAGTTCATGTCAACCACAATCTCATTAGTACATAATTAAATTGAGTGGTATAGTTGTTTTCCCATCCCAGTTGATTAAGCGAAGCAAAAAGGTAAAAATCCCATCCCAACTCTCTACCATATGTCCCAGGTGACAAGGGTGGTTAAACAAAGCTAGTAAACTTCCTATCATAGGATTCCCATCAAATTGACACAAGCATGCAATTTGCAAACAAAACATTTATTTTAAAATAGGATCAATATGCTTCAAGGACACTTGCCTTGCTCTTGCTGTTGATTAGGGTCAATTTCTTCAAACTCTTGGTGCTGTAGATCCTCCGCGGCACTTTCTAGCGCAAATCCGTCTAATCCACACCATAAACATACAAGATAAGAAACACAATCAAAGATTGCACAAATATTACTCAATATGAAATGACATGCATGATCGATGCAAATGCGAGGTAGAACTTGTTACTAGATTGCTTTTAATGATCAATAACTAGTTCTAATAGCTTTTAACAAGTTTATACATGTTTGGATGTGATTAGATCAAATTTTAGAATTAATTCAACATAATTTAACCAGAAAGATCGGACTAGTCCGCTAGGGACTGGACAAGTCCGCACTTTACGAGATCAGCAGATTAGGGTTTTCTAGATCGATGTGAATTTGGAAATTAGGGGTTGAATTCACGCAAGGAAAAGAGAATAGAAGGTATACCAGGTGCTTAGGACTCCAATGAATCAAGAAACTTGGGGGTAGCACTTGGATCTTGGTGATCTAGGGTTGGTGATGAACTTGGGGATGAATTGGTGGTGAAGGACGAAACTCGGTGGAGATCTTGATCCTCTTTCGTTTCCTCCTCTTCTTCTTCTTGCTTGGGATCTTCTCCCCCCTCCTTGATGGTGGCTCCCCACGAACTAGGGTTTGGGTGGGTGGAAAAGTGGCAAATAGATGTCAATCCAAGGGGGGGCTGTTTATATAGAGGTGGAGGCTAGGGTTAGATGGATTTCGAGTTTTGGGATGAGTAGAGGCCGGTTTAGAGTCCCACATGGGCTCTAAAAGAGTTAGGCACGACATCCCTAGGCCCACTTAACGTGAAACCCAAGAAACAAGTTGTAAAACAAAATTTCAACTCGGAGTCGCAAAATATCGAACAAGTCCGGAAAGGATCGGACTAGTCCGAAGTTGTCCAGAGAGAAAATCGGACAAGTCTGGCCAAACATCGGACAAGTCCGACTTTAAACAGAGTGGAAAACAGACAAGTCCGCTGGAACACCGGACTAGTCCGGAAAAGTCCAAGGACTTAGCAATTTTTCAAGGATTCTTGGAATATCGGACTAGTCCGCACAAAATCGGACTACTCCGAAAGTTTCCAGTGCAAAAAATTGGACTAGTCCGCAGCAAAAACAGACAAGTCCGTTTTTAGTTAGAGAGAAATTGGACTAGTCCTCAGCAAAATCGGACTAGTCCGCACTTTCCTGCATTTTAAGTGCGGTTTTGTTCCAAATCAATTTTAAACTCGTTCCTCTTGCTGTGGGTTAATGTTAAACATGTATATGAGTGTATGCAGGGCATGATGCATGAAAATGAGGGTGTTAAAAACCTACCCCCCTTAAAATGAATCTCACCCTCGAGATTCGACGCGGAAGAGAAAAGATAGGGAAATTCCTTCTTCAGATCATCCTCCAATTCCCACGTTGCTTCTTTTTCTGTGTGGTGCTTCCATTGAACTTTACACCATCTAATAACCTTGTTCCTTGTGACTCTCTCCTTGGTTTCCAAGATTTTGACCGGTTGTTCGGCATAAGTCAAATCTTCTTCTAGTTCTAATTCTTCCATTGGCACTTGTTCTTCCGGTACTCTCAAACACTTCTTGAGCTGGGAAACATGAAAGACATCATGGACATCCGAAAGATGAGCTGGCATCTCCAACTTATACGCTACTTCTCCTCTTTTGTCCAAAATCTTGAACGGTCCAATATAACGAGGTGCGAGCTTGCCCCTTATGTTAAACCTCTTATGACCTCTCATTGGTAACACCTTGAGGTAAACAAAATCTCCCACTTCAAAGGCTAATTTCCTTCTCCTATTGTCCGCATAGCCTTTTTGCCTTGATTGGACAGCCCTCAAGTTTTCACGAATTATTTGGACTTGCTTTTCGGCTTCTTGCAACACATCTGGACCCAATACTTGAGTTTCTCCTGCCTCATTCCAGAATAAAGGTGTCCTACACTTCCTCCCATAAAGTGCTTCATACGGTGACATCTTCAAACTTGCTTGGTAGCTATTGTTGTATGAAAATTCTGTGTATGGCAAGCTTTTGTCCCAACTTTTCCCATGCTTTAAAGCACAAGCTCTTAACATGTCCTCCAAAATCTGATTGGTCCTCTCGATTTGTCCACCCGTTTGAGGATGATATGCTGAACTAAAATTCAACCTCGTTCCCAAAGCTTCATGCAATTTTTGCCAAAATCTGGAGGTAAATTGAGAACCTCTATCCGAGACTATCTTCTTAGGGACTCCATGTCGACACACAATATGCTCCATGTATATTTCAGCCAATCGTGCAACTGTATATTTGGTCTTCACAGGGATAAAATGAGCTGACTTGGTTAAATGATCCACAATTACCCAAATTGAGTCATACCCGGACTGAGTACGGGGTAACCCAACTATGATGTCCATACCGATTTCTTCCCACTTCCATTCTGGGATCTTCAATGGTTGCAATAATCTAGCTGGCCTTTGATGTTCCGCCTTGACTCGTTGACACACATCACACAATGCCACATATTCAGCTATGTCCTTTTTCATGCTATCCCACCAATAGCAAGCCTTCAAGTCTTTGTACATCTTCGTACAACCAGGGTGAATTGAGTATGGCGAGTCATGTGCCTCCTTTAATATTGTCTCCCGAATATGCTTCACCTTAGGCACAACAATCCTCTTTCCAAGCCATAAGGTACCATGTTCGTCTTCACCAAATCTGAATTCTCTCCCTTCCTCGATCCTTTCCTTGATTTCCTTGATCTCCTCATATGCGGTTTGTGCCTCTCGAATTTCTTGCTCCAAGGTTGGGTTTAACTCCATCATCTCCATCTCATTTACAAACCCGAGGTTCAACCGTTCAAACTCCTTGCATAACTCGGATGGTAACTCTCGAACTGTGAGTTGGTGACTTACTCCCTTTCTACTCAAAGCATCGGCCACTACATTGGCCTTTCCTGGATGATAGTTGATCCCCAAATCATAATCTTTGATGAGCTCCAACCATCTCCGTTGCCTCAAGTTCAGATCCGTTTGTGTGAAAATATATTTCAAACTCTTATGATCCGTATAAATTTCACACCTATGTCCAAGAATATAGTGTCTCCAAATTTTCAATGCATGTACCACGGCCGCGAGTTCCAAATCGTGCGTGGGGTAATTCTGCTCATGTTTCTTCAATTGTCTTGATGCATAGGCGACCACTTGACCTTATTGCATCAATACATATCCAAGCCCTTGTCTCGATGCGTCGCAATAAATATCAAAACTCTTGCTCACGTCTGGCAATACCAAAACTGGGGCTGTTGTCAACCTCTTCTTCAACTCCTCAAAACTATTCTGACAAGCTTCAGTCCATTGGAACGCCTTTCCCTTCATTAGCAACCCCATCATAGGCTTGGCTATCTTGGAAAAGTCCTTGATGAATCTACGGTAATATCCAGCCATTCCAAGAAAACTCCTTATTTCCTTGACATTTTGCGGCGGTTCCCATTTCAACATGTCTCTCACTTTTCCGGGGTCAACCGATACTCCTCCTCCTGAGATTATATGACCCAAAAATGACACCTCTCTCAGCCAAAACTGACACTTGTTGAACTTGGCATACAATTGATGCTCCCTCAATTTCTGCAATGTAAGCCTCAAGTGTTCCTCATGTTCTTCTCATCCTTTGAGTAGATCATAATGTCATCAATAAACACCACAACAAACTTATCCAAGTACTCCATGAAGACCTTATTCATGAGGTACATAAAGTAGGCAGGCGCATTTGTCAATCCAAAGGACATCACGGTGTACTCATAAGATCCATAACGTGTCCTAAAAGTTGTCTTGGGTATGTCCGATGGTCTAATCTTCATTTGAAAGTATCCCGACCTCAAATCAATCTTAGAGAAGACACAAGCACCCTTCATCTGATCAAACAAGTCTTCTATGTGTGGCAAGGTGTACTTGTTCTTGATTGTCACCTCATTGAGAGCTCGGTAATCCACGCACATCCTTTGGGATCCATCCTTCTTGTCCACGAATAGAACGGGCACTCCCCAAGGTGAAGAGCTAGGGCGAATAAAACCCTTCTCTAATTGCTCTTGAATTTGCTTCTTGAGCTCCGCTAATTCCATAGGAGGCATCCTATACGGCCTCTTAGCTATAGGTGAGGTTCCAGGTATTAAATCAATAACAAACTCAATGTCTCGATCAGGTGGCATACCTGGCAACTCGTCTGGAAAAACATCCAAAAATTCACACACCACCGGAATCTCCTCAATTGCGGCACCATCCATATGATTCAGCTCCAATTGCTTCGGTGTGGTTTGAGATGCTTCAAATTCTACAGTGATCCCTTCCTCATTGGTCAACTTCACTGTCTTCGTGGCACACTCAATAACTCCATTGTGCTTCCTCAACCAGTCCATACCAAATATAATGTCCAATCCTTGAGAATCCAAAACAATGAGGTTGGCGGAGAAGTCTACCCCCCTTATTCTAAGGCTTACTTTTGGACATACTATATTTGTCCTCATCTCTCCTCCAGGAGACTTAACCAATAGAGTAAACTTCATATGAGAGATAGGCAAACTATACTTGGCAACATACTTTGATGCAATGAATGAATGCGATGCTCCAGAATCAAATAACATAGTCGCGGGGTTGGAGTTGGCGAGAAACATACCAATGACCACGTAATCCGCTTGTTGAGCATCCTCCGTAGAGACATGGTTCACGTTGCCACGAGCAAGATTCTGCTGTCCACGGTTCCCTTGTGGCTGTCCTCCATTGGGTCTTGGGTTTTGCCTCGGCGCATTGCTTCCTTGACCAAGGCCTGACTTAGGACATTGATGCGCAAAGTGTCCAGCTTCTCCACAAGTATAACACTTCTTAGCTCCACCAGAATTATTGGGACGAGCTTGGTTTTGAACATTTGCAGCAGGAAAATTAGCACGAGGTGCATAAGGCATTGGAGGCCTAGGTGCTTGCATGACAGGGTGCTGCTGCACAAACTGAGTTGGGCCTGGTGCAAATCCAGGACGTTGAGCAGGAATAGAGGAGCTGTAGTATGGCGCATTGGGTGGTGCAAGGCGAGGGCGCACATTAATCCCTTGTTGTTGTCCTTGATATGGCGCCATCCTCTTGATTTCTTGCTCCATCTCACGGATCTTGTTCTCAACCACAATTGCTTTGTCCACAAGCTTCTGAAAATTTGCATAATCACAATTGAGCAATTGCACTTGGATTTCATTGTTCAAGCCCCTCATGAACAAGTATTGTTTCCGGCTGTCCCGACTAACATCCTCAGGCGCATACCTTGAGAGTTGAGTGAACTTATTGAGATATTCACTCACGCTTGATCTTCCTTGCCTTAAGTTCTCAAATTCTTGCCTCTTCAAGATCATAACACCCTCCAACACATAATGAGAACGGAAACTCTCCTTGAGTTCCGCCCAGGTGATCCTCTCTTGATTCTCATGAGAATTGCAATAAGAATCCCACCAATCCGCAGCTGCTCCAACTAGTTGATGAGAAGCAAACAAGACCTTCTCCCGGTCACTGCATTGGACAATGGTTAGCTTCTTCTCCACGGACTTGAGCCAATCATCCGCATCCATAGGGTTAGCAACTTGAGCAAAGGTTGGCGTCCTAGTCCTCATAAACTCTCCCAATCGGTTATGAGGAGACGGGGGTGGCGGTGGAGGCATGTGGGGCTGATTGTTGATGTTGCCAGCCTGTAGCTGTCCCATAGTTTGTATCATGGTCTGCATGAGCTGGTTTTGCATGGCCAATAGCTGCTCAATGTTGATAGCTCCCTGAGTAGATCCTTGTCCAACATTGTTCTGAGGCACTCCCTTGTTCTCCTCCTCATCATTGTCATCCCTCTGGTTGCGAGTCCTCACCACCTGAAGAAAAGCAATAGGTAAGAATTAGAGAACGTCCCCAACTATATGCATCAAGGGATATGAAACTAAACAGCTAGCTACACTAACCTAGGTGGACATGGCAATGCTAAAGCATCCCAAAAATCCTCTATTAAGCACACAAGCAAACAATATATATAGCAAATAGCACTCCAAGCAAAAACACATCGATTCCTGAGTGCTCCTATGTGCTCTAAAGTGTCCATTCTATCTAGGCTGCATCCTACGGTCAACCTGTGGCTCTGATACCAATCTGTGGCACCTGGTTCCGAAAAAAGAACCAAGCTAACGCATATGTGTGCCCAGGATGTTCAACACACATACACGTGTGCAATCACAAAAGAGTATACAGAAAATTACCACAAGACAAGATTAATTATCAAATTTTATTACACAATCATATTATCCTCAAATACAAGCTCTAATGAATATTAATGACAAGTTCAACTAATGCAGCAGAAATACTCTAATTAATAAACTAAGCAAACTAAGCATAAGGGATAGTGCAGCTCCATGCAACACCACAGGCAAAGCTGACGGTAGACACGGCCTAGAACTCCGCATTATCGCCATTAAACTCCCAATCCTGACCTGCAACTGTTGGGGGGGATTGCAAGAGTGAGTACATGTCATACTTAGCAAGTGTGGAAAGTATGATATGTGGCTGATTCAAATGACGACAATAATAATGGCAAAGTGCTGAAAAGTACATTAAAATATTTGGAAATCAATATATTACATGTATGTGAAGTAAACCCATCATAATCATAAATAATATCACAATACCAATCCATAATTCACCATCCTCATCAATAATTCCAGATTTCACCATTTGCCAATAACCATATTCAATACCAGAAATTAATCTATAACCATAATACTGACCATAACCATTACCAAACCATAACCAATACCAAATTCCCTCTAATCATGGAAGTTGTCCAGGTGCTCATAACCGGGAGCACGACTATCATGATAGTTTTATTTAACTCTGCAGAGTTTGTACCTCTTTACCCACGTGTTTGTGATTTCATCACCCGTCAGCGACTAAAGAACCTCCCTTATGCCAATTACACTTCCTTTGGTGTATGGCCAAGAGATCACAAAATAGCCATTACAAAGGGATTACTAGCCTATTTAGACCCCACTGAGGTTTCACCGGTGGTGATGCCTCCAACTGAGCACATCTTCAACCAAGGGCCCCCTCTTGAGCCATTCGGATCCCAGGGTAGTCCCACCAATCATCAACAAACCCAATCCGACTACCCCTTCCCCGAGCATCCACAATGGTCCAAACAGCACCAGCAAAGCCCTAATTAATCAACTACGCCACACCCATACTAGGCCTCGTGGTGGCACTGTAGTCCTGACTTATTCTCGCATGAACCGGTCCTTAGATCTAAAGCAAGCAAAACCACCATATCATCCAACCCATCCACATACCAGGCTTGCTTAGATCACCCATTACCATATCAAATTTAACCAGTTCATGTCAACCACAATCTCATTAATACATAATTAAATTGAGTGGTATAGTTGTTTTCCCATCCTAGTTGATTAAGCGAAGCAAAAAGGTAAAAATCCCATCCCAACTCTCTACCATATGTCCTAGGTGACAATGGTGGTTAAACAAAGCTAGTAAACTTCCTATCATAGGATTCCCATCAAATTGACACAAGCATGCAATTTGCAAACAAAACATTTATTTTAAAATAGGATCAATATGCTTCAAGGACACTTGCCTTGCTCTTGCTGTTGATTAGGGTCAATTTCTTCAAACTCTTGGTGCTGTAGATCCTCCGCGGCACTTTCTAGCGCAAATCCGTCTACTCCACACCATAAACATACAAGACAAGAAACACAATCAAAGATTGCACAAATATTACTCAATATGACATGACATGCATGATCGATGCAAATGGGAGGTAGAACTTGTTACTAGATTGCTTTTAATGATCAATAACTAGTTCTGATAGCTTTTAACAAGTTTATACATGTTTGGATGTGATTATATCAGATTTTAGAATTAATTCAACACAATTTAACCAAAAAGATCGGACTAGTCCGCTAGGGACCGGACAAGTCCGCACTTTACGAGATCAGCAGATTAGGGTTTTCTAGATCGACGTGAATTTGGAGATTAGGGGTTGAATTCATGTAAGGAAAAGAGAATGGAAGGTATGCCAGGTGTTTAGGACTCCAATGAATCAAGAAACTTGGAGGTAGCACTTGGATCTTGGTGATCTAGGGTTGGTGATGAACTTAGGGATGAATTGGTGGTGAAGGACGAAACTCGGTGGAGATCTTGATCCTCTTTCGTTTCCTCCTCTTCTTATTCTTGCTTGGGATCTTCTCCTCCCTCCTTGATGGTGGCTCCCCACGAACTAGGGTTTGGGTGGGTGGAAAAGTGGAAAATAGATGTCAATCCAAGGGGGGGGGGCTGTTTATATAGAGGTGGAGGCTAGGGTTAGATGGATTTCGAGTTTTGGGATGAGTAGAGGCTGGTTTAGAGTCCCACATGGGCTCTGAAAGAGTTAGGCATGACGTCCCTAGGCCCACTTAACGTGAAACCCAAGAAACAAGTCGTAAAACAAAATTTCAACTCGGACTCGCAAAATATCGGACAAGTCCGGAAAGGACCGGACTAGTCCGCAGTCGTCCTGAGAGAAAATCGGACAAGTCTGGCCAAACATCGGACAAGTCTGACTTTAAACAGAGAGGAAAACGTACAAGTCCACTGGAACACCGGACTAGTCCGGAAAAGTCCAAGGACTTAGCAATTTTTTAAGGATTCTTGGAATATCGGACTAGTCCGCACAAAATCGGACAAGTCCGAAAGTTTCCAGTTCCAAAAATCGGACTAGTCCGCAGCAAAAACAGACAAGTCCGTTTTTAGTTAGAGAGAAATCGGACTAGTCCTTAGCAAAATCGGACTAGTCCGCACTTTTCTGCATTTTAAGTGCGGTTTTGTTCCAAATCAATTTTAAACTCATTCCTCTTGTTGTGGGTTAATGTTAAACATGTATATGAGTTTATGCAGGACATGATGCATGAAAATGAGGGTGTTACACTTTGCCATTATTATTGTCGTCATTTGAATCAGCCACATGTCATACTTTCCACACTTGCTGAGTACGACATGTACTCACTCTTGCAATCCCCCCAACAGTTGTAGGTCAGGATTGGGCGTTTAATGGTGATAATACGGAGTTCTAGGCTGTGTCTACCGTCAGCTTTGCCTGTGGTGTTATTGGAGTTGCGCTATCCCTTATTCTTAGTTTGCTTAGTCGCTTAATTAGTTTATTTCTGCTGCATTAGTTGAACTTGTCATAAATATTCATTAGAGGTTGTAATCGAGGATAATATGGTTTGTGTAATAAAATTTGGTTAATCAATTTTGTTCTGTGGTAATTTTCTGTATACACTTTTGTGATTGCACTCGTGTATGTGTGATGAACATCCTGGGCACACATATGCGTTAGCTTGGTTCATTTCCGGAACCGGGCATCACAGTTATATAAGAAAGAGAGGCCAGATCTCATGGTAGATGACTTTGGGGCTGTTCCTCTTATTGTTTGATCAATAAAATTTGTAGTTTGAAGGAACTTTTGTGCCTTGTTCGTCCCACTTGTTCCAGACAAGTTTTTCTCTTCGAGTTTCTACACAACACTATCTTTCTTCGGTGATTTTATCATAACTCGAGTTTTACAGATCCGATTGACGTGATTCTTTTTGGTTTGTCTTCACAACTTGATTATATCATCTGTAAAAATTTCACGGTCATTGGATTTTTGGTTTCTGATCTACACGAGTTTCTTCGCAGTGTTCCAAAACTCTTTTTACTCAGTAGGACAAATTGAACTTTCTTTGATCTTTCAATCGTAACTTGAGTTTCTCTTGATGGATTTGATTCTTGTTGTGTCGTATTCGTGAATTGATTCTCTCTGATATCTATTACTTTTGTCACGGTGAAACACGTGTGGATTAGTCTCACACACGATTTCTTTAACAAATCATTTTTCTGCCCAAGGGGTTGGGATTTAATTGTTTCCGCTGCGTAAGATTTTTAATCTACCATTCACCCCCCTATGGTAGCTTTTCACATGCTCTTCGATCCTACAATTGGTATCGGAGCCACGGTACTCTAATATTTGTAATTTGCACGTGTTTTTGACTAATCATCATGGAGAAATACTCTGCCAAACCTTGTGTGTTTAGTGGTATTGATTTTTAGGTTTGGAAGGCACGTATGGAAGCCTTCATCCAGGCTCAAGGCTTCGCAATATGGGTGAAGGTATACAAGTCTTACGAAGTGCTGTCAAACGATCAAGTTACAGCTACAAATCTGAGAGATGTCGACAACAACAACAAGGCTCGAAACTTGATCATACAAGAATTAACTCAAAGGGACTTCGATCGTGTTGCACACCTCCAATCTGCATACGATGTGTGGAAAGCACTTTGTGATTACCATGCAGGATCCAACACGATCAAGGAGGTAAGGCAAGACATGTTCAAGAAAGAATACATGCGCTTCGAGATGCAACTCGGTGAGTCCATTGATGATCTCTTTGCTCGCTTTAATAAAATTCTTAGCAACTTGTGTAGCGTCATTGTTAATTTTTCAGACGCTGAAAATGCTAGGCAATTGTTAGGTGCATTATACAAGTCAATTTGGGAGATGAAAGTCACATCCATTCATGAATCTACTGTCATGAGTACACTTACTTTAGATGTGCTATATTCCAAGTTAAAAACTCATGAAATTAACATAATATCACGTAAGAACCCCAACAAGTCTATTGCCTTTGTTTCTCAATGTGACATGCCTAGCTATGGTCAATCATCATCTTGCAATACTCTTGCTTTGTTGTCCTCACTAACCCTGGAGCAGATCGAGGAATTTCCAGAAGAGGAGTTAGCACTCTTCTCTACTAGGTTCTCAAAAGCATTGCAAAATGTGAGAAATAGAAGGAGAGGAAGCTCCGGACCTCAACGCTGTTTTGAATGTGGTAAGACAGGACACTTTCGTACAGAATGCCCTAACCTTTCAGGTCCTACTACTCGTGAAAAAAACAGAACAAGTTCAAGACCACCTCTGGAAACCCCAACAAGAAAAAGAAGGATGACATAGGACGCAAGATGATTAACAGCTTCATCACTGCACTTCAAGAGCTCGGTTCAAGCAATGTAGACTTTGAAAGTGATGAAGATGATGACGATCTGGCCAACTTATGCTTCATGGCGGGCAAAACAAGATCAAGTCAGGAGGATGCAGAACACAACAGTGACAACGATGAGGTATGTTCTACCTGTAATGAAATGTGTGATGTGATTTCTTGTGCAACTATTATTGTTAAGAAAAAGGACAAAAAGCTTAGGGATAATGCTGCTAAAATTGAATCACTAGAATCTGAAATCAACCTTTTGAAAACCTTGATTCCTAGTGATGATTCTTGTCCCTCATGTCATTTAATCTATGAACAATTGTCCACACTAAGAACTGCACACTCCTCCACTCTAGATAGACTTGAACTTGAAATTGAAAAGAACAAAAAGCTTGCTGCACTTGATATTGGAAACTTAAAAGATGCTTCTTGTTCTACAATTGATTTGCATTGTTCTAGTTGTGATGATCTTGAAAAAAAAACTAAAAGATGCTATGAATGAAATTTCAATATTGAACAATGCTTTAGGATCGCATGAAGTTAAATATTGTTCCAATGCAAATTAAAAGGAACAACTTCATGTGAAAATTGCCTTGATCTATCCAATAAACTTGATAACATGCATATGACATTAGATCGGTTTTGTAATGGGAATAAGAACCTAAACTTGCTGCTGAATTCTTCCAAGTCTTGTAATGATAAAACTGGTTTAGGTTTTGATTCTCATGTTCATGCTAAGGCACATCCACCTAAAACTGTAAAGTCATTAGGAAGTGGTTTGACTCAAACAGTTCCTAAACAAAAAGAAGTGGTTTTCAAATCTGCAGGAGTATTGTCTCATTCGGTTTCAAATAAAAATGTTGCTTGCTCATCTAGACATGAACACAAAGTTAAATTTCATTGTACCTACTGTGGTAGAGATGGTCATGTCATAGATTTTTGTTATAGACTAGCTAAACAACAGAAAAAGGAAAGAATGATTGCCAGATCTCATAACTTTCATGCAAAATTTGCTACACATATTAAACTGAATGAGTCAAAACATCCATAGTTTACCTCCAGACCGTCTGTTTTTACCTCCGGAGCTACTGATTTTTGTGCTACACAAGTAACACCTTATAGGTCAGTAGTTAAGAACAAAAAATCTCAAACCTTGACTCATAAACCCGCTGTTTTATCTCAGCTTTCGCGTGTTTTCCTGCTGCACGTCGTGTGACTCAGTACTGGATTCCTAAATGCCTTTTAACTAACCCTAGTATTGAGTCATCGACATATTGTGCTTCTATATAGGTTACACGCTTGAGGAAGGAGAACATTTGGATTGTGGACTCAGGTTGCTCACGCCACATGACTGGTAACAAAGAATGGTTCTCCTCCCTCTCTTTTGTGTCACGTATAGAGAATGTTACTTTTGCTGATAATTCGTCAACTCCTATAATTCTTAAGGGTTCGGTTAGAGTAAATGATCACTACACTTTGAGGGATGTGGCACTTGTTAACAGTTTGAAATACAACTTGCTTTCTATTTCACAACTGCTAGATGAAAATCTGGAAATTATTTTCACGAAAAATTACAGCAAAGATGTAAATTCAAATAGTGAGCTTATTTTTAACATGTCTCGGTTTGGAAGAGTTTTTAAAGCTGAATTTGATATGTCTTCCTCTAAGCATAGGTGTCTAGTTGCTAATGATTCAAAGGACTTATATTTTTGGCATCGTAGACTTGGTCACATACGCTTTGATCATCTCACGCGTGTTAGTGCTCTTGATTGCATACATGGGCTACCTAGGCTTAAAGAGGACAAAGAAATTGTGTGCTCTTCTTGTTGACATGCTATGATGGTTGCAGGTTCACATGCTCCTCTCACAATGATCGTGACAACTGAACTGGGTCAACTTTTGCACCTTGATACCGTAGGACCTTCACGTGTTCAATCCTTCGGAGGTAAATGGTATGTTCTTATGATTGTTGATGATTATTCTAGATACTATTGGGTTTACTTTATGGCATCTAAGAATGAAGCTTTTAGTCACTTTAGAACTTTATTTCTTAGATTATTAATTGATCACCAAGGATCTTTAAAAGCAATTAGAAGTGATAACGGAACCGAATTTAAAAATCAATCTTTTGATCACTTTTGTGATGAAAATGGAATAGATCATCAATTTTCCTCACCATATGTACTTCAACAAAATGGTGTTGTAGAAAGAAAGAACAGAACCTTAGTTGAGATGGCTAGGACTATGCTTGATAAATATCAAACTCCTAGGAAATTTTGGGCTGATGCGATTGCAACTGCCTGTTATGTCTCAAATCGTGTTTTCTTGCGCGCTAAGCTAGGTAAAACACCATATGAGCTCTGGTTTGGACATAGGCCTAGTATTACACACTTTGGGGTATTTGGTTGCAAATGCTTTGTTAAGAAACATGGTAATCTTAATAAATTTGAACCTAGATCCATTGACGGCATGTTTCTTGGTTATCCATCTCCTACTAGAGGCTACCGTGTGCTTTTACTTGACACTAACAAAATTGTGGAGACTTGTGAGGTGTCTTTTATGAAGCTAGCCCAGGTACTATCTCAAACATTGCAGGTCTAGATCCATATCCGCAGGGGGAGAGCATTTTCGTTGAAGATGAGGAAGAGGTGGAGCTGCTGCCCAAAAATTCAGCAGCTAATGACATTGTTCCAGTGCCCGATTTTGATTCACAGCCAGCATTGACGACCACCATTGCTGGTCCAGATCCTCCTCAAGTCACAAGCTCATCGATTTGTGATGAACATGAAGAAGAAGAAGCTTGTGAAGTGTCCACTCCCCTCCGGGTTCTCAAATATCATACTCCACAACAAATTATTGGAAGCTTGAATGAACGAGTCATGCAGTCCAGGTTTTGCGATCCAAACTCTCATGCTCATTCTGCTTTTGTTGCTTCTTTTGAACCCAAAGATATATCGCACGCACTCACTAATGAATCTTGGATTATTGCCATGCAAGAAGAGTTATAAAATTTTGAAAAAAATAATGTTTGGAAACTTGTACCTCCACCTCAAGGTCACACTTTATTTGGAACTAAATGGGTGTTTAAAAATAAACAAAGTGTGGATGGGGTTGTGGTTAGGAATAAGGCTAGGTTGGTTTCTCAAGGTTTCACTCAAGTTGAAGGTCTAGATTTTGATGAAACTTTTGCTCCCGTTGCTAGATTAGAAGCCATAAGAATTTTGTTAGCTTTTGCTGCATCTAAAGGTTTTAAGCTATATCAAATGGATGTTAAAATGCTTTTCTTAATGGCTACATAGATGAGGAGGTTTATGTCAAACAACCATCGGGTTTTGAAAATCCAGATTTTCCTAATCATGTTTACAAACTGTCCAAAGCCTTGTACGGTCTCAAACAAGCCTCTAGAGCATGGTATGATAGGTTAAAAACATTCTTACTTGAAAATGGGTTTACCACGGGCAAGGTTGATAAAACTCTTTTTGAGCTTAAGCATGGCAATGACTCATTATTCGTTCAAGTGTATGTGGATGATATTATCTTTGGTTGTGCTTCTCATGATCTTGTGTCCAAGTTTTCAGCTATGATGAGTTCAGAATTTGAGATGAGTATGATGGGAGAACTCACGTACTTTTTGGGACTACAAATCAAGCAAACCAAGGAGGGTACCTTTGTGCATCAAACAAAGTATATAAAAGACCTTCTAAGTCGCTTCAACATGGACAAAAGCAAGCCTCTTCGACACCAATGAGAACAGCAACAACACTTGAACTTGATGAAGATGGTGAACCCGTAGATAAAAAAGAATATAGAAGCATGATCGGATCACTTTTGTACCTCACGGCATCAAGACCGGACATACAATTCAGCGTATGTCTTTGTGCACGATTTCAAGCCTCCCCATGTGCTTCACATCGTCAAGACGTCACATGGAACTCAAGAATTTGGCATTTTTCTTCCTTCTTCCTCAACCGTTACTTTAAAAGCTTTATTTATGCTGATTTTGGAGGTTGTAGGATTGATAGGAAAAGTACTTCTGGTGCTTGTCATTTTCTTGGTAATTCACTAGTTGCTTGGTCCTCTAGAAAACAAAACTCAGTTGCACAATCCACAACCGAATCTAAATATGTAGCTGCTGCTAGTGCTGGCTCACAAATTCTTTGGATTGTTCAAACACTTAAGGACTATGGGCCACTGTTTAGTGATAACACTAGTGCCATTTGCATTGCTAAAAACCCCGTGCAACATTCTAGAACTAAGCACACACTACAAGGATTCCGGTTTATCGTAACAAAAAATTCATCGCAATAGGTTGTTTTTCGTCGCAATAGGTCGCTATTGCAACGAAAAAGAGCGTGGCGATAGTTTTTATGAATCGCCGTAATAATTCCCGCGGCGATAGGTTATTTGCGATGCCTTGGCATCCGTGGCGAATAGTATGGTATTGCAATGATTTTACATCGGTGCAAATAGGATGCTATTGCAACTTTTTCATGTATTGCGACGATTTAACATATCGCAACGAATTGTACGGTATTGCAACTGGTTCACGATCGTGGCAAATAGTACGGTATTGCAATGATTTCATATTCGTGGCAAATAGTATGTTGTTACAACGATTTAGCGTATTGCGATGATTTAACGTATTGCAACAAACAACATGGTATTGCAACGATTTCACATTCATGGTAATTGTATGTGGTTGCAACGATTTCACAGGCGTGGCAATAGTACGGTATTGTAACGATTTCACATTCGTGGCAAATAGTATGTTATTGCAATGGTTTAGCGTATTGCGACGATTTAACATATTGCAACGAATAGAATTGTATTGCAACAATTTCGCAGGTGTGGCAATAGTACGGTATTATAACGATTTCACATTCGTGGCAAATAGTATGTTATTGCAATGGTTTACCGTATTGCGACGATTTAATGAATAGCATTGTATTACAACGATTTCGCGTTTGTGGTAATAGTATGTGATTGCAACGATATTCACGTTCGTGGCAAAATACTACAGTATTGCAACGATTTTCACAGCCGTGGCAAATAGTAACATATTGCAACGAGTTATGGTGTAGCGACGATTTACCATATTGCAACGAATATCACGGATTGCAACAATTTCACATTTGTGGCAAATAGTATGGTACTGCAATGATGTCACAACCATGGCAAATAGTATGATACTGCGACGGTTTAACGTTCGTGGCAAATAGTAGGTTAGTGCAACGAGTCAACAAATGTGGCGAATAGTACCGTATTGCAACGATTTCAGATCCATGGGAACTAGTCTGGTACTGCAACGATTTCGTATCTGTGGCGAATAGTTGGGTATTGCAACGAGTCCACAAACGTGGCGAATAGTACCGTATTGCAACGATTTCAGATCCATTGGAACTAGTATGGTACCGTAATGATTTAGCATCCGTGGCGAATAGTTTGGTATTGCAACGATTTTCTATCTGTGGCAATAGTGTTTTAATGCAACGTTTTTGAGTTGTTGCCGAATGTTTATACTGCAACATTTTGTCATTCTATTGCCACGTTTTATCATCCGTATTGGCAATAGCTTCCTATTGCAACAATTTACATTCGTGACAAGAAATTCGTAATGCCACGTTTTATAATTAGCGGCAGCAGAACCCGAATGCACCAGGTTTGAAAATTAGTGGCAACAGAATCACGAGTTTAAAAATAAACATCCATCAATTGATATTACAACACGCATAACAACACTCAAGGATTAATTAAGCGGTGTGTTTGCATGCTAAGAGTTTTCCTAAGCTGACCGGGACTAATTGTTGGAGAATGTGGTTTTGGCGATATATCCTAATGCCACGAACTAGTGAATCGAGGCAACAGATCCTAGTGCAACAATCGTGTTTCGTAGCGATAGAGGCTAATGCCACGAACTAGTGAATCGTGGCAACAGATTTGTGGCGATAGATCCTAAGGCCATGAACTAGTGAGTCGTGGCAACAGATCCTAGTGCAACGATCGTGTTCCGTGGTGATAGATGCTAATGCCACGAACTAGTGAATCGTGGCAACAGATTCGTGGCGATAGATCCTAATGCCACGAACTAGTGAATCGTGTCAACATATCCTAATGCAACGATCGTGTTCCGTGGCGATAGATGCTAATACCACGAACTAGTGAATCGTGGCAAAAGACCAAGCTTACAGCAACAATTTAGTATTCGTTGCAGTACAATCGTTGCAACAGGGCGGAATCCTTGTAGTGACATTGACATTAGGTATCACTTTCTCTATGATAATGTTGAAAAAGGAAACATTGTGCTTCACCATGTAGATACCGAACAACAATTGGCTGACATTTTTACAAAATCTTTGGATTTCACTCGTTTTTGTTACATTCGTAGTGAAATAGGGGTTATGCATCCTCATGGCTTACATTGAGGGGGAGTTTTTGAAACTTGAGAAGTTTATGTGTGAATCTGAAATTAAAATTATATGAGCATAGTATTTCATACATATATGACTTTGTAATTCCTTTTACATACTGAAAGTTCTTACTACATTACTCGTGTTATACATTTTGTAGTTTTTGCCATGACTAGTAATTGGAATAATTACTTACACTAAATTTGGCCATGATCCAACCTTCTTGCTTTTTTGAACTTGTTGCATGCTCACAAGTGCTTTTAATCATAAAGAATTAATCAAGTAATCAACTCACATGTTGAGTTTTTATGATCAATAAAAAATTTGAGAAAAGATCAAGAGAATATGCTTGCATCACACTTCTTCTTTTGAGATCGCTTATCATTTCACTTAGATATGAACTTGGAAGAAGTTGTGTATGACTAAAACCATGTCCTTAAGCTTCTGATTGTCAAATGACATAGGCTTGTCTTGGTTGGTTAGAATAAGGCAGATGCACATAAAATCTCTTGCAAATATCATATGGTCAAAATTTGTGCTTTGAAAAATAATAAAATGCAGCAACAAGTGTCATGCTTTCATGTCTTGAAATAGTTAAGTTTGTGAGATCATGACTTGCTTAAATTGAAAATTACATTTGATCTCTAGCATGTCTTACACTACTTTATGTACTTCATTGATGTGATAGTGTAAGTTACTTGATAGTATGACTTGGATGAGCTTTGTTTATATGTATATGTTATAATATCCTCATAACATTTGAAATTTCTCTTTTGAACCTTGCTGAATACATTGTCAAAGGGGGAGAGATAATATGTGAATTTTTAAAGATAAGTATGCAAGGGGGAAAAATTGATTACAGATTGCACATATTCACAATTGTTTTGGCATGATTCTTCTCAGAGGAAGAATTTTTTTTCTTCTCATTTTATTTCTGTTTTACAAAGGGGAGAAACTGTTTTCAAAACTTTTAATGTGAATAAGCCAATTTTCGGATTTTAAGTGGTGTTGCCAATGCATTCATCAAGGGGGAGATTGTGAGATCTATGTGTGATGAATGCATTGGCTTGTAGTGAATACATTGGCTTTGATGATAAAAGTTCTGAAATTCCGCTAAAACACCTTTTTAGCAAAGTCCAACTCTAGCTCCGAGCTTCTGCAAGGTCCGACTGGCTTTGTCAAGGTTCGACATGTTTTTGGGTAGCACCGGTGAGCTTTGTCTTTAGCTCCGGCATGTCTTTAAAAGCTTCGACATGTCTTTGTTAAGCTCCGATATGTTTTTGCTAGTTCTGACTTATGTTGGTTAGCTCCGACATGTTTTTCTAGCTCTGGCGCTAGGTTGTACTAGCTTTGGTAAGCTCCGGCACTAGGTCCTACTAGCTTTGGTTAGCTCCAGCGCTAGGTCCTGCTAGCTTTGGTAAACTCCGGTTCAAGGTCCGGTTAGCTTTGGCAAGGTTCGGAGCTTGATTGCAATGTTCATGCTTTTACTATGAAATGTTTCAAACTTGCTTTACATTGTTGGAAAGTTTGCTTAGTAATCTTTTACTAAGTTTTTGATGTGTTTTGGTTGATATGGATGATATCATTTTGCTATTGTTTGCAACATGCTTATGTGAGGTGCTCACGTAAGATGTTGTAGTTTCGGGACTAACGAGAGTCAAGTCGAGGACTTGGGCTCGTACGGATTGGTTGTTTATTCATGTGCAGGTTTTGCTTGAGTTCAAGACATGGCTGGTGACGGTATCCATTGAACTAGTCTTAGGGAGATGATGTGGTTCAACAACCAAGTTCGGGAGAAATTGTGGTTGAGTTGATCGGAAGGTCGCGCAACATATATGAATCAAGAACAATGCATATGAAGGTATTGTGGACGTCATTGGAAGATGTTTGCACGTATGCAAGGAGTGCATGGACGTGGTTACATGGTTCTGAGGCGTGATAAAGAGATGTGGACGTAAAGAATTGGTCGGAAAGGTCCAACCAACTAGGTTATGGAGTCAGGCTGCGGCTGAGTCGTGTTTGACTCAAATATGGAAAGTTTTGAGTTGGTTATGTTAGGATTATATGTGGGTCATGAATTTGAGTTGTTTTAGGAATGTGGGATACGTTCCTAAGGTGTTTGGAAGTCTTAAGATTCCTTCTATCTACGTATAGAAGAGTCCTAAGCAGTTATGGAAAGTTTCAATTCATGAACGGAGTAGGATTAGAGTCCTGATTTGAGTTGAGTTGGCTTTTGAGCTGGTTATATAAGAAAGGGAGGCCAGAGCTCATGGTAGACGACTTCGGGGTTGTTCCTCTTATGGTTTGATCAATAAAATTTGTAGTTTGAAGGAACTTTTGTGCCTTGTTCATCCGAATTATTCCAGACAAGTTTTTCTCATCGAGTTTCTGCACAGCACTACCTTTCTTTGGTGTTTTTCTCATAACTCGAGTTTTACAGATCCGATTGACGTGATTCTTTTTGGGTTGTCTTCAAAACTTGATTATATATCATCTGTAAAAATTTCACGATCATTGGGTTTGTGGTTCCTTATCTACACAAGTTTCTTTGCAGTGTTCCAGAACTGTTTTTACTCGGTAGAACAAATTGACCTTTGTTCGATCTTTCAATCGTAACTTGAGTTTCTCTCGACGGATTTGAATGATTCTTGCTGTGTCGTCTTCGTGACTTGATTCTCTCTGATATATATTACTTTTGTCACGGTGAAACACGTTTGTATTAGTCTCACACACGATTTCTTTAACATATCGTTTTTCTGCCGAAGGGGTTGTGATTTAATTGTTTCCGCTGCGTAAGATTTTTAATCTACCATTCACCCCCTCTGGTAGCTTTTCATTGTATATTCGATCCTACAGAAGGCAGTATGCCCTTCATCTTCCTTAGACATTTGGATTTGATGATATCCAGAATATGCATCTAAGAAACACAATAGCTCACACCCAGAAGTGGAGTCCACTATCTGATCTATTCTAGGTAGTGGAAATGGATCCTTTGGACATTTCTTATTTAAGGTGGTGTGGTCGATACACATCCAAAGCTTCCCACCGGCCTTGGGTACAACAACTGGGTTTGCCACCCATTTTGGATGGAAGACTTCCTGGATGAATCCAGCTTCGAGCAACTTCTTGATTTCCTGTCGGATGAAGTTTTGTCGCTCGATTGATTGCTTCCAGGGCTTCTGGTGTACAGGCCGTGCATCTGGGTAAATCTTCAAATTGTGCTCAATCACCTCCCTAGGGACCCCAGACATTTGTGACGGTTGCTAGGCAAACACATCGACATTAGCCCGGAGGAAAGTGATGAGCACGAGTTCTTATTTGTTGTTCAGACCTCCAGATATACGGGTAGTCTAAGCAGCATCAGAACCAATTTGGACGACCTTGATGGGAATGTCGGTGTCGCCGCTTGGTTGCACACGAGGTGCGGAGGTAGATCCTTTATGATAAATGCTCGGAGGGTTCGGAGCTGCCTCCTTACCGGATGCTTCCTCTTGCATTGTGGTAAGCGCATAGAGTTCTTCTAGAGCAGTAACTCCTGTGATGTGATCTTTGCGGATCCGGAGAACACCCGTGGGTGTTGGCATCTTCAACACTAAGTAACCATAATGAGCTGTGGCCATGAACTTGTATAAAGCTAGCCTACCCAAAATTGCGTTGAACGACAGACTGATCTGCGCTACGTCGAAGATCAACTTCTCAGTTCTGTAGTTCTCCCGAGTCCCGAAGGTCACCGGGAGTGTGATGGAACCAAGAGGAGTGATGGTCCCCGAACCTACTCTACAGAAAGGTCGAGATGGGTGAAGGTCCAAAGGCCGGAGCTGGAGCTTATGGAAATCTTTGAAGCTTATGAGGCTCAGCTCCGAACCTCTGTCCACCATTACATGG